>CM055873.1:23419631-24019631 GCA_029582165.1 Portulaca oleracea | reverse complement strand
ACCAGCACTTCCAGCAGCAGCACGAGGAGTTCACGTTGTTTCACACGACTCAGCAACAAGGGAAGCAAATCCAGCAGAAATGGCATGCTTGCAAACCTCAGCAGAAACAGCATGTCAATCTGAAGTCCAAACATTCAGGAGGAGAATCACAGCACCCTCAACAGTCACCAAGCCACCCCAGCATCCATCCAAGCTTGTTACACACTTGTGAAACAAGTCTTGGAAACTTCAACCACTCAACCCATCAGCATTGGTCATTCAGACCAAGTTCAGTTCCTAATAGCAACAGTCCAAACAATAGTCTTTCTCAATGTCATATCTCTTGATTGAGGAAGATTCATCCAAGGTTTCCTAGGAGATTTTTGTTCTATTTCATGCCATTTTCAAGTCCAAGCCAAGTCCCAGCATGGTCGAGCATGGCATCAGCAAGTTTCACAAGCCAGAACAAACAATCCCAGCAGGATTGTGTGTATAAGTTTTTCTAGAATCTCAGTGCTGTGGCTAAATTATTTGCCTATTGTCAATGGGGGTTGTTTTGGTCTTTCCAGCATAATATTGACCTGTTGAGATTACTTCCAGGTTAACGTTGGAGCGAGAATCACCTCTGTAAATCAATATTTACCCCCCTAGAGAGGAAAGCCTCTCATTGGTCCATTTTGCCACTCTTTTGGCATTTGGTCTAATCAAAGCTTAGTTAAGTATTTTGCTTTTATTTTCTTATCAAATGTAATCGAGATCGTTAGTATGTAATCAATTGTAATAGTTTGAAAAGCTTGTAGCTTAGTTTAGATCAGGAACATTAGACAGAAGCTTATGCTTAAGCAGCTGCTAATCAAACTGTTAGTTTTCTTTATATTCTGAAGTTTTCCATCATTGAAAGATATCTCAGTGTTCATTCAATAGTATTCTCGAGTCTCTTAGTACCTCTGAAAGTTTGTGAGTGTCCTGTAACTCTCAGACTTGGTTAAAACAGCTCCTCTCACTGGATTTTGGCAAACATCCAACAAGTGTCAGCTGTGCTTGATCATCCATACTTTGGTGTGTCTGTAGAGGCATGAATGTGAGAGTCCTTTGCCCTTGATTGCAGCTGAAGGTGTGTCTATAACAGTTGTAAGCAAGCCTATCTTTTATGTTATGTTTTGGGTTGTCTTCTATTCCAGCTAGTTGTTTTCAAACAGTTCTTGTTTTTTAAGCATTCAGCTGAGTTGTGTGAGGTTGTATGGTGTATTCTAGTTCAATACTTTGATCATTGTGAGCTAGCATACATCATCTTGGTATCAGAGCATTGTTTTCTATCTTGGAGTGTGTTGCTTGTTTTAGTTGAAATGGCTGGAACTAGTAAAACACCCCAGGAAGTCTTAGAACAAACTTTAAAAGAAAAGGAAGAAGTAGAACAGAAAATTAAGTTTTTAAGTGAGCAGTTGCAGTATTACATGAGATTGCATAGAAATGAGTTGAAAAGTGAGACTAATGAAGAAATGGAGGAGGGAGTAGGTGAGAATCCTTTTAGTGGAACAGGAAGAGGAGGTCGAGGTCCTAGGCCTACACACAGGAGGAGAAGAAGGGTTAGAAGATCACCTAGGATTAGTGAACCTGAGGAAAACAGTGAGAGTGAAAAAGAAGTAAGGATGGAAGATAGGAGGATAGAGAAGTTAGATTTCAAGATTGATATACCTGAGTATGCAGGGGAGTTAGATCTTGATGTTTTCCTAGATTGGTTGCAGACATTAGAAAGAGTCTTTGATTTAAATGAGGTTTCAGAGGAGCACAAGGTGAAGTTAGTAGCCTTAAAATTAAATAAATATGATTCTACTTGGTGGACTAATCTGCAGAGAAGGAGAATGAAGATTGGGGAAGCCAGGGTGAACACCTGGATTGAGATGAGACATAAATTGAAGGAAAAATTCCTATCAGATAACTACATGAAGGGGAACTACTTCATGTTACAGCATTTTGTACATGGAAACAAGTCAGTGGAGGAGTACACCAAAGAGTAATATGCAAGAGAATGAGGTACAAACTTATATCAGGTACCTTGCAGGCTTGAATGAAGGGATCGAGAATATTTTGGAGTTACAGATCTATGATTCACTTGATGAGTTCAGCTCTTTAGCTCACAAAGTGGAGAAGCAGAAGAAGGCTAGAGTGAAAGAATACAGCAGTTACCCAGCCAAACCTTATGCACCAGCGAAGCCAAACCCATACAAGCCTTACAATCCCCCACAAAGAACCTATCCACCCCCACCCCCACCTCCAGTCAGAAATCCAGCCCCAAGACCCCCACAAAATCAGCAACAAAATCCTCCGCAAAGAACCCCAACCCCTATAAGCAGAACCTATTCAGAAAAAAGATGTTTTAGGTGTCACGGACTTGGGCACATTGCCTCAGAATGTCCAAACAAGAGAATGGTTACTCTTGCTGAGTAGCAAGCAGCTTTGTCTATTGATCCTGAACATGTGTAGGGAGAAGAACAGGATTTTGAAGAGCCTGAACAGGATCCTATCTATGATAATGATGTTATAGAAGAAGGTCCAGATGAGGGAGAGATGCTTGTGATCAGGAGAGTTCTCAGCAGCTCAACTGTAGAGGAAGTAGAAGAGCAGAGGGAGAATATCTTTCATACAAGGTGTACTATTGGAGGGAAGGTGTGCTTAGTGATTGTAGGCAGTGGGAGCTGTACCAATGCAGCCTCCAGCACATGGTGAAGAAGTTAAGCCTGGCAACAAAACCCCACCCAACTACATACACCATTCAGTGGCTCAGCCCAGTAAAAGGTATCCAAATTTCTACTAGATGCCTTGTTGCCTTTTCAATTGGTCAATCATACAAAGATGAGGTCTGGTGTGATGTTTTACCTATGGATGCATGTCATTGCTTTTGGGTCGACCTTGGTTGTATGATAGATCAGTGAGCCATTGTGGTAGAGCTAATACCTATACCCTGACCCTAAACTACAGAAAGATCAATGTTAACCCTATGAAACCCTCACAGTTAACAAAAAAATCCAAGAGCCTATGTCTTGAACCTAGTCTTGATGTGTTGCTTTTATCTGATCAACATGAATTTAGCACACAGAAGGACTTGATCCTTTTAGACCTTGAAGAACCCTCAGCCCTACAAAAATGACAACCCTTTATCTTTACCTTTACTCAAGCAGTTTCAGCATGTATTTCCTGAGGAAATGCCACCTAGTTTGCCACCTAAAAAAATTGACTTAGTGGCTTGATCAATGTTGTTTAATAAGCCAGCTTATGGGATCACACTAGCAGATACCAATGAAATTCAGAGGTAGGATGATGAGTCAATGTGCAGTCTCAGCCTTGTTAGTGCCTCAGAAAGATGGAAGTCAGAGAATGTGTATTGATTATAGGGCCATTAACAAGATCAGAATCAAGTATAGGTACCCTATACCTAGGCTTGAAGACATGTTTGATGAGTTACATGGGTCAGCAGTCTTTTCTAAGATAGATTTGAGGAGTGGGCTTGTACATACCATTACCAGTTCCCACAACCCTTGGAAAGATGTCAGCCTTGATTTTATTGTGGGTTTGCCAAGAAGTCAGAGAGGGAAGGATTCAATCATTGCAGTGGTTGATAGATTTTCAAAAATGGCACATTTCATACCATGCCACACCACTTTTGATGCCACAAGAGTTGTTGAATTATTCTTCCAGGAGATTGTCAGGTTGCATGAAGTGCCAAAAACTATGGTTTCTGACAAAGATACCAAGTTTTTGAGCCATTTTTTGGTTACATTTTGGAAGAAATTGGGCACCCAACTCAAGTACAGCACCACTTGCCACCCACAGACTGATGGACAGACAGAGGTTACTAATTTAACACTTGGAGTCCTATTGAGAGCACAGATCCACAAAAATAAAGCAGGATGGGATACTCTTTTGCTCCATGCTGAATTTGCTTACAACAAAGCACCATCCAAGGCCACAGGCTACTCCTCATTCCAAGTAGTCTAAGGTAAAAATCTAATTTCCCCTTTGGATTTAGTTCCACTAGCTACGTTTGTCAAATTTAGTTTTGAAGCAGGTAAAAGAGCATATCAAATCAAGGAGCTTCATCAGCAAGTAATGGAGAAAATTGCCAAGTATACTGAGCAGGTGTCTACATCAGCAAACAAGCACAGGAAGAAGGTGACTTTCCGACCAGGAGATCTAGTTTGGATCCACCTAAGGAAGGACAGGTTCCCCAGCAAGAGAAAAGGCAAGCTACTACCAAGAGCAGATGGCCCCTTTGAAGTGCTTGAGAAAATGTGAGATAATGCCTATAGATTGGACCTATCTAAAGAGTATGGAGGCTCACCCACAAGACTTCCTCAAACTAGGGATGATGATGGAGACCATCAAGCAGACCAGCCAACAGCAGCAACTCCATCAGCAAAGGAGGCATCAAAGGGATCTTCACCAGCACTTCCAGCAGCAGCACGAGGAGTTCACGTTGTTTCACACGACTCAGCAACAAGGGAAGCAAATCCAGCAGAAATGGCAGGCTTCCAAACCTCAGCAGAAACAGCATGTCAATCTGAAGTCCAAACATTCAAGAGGAGAATCACAGCACCCTCAGCAGTCACCAAGCCACCCAAAGCATCCATCCAAGCTTGTTACACACTTGTGAAACAAGTCATGGAAACTTCAACCACTCAGCCCATCAGCATTGGACATTCAGACCAAGTTCAGTTCCTAATAGCAACAGTCCAAACAACAATCTTTCTCAATGTCATATCTCTTGATTGAGGAAGATTCAGCCAAGGTTTCCTAGGAGATTTTTGTTCTATGTCATGCAAATTTCAAGTCCAAGCTAAGTTCCAGCATGGTCGATCATGGCATCAGCAAGTTTCACAAGCCAGAACAAACAATCCCAGCAGGATTCTTTGTATCAGTTTTTCCAGAACCTATGTGCTGTGGCTAAGTCATGTGCCTATTGTCCATGGGGGTTGTTTTGGTCTTTCCAGCATAATATTAACCTGTTGAGATTACTTCCAGGTTAACGTTGGTGCGAGAATCACCTCAGTAAATCAATATTTACCCCCTAGAGAGGAAAGCCTCTCATTGGTCCATTTTGCCACTCTTTTGGCATTTGGTCCAATATGAGCTTAGCTAAGAATTTTTCTTTTATATTCTTATCAAATGTAGTCGAGATCGTTAGTATGTAATCAATTGTAATAGTTTGAAAAGCTTGTAGCTTAGTTTAGATCAGGGAGATTAGACAGAAGCTTATGCTTAAGCAGCTGCTAATCAAACTGTTAGTTTTCTTTATATTCTGAAGTTTTACATCAATGAAAGATATCTCAGTGTTCATTCAATAGTATTCTCGAGTGTCTTAGTACCTCTGAAAGTTTGTGAGTGTCCTATAACTCTCAGTCTTGGTTAAAACAACTCCTGTCACTGGATTTTGTCAAACATCCAGCAAGTGTCAGCTGTGCTTCTTTATCCATGCTTTGGTGTGTCTGTAGAGGCATGAATGTGAGAGTCCTTTGCCCTTGATTGCAGCTGAAAGTGTGTCTATAACAGTTGTAAGCAAGCCTTTCCTTTATGTTATGTTTTGGGTTGTCTTCTATTCCAGCTAGTTGTTTTCAAACAGTTCTTGTGTTTTAAGCATTCAGCTGAGTTGTGTGAGGTTGTATGGTGTATTCTAGTTCAATACTCTGATCATTGTGAGCTAGCATACATCATCTTGGTATCAGAGCATTGTGTTCTATCTTGGAGTGTGTTGCTTGTTTTAGTTGAAATGGCCGGAACTAGTAAAACACCCTAGGAAGTCTTAGAACAGACTTTAAAAGAAAAGGAAGAAGTAGAACAGAAAATGAAGTTTTTAAGTGAGCAGTTGTAGTATTACATGAGATTGCATAGAAATGAGTTGAAAAGGGAGACTGATGAAGAAATGGAGGAGGGAGTAGGTGAGAATCCTTTTAGTGGAACAGGAAGAGGAAGTCGAGGTCCTAGGCCTACACACAGGAGGAGAAAAAGGGTCAGAAGATCACCTAGGATTAGTGAACATGAGGAAAATAGTGAGAGTGAAAGAGAAGTAAGGAGGGAAGATAGGAGGATAGAGAAGTTAGATTTCAAGATTGATATACCTGAGTATGCAGGGGAGTTAGATCTTGATGTTTTCCTAGATTGGTTGTAGACAGTAGAAAGAGTCTTTGCTTTAAAGGAGGTTTCAGAAGAGCGCAAGGTGAAGTTAGTAGCCTTAAAATTAAAGAAATATGCTTCTACTTGGAGGACTAATCTGTAGAGAAGGAGAATGGAGATTGGGGAAGCCAGGGTAAACACCTGGATTTAGATGAAATAGAAATTGAAAGAAATATTCCTTTCAGATAACTACATGAAGGAGAACTACTACAAGTTGCAGCATTTTGTGCAGGGAAACAAGTCAGTGGAAGAGTACACCAAAGAGTTTGAGCACTTAGTTTGGTAGTGTAATATGCAAGAGAATGAGGTACAAACTTATATCAGGTACCTTACAGGCTTGAATGAAGGGATCAATAATGTTGTGGAGTTGCAGATCTATGATTCACTTGATGAGTTAAGCTCTTTAGCTCACAAAGTGGAGCAGCAGAAGAAGACTAGAGTTAAAGAATACAACAGATACCCAGCCAAACTTTATGCACCAGCAAAGCCAAACCCATACAAGCCTTGCAATCCCCCACAAAGAACCTATCCACTCGCTCACCCACCTCATGTCAGAAATTCAGCCCCAAGACCTCCACAAAATCAGCCACGAAATCCTCCAAAAAGAACGGGTTTTTTGGTTTTTGGGCCCTATATTTTGGGGGTATTTACAATCTGGACCTCCATGTTTCAAAGTTTACAATTTGGACCCTATACAATATGAACCCAAAAAATTTAGCCCAAAGTTAAGTTTGACTCCGATGAAGACCAAAATCTTGCATAAACTGACCGATTTACCCTTATTTCATTTACACATTTATTTTGAATTTCCTTTTGAAATTGACTAGACTGAAGACTTCAATTTCACAACCCATACGCATATCCCACCCTTAGTGACTATTCAACTCCAAACTCTCCGAAAACTGAATAAATGAAGGGTAAATTTTGAAGTTCAGAAATAATTAAGGGGCAACTTTAGAAGGAAAAATCAGTCAAACTACAATAAGGGCCTGTTTTGGCTGGACCCCTCTAATTATGTCCAAATTGTTGCCGGAAACAAAGTATAGGGTCCAAATTGTAAACTTTGAAACATGGGGGTCCATATTGTAAATACCCCCAAAATACAGGGTCCAAAAAGCAAAAAACCCAACAAAGAACCCTAGCCCTTATCAGCAGAACCTATTCAGAAAGAAGATGTTTCAGGTGTCAAGGACTAGGGCACATTGCCTCAGAATGTCCAAACAAGATAATGGTTACTCTTGCTGAGTACCAGGCAACTTTATTTATTGATCCTCAACATGTGCAGGAAGAAGAACAGGATTATGAAGAGCCTGAACATGATCCTATCTATGATAATGATGTTATAGAAGAAGGTCCTGATGAGGGACAGATGTTTGTGATCAGGAGATTTCTCAGCAGCTCAGCAGTATAGGAAGCAGAAGCAGAGGGAGAATATCTTTCATACATGGTGTACTATTGGAGGGAAGCTGTGCTCAGTGATTGTAGGCAGTGGAAGCTGTACCAATGCAGCCTCCAGCACCATGGTGAAGAAGTTAAACCTGGCAACCAAACCCCACCCAACTCCATACACCATTCAGTGGCTCAGCCCAGGAAATGGTATCCAAATTTCTACTAGATGCCTTGTTGGCTTTTCAATTGGTCAATCATGCAAAGATGAGGTCTGGTTTGATGTTTTACCTATGGATGCATGTCATTTGCTTTTGGGTCGACCTTGGTTGTATGATAGATCAGTGAACCATTGTGGTAGAGCTAATACCTATACCCTGACCCTAAACCACAGAAAGATCATTCTTACCCCCATGAAACCCTCACAGTTAACAAAAAAAATCCAGGAGCCTATGTCTTGAACCTAGTCTTGATGTGTTGCTTTTATCTGATCAACATGAATTTAGCACACAGAAGGACTTGATCCTTTTAGACCTTGAAGAACCCTCAGCCCCAAAAAAATGACAACCCTTTATTTTTACCTTTACTCTAGCAGTTTCAGCATGTATTTCCTGAGGAAATGCCACCTAGTTTGCCACCTAAAAGAGATATCCAACACAAAATTGACTTAGTTCCTGGATCAATGTTGTTTAATAAGCCAGCTTACAGGATGACACCAGCAGATACCAATGAAATACAGAGGCAGGTGGATGAGTTATTGGAGAAGGGAGTGATTAGGGAGAGTTTGAGTCCATGTGCAGTCCCACCCTTGTTAGTTCCTAAGAAAGATGGAAGTCAGAGAATGTGTATTGGTTGTAGGGCCATTAACAAGATCACAATCAAGTATAGGTACCCTATACCTAAGCTTGAAGACATGTTGGATGAGTTACATGGGTCGGCAGTCTTTTCTAAGATAGATTTGAGGAGTGGATACTACCAAATAATGATCTATGAGGGAGATGAGTGGAAAACAGCATTCAAGACTAAGGGAGGTTTGTTTGAATGGTTCGTCATGCCCTTCGGTTTGACTAATGCCCCATCTACATTCATGAGGCTGATGAACCAGGTCCTTAAACCACTCATAGGCAAGAGTGTTGTGGTGTACTTTGATGATATTCTTGTCTATAGTAGGTCTGAACAAGAGCATGTGAAGCATTTGCAAGAGGTTTCAATTATACTGAGTAGGGAGGAGTTATTTGGCAACCTCAAAAAGTGTCACTTCTTTACAGCCCAAGTGAATTTCTTGGCATACATTGTCACAGCAGCACGTATCCAGGTTGATGAGGAGAAGATCAAGGAAATTAGGGAGTGGCCTGTGCCCACTTCTATTTAGCAAGTCGGGAGCTTCCATGGCCTGGCTTCATTTTAGACGAGATTTGTCAAGAATTTCAGCACTATTCTGGCACCAATAACTAAAGTGGTAAAAGGGAAGTCCTTTATTTGTACAACAACAGCCCAGAAAGCCTTTGAAGAAGTCAAGGAGAGGCTTACTTCAGCACCAGTTTTGAGGTAGAATGTGATGCTTCAAGAGTTGGCATAGGAGCAGTACTGACCCAGGAGGACAAGCTAGTTGCCTATTTCATTGAGAAGTTGAATGATGCAAAGAAGAAGTACAACACCTATGACAAAGAGTTCTATGCCATCATTGGAGCTCTTCAACACTGGTGGCACTACCTTATTGGAGCAGAATCCATCCTACACAGTGATCATGAGGCATTGAAGTTCATTCAAGTGCAGCACAAGCTCAACACCAGGCATGCTGCTTGGGTCGAGTACATGCAGCATCCACTTCATGATCCACAACAAATGAGGAGTGGCAAACAAAGGATCAGATGCATTGAGTAGGAGGTATATGTTGCTTCATATACTATATTCTAGAAATGTTGGTTTTGAGCATTTGAAAGCTTTGTGTCAGGAGGATTGAGATTTTAAACAGGTGTACTAGAAGTGTCAGCAGTAACCCCAGGGTCTATATCACATAGAACATGGTTATTTGTTCAAACGGAGCAGATTGTGTGTCCCAAAAAGCAGTTTCAGGTAGCTTTTGATCTCAGAGGTCCATGGAGGGAGCCTAGCGGGTCATTTTGGAGTACAAAAAACATTGTTGATGTAAAAAGAGCACTACAGTTGGCCAAAAATGAGGAAAGATGTGGAGCATCTGTTGAAGAGGTGCAATATTTGTCAATTGGCAAAGTCACACAGCTTACCCCAAGGCTTGTACATACCATTACCAATTCCCAGCAGCCCTTGGGAAGATGTCAACCTTGATTTTATTGTGGGTTTGCCAAGAACACATAGAGGGAAGGATTCAATCATGGTGGTGGTTGATAGATTTTCAAAAGTGGCACATTTCATACCATGCCACACCACTTTTGATGCCAAAAGAGTTGTTGAATTATTCTTCCAGGAGATTGTCAGGTTGCATGGAGTGCGAAAAACTATGGTTTCTGACAAAGATACCATGTTTTTGAGCCATTTTTGGGTTACATTGTGGAAGAAATTGGGCACCCAACTCAAGTACAACACCACTTGCCACCCACAGACTAATGGACAGACAGGGGTTACTAATAGAACACTTGGAGTCCTATTGAGAGCACTGATCCACAAAAATAGAGCAGGATGGGATACTCTTTTGCCCCATGCTGAATTTGCTTACAACAAAGCAACATCCAAGGCCACAGGATACTCCCCATTCAAAGTAGTCTATGGTAAAAATCTAATTTCCCCTTTGGATTTAGTTCAACTAACTACGTTTGTCAAATTTAATTTTGAAGCAGGTAAAAGAGCATATCAAATCAAGGAGCTTCATCAGCAAGTAAAGGAGAAAATTGCCAAGTATACTGAGCAGGTGTCTACATCAGTAAACAAGCACATGAAGAAGGTGACTTTCCGGCCAGGAGATCTAGTTTGGATCCACCTAATGAAGGATAGGTTCTCAAGTAAGAGAAAAAGCAAGCTTCTACCAAGAGCAGATGGCCCCTTTGAAGTACTTGAGAAAATTGCAGATAATGCCTATAGATTGGACCTATCTAAAGAGTATGGAGGCTCAGCCACATTCAATGTAGCAGATCTTCGACCATACTATCCAGCAGATGAAGACCTTCTAAGTTTGAGGACAATCTTTCCTCAAACTGGGGAGGATGATGGAGACCATCATGTAGACCAGCCAACAGCAGAAACTCCATCAGCAAAGGAGGCATCCAAGGGATCTTCACCAGCACTTGCAGCAGCAGCACGAGGAGTTCATGTTGTTTCACACGACTCAGCAATAAGGGAAGCAAATCCAGCAGAAATGGCAGGCTTCCAAACCTCTGCAGAAACAACATGTCAATCTGAAGTCCAAACATTCAAGAGGAGAATCACAGCACCCTCAGAAGTCACCAATCCATCCACAGCATCAATCCAAGCTTGTTACACACTTGTGAAACAAGTCTTGGCAACTTCAACCACTCAACCCATCAGCATTGGTCATTCAGACCAAGTTTAGTTCTTAATAGCAAGTCTTTCTCAATGTCATATCTCTTGATTGAGGAAGACTCAGCCAAGGTTTCCTAGGAGTTTTTTGTTCTATGTCACGCCATTTTCAAGTCCAAGCCAAGTCCCAGCATGGTCGAGCATAGCATCAGCAAGTTTCACAAACCAGAACAAGCAATCCAAGCAGGATTGTTTGTATCACCTTTTCCAGAACCTCAGTGCTGTGGCTAAGTCATGTGCCTATTGTCCATGGGGGTTGTTTTGGTCTTTCCAACATAATATTAACCTGTTGAGATTACTTCCAGGTTAACGTTGGCGCGAGAATCACCTCAGTAAATCAATATTTACCCCCTAGAGAAGAAAGCCTCTCATTGGTCCATTTTGCCACTCTTTTGGCATTTGGTCCAATAAGAGCTTAGCTAAGTATTTTGCTTTTATTTTCTTATCAAATGTAATCGGGATCGTTAGTATGTAATCAGTTGTAATAGTTTGAAAAGCTTGTAGCATAGTTTAGATCAGGGAGATTAGACAGAAGCTTATGCTTAAGCAGCTGCTAATCAAATTGTTAGTTTTCTTTATATTCTAAAGTTTTCCATCAATGAAAGATATCTCAATGTTCATTCAATAGTATTATCGAGTGTCTTAGTACCTCTGAAAGTTTTTGAGTGTCCTATAACTCTCAGTCTTGGTTAAAACAGCACCTGTCACTGGATTTTGGCAAACATCTAGCAAGTGTCAAGTGTGCTAGATCATCCATCCTTTGGTGTGTCTGTGAGAGTCCTTTGCCCTTGATTGCAGCTGAAGGTGTATCTGTAACAGTTGTAAGCAAGCTTATCTTTTATGTTATGTTTTGGGTTGTCTTCTATTCCAGCTAGTTGTTTTCAAACAGTTCTTGTGTTTTAAGCATTCAGCTGAGTTGTGTGACGTTGTATTGTGTATTCTAGTTCAATACTCTGATCATTGTGAGCTAGCATACATCATCTTGGTATCAGAGAATTGTGTTCTATCTTAGAGTGTGTTGCTTGTTTTAGCTGAAATGGCCGGAACTAGTAAAACACTCCAGGATGTCTTAGAGCTGACTTTAAAAGAAAAGGAAGAAGTAGAGCAGAAAATGAAGTTTTTAAGTGAGTAGTTGTAGTATTACATGAGATTTCATAGAAATGAGTTGAAAAGGGAGACTGATGAAGAAATGGAGGAGGGAGTAGGTGAGAATCCTTTTAGTGGAACAGGAAGAGGAGGTCGAGGTCCTAGGCCTACACACAGGAGGAGAAGAAGGGTTAGAAGATTAGTGAACATGAGGAAAACAGTGAGAGTGAAAGAGAAGTAAGGAGGGAAGATGGGCGGATAGAGAAGTTAGATTTCAAGATTGATATACCTGAGTATGCAGGGGAGTTAGATCTTGATGTTTTCCTAGATAGGTTGCAGACAGTAGAAAGAGTCTTTGATTTAAAGGAGGTTTCAGAAGAGCACAAGGTGAAGTTAGTAGCCTTAAAATTAAAGAAATATGCTTATACTTGGTGGACTAATCTGCAGAGAAGGAGAATGGAGATTGGGGAAGCCAGGGTGAACACCTGGATTGAGATGAGACAGAAATTGAAAGAAAAATTCCTTTCAGATAACTACATGAAGGAGAACTACTTCAAGTTGCAGCATTTTGTGCAGGGAAACAATTCAGTGGAGGAGTACACCAAAGAGTTTGAGCACTTAGTTTTTGGAAGTGTAATATGCAAGAGAATGAGGTACAAACTTATATCAGGTACCTTGCAGGCTTGAATGAAGGGATCAAGAATGTTGTGGAGTTACATGTCTATGATTCACTTGATGAGTTAAGCTCTTTAGCTGACAAAGTGGAGCAGCAGACGAAGAGTAGAGTGAAAGAATACAACAGATAACCAGCCAAACCTTATGCACCAGCCAAGCCAAACCCATACAAGCCTTACAATCCCCCACAAAGAACCTATCCACTCCCACCCCCACCTCAAGTCAGAAATCCAGCCCCAAGACACCCACAAAATCAGCCACAAAATCCTCCACAAAGAACCCCAGCCCCTATCAGCAGAACCTATTCAGAAAGAAGATGTTTCAGGTGTCAAGGACTAGGGCACATTGCATCAGAATGTCCAACCAAGAGAATGGTTACTCTTGTTGATCTTGAACATATGCAGGGAGAAGAACAGGATTATGAAGAACCTGAACATGATCCTATCTATGATAATGATGTTATAGAAGAAGGTCTAGATGAGGGAGAGATGCTTGTGATCAGGAGAGTTCTCAGCAGCTCAACGGTAGAGGAAGCAGAAGAGCAGAGGGAGAATATCTTTCATACAAGGTGTACTATTGGATGGAAGGTGTGCTCAGTGATTGTAGGCAGTGGGAGCTGTACCAATGCAGCCTCCAGCACATGGTGAAGAAGTTAAGCATGGCAACCAAAACCCACCCAACTGCATACACCATTCAGTTGCTCAGCCCAGTAAAAGGTATCCAAATTTCTACTAGATGCCTTGTTGCCTTTTCAATTGGTCAATCATACAAAGATGAGGTCTGGTGTGATGTTTTACCTATGGATGCATGTCATTCGCTTTTGGGTCGACCTTGGTTGTATGATAGATCAAAGAGCCATTGTGGTAGATCTAATACCTAAACCCTGACCCTAAACCACAGAAAGATCATTCTTACCCCCTTGAAACCCTCACAGTTACTAAAGAAATCCAAAAGCCTATGTCTTAAACCTAGTCCTGATGTGTTGCTTTCATCTGATCAACATGAAATTAGATCACAGATGGACTTGATCCTTTTAGACCTTGAAGAACCCTCAGCCCCACCAAATGACAACCATTTATTTTTACCTTTACTCTAGAAGTTTCAACATGTATTACCTAAGGAAATACCACATAGTTTGCCACCTAAAAGTGATATCCAGCACAAAATAGACTTAGTGCCTGGATCAATGTTGCCTAATAAGGCAACTTATTGGATGACACCAGCAGATACCAATGAAATACTGAGGCCGGTGGATGAGTTATTGGAGAAGGGAATGATTAGGGAGAGTTTGAGTTCATGTGCAGTCCTAGCCTTGTTAGTTCCTAAGAAAGATGGAAGTCAGAGAATGTGTATTGATTGTAGTGCCATTAACAAGATCACAATCAAGTATAGGTACCCTATACCTAGGCTTGAAGTTATGTTGGATGAGTTACATGGGTCAGCAGTCTTTTCAAAGATAGATTTAAGGAGTGGATACTACCAGATAAGGATCTATGAGGGAGATGAGTGGAAAATAGCATTCAAGACCAAGGGAGTTTTGTTTGAATGGTTGGTCATGCCCTTTGGTTTGACTAATGCCCCATCTACATGAGGCTCATGAACCAGGTCCTTAAACCGCTTGTAGGCAAGACTGTTGTGGTGTACTTTGATGATATTCTTGTCTATAGTAGGTCTGAACAAGAGCATGTGAAGCAATTGTAGGAGGTTTCAACTATTCTAAGCAGGGGGGAGTTATTTGGCAACCTCAAGAAGTGTCACTTCTTTACAGCCCAAGTGAACTTCTTGGGATACATTGTCACAGCAGTAGGTATCCAAGTTGATGAGGAGAAGATTAAGGCAATTAGGGAGTGGCCTGTGCCCACTTCTATTCAGCAAGTCAGGAGCTTCTATGGCCTGGCTTCATTTTAGAGGAGATTTGTCAAGAATTTCAGCACTATTCTGGCACCAATGACTGAAGTGGTGAGAGGGAAGTCCTTTATTTGTACAACAACAACCTAGTAAGGCTTTGAAGAAGTCAAGGAGAGGCTTACTTCAGCACTAGTTCTAGCATTGCCCAGCTTCAACAAAGTTTTTGAGGTAGAATGTGATGCTTCAGGAGTTGGCATCGAAGCAGTACTGACCCATGAGGACAAGCCACTTGCCTATTTCATTGAGAAGTTGAATGATGCAAAGAGGAAGTACAACACCTATGACAAAGAGTTCTATGCCATCATTAGAGCTCCTCAACACTAGAGGCACTACCTTGTTGGAGCAGAATCCATCCTACACAGTGATCATGAGGGATTGAAGTTCATTCAAGGGCAGCACAAGCTCAACACCTGGCATGTTGGTTGGGTCGAGTACATGCAGCAGTTCCACTTCATGATCCACCAGAAATCAAGAGTGCCAAACAAAGGAGCAGATGCATTGAGTAGGAGGTATATGTTGCTTCATATACTTGATTCTAGAATTGTTGGTTTTGAGCATTTGAAAGCTTTGTGTGAGGAGGATTGAGATTTTAAACAGGTGTACCATAAGTGTTAGCAGCAACCCCAGGGTCTATATCACATAGACTAGGGTTATTTGTTCAAAGGGAGCAGATTAGGTGTCCCAAAAAGCAGTTTTAGGGAGATTTTTATCTCAGAGGTCCATGGAGGGAGCCTAGCGGGTCATTTTGGAGTAGAAAAAACATTGTTGTTGTTGAAAGAGCACTACAGTTGGCCAAAAATGAGGAAAGATGTGGAGCATCTGTTGAAGAGGTGCAATATTTGTCAATTGGCAAAGTCACAAAGCCTACCCCAAGGCTTGTACATACCATTACCATTTTCCAGCAGCCCTTGGGAAGATGTCAGCCTTGATTTTATTGTGGGTTTGCCAAGAACTTAGAGAGGGAAGGATTCAATCATGGTGGTGGTTGATAGATTTTCCAAAATGGCACATTTCATACCATGCCACGCCACTTTTGATGCCACAAGAGTTGCTGAATTATTCTTCCAAGAGATTGTCAGGTTGCATAGAGTGCCAAAAACTATGGTTTCTGACAAAGATACCAAGTTTTTGAGCCATTTTTGGGTTACATTGTGGAAGAAATTGGGAACCCAGCTCAAGTACAGCACCACTTGCCACCCATAGACTGATGGACAAACAAAGGTTACTAATAGAACATTTGGAGTCCTATTGAGAGCACTGATCCACAAAAATAAAGCAGGATGGGATACTCTTTTGGCACGTCACTACAAAAAAAGGTCTTTTGCCAACAGGGATTATCCGTTGGTAAAAGTACAATATCTGTTGGGGTAAAGTTTTATCTGTTGGGATTATCCGTTGGTAAAAGTACAAGAGCAGATGGCCCCTTTGAAGTGCTTGAGAAAATTAGAGATAATGCCTATAGATTGGACCTATAAGAAGAGTATGGAGGCTCAGCCACATTCAATATAGCAAATTGGACCTATCAAGCAGACCAGCCAACAATAGCAACTCCATCAGCAAAGGAGGTATCCAAGGGATCTTCACCAGCACTTGCAGCAGCAGCACAAGGAGGAGTTCATGTTGTTTCACACGACTCAGCAACAGGGGAAGCAAATCCAGCAGAAATGGCAGGCTCCCAAACCTCAGCAGAAGTCACCAATCCACCCACAGCTTCCATCTAAGCTTGTTACACACTTGTGAAACAAGTCTTGGCAACTTCAACCACTCAGCCCATCGGCATTGGTCATTCAGACCAAGTTTAGTTCCTAATAGCAATAGTCCAAACAGCAGTCTTTCTCAATATCATATCTCTTGATTGAGGAAGATTCAGCCAAGGTTTCCTAGGAGTTTTTTGTTCTATGTCATGCTATTTTCAAGTCCAAGCCAAGTCTTAGCATGATCGAGCATGGCATCAGCAAGTTTCACAAGCCGGAACAAGCAATCCCAGCAGGATTGTTTGTATCAGTTTTTTAAGAACCTTAGTGTTGTGGCCAAGTCCTGTGCCTAATTTCCATGGGGGTTGTTTTGGTCTTTCCAGCATAATATTAACCTGATGAGATTACTTCCAGGTTAACATTGGCGCGGGAATCACCTCGGTAAATCAATATTTACCCCCCTAGAGAGGAAAGCCTCTCATTGGTCCATTTTGCCACTCTTTTAGCATTTGGTCCAATCAGAGCTTAACTAAGTAATTTTCTTATATTTTCTTATCAAATGTAATCGAGATCGTTAGTATGTAATCAGTTGTAATAGTTTTAAAAGCTTGTAGCTTAGTTTAGATCAGGGAGATTTGACAGAAGCTTATGCTTAAGCAGCTGCTAATCAAACCATTCGTTTTCTTTATATTCTGAAGTTTTCCATCAATAAAAGATATCTCAATGTTCATTCAATAGTATTCTCGAGTGTCTTAGTACCTCTTAAAGTTTGTGAGTGTCCTATAACTCTCAGTCTTGGATAAAACAGCTCCTGTCACTGGATTTTGGCAAACATATATCCAGCAAGTGTCAGTTGTGGTTGATCATCCATGCTTTGGTGTGTTTGTAGAGGCATGAATGTGAGAGTCCTTTGCCCTCGATTGCAGCTGAAGGTGTGTCTGTAACAGTTGTAAGCAAGCCTATCTTTTTTGTTATGTTTTGGGTTGTCTCCTATTCCACCTAGTTGTGTTTAAACAGTTCTTGTGTTTTAAGCATTCAGCTAAGTTGTGTGAGGTTGTATGGTGTATTCTAGTTCAATACTCTGATCATTGTGAGCTAGCATACATCATCTTTGTATCAGAGCATTATGTTCTATCTTGGAGTGTGTTGCTTGTTTTAGTTCAAATGGCCGGAACTAGTAAAACACCCCAGGAAGTCTTAGAACAGACTTTAAAAGAAAAGGAAGAAGTAGAACACAAAATGAAGTTTTTAAGTGAGCAGTTGCAATATTACATGAGATTGCATAGAAATGAGTTGAAAAGGGAGAATGATGAAGAAATGGAGGAGGGAGTAGGTGAGAATCCTTTTAGTGGAACAAGAAGAGGAGGTCGAGGTCCTAGGCCTACACACAGGAGGAGAAGAAGCGTTGGAAGATCATCTAGGATTAGTGAACCTGAGGAAAATAGTGAGAGTGAAAGAGAAGTAAGGAGGGAAGATAGGAGGATAGAGAAGTTAGATTTCAAGATTGATATACTTGACTATGCAGGGGAGTTAGATCCTGATGTTTTCCTAGATTGGTTGCAAACAGTAGAAAGAGTCTTTGATTTAAAGGAGGTTTCAAAAGAGCACAAGGTGAAGTTAGTAGCCTTAAAATTAAAGAAATATGCTTCTACTTGGTGGACTAATCTGCAAAGAAGGTGAATGGAGATTGGGGAAGCCAGGGTGAACACCTGGATTGAGATGAGACAGAAATTGAAGGAAAAATTCCTTCCAGATAACTACATGAAGGAAAACTACTTCAAGTTGCAGCATTTTGAACAGGGAAACAATTCAATGGAGGAGTACACCAAAGAGTTTGAGAACTTACTTTGGAAGTGTAATATGCAAGAGAATGAGGTACAAACTTATATCAGGTACCTTGCAGGATTGAATGAAGGGATCAAGAATGTAATGGAGTTACAGGTCTATGATTCACTTGATGAGTTAAGCTCTTTAGCTCACAAAGTGGAGCACTAGAAGAAGGCTAGAGTGAAAGAATACAGCAGATAACCAACCAAACTTTATGCACCAGCCAAGCCAAACCCATACAAGCCTTACAATCCCCCACAAAGAACCTATCCTCCCCCACCCCCACCTCAAGTCAGAAATCCAGCCCAAGACCCCCACAAAATCAGCCACAAAATCCTCCACAAAGAACCCCAACCCCTATCAGCAGAACCTATTCAGAAAGAAGATGTTTCAGGTGTCAAAGACTAGTGCACATTTCCTTGGAATGTCCAAACAAGAGAATGCTTACTCTTGCTGAGTACCAGGTAGCTTTATTTATTGATCCTTAACATGTACAGATGAAGAGTGTGAACGTCATCCTATCTATGATGATCATGTTATAGAAGATGGTCCAGATGAGGGAGAGATGCTTGTGATCAGGAGAGTTCTCACAGCTCAGCAGTAGAGGAAGCAGAAGAGCAGAGGGAGAATATCTTTCATACAAGGTGTACTATTGGAGGGAAGCTGTGCTCAGTGATTGTAGATAGTGGGAGTTGTACCAATACAGCCTCCAGCACCATGGTGAAGAAGTTAAGCCTGGAAACCAAACCCCACCGAACTCCATACACCATTCAATAGCTCAGCCCAGGAAAAGGTATCCAAATTTCTACTAGATGCCTTGTTGCCTTTTCAATTGGTCAATCATACAAAGATGAGGTATGGTGTGATGTTTTACCTATGGATGCATGTCATTTGCTTTTGGATCGACCTTGGTTGTATGATAGATCAGTGAGCCATTGTGGTAGAGCTAATACCTATACCCTGACCCTAAAGCACAGAAAGATCATTCTTACCCCCATGAAACCCTCACAGTTAACAAAAAAATCCGAGAGCCTATGTCTTGAACCTAGTCTTGATGTGTTGCTTTTATCTGATCAACATGAATTTTGCACACAAGGGCTTGATCCTTTTAGACCTTGAAGAACCCTCAGCCCCACAAAATGACAGCCCTTTATTTTTACCTTTATTACAGAAGTTTCAGCATGTATTTCCTGAGGAAATGCCACCAAGTTTGCCACCTAAAAGTGATATCTAGTACAAAATTGACTTAGTGTCTGGATCAATGTTGCCTAATAAGCCAGCTTATAGGATGACACCAGCAGATACCAATGAAATACAGAGGCAGGTGGACGAGTTATTGGAGAAGGGAATGATTGGGGAGAGTTTGAGTCCATGTGCAGTCCCAGCCTTGTTAGTGCCTAAGAAAGATGGAAGTCAGAGAATGTGTATTGATTGTAGGGCCATTAACAAGATCACAATCAAGTATAGGTACCCTGTACCTAGGCTTGAAGACATGTTAGATGAGTTACATGGGTCAGCAGTCTTTTCTAAGATACATTTCAAGAGTGGATACTAGCAGATAAAGATCTATAAGGGAGATGAGTGGAAAATAGCATTCAAGACCAAGGGAGGTTTGTTTGAATGGTTGGTGATGCCCTTTGGTTTGACTAATGCCCCATCTACATTCATGAGGCTCATGAACCAGGTCCTGAAACCACTCATAGGCAAGAATGTTGTGGTGTACTTTGATGATATTCTTGTCTAGAGCAGGTCTGAACAAGAGAATGTGAAGCATTTGCAAGAGGTTTCAACTATTCTAAGCAGGGAGGAGTTATTTGGCAACCTTAAGAAGTATCACTTCTTTACAACCAGGTTGATGAGGAGACGATCAAGGCAATTAGGGAGTGGCCTGTGCCCACTTCTATTCAGCAGGTTAGGACCTTCCATGGCATGGCTTCATTTTACAGGAGATATGTCAAGAATTTCAGCACTATTTGGCACCAATTACTGAAGTGGTGAAAGGGAAGTCCTTTATTCGTACAACAACAGCCGAGAAAGCCTTTGAAGAAGTCAAGGAGAGGCTTACTTCAGCACTAGTTCTAGCATTGCCCAGCTTCAGCAAAGTTTTTGAGGTAGAATGTCATGCTTCAGGAGTTGGCAATTTCATTGAGAAGTTGAATGATGCAAAGAGGAAGTACAACAACTATGACAAAGAGTTCTATGCCATCATTAGAGCTCTTCAACACTGGAGGCACTACCTTATTGGAGCAGAATCCATCCTACACAATGATCATGAGGCATTGAAGTTTATTCAATGGCAGCACAAGCTCAACACCAGGCATGTTGGTTGGGTCGTATACATGCAGCAGTTCCACTTCATGATCCACCACAAATCAGGAGTGCCAAACAAACGAGCAGATGCATTGAGTAGGAGGTATATGTTGCTTCATATACTTGATTCTAGAATTGTTGGTTTGAGCATTTGAAAGCTTTGTGTCAAGAGGATGGAGATTTTGTGTCCCAAAAAGCAGTTTCAGTGAGCTTTTGATCTCAGAGGTCCATGGAGGGAGCCTAGCGGGTCATTTTGGAGTAGAAAAAACATTGTTGATGTTCAAAGAGCACTACAGTTGGCCAAAAACGAGGAAAGATGTGGAGCATCTGTTGAAGAGGTGCAATATTTGTCAATTGGCAAAGTCACACAGCCTACCCCAAGGCTTGTACATACCATTACCAGTTCCCAGCAGCCCTTGGGAAGATGTCAGCCTTGATTTTATTGTGGGTTTGCCAAGAACTCAGAGAGGGAAGGATTCAATCATGGTGGTGGTTGATAGATTTTCAAAAATTGCACATTTCATACCATGCCACACCACTTTTGATGCCACAAGAGTTGTTGAATTATTCTTCCAGGAGATTGTCAGGTTGCATGGAGTGCCAAAAACTATGGCTTCTGACAAAGATACCATGTTTTTGAGCCATTTTTGGGTTACATTGTTGAAGAAATTGGGAACCCAGCTCAAGTACAGCACCACTTGCCACCCACAGACTGATGAAAAAACAAAGGTTACTAATAAAACATTTGGAGTCCTATTGAGAGCACTGATCCACAAAAATAAAGCAGGATGGGATACTCTTTTTCCCCATGCTGAATTTGCTTACAACAAAGCACCATCCAAGGCCACAGGCTATTCTCCATTCCAAGTAGTCTATGGAAAAAATCTAATTTCCCTTTTTATATATAGTTCCACTAACTACTTCTGTCAAATATAGTTTTGAAGCTGGTAAAAGAGCAGATCAAATCAAGGAGATTCATTAGCAAGTAAAGGAGAAAATTGCCAAGTATAATGAGCAGGTGTCTACATCAGCAAACAAGCACAAGAAGAAGGTCACTTTCCATCAAGGAAATCTAGTTTGGATCCACCTAAGGAAGGACAGGTTCCCCAGCAAGAGAAAAGGAAAGCTACTACCAAGAGCAGATGGCCCCTTTGAAGTGCTTGAGAAAATTTGAGATAATGCCTATAGGTGTGACCTATCTGATGAGTATGGAGGCTCAGCCACATTCAATGTAGAAAATCTTAGACCATACTATCCAGCAGATGAAGACCTTCCATGTTTGAGGACAAACTTTCCTCAACCTAGGGAGGATGATGGAGACCATCAAGCAGACCAGCCAACAGCAACAACTCCATCAGCACAAGGAGGATTTCATGTTGTTTCACACGACTCAGCAACAGGGGAAGCAAATCCAAAAGAAATGGCAGGCTCCCAAACCTTAGTAGAAACAGCAGGTCAACCTAAAGTCCTAACATTCGGAAGGAGAATCACAGCACCCTCAGCAGTCACCAAGCCACCCACAGTTTCCATCCAAGCTAATTACACACTTGTGAAACAAGTCTTGGAAACTTCAACCATTCAGCCCATCAGCATTGGTCATTCAGACCAAGTTCAGTTCCTAATAGCAAAAGTTCAAACAACAGTCTTTCTCAATGTCATATCTCTTGATTGAGGAAGATTTAGCTAAGGTTTCCAAGGAGTTTTTTGTTCTATGTCATGCCATTGTCAAGTCTAAGCCAAGTCTTAGCATGATCGAGCATGGCTTCTGCATGTTTCACAAGCCAGAACAAGCAATCCCAGCAGGATTGTTTGTATCAGTTTTTCCATAACCTTAGTGTTGTGGCTAAGTCCTGTGCCAATTGTCCATGGGGGTTGTTTTGGTCTTTCCAGCATAATATTAACCTGTTGAGATTAGTGCCAGGTTAACATTGGCGCGGGAATCACCTCGGTAAATCAATATTTACCCCTCTAGAGAGGAAAGCCTCTCATTGGTCCATTTTGCCACTCTTTTAGTATTTGGTCCAATCAGAGCTTAGCTAAGTATTTTGCTTATATTTTCTTATCAAATGTAATCGAGATCGTTAGTATGTAATCAGTTGTAATAGTTTTAAAAGCTTGTAGCTTAGTTTAGATCAGGGAGAATAGACAAAAGCTTATGCTTAAGCAGCTGCTAATCAAACTGTTAGTTTTCTTTATATTCTGAAGTTTTCCATTAATGAAAGGTATCTCAATGTTCATTCAATAGTATTCTCGAGTGTCATAGTACCTTTGAAAGTTTGTGAGTGTCCTATAACTCTCAGTCTTGGTTAAAACAGCTCCTGTCACTGGATTTTGGCAAACATCCAGCAAGTGTCAGCTGTGCTTGATCATCCATGCTTTGGTGTGTCTGTAGAGGCATGAATGTTAGAGTCCTTTGCCCTTGATTGCAGCTAAAGGTGTGTCTGTAACAGTTGTAAGCAAGCCTATCTTTTATGTTATGTTTTGGGTTGTCTCCGATTCCACCTAGTTGTTTTTAAACAGTTCTTGTGTTTTAAGCATTCAGCTGAGTTGTGTAAGGTTGTATGGTGTATTCTAGTTCAATACTCTGATCGTTGTGAGCTAGCATACATCATCTTGGTATCAGAGCATTGTGTTCTATCTTGGAGTGTGTTGCTTGTTTTAGTTGAAATGGCCGAAAATAGTAAAACACCCCAGGAAGTCTTGGAACAGACTTTAAAAGAAAAGGAAGAAGTAGAACAGAAAATGTAGTTTTTAAGTAAGCAGTTGCAGTTGCAGTATTACATGAGATTGCATAGAAATGAGTTGAAAAGGGATACTGATGAAGAAATGGAGGAGGGAGTAGGCGAGAATCCTTTTAGTGGAATAGGAAGAGGAGGTCGAGGTCCTAGGCCTACACATAGGAGGAGAAGAAGCGTTGGAAGATCACCTAGGATTAGTGAACCTGAGGAAAACAGTGATAGTGAAAGAGAAGTAAGGAGGACAAATAGGAGGATAGAGAAGTTAGATTTCAAGATTGATATACCTGAGTATGCATGGGACTTAGATCCTAATGTTTTCCTAGATTGGTTGAAAACAGTAGAAAGAGTCTTTGATTTAAAGGAGGTTTCAAAAGAGCACAAGGTGAAGTTAGTAGCCTTAAAATTAAAGAAATATGCTTCTACATGGTGGACTAATCTGCAGAGAAGGAGAATGGAGATTGGGAAAGCTAGGGTGAACACCTGGATTGAGATGAGATAGAAATTGAAGGAAAAATTCCGTCCAGATAACTAATTGAAGGAGAACTACTTCAAGTTGCAGCATTTTGTACAGGGAAACAATTCAGTGGTGGAGTACACCAAAGAGTTTGAGCACTTACTTTGGAAGTGTAACATGCAAGCGAATGAGGTACAAACTTATATTAAGTACCTTGTAGGCTTGAATGAAGGGATCAGAGATGTTGTGGAGGTACAGGTCTATGATTCATTTGATTAGTTAAGCTCCTTAGCTCACAAAGTTGAGCAGCAGAAGAAGGCTAGAGTGAAAGAATACAGCAGATACTCAACCATACCTTATGCACCAGCCAAGCCAAACCCATACAAGCCTTACAATCCCCCACAAAGAACCTATTAACCCCCACCCCCACCTCAAGTCAGAAATCCAGCCCAAGACCCCCATAAAATCAGCCGCAAAATCCCCCACAAAGAACCCCAGTCCCTATCAGCAGAATCTATTCAGAAAGAAGATGTTTCAGGTGTCAAGGACTAGGGCACATTGCCTCAGAATGTCCAAACAAGAGAATGAATACTCTTGCTGAGTACCAGGCAACTTTATTTATTCATCCTGAACTTGTGCAGGGAGAAGAATAGGATTATGAAGAGTCTAAACATGATCCTATCTATGATAATGATGTTATAGAAGAAGGTCTAGATGAGGGAGAGATGCTTGTGATGAGGAGAGTTCTCACAGCTCAGCAGTAAAGGAAGCAGAAGAGTAGAGGGAGAATATCTTTCATACAAGGTGTACTATTGGAGGGAAGCTATGCTCAGTGATTGTAGACTGTGGGAGCTGTACGAATGCAGCCTCCAGCACCATGGTGAAGAAGTTAAGCCCGGCAACCAAACCCCACCACCCTCCATACACCATTTAGTGGCTCATCCCAGGAAAAGGTATCCAAATTTCTACTAGATGCCTTGTTATCTTTTCAATTGGTCAATTATACAAAGATGAGGTCTGGTGTGATGTTTTACCTATGGATGCATGTCATTTGCTTTTGGGTCGACCTTGGTTGTATGATAGATCAGCGAGCCATTGTGGTAGAGCTAATACCTATACCCTGACCCTAAACCACAGAAAGACCATTCTTACCTCCATGAAACCCTTACAGTTAACAAAAAAATCCAAGAGCCTATGTTTTGAACCTAGTCTTGATGTGTTGCTTTTATGTGATCAACACGAATTTAGCAAAAAGAAGAACTTGATCCTTTTAGACCTTGAAGAATCCTCTGCCCCACAAAATGACAACCCTTTATTTTTACCTTTACTTCAGCAGTTTCAACATGTATTTCCTGACGAAATGCCACCTGGTTTGCCACCTAAAAGAGATATCCAACACAAAATTGACTTAGTGCCTAGATCAATGTTGCCTAATAAGCCAGCTTATAGGATGACACCAGCAGATACCAATGAAATACAGAGGCAGGTGGATGAGTTATTGGAGAAGGAATGATTAGAGAGAGTTTGAGTCCATGTGCAGTCCCAGCCTTGTTAGTGCCTAAGAAAGATGGAAGTCAGAGAATGTGTATTGATTGTAGGGCCATTAACAAGATCACAATAAAGTATAGGTACCCTGTACCTAGGCTTGAAGACATGTTGGATAAGTTAAACGGGTCAGCAGTCTTTTCTAAGATAGATTTGAGGAGTGGATACTACCAGATAAGGATCTATGAGGGAGATGAGTGGAAAATAGCATTCAAGACCAAGGGAGGTTTGTTTAAAAGGTTGGTCATGCCCTTTGGTTTGACTAATGCCCCATCTACATTCATGAGGCTCATGAACCAAGTCCTTAAACCACTCATAGGCAAGAGTGTTGTCGTGTACTTTGATGATATTCTTGTCTATAGCAGGTCTGAACAAGAGCATGTGAAGAATTTGCAACGCAAGTGAACTTCTTTGGATACATTTTCACAACAGCAGGTATCCAGGTTGATGAGGAGAAGATCAAGGCAATTAGGGAGTGGCCTGTGTCCATTTCTATTCAGCAGGTTAGGAGCTTCCATGGAGTGGCTTCATTTTACAGGAGATTTGTCAAGAATTTCAGCACGATTTGGCACCAATGACTGAAGTGCTTAAGAGGAAGTCCTTCATTTGTACAACAACAGCCCAGAAAGCCTTTGAAGAAGTCAAGGAGAGGCTTACTTCAGCACTAGTTCTAGCATTGCCCAGCTTCAACAAAGTTTTTGAGGTAGAATGTGATGCTTTAGGAGTTGGCATAGGAGTAGTACTGACCTAGGAGGACAAGCCAGTTGCCTATTTCATTGAGAAGTTGAATGATGCAAAGAGGAATTACAACACCTATGACAAAGAGTTTTATGCCATCATTAGAGCTCTTCAACACTGGAGGCACTACCTTATTGGAGCAGAATCCATCCTACACAGTGATCATGAGGCATTAAAGTTCATTCAAGGGCAGCACAAGCTCAACATCAGGCATGTTGGTTGGGTCGAGTACATGCAGCAGTTCCGCTTCATGATCCACCACAAATCAGGAGTGCCAAATAAAGGAGCAGATGCATTGAGTAGGAGGTATATGTTGCTTCATATACTTGATTCTAGAATTGTTGGTTTTGAGCATTTGAAAGCTTTGTGTCAGGAGGATGGAGATTTTAAACAAGTGTAGCATAAGTGTTAGCAGCAATCATAAAGTTTATATGACATAGACCAGGGTTATTTGTTCGAAGGGAGCAGGTTATGTGTCCCAAAAAGCAGTTTCAGGGAGCTTTTGATCTTAGAGGTCCATGGAGGGAGCCTAGCGGGTCATTTTGAAGTAGAAAAAACATTGTTGATGTTGAAAGAGCACTACAGTTTGCCAAAAATGAGGAAAGATATGGAGCATCTGTTGAAGAGCTGCAATATTTGTCAATTGGCAAAGTCACAAAACCCACCCCAAGACTTGTACATACCATTACCAGTTCCCATCAGCCCTTGGGAAGATGTCAGCCTTGATTTTATTGTGTGTTTGCCAAGAACTCAGAGAGGGAAGGATTCAATCATGATGGTGGTTGACAGATTTTAAAAAATGGCACATTTCATTCCATGCCACACCACTTTTGACGCCAGAAGTGTTGCTGAATTATTCTTCCAGGAGATTGTCAGGTTGCATGGAGTGCCAAAAACTATGGTTTCTGACAAAGATACCATGTTTTTGAGCCATTTTTGGGTTACATTGTTGAAGAAATTGGGAACCCAGCTCAAGTACAGCACCACTTGCCACCCACAGACTGATGGAAAAACAAAGGTTACTAATAAAACATTTGGAGTCCTATTGAGAGCACTGATCAACAAAAATAAAGCAGGATGGGATACTCTTTTTCCCCATGCTGAATTTGCTTACAACAAAGCACCATCCAAGGCCACAGGCTGCTCTTCATTCCAAGTAGTCTATGGAAAAAATCTAATTTCCCTTTTTATATATAGTTCCACTAACTACTTCTGTCAAATTTAGTTTTGAAGCAGGAAAAAGAGCATATCAAATCAAGGAGCTTCATCAGCAAGTAAAGGAGAAAATTGCCAAGTATACTGAGCAGGTGTCTACATCAGCAAACAAGCACAAGAAGAAGGTCACTTTCCATCAAGGAGATCTAGTTTGGATCCACCTAAGGAAGGACAGGTTCCCCAGCAAGAGAAAAGGCAAGCTACTACCAAGAGCAGATGGGCCCTTTGAAGTGCTTGAGAAAATTTGAGATAATGCCTATAGGTGTGACCTATCTGAAGAGTATGGAGGCTCAGCCACATTCAATGTAGCAAATCTTAGACCATACTATCCAGCAGATGAAGACCTTCCATGTTTGAGGACAAACTTTCCTCAACCTAGGGAGGATGATGGAGACCATCAAGCAGACCAACCAACAGCAACAACTCCATCAGCAAAGGAGGCATCCAAGGGATCTTCACCAGCACTTGCAGCAGCAGCACAAGGAAGATTTCATGTTGTTTCACACGACTCACCAACAGGGGAAGCAAATCCAGCAGAAATGGCACGCTCCCAAACCTCAGTAGAAACAGCATGTCAATCTGAAGTCCAAACATTCGGGAGGAGAATCATCATCCATCCAAGCTTGTTACACACTTGTGAAATAAGTCTTGGCAACTTCAACCACTCAACCCATCAGCATTGGTCATTCAGACCAAGTTCAGTTCCTAATAGCAACAGTCCAAACAGCAGTCTTTCTTAATGTCATATCTCTTGATTGAGGAAGATTCAGCCAAGGTTTCCTATGAGTTTTTTGTTCTATGTCATGCCATTTTCAAGTCCAAGCCAAGTCTTAGCATGATCGAGCATGGCATCAGCAAGTTTCACAAGCCAGAACAAGCAATCCCAGCAGGATTGTTTGTATCAGTTTTTTCAGAACCTCAGTGTTGTGGCTAAGTCCTGTGCCGATTGTCCATGGGGGTTGTTTTGGTCTTTCCAGCAAAATATTAACCTTTTGAGATTACTTCTAGGTTAACATTGGCGCGGGAATCACCTCAGTAAATCAATATTTACCCCCTACAGAGGAAAGCCTCTCATTGGTCCATTTTGACACTCTTTTAGCATTTGGTCCAATCAGAGCTTAGCTAAGTATTTTGCTTATATTTTCTTATCAAATGTAATCGAGATCGTTAGTATGTAATCAGTTGTAATAGTTTTAAAAGCTTGTAACTTAGTTTAGATCAGGGAGATTAGACAGAAACTTATGCTTAAGCAGCTGCTAATCAAAGTGTTAGTTTTCAATATATTCTGAAGTTTTGAATCAATGAAAGATATCTCAATGTTCATTCAATAGTATTCTCGAGTGTCTTAGTACCTCTGAAAGATTGTGAGTGTTCTATAACTCTCAGTCTTGGTTAAAACAGCTCCAGTCACTGGATTTTGGCAAACATCCAGCAAGTGTCAGCTGTGCTTGATCATCCATACTTTGGTGTGTCTGTAGAGGCATGAATGTTAGAGTCCTTTGCCCTTGATTGCAGCTGAAGGTGTGTCTGTAACAGTTGTAAGCAAAGCCTATCTTTTATGTTATGTTTTGGGTTGTCTCCTATTCCAGCTAGTTGTTTTTAAACAGTTCTTGTGTTTTAAGCATTCAGTTGAGTTGTGTGAGGTTGTCTTGTGTATTCTAGTTCAATACTCTTATCATTGTGAGCTAGCATACATCATCTTGGTACCAGAGCATTGTGTTCTATCTTGGAGTGTGTTGCTTGTTTTAGTTGAAATGGCCGGAACTAGTAAAACACCCCAGGAAGTCTTAGAACAGACTTTAAAAGAAAAGGAAGAAGTAAAACAGAAAATGAAGTTTTGAAGTGAGCAGTTGCAGTATTACATGAGATTGCATAGAAATGAGTTGAAAAGGGAGACTGGTGAAGAAATGGAGGGAGTAGGTGAGAATCCTTTTAGTGGAACAGGAAGAGGAGGTCGAGGTCCTAGGCCTACATACAGCAGGAGAAGAAGCGTTGGAAGATCACCTAGGATTAGTGAACCTGAGGAAAACAGTGAGAGTGAAAGAGAAGTAAGGAGGGAAGATAGGAGGATAGAGAAGTTAGATTTCAAGATTGATATACCTGAGTATGCAGGGGAGTATGATCCTGATGTTTTCCTAGATTGGTTCCAAACAGTAGAAAGAGTCTTTGATTTAAAGGAGATTTCAAAAGAGCACAAGGTGAAGTTAGAAGCCTTAAAATTAAAGAAATATGCTTCCACTTGGTGGACTAATCTACAGAGAAGGGGAATGGAGATTGGGGAAGGCAGGGTGAACACCTGGATTGAGATGAGACAGAAATTGAAGGAAAAATTCTTTCCAAATAACTACATGAAGGAGAACTACTTCAAGTTGCAGCATTTTGTACAGGGAAACAATTCATAGGAGGAGTACACCAAAGAGTTTGAGCACTTACT
This sequence comes from Portulaca oleracea, assembly GCA_029582165.1. NCBI lineage: Eukaryota > Viridiplantae > Streptophyta > Magnoliopsida > Caryophyllales > Portulacaceae > Portulaca > Portulaca oleracea. The sequence continues at coordinate 23,989,961 of CM055873.1, read as the reverse complement.
TTGGAAGTGTAATATGCAAGAGAATGAGGTACAAACTTATATCAGGTACCTTGCAGGCTTGAATGAAGGGATCAAGAATGTTGTGGAGTTACAGGTCTATGATTCACTTGATGAGTTAAGCTCTTTAGCTCACAAAGTGGAGCAGCAGAAGAAGGCTAGAGTGAAAGAATACAGCAGATACCCTGCCAAACCTTAAGCACCAGCCAAGCCAAACCCATACAAGGCTTACAATCCCCCAGAAAGAACCTATCCACCCCCACCCCCACCTCAAGTCAGAAATCCAGCCCAAGACCCCCACAAAATCAGCCACAAAGTCCCCCACAAAGAACCCCAGTCCCTATCAGCAGTACCTATTCAGAAAGAAGATGTTTCAGGTGTCAAAGACTAGGGCACATTGCCTCAGAATGTCCAAATAAGAAAATGGTTACTCTTGCTGAGTACCAGGCAGCTTTATTTATTGATCCTAAACATGTGCAGGGAGAAGAACAGGATTATGAAGAGTCTGAACATGATCCTATCTATGATAATGATGTTATAGAAGAAGGTCCAGATGAGGAGAGATGCTTGTGATCAGGAGAGTTCTCACAGCTCAGCAGTAGAGGAAGCAGAAGAGCAGAGGGAGAATATCTTTCATACAAGGTGTACTATTGGAGGGAAGGTGTGCTCAGTGATTGTAGACAGTGGGAGTTGTACCAATGCAGCCTCCAGCACCATGGTGAAGAAGTTAAGCCCAACAACCAAACCCCACCTAACTCCAAACACCATTCAGTGGCTCAGCGCAGGAAAAGGTATCCAAGCTTGTACTAGATGCCTTGTTGCCTTTTCAATTGGTCAATCATACAAAGATGAGGTCTGGTGTGATGTTTTACCTATGGATGCATGTCATTTGCTTTTGGGTCGACCTTGGTTGTATGATAGATCAGTGAGCCATTGTGGTAGAGCTAATACCTATACCCTGACCTTAAACCACAGAAAGATCATTCTTACCCCCATGAAACCCTCGCAGTTAACAAAAAAATCCAAGAGCCTATGTCTTGAACCTAGTCTTGATGTGTTGCTTTTATCTGATCAACATGAATTTTGCACACAGAAGGACTTGATCCTTTTAGACCTTGAAGAACCCTCAGCCCCACAAAATGACAACCCTTTATTTTTACCTTTACTCCAGCAGTTTCAGCATGTATTTCCTGAAGAAATGTCATCTGGTTTACAACCTAAAAGAGATATCCAGCACACAAAATTGACTTAGTGCCTGGATCAATGTTGCCTAATAAGCCAGCTTATAGGATGACACCAACAGATACCAATGAAATACTGAGGCAGGTGGATGAGTTATTGGAGAAGGGAATGATTAGGGAGAGTTTGAGTCCATGTGCAGTCCCAGCCTTATTAGTGCCTAAGAAAGATAGAAGTCAGAGAAAGTGTATTGATTGTAAGGCCATTAACAAGATCACAATCAAGTATATGTACCCTGTACCTAGGCTTGAAGACATGTTGGATGAGTTACATGGGTCAGTAGTCTTTTCTAAGATAGATTTGAGGAGTGGATTCTAACAGATAAGGATCTATGAGGGAGATGAGTGGAAAACAGCATTCAAGACCAAGGGAGGTTTGTTTGAATGGTTGGTCATGCCCTTTGGTTTGACTAATGCCCCATCTACATTCATGAGGCTCATGAACCAGGTCCTTAAACCACTCATAGGCAAGAGTGTTGTGGTGTACTTTGATGATATTCTTGTCTATAGTAGGTTTGATTAAGAGCTTGTGAAGCATTTGCACGAGGTTTCAACTATTCTGAGGAGGGAGGAGTTATTTGGCAACCTCAAGAAGTGTCACTTCTTTACAACCCAAGTGAACTTCTTAGATACATTGTCCCAGCAGCAGGTATCCAGGTTGATGAGGAGAAGATCAAGGCAATTAGGGAGTGGCCTGTGTCCACTTCTATTCAGCAGGTTAGGAGCTTCCATGGCATGACTTCATTTTACCGGAGATTTGTCAAGAATTTCAGCACTATTTGGCACCAATGACTGAAGTGGTGAAAGGAAATCCTTTAATTGTACAACAGCAGCCCAGAAAGACTTTGAAGAAGTCAAGGAGAGGCTTACTTCAGCACTAGTTCTAGCATTGCCCAGCTTCAGCAAAGTTTTTGACGTAGAATGTGATGCTTCAGGAGTTGGCATCGGAGCAGTACTGACCCAGGAGGACAAGCCAGTTGCCTATTTCATTGAGAAGTTGAATGATGCAAAGAGGAAGTACAACACCTATGACAAAGAGTTCTATGCCATCATTAGAGCTCCTCAACACTGGAGGCACTACCTTATTGGAGCAGAATCCATCCTACACAGTGATCATGAGGCATTGAAGTTCATTCAAGGGCAACACAAGCTCAACACCAGGCATGTTGATTGGGTCGAGTACATGCAACATTTCCACTTCATGGTCCACCTCAAATCAGAAGTGCCAAACAAAGGAGCAGATGCATTGAGTAGGAGGTATATGTTGCTTCATATACTTGATTCTAGAATTGTTGGTTTTGAGCATTTGAAAGCTTTGTGTGAGGAGGATGGAGATTTTAAACAGGTGTACCAGAAGTGTCAGAAGCAACCCCAGGGTCTATATGAAAGCTTTGTGTGAGGAGGATGGAGATTTTAAACAGGTGTACCAGAAGTGTCAGCAGTAACCCTAGGGTCTATATCACATAGACCAGGGTTATTTGTTCAAAGGGAGCAGATTGTGTGTCCCTAAAAGCAGTTTCAGGGAGCTTTTGATCTCAGAGGTCCATGGAGGGAGCCTAGCGGATCATTTTGGAGTAGAAAAAACATTGTTGATGTTTAAAGAGCACTACAGTTAGCCAAAAATGAGGAAAGATGTGGAGCATCTGTTGAAGAGTTGCAATATTTGTCAATTGGCACAGTCACACAACCCACCCCAAGGCTTGTACATACCATTACCAGTTCCCAGTAGCCCTTCGGAAGATGTCAGCCTTGATTTTATTGTGGGTTTGCCAAGAACTCAGAGAGGGAAGGATTCAATAATGGTGGTGGTTGATAGATTTTCAAAAATGGCACATTTCATACCATGCCACACCACTTTTGATGCCACAAGAGTTGCTGAATTATTCTTCCAGGAGATTGTCAGGTTACTTGGAGTGCCAAAAACTATGGTTTCTGACGGAGATACCAAGTTTTTGAGCCATATTTGGGTTACATTGTGGAAGAAATTGGGCACCCAGCTCAAGTACAGCACCACTTGCCACCCACAGACAGACAGAGGTTACTAATAGAACACTTGGAGTACTATAGAGAGCACTTATCCAAAAAAATAAAGCAGGATGGGATACTCTTTTGCCCCATGCTGAATTTGCTTACAACAAAGCACCATCCAAGGCCACAGGCTACTCTCCATTCCAAGTATTCTTTGGTAAAAATCTAATTTCCCCTTTGGATTTAGTTCCACTAACTACTTCTGTCAAATTTAGATTTGAAACAGGTAAAAGAGTATATCAAATCAAGGAGCTTCATCAGCAAGTAAAGGAGAAAATTGCCAAGTACACTGAGCAGGTATCTACATCAGCAAACAAGCAAAGGAAGAAGGTGACTTTCCAGCCAGGAGATCTAGTTTGGATCCACCTAAGGAAGGACAGGTTCCCCAGCAATAGAAAACGCAAGCTACTACCAAGAGCAGATGGCCCTTTTCAAGTGCTTGAGAAAATTGGAGATAATGCCTATAGATTGGACCTGTCTGAAGAGTATGGAGGCTCAGCCACATTCAATGTAGCAGATCTTCGACCATACTATCCAGCAGATTAAAGACCTTCCAAGTTTGAGGACAAACTTTCCTCAAACTGGGCAGGATGATGGAGACCATCAAGTTGACCAGCCAACAGCCGCAACTCCATCAGCAAAGGAGGCATCCAAGGGATCTTCACCAGCACTTGCAGCACCAGCACGAGGAGTTCATGTTGTTTCACACGACTCAGCAACAAGGGAAGCAAATCCAGCAGAAATGGCAGGCTTCCAAACCTCAACAGAAACAGCATGTTAATCTGAAGTCCAAACATTCATGAGGAGAATCACAACACCCTCAGCAGTCACGAAGCCACCTACAGCATCCATCCAAACTTGTTACACACTTGTGAAACAAGTCTTGGCAACTTCAACCACTCAGCCTATCAACATTGGTCATTCAGACCAAGTTCAGTTCCTCATAGGAACAGTTCAAACAACAGTCTTTCTCAATGTCATATCTCTTAATTGAGGAAGATTCAGCCAAGGTTTCCTAGGAGTTTTTTCTTCTATGTCATGCCATTTTCATGTCCAAGCCAAGTCCCAGCATGGTCGAGCATGGCATCAGCAAGTTTCACAAGCCAGAACAAGCAATCCCATCAAGTTTCCATGGAGGTTGTTTTGGTCTTTCCAGCATAATATTAACCTGTTGAGATTACTTCCAGGTTAACGTTGGCGCGAGAATCACCTCAGTAAATCAATATTTACCCCCTAGAGAGGAAAGCCTCTCATTGGTCCATTTTGCCACTCCATCAGCAAAGGACGCATCCAAGAGATCTTCCCCAGCACTTGCAGCAGCAGCACAAGGAGGAGTTCATGTTGTTTCACACAACTCAGCAACAAGGGACGCAAATCCAGAAGAAATGGCTGGCTTCCAAACCTCAGCAGAAACAGCATGTCAATCTGAAGTCCAAACATTCAGGAGGAGAATCACAGCACCCTCAGCAGTCACCAAGCTACCCACAGCATCCATTCAAGCTTGTTACATACTTGTGAAACAAGTCTTGATAACTTCAACCACTCAGCCCATCAGCATTGGTCATTCAGACCAAGTTCAAATCCTAATAGCAACAGTCCAAACAAATGTCTTTTACAATGTCATATCTCTTGATTGAGGAAGATTCAGCCAAGGTTTCCTAGGAGTTTTTTGTTCTATGTCATCCCATTTTCATGTCCAAGCCAAGTCCCAACATGATCGAGCATGGCATCAGTAAGTTTCACAAGCCAGAACGAGCAAGTGTCACTGGATTTTGGCAAACATCCAGCAAGTGTCAGATGTGCTTGATCATCCATGCTTTGGTGTGTCTGTAGAGGCATGAATGTGAGAGTCCTTTGCCCTTGATTGGATCTGAAGGTGTGTATGTAACAGTTGTAAGCAAGCCTATCTTTTATGTTATGTATTGGGTTGTCTTCTATTCCAGCTAGTTGTTTTCAAACAGTTCTTGTGTTTTAAGCATTCAGCTGAGTTGTGTGAGGTTGTATTGTGTATTCTAGTTCAATACTCTGATCATTGTCAGCTAGCAAACATCAGAGTCGCCACCCGAATTTTTAAGGCAAAAAGCCAAGACAAACCAAAAAGAAAACAAAGAAAGACTCCACCTACGAAACACAAGAATGGATTCAGGGGTAAGGCTACGAACTCGAAAAGTAGGAACTTTAGGAGTTCGCCTCTCACAAAAGGAAAGACTTTAGTAAAAGTTTTAAGTGTGCTTTTATAAGATTTGGAAAATAGAATAAATAGGAACTTTATAGAATTACTTCATTAAACATGTAACAAATAAGAATGAAAGAAAGAAAGTACATGTACACTTTATTTACATAAAAGGGAAACAATTAAAAGCTTACATTGTGACCTTTTTTTAAGGAAGCCTTGCCTAGCCTTTCTGGAAGCCTCCTTGGATGCCTTTGAAAGCCTAGAATACTCATCTTGAAGATGCCAAAATGGTGCCAAAAGTGGATGGATAAAAGTATGGAAAAGGGGTGAGAGGGGTAGGAAAAGGCTCTTTTGTGGTGTTTTAGGTAGTAGAAAGGTTAGGCTTTTTGTGGAGTTTTAGGGTTTTGTGGAGGAATAATGGAAAATGGAATAAGAATAGAGATGAGAGACTTAACAGAGTAGAGAAATTGAGATAATAATGACAAGAAAGTGATGGAAAAAGGATAGGAGAAAGGGAGGGAAAATGATAGGAAGAAAGGCTCTTTTTGTGGGTTTTTAGGGGTAGTTTTGTGATGTTTTTGGGAGGTTTTATGGGAGATTTATGTAGGGACGAGGGAGGAACGAATAAGAGTGTGGATTAGGGGATTGAAGAAGATGGATAAATGGAGATTAGGAGGGTTGGAATATGGTTGAAAGATGATAGAAAAGGTGTAGGAAGAAGGACTGTTTTATGGTGCTTTTAGGATGTTTTGGGTGGTGTAAGGCTAGGCTTTTTGTGGTGTTTATGTAAGAATGGGTAGGATGAAGGTTTAGAGGTTTAAGGAAGGATGCAAATGGAGATTATGGAGGTAAGAAAGTGGTGGAAAGATTATAGGAAAGATGGTAAAGTGAAGATATTAGAATAGAGATGATGATAGAAATGGGAGAATGATAGAATTGAGAGTTTAGGAAGGAGAAGGGATGAATGAGTGAGTAAGTTTCGCTTTGGCAAGAGGGGGTATTTATAAGCTTTAAAAGGAGCTTGAGATACATGAACATAGATCACATATCAATCACGTGGTTGTCGGCAGTCAACAGCACAGTTTGCAAGGCAGCAAGGGGGAGTGTTTTGGAGTGGACGACAGCTCGTGGTGAGTGAATATGGGTGTGAACAAGCTTAAGGCTGACCGGCCTTGGGAAAGAGGAGATATGACTCGAGCTTGGTTCATGTATTCTTGGACGGTGAGGGAGTGAATGTGATGTACACGAAGTCAGTTGTTCACACCATGGACGGTGGGAGTGAACTTGAGACCTCTTGGAAGTATTTTGCATGTGATCTTTACTTAGAATTTGTATGGCTTGCATGGCTAAATGAAGCTTAGTTGCTTACGTAAAGATCATACATGCAATAGGCTATGAAATTAACATGAAATGGTGCATGTGTGCTCGTCCGAACTTGTGCATGTAGAGTGCATGCGAGCAAGTGTCTTGGCTTATCTTTGGCTTGGCTTCCCTAATTTCCCTAATTCTAGCTAGAGTACATAACTAAAGTATATAAAGAGGAAATAATAAAATTTACATTCAAAAGCATATAAAATCTATGCTAAAATCCGATGTCTGAACTAGCTCATCGATCGGCTTCTTCTGCTTTATTTATGTTTTGTTTATATGAATATCTTATATATTTATGTACCAAATCTCGGTGTCTACAGAGAGCCCCCACTTTCATTGACTTCGAGGATAGGACGAAAATCAAAGTAGTCTTGATTTCACAGACATCGGTCGAGGTATGACTTTGGAATACAAAGCCTGGGGATATGACTTTGGAATGCAAAGTCTAAGGGGATGCTTGGAAGCAGAGTCCGACATCACGGTTGTGGGCGGCATGCGCCTCTGTCGAGGTTGATCTCGAGCAAGAATGATGCTCTACTTGAAGTGGTCTCGGGCGTCGGATAACATCCTACTCAAAGTGATCTCGGGTGCTAAAGGCATCATAACCTGAAGGTGTGGGCTGACACTTGGAAGCTGGGTCCTGTGTTACGATTGGAGAAACTTGCGCCGATAGGTAATCTCAGGCGAGAATGACGCCTTACTCATTAGAGAGACTTCATCGGTCATGATGCCGAGGGCTCTTGGAGTTTGATGTTGATTTTCTAGTCTTTCCCAGTGTCGTTTCCAGTCTTTCCCGGTGTCGGTTCTAGTCTTTCCTGGTGTCGGTTCCAGTCTTTCCTGGTGCCGGTTCTAGTCTTTCCCGGTGTCGGTGTTGATGATTGTTGGCATGTTCAATGTCGAGGGACTTCACCGATCGCTGCCGATGGCCCTGGGGGTCGAGACTTCATCGGGCGCGATGCCGATTGCTCGGCGATTGAGACTTCACCGGGCGTGATGCCGGTGGCTCAGGATTGGGACTGCATCGAAACTCTGCCGATGGCCCTGGGTGATGATGATGATGATAGCGGTGACAAACTAGACGCAAGGCTAGATGCCGAGACTAGCCAGACGCGAGGGTGGAAGCCATTGATGATGATGATGATAATGTTGGCAACTCAATGCCGAGATACTTCAGCGGCCACAATGCCAATGGCTCTGATGTTGGGGACTTACGCCGATTGGCGACCCAGTTTTTGGTCTTTTTTACGATGAAGGCATTTTTCATGCCGATGAGACTTCACTGGACGCGATGCCGGTGGCTCTTATTTCTGAGATCCCGTTGGACTCGATGCCGACGACTCTTATTGCTGAGACTGCACCGAACTCTGCCGATGGCTCTGATTTTGATTCTCGGTGGCAACTCAATGCCTGAACCCAATGTCGATGGCTCTTATTTCTCCTCAGATTATGTTAGCATGATCATTGAGAAGATGCTCTTATTTGGGAAGTTGATGCTCCATTCTTGAGAAGACCCCTCTCCTTATTGGGCACAGTTAGCCGTGCTCCTCCTTGAACATGTACAAGCTTGAGCTCTTGGAAACAAGCATGGAGAAAAGACAAGGGCTCCTTCTTTCCCTAGGTTGGTCAGACACTAGAGAAAAGAGAGGAATCTTTGTATTCACTCCAGCTTTTGCAGGCCATGCAAGAGAAAAATCTGGTCACAATTATTGTAGATAGCCCCAAGGTCGATCAGACTTGAGCCTAGGCAAGAGGGTATGACATGTGGCTATGTGAACCGAACTCTTGTGATCATAAACTAGGGCTTCTAGCTACGGCATTCTTCACCGCTTCTCATTCAAACTTCACTTGCTTCCCTTTCTTATTTGGTCTCTTGAAGGTCTTTTGGGTATTTTCATTTTTATCGCAAAAAGAGGAATTTCTCGAGAAGATGACGCAGACGTGCTTCTCTGCCAGCAGGCCAGGAAGACGATATAGAGGGAACATCCTAGTAGGGAATCCACGCCGGTACAATTGGTTTTCCGGCAAGATGAGCATGCGTCGTCCCTTTATTCTTGCATCTCGATATGGTTTATTTCTTCTACAAGCTTATTTTTATAGCATGTTGTTGTTGAGACGACTTGGATTCTACTGCTTGTTTCAGCACTTTAAGTTGAAGTTAAAGTAAATAATACTTCAAATTTTGCTTTAAGCGCATATATGCTGCCTTTAGAATCTTACTGGGGGAATGGATTCTTGAATTTCGCCCGGTCGCTGATCCGTATCAGTCATTGATGAAGATTTTGTCCTTCGCGTCAGGCAATCGCCATTCGTGTCAAGCAGATGATGAGTCTGTCCTTCGTGTCAGACAATCGCTATTCGTGTCTGGCTGACGATGATTTTGTCCTTTATGTCAGACAGTCGCCAATCATGTCTAGCTAATGACTTGACTGGATGCTAACTTGACCGTTAGAGTTGGATCAGAAATCACTCCAATCTTGCTCTTAGTGATTGAAAACCCTTCCTCAATGAGATGACATATGGGCTTCCAGCTAGGTTAACCGCATTGTCAAGCCGGTTTAGGTTTGGTTTAGGTTTCTGATTTTAGGCGGTTAAGGTTTAGGTTTGTAAAAACTGTAAAAAAGCGGTTAACCGCAAATGCGGTTAACCGTTTTTGGACACCCGTACTTCCAGCCCCCAGTGTTGCGTTCTAGAGCAACGGTGCGACACTCCTTTGCTTTTTTTTTTTTTTGTCTTTTTTTCTTTTGATATGCAAGTATGCATACAAATGATCTACTAGACTCTTGCACAAACAATGCATTTTTATTTTTCGACACAAATATTCATGCAATTATGCATTTATGCATGATTTATGGACCTTATGCATGACATACTGGTTCTATGCATGATAAAATTAACTCAATGTGACTCTGACACAACTGATGGATGCAATGCAAACCTATTATGCTTAGACACGACACGCACATGGAGCTTTATGATTCTAAACATGTAATTCCATATGCAGGTAACCCCTCGATTTATTTAGACAATGACTTTCTAGGAAAATGCCTTCCTAAGACAATGTTTTTCTAGGACAATGATCTTCCAAGACAATTTTTTTTTTTTTGGCAATGCTTTCCTAAGTCAATGACTTCCTAAGGATCAAGGCCACTTGTGGGGAATTCTAGGAAAATTCAGGATGAGGAACATTCGGTTCATGGGACAGGGAATGATGGTAGATGCACTAGGCTTGAAAGATATGCTTCTTGAATTGCCATGTAGATGATTCTTTGCAAATCTATGTTGATGTACGACAAACCCCCGGCTTGGCGTAGAACCTTGATGACACTGTCTTGTTGTTCGATTGTAATTTTTGTGGTTTTTAAAGTAAGGATTGTCGGTCCACGAGGATGGGTGTTAGGCCTGATTAAGGTAATCGGTTTGTGTTTGGGGTTTTTCTCAATTGCGAAAAGCAGTAAATTATGTAAATTAAGCAATTAAACTAATCTAGACATGATAATAATCAAGAAAGCAATAAAAGATGAAAGCAATTAAAAGCAAGAAATAGGAAAGCAATAAAGCTACAATTAGTAATGAAATTGAGAACAAGAGATTATACATTTGATGACCAAGCTTCAATAAATCTTCAATCTAACTTGGATTTCCCCGAACAAACAAGAAATCGTGAATTAGATTACCAAGGATCCCCATTGTGAGAGAAGGGTGTCACAAATAAGGTAGAAAACCTAAAAACACACAACAAACACATAACAAACAAAAGCGATGGCGACCCGAGCCCACACGGCTCCAAAACAAGATATCCAACATTCACACTCAAGGGGTTCGCCACCAAAAAAGAAAACCAAGCATGCGACATGGATCATCAATATATACACTCAAAAAGAGGGTGGAAAGAAGGCACCTCAAAGTCTTCAATCAAGCATATTCAATCCACGATCCAAAGACATCACACCATAGGTTAGAAATAAACAAGAAAAGCATACTATGTGTGATGGTTCACATGCAAGACCAAAAAGAAAAACAACTATACAAGACACTAGGGACTAAGAACTAAAGAAACTGAAATATTTACAAGATAACTCTCACTCTTTTTTTCTTTTCTTAAACTCAAAAACCGAAATGCATACTACCCTCCCACTCCCACACAAAGAGGTTGTCATATCCTCAAATAGAAACAGAAGCAAGGTATGCAAGCACTCCAAAAAGAAAGAAAAAGACACACACAAAAAGAAAACAAAAGAAGAAAAGAAAAATAACTCACTAACTATACACGAAAGGTAAGGAAGGATATTACCCGAAAGGCGTCTTATCATGAAATTCACTCCTTCTCACCTCAAGATATCGGGCACCATGTCAAAACCAGTCAATGCCCGGAGTAACAAGTCATGCATTCTCTCATGCATCTCAGAATGGTGAGCATAGGAGCACACTCTCAAAATTACATCAACAAACATCAATGCTGTCAAAAATTTATCAAAAGCCATAGAAAAGTCATAGAAAGGACGGACTACATGAGTGTACAAGACTTTCCCAGGCACGATGAATGGAGACATGACAAATGATTCCTCCCATGGACTCGTAAATGGAGATTGGGTATACAAATCAACGGAAGGGGGCAATAAAACACATTCCTGCACATGCTCATGTAAAGACTTGGATACGAACAATGATTCAATCTCAACATCCATGCAATTTTCATCAAACAATGATTCCAAATCACAACTTTCATCCAAATAATCATCACAATCATCAATAGGTGATAAGGAAAAAGCAAGGTTAGACCACATCATAACACTCCCAATATCACAGACAAGCACATCTTCATCTTCATCAATTTCAGACACACTAGAAGAACTATCAACATCAAAAGACAAAGGTGAATCATTCAAATCAACATCAAAAGTGAAAGTGGAAGGCTCCGGGTCATAACTCATAGTGAGACTCATAAAGTATGTCAACATCAAAAGCGTCATCGTTAACAACCAAGTTCAAACAATGACGATCATTCCCCAAAGAATTAGGCTCATCATCACAAGAATGCACACCAATGGACTCACATACAAGGGTAGCTAATGCCTCACTCATGCAATGATCCTCAATGAAAGTGAACAATTCGGCATCAAGCACACATTCAATCACAACAAATTCTATTTTACTCTCGACAAGATCATGCTCAATTAAATCACAAGCATCATGGCATTCAACAGACTCAACTTTCACTACAAGAAATACGATTATTTGCAGCATCAAATTTTGCCACAATATACGAAAAATATGCTACAATAGCCTTTTGTAGCATTTTTTCAAAATGCCACAAAGATGCCACAAATGCCTTGTTACAAAAGGCTTTTGTGGCAAATTAAAATTTGCCACAAAATGTAAGGCTATTGTGGCAAATTTAGAATTGCCACAAATATGAAAATGCTACAATATCTTATGATTTGTAGCAATTTTAGTTTGCCACAATATTAATTTTGCTACAAATCTATAGTATTTGTGGCATTTATGATTTGCTACAAATAATATTTTGATTATAAAAATACATCCGTGGCATTCTATATTTGTGACAATATATTATTTTTAATTATTCAATAATTGTTATCTGATTTATAATGTTCTTTTTAAGAGTATATTAAAATGATGATTGTAGTCTCACACACAAGCGCCGGCTCGTACACATGTATATAATGATGAACGAAAGTTAAAATGAAAATACTAGATTTAAATGGTGTGTATACATACATAGAAGACAATGTGCTGGAAACACTGAAAGAATACTTTATTCACCAATCATGATTTCTATCTACCAAAATGTACAAATAAACATAAACGTATTCTTGAAAAGAAAACTAAAAAAAAAATCCTCGCATTGTTCACCCGCATCCCATATTATTCTGAACTAATGAATTTAGAAAAATAAAAATAACATCACTTAGTCTAAACTAACATCTTCATGCTTGTGAGTCTCAACGAATTCTATATCTCAAACGGACTCAACGAAAATTCTCCATCTCAAACGTCATTGTATGCACCGCAAATTGTGTAAGAATTCTCAGCTGAATTTATGACTGCAAAAAAGGAAAAAAAATTACTATTGATAATATTCTTAAAAAGAAAATTGGATAAATTTCGGCAACATATCCCCTAAAAATTGATTACTTCAGAGGCAAAGGCCTTAGATATTTACAATAGTCCTTAACACCATAGTGATAAACTCAAAGAACGCACACCAAAGCACAACAAGAGCTACATGCTCAGTTCCAATTAGATATTATACAGAGACATAAATCTGTACAACACAAAATAGTCAATGTACCTTTAGTATTGTCCATAGAACTCTCATAAATTGAAATAGGATGGAGATGTCGAGAACATCCACTAAGTTGTGATGATTTGCATATTTTAAAACGCAATTAGTCATAAAGGTTTCCAAAATAGTTTTGATTCCCATTGCCTAAATTAAGGACCAAAATCATGACACTTGTTATACAAGTCACTAGTTTTCTATTCAAAGTTTAGGGAGGATTAATTCTAGCTAACGTATACCTACCTTCCTTGCAGTTAATTCCATGACTGTTTGGCACATATGGAATGGAACCTATCTTTATGTTTAATGTTTCTATGAAGGTTTCTAAAATGGAACCTATCAACCTATCTATGTTTCTATGATTAAAATGTCTAGATATCTTCTTAGTTAGTTATATTTATCACCTATTTCTAGTCTATGGCAGAAAAGAAGAAAATACGTATATCATAATTTTTGAACTTGGTCAAGGGCTTCTTCTTTCAACATTATCACTAGTAATTTTTTTGTAATGTCGTAACCAGGTGAACATTTAGTTGCACGCAATTTGAGCGTAATAACTTACATACTGTATTATGTTCTGAAACTAAAATTTACAGATTAACTTTCAGCGACCAAACACTTCTTTGAGAATCCTTGTGGTCTCGGATTCAACAAACTTCACTCACAAAAAGAAACTAGAACTGAATCACAGATCACACAAGGCCGTTGTATACTCTCTCTCTCCTTTGCCTCCGATTCAGCTAGTAGCTACTATAGCTCGCTCATTCGCCATATGGTTGCCTAAAACAGGACTCTAATTAACTGCAGCCAGAGCCAGTGGAGGTGGATGAACATAATTTACCGGATGGTCATATTTACATGCAGGTCCATACTTGCAAATTCCATAGCGGGTGTAAAAGCTACACACATTCTCACCAGGCCATAGAGGGATTATTGACACAAGTAAATCAATATTAAATATACTTACTATATACTAATAATTGTTACTGAGGTTATATAAATAAGTCTTCCTACTTTATATTTCCACTTTCTTGTCTATCATTTTCTTATGTGTTGTTTTCTTCAACTACTTTTCTGATGTTGCTGTCATATTTTTGCGATATACGCATAATATTGCTAGTGCTAGTTTACATGCCTTTGCTTATTTACTACATGTTGTAATATATTGCACTAAGACTAGGTAGAGTGAGGTGTTGTTCCCATTTTTCAGTTAAGGAGGAACAGAACTCCTGGACAACATGGGCTGGAAAAATCTAGACTCAGGGTATCGTAGTAGACCAAAGTTTTAGCATCCAAATACAAGCAAAATGAACTTGCAAAGAGCAAAAGAAGATAGAGAAAAATCAACTCACCCCAATTCGACCCATCATTGGAAAAAAACCCAAGTGATTAAAAACTGCAAACAAATCCAAAAAAACAGTTCACATATGAGAACTGATAAAAAATTCACAAAATTAAACTCATAACTAAAAAAAAAAATCAAAAAACAATAGAAACAAATTAATTCTAAAATTTTGAATTTGAAATCAGAACGTGAATGTGAAAGCTAGAAAACTTAAACTCAAGAGATTTAAAGCTCAAATTATATGATTTCAAAGCATCCACTAAGAATGCAACAAGTAAAACAAATCATCCAAGATTTATACTAAGCAAAGTCCACATTAATTTAACCCAACCCCTTATATGTTGATATAAAGGACTAAGAAGATAAAAATTTGGCCAAAGGTAAACCCAAATTCACCTCTATTGGGTTAATGAAACCTATGAAGTATTTATATCATACAACCATGACTACAAATTAAAGTTTACTTATTGTAGAATTAAACCAAATCACAGCACGATAGAAAGATTCTAGGACAGGAGCTACCTGGTTGTTGGCCATCAAGGAAGATTCATAAGGAAAGAGGACAACCATAAGCAGTAGAATAGGCGTGAACACTGTATAAACCAAAACAACAATCCACATCAACAGTCATGACGATGGAACCAAAACAGCTATAAAATTCAACTAGAATTTAACATAATTGGAAAACTATTTAGATGGACTTAACAATTGAGAGAGAAGAATCAAACTTTCCAATGATTGAGTTAACAACAACTAAGAGAGAGAGAGAGAGAGAGACTTAGCTTGAATCAACGATTAAACATGGTCTCATCGGCTACAAAAATTCATTAGGCTAACCAAATCAACAATTATTTAGATTGAATCAACAATTAAGCTCACAAAGTGAGCCACATTTAAGGGCCCGTTTGGACCTTGGAAAACAGCATGGAAAAAAAATTATTTTGGAAAATGAAAATCTTTCCTTTGTTTGGATTGAAGAAAAAGGAATGGAAAAAAAATAGTTGGAAAATTGCATGGAAAATTTGGAGTAACAATGAATAAAAAATTTTCCCTTAGAAAATGAAAGGAAAGTAGGGAGAAAATATTTTTGGATCCAAGATAAGCTTTCTTTTCATCCTCTCTCTAACTCGTCTCTCTCTCTCTCTCTCTCTAACTCTCCTCTTTCTCTGTCTCTCTCTAACTTTCTTCTCTCTCTCTCTAAGTCTCTTCTCTCTCTCTCTCTAACTTTCTTCTCTCTCTCTCTCTAACTATCTTCTCTCTCTCTCTCTCTCTCTCTCTCTCTCTAACTTTCTTCTCTCTCTCTCTCGCTCTCTCTCTCTCTCTCTTCTCACTTCTCTCTTTCTCTCTCTCTAAGTATCTTCTCTCTCTCTCTCTCTCTCTCTCTGTCTCTCTCTCCCTCTCTCTCTCTCTCTCTAACTCTCTTCCCTCTTTCTCTCGCACACTCTCTCTTCTTTCTCTCTAAGTCTCTTCTCTTTCTTCTCTCTCTCTCTCTCTCCCTCTCTCTCTCTCTAACTCTCTATTCTCTCTCTCTCGTCCTCTCTCTCTCTCTCTCTCTCTCTCTCTCTCTCTTACTCTCTCTTTCTCTCCCAAATCACATCATATGATCTAAAAAAATGAAACTTGATATTTACAAGTTTTCTTGCAAATTTTATTTTTCCATGTATTTTTCTTCAAACCAAACAAGGAAAAGAAAATTGAATAGAAAATCAATTTTTTCCTTCAAAATTTACTTAAACCAAACAAGAGAAAGAAATTTACTTTACCCCAAAAAAATTTTCCTCCTAATTTTTTTTCCATGAAATTTCTTTTCCATCCTATTTTCCTAGGTCCAAACGGACCCTAAAAGACAAGAGGTAGGATGGTTTGAACCTACTCATTAAGAACAATGGAAACCATGAAGCTTCCATGACCTTCGGGATTACATGGTGATTCGGAGAGTAGGGATGAGAGGGAGAAGTAGATCAAGAGACTACGATATTCTGTTGTTTATCATGATTGTTAGCCATCGACACATGATGATTATGATGATGATGATAATGATGATCAGTTACCTTAGATGCTGAATTCTGGTGGTTGTTGCTGTTGATGTCAAAGCTTTGAAACAAATTCTTGGCGGTTGAAGGCTTCTCTTTCATCTGCTTTTGAGTGTGATGATCATGATCATGATCACAGCCACCATCTTGTTGATCGTCACCGCTGTCTGCTGCGGACGCTGCATTTCTGTAAATCATTGCGAGGCGTTGCTGCTGTATTTTCCAGTGCATCTGCTGGTTGATGGAGCTCAAAGACTCGATTAAGGAGAGAGAAATCGAGTGCTCCTGCCCCATGGAGGACGTCGCATGAGCCTACCCGGAGGAATTCGGAGGCGGGTAGTTCAAGCCTCCCAGCATGTCCAGGCCGAAACCAGTGGCTTGCCTGCTTACACCCACAGACACAATTCTAGATTACCATGTGTCAAATGGCAGACAACAACCATATAAGCCGATAATTGTCAATAAAAGAGACCAATCTTTGGATGGAGAATGAAGATATAAAGAAACAAAAAGAAGGAATGTTTGATGAAGCGTACCTTAGGAGGTTTAAAAGGGTAATCACTAGGGAACAAAATGTCGAGGAAGAATATACCTCCTTCATATGGTGTCCCTGAGAACAAGCATAAAACAGCCCATTAAGCTCAAATTCTTCCTATGAATATGTTGCACTAAGAAATCAATATTTAAACCTAATCCAAATGTTATCTACAAATGATTATAACAAACAGTTCACTGCACAGTGGATACACTTTGAAACCGAATTGCAGAATGGCGAATACTAAAGCAGATTTCAATTAATTAGGGCAATTTGGGGTTGAGATGCAATTTGAAACATATGATTCTGAAGAAGGAGGAGAAGATACCAGGGGGGTCGAGGAAGGTGGCGAGCCAGTGATAAAGGCTGTCAGCGATGGGGCCGGCGGAGGAGAGAGGAGGAGGATGGAAATCCAATTCCTTCATTCCATGACACCAACGGCCATGAACTGCTACTTCCGGGTAGGCTCATGCGAGAGAGAGAGACCCCGAGGTGGCCGCATGGAGCCGCGGGAGAGAGAGCCTGCCCAACTGAAACTCCATGGCCGGGCCACGGCCCAGTGTGGTCGAGGTTGGAGAGCAGGTGGAAGACGGTTTCATTTTCTTGGTTTTCCTACGGCCGCCGCCGACGGGGACGTTTTGAAGGGCTCCTTCTTTGGTCCAGTAGCGTCGGCAGGTCTTGCAAAATATATAAACCCCAAAAAAACACATTCATTCTGATTCTATAGCTCGACACTGCAACTTGCTATCTTTCCAATTCAGTTTTTTTTAATCTTGCCATCAGATTTAATTTAATATAAAATTTTTGCTCTTTGAATTTTGAGTGAAAATTTTAGTGGAATTTGAGTATGAAAATGTAAATAATTGCATTGGTAGAAAAATGGGAGGAATTTGGGATTTTGAGAAGAAATCTAAAAAATTTAAATATTTCCACCAAATTAATATCAATTTTAGCAATTTTGGATAAATGCTACAATAGGCCAATCCTTTTGTTACATTTTTTATGTTGCCACAAGTATTTCATTGTTTTTAGTGTTTTGTAGCAATTTTTATTTTGCCACAAAAAAAATTGCCACAAAAAACCATATTTGTTGTAGTGTTTCTCTTCACATAAAGGTATGGACAATGGTGTGGATAATGGTTCATCATCAAGCATGTTTTCATCAAGTTCTTCATCATCACACATAGAATCAACATATTCCTCATGCTCACTAGGTGCAGCTAGAGCTAAGGAATCGCTAAGCATGCATGGTCTGTAATAGCAATCATCATCCTCATCATACACAGAAGAATCAAAATGCATTTCAGTACTCAAAGATGACGAATGATCTACTTCAATATTCGAATCAACCATTTGTGAAGATGGAGTTTCTACCCTATGATTAGTCTCATGGAAAAATTTACGCATGCACTCAGTCATTTTTGCACATAATTCTTCCGCTCCCGCACTCAAGGTAGCTTCAATTTTAGGTTCCAAACAAGAAGCAAAATTATGGCACAGCGAATCACAAAATAAACACAATGGATGAGACTCAACATCAGCACATTGAGAAAGATTATAACAGTTTTCCACATAATCCCCACCATAAGATTGATCATCAACATACACGGGGTATTCACATGATTTTTCAGTTTTGGTCCCGGAGGGTGATGCATAAGGAGGTTGGAAGCTAGGACTAACACTTTGTTGCTCAAATTCATAGGAATCCCTAGACAACCATTCGAGTAACTCCGATGCTTTTTCTTCTCCTAAACTAGAAAACCCGTAATAATCTAAGAGGTTTCGGGTCTCATAATTCCCACCCTCACTAACAATTCCCAAAAGCAATAATGTATCATAAAAGATACCTTACAATTCACATTGAGCACGATAATCAAGCAATCTAGCAAAATACCTCCAAAATATTCCATGCTCAAATTGGGGGCATTGGGGACTATCCATAACCTTTTTTCTATTATTTTCTTTTCTTTTTTTTTTCTTTTTTTTACATTTTTCTTAAAAGATCTTAGAAAGCAAATAACTATTTACACACAAACCAATAACCTAATCTACCAAATAACGCCATCCCCGACAACGATGCCATTGTTCGATTGTAATTTTTGTGGTTTTTAAAGTAAGGTTTGTCAGTCCACGAGGATGGGTGTTAGGCCTAATTAAGGTAATCGGTTTGTGTTTGGGGTTTTTCTCAATTGCGGAAAGCAGTAAATTATGTAAATTAAGAAATTAAACTAATCTAGACATGATAATAATCAAGAAAGCAATAAAAGATGAAAGCAATTAAAAAGTAAGAAATAGGAAAGCAATAAAGCTACAATTAGTAATGAAATTGAGAACAAGAGATTATACCTTTGATGAACAAGCTTCAATAAATCTTAAATCTAACTTGGATTTCTCCGAACAAACAAGAAATCGTGAATTGGATTACCAAGGATCCCCAAATTCTCAGTAGAAGTAGAATTGCTAACCCTTGACCCTCCTTCTGACTAAAAGTAGATTGTGGTCATTAACACTAGAAAGCTTGAAAAACAAGTCAACAATGGCACTTGAAAGGAGAGAGAGTGAGAGAGAGAGAGAGAGAGAGAGAGAGAGAGAGCTTGTAAACTTCAATGGAGAACTTGCTTGAAAGAGAAGAAGAGTTTAAATTGCAAGAAAACTTGAAGAACAATGGAGAAAACTTGAAGAACAATTAAGGAAAGCTATTAAAGGAATAAATTAAATCTACTATAATCCTACTCCTAAAAATACTTAGACTAAGCTAAAACTAGGATAAAAACTAAGATAAAAGGTCTGAACTACAATTGGGTATATATAGAAGGAGAGAAAACAATTCCCGAAACCCTAAATTAAATCAACAAAACGCACGTCAGTTTCCGCAAAAACAGAGTGACTCAGGCGAGTCACTTTCTGACTCGGGCGAGTCAACCTTCTGCCATGTTCCTTCTGAGCTGATTTTAGGATAGGTAACGGGCGATATCCCTACTGTCGCGGGCTCGACCGGTTTTTGTCACGGGCGAGTCTCGGCTGTTCTCGGGCGTGAGGTTTAGCTCTCCGCGGCCTTTCCTTCCCTCTGCAGCTGGTCACCGGCGCGACCACTGGTGTGACGGGCACGACCTCCTTATTCTTGGTCAACGTCTCCGATGCCCAGAACATTGTCACGGGCGTGACAGGGGTGACTCAGGCGAGTCCTAGGTCTGTGCCATTCCCTTGTTTTGCGCCAAACTTGACATGGAATTTTCGGGTTCGGTCTTGCCTCGGTTCTCGGCTCGGGTCGACTCGGGATTCCCTAAAAAGCCACAATTAAGCCCAAATTCCTTCTAACTCCTTATTTTCCTACAAAACACAAAATCATTATATCTAATATATATACAAGGGCTAAAATAAGCAAAACACCTCAGAAAATAATATAAAATTCGGCTCGGAACGAGACCGAACACTTGTCTTGGAGGACATACCAGGGGTTTGCAAGCCCCCAGTTTGATGTAGACTCTGGATGACATTGTCCTGATTTGGAGGGCACCTCAGAGATTTGCAAGCCCCCAGTTTGATGCGGATTGACGATATGATGTACGAAGACCATGAAATGGAAGGAGGCATTGCTTCTTATGCTGCACCGATGAAAGCCTGGTATGTCCTTAATCGTGAGTATCGGTCTCTCCTTTTGCCTAACTTGCCCAAAGGGTTTCAAGTTAGCCTCTCTTTTTTCTTTTTTCTTTCCTTTTCTTTTCTCTTTTCTTTTTTTTCTTTTTTTTCTTTTTCTTTTTTTTCTTTTTTTTCTCGAGACCATTATTAGGACACCAATGAGAATGAAGATCCAGGACCTTATAGAATAGGGAGTAGGTGTCCCTCTTAAAAGCTATCTCCAGAAAATGTCTTGAACGATGTCACAGAAGTAGCGCGAACCTCCAGTTTAGAGTAGCTTGTCTCTGAGTCTGCTCATGATCATGTATGTTGCTGTCGGTTACCCACTGATTCGACATAGGAGGCTTTTTGCTTTTGCTGAGAAGTTAGCCGCACTCAAGTATGCTGAGAGTAGGCTTTAAGAACAGAGCCTCATACTTGCATTAATGATCGAGCTGAAAAAGTCCTCAAAAAGGTGAGATGAGATGAAAAGGCTAAAAAGGTTGGTTAGAAAGTGTTCGGTGAAAGAGATGATGGGAGAGGTATTATTAATGAATGGGATGTGGAGACACTTAAGAATGAACGTGCCTTAAAAAGAAAAGAGAGATGGTCAAATGAGATAAACATCATCTCTTGGGAGAATATTGGAACATGGGAATAAAGAGACACTTAAGGATGATGGTGTCTTGAAAGGATGAAGAGATGGTCAAATGAGATAAACATCATCTCTTGGGAAAATATTGGAACATGGGGATAAAGAGACACTTAAGGATGATGGTGTCTTGAAAGGATGAAGAGATGGTCAAATGGGGTAGACATCATCTCTTGGGAAAAGGATGGAGCATGGGTGATAGAATGATGTTCAAGTCTGACAGAAGAAAAATGGAAAATGGAGGGTTAACAATGGTGATAGAAATCCAGGGTTTCCTCTCCTTTTGCCAAGCCCGCCCAAGTTGGTTTTCGGACTAGCTTTTTACTCTCTCTTTTTTTTTGTTCTCTTAAAGACCTGTTTATTAAACGACGAAACTCTCTAAAGTGAAAAATATTGGGTCGGGCTTCTAAGAGGTTTTCCTACGTATCCAAGGTGGAATCAGGCCAGTCGTAGTTCTTTAAGCACAACTTTTATGGGTAGTGCCTTGAGGAAGGCTTAATGGTTCGAAAAGATGGTTGAGGGTTCATATGCAGGTTATGGATGGTTATTGAAAGATGGGGAAGGTTATTGAAGGTTGAAAGGTTCGATGAGGTGAAGATTTGAGATAGGAAATGTTTGAGATAGGAAAGGCTCATGAGATTTTTCTGGTGTACATAACTCTTATCTCCGCCTTCTAACTTCTTATTCTCACCCTTTTCTTCTTCTTCTCTTTTGTTTCTTTCCCCGTTTTTTTTTTGTTCTTCCTTTTCCTCCCTTTTTTTTTTTTTTGCTATCTCTCTCAATTCTTTTGTTATCCTTCTCATTGTTTTTCTTTTTTTTTTTTTTGCTCCAACTTTTTTTCTATCCCTTTCTACTCTTTTTTTGTTCTAACTTCTCTTTTCTTTTGAATCTACTCTTTTTTCGAACTCCTTCATGGGTTGCCTCCTGTTCTCCATTGGTCATAGCACACCTTTTGGGATTGGTTTAATGAATGAAAGGGTTTTGAAAAGGTTGAAGTTTGATGGAAAAAGCTAGAAATGTAAATGACAGGTAGTAAGTGGTAGGTCGAGATTGGATGAAAAGACGAGGGTAATGTGGTTGGTGAAATGAAGGTTGGGCGGAAGCCTCCTGTCCTCGACACATTTGGTTAAGTTGTGGCATTTCTGATGAGTGGTGTTCACTTTAGAGAGGTTATTGGACTTGGTCTTTCTCGACAACACTCTCTCCTTTTGCTCAGCCTGTTGGATGGGAGGTGCAGACTGACCTCTCTCATCAATCTTATTCTCTCCTTTTGCCCAATTTGCCTCAATGAGGTTTTCAAACACGCAACTGTTTAGACCCAATTTTGTGTCTAAATACTGCCTAAATCCTTAGGCTTTTATCTCGTTTCGTGGTTTAATTTCATAGCTTTTAATGTGTTTTTGGTTATTTTGTAGATTTTGGAGTTTTCACCGAAAACGTAGCAAAACGGGCCTTTTTTGTAGCATTTTTGGTGATTTCCCGAGCCGAGCTGGACCGAAAATCGAGGCAGAGTCGACCCGGGACCACACTCCTGACCTTTGGTGCCAATTAGTGAAGTAACGCATGCTACAACCTTCGGATCGAGCGTTACATGCTTCGGAAAGAAGGAAGAACAAAGGGAAGGGAAGCCGAAGCGTAGCCCCCGCCACGAATGGCATAGCACCCGCTACGCCCAGAGCCCAGAATCGCCCGAGAGTTTTCGCAAGGTAGCGCCCGCTACCCTGAGCGTAGCACCCGCTACCCTGCAGGGTAGCGCCCGCTACCATAGAGGTAGCACCCGCGACTTGTGCTCAAGTCAGCCATGGATTGTCAGCTGAAGTAGGTAGCGCCCGCTACCATAGGGGTAGCGCCCGTGACCTCCAGGTCCCGAAGGAGACCGTACCTACGGTCTTCTGGACCGTACCTACGGTCTCTCGAAGCTCGAAATCGCCCGACCTTTTTCGCTGGACAGAACGAGACCTTGACCACGGTCTCCTTGACCGTGGCCACGATCTCCCTATGTCTTGCGCGTGTTTTTGGCTTGAAGTGCTGCGTTTTGGCCAACAACTTTGCCTTGTATATATACTCCTAGTTGACAATTTCTTAAGGAGGCATCGAGGGATAGACTTAGACAATTTTTCCATCTTGTAATTAGGGATTTTAGAGAGAGATTAGAGGGAGATTAGAGAGAGATTTATTCTAGGGTTTGTGGTTATTGAAGATTTGGTTATTCAAACAATTGAAAGATTGTTGGATCATCTTTTTATTGCTTTCCTTTGTTCATCTATAGCATTTTGATAAGTATTCTCTTCCCTTAACTCTTTTATTAATTACCTTGCTAATTACTTTGCTTGTTCTTAATTGCTTTGCTTGCTATTTCATTGTTCTTGTTTGTTTATGGTTGTTTGATGTTAGAAATCATGTTTAGGTTTGGTTTGGATGTTGTTAGCTTAGTTTTTATCATGATTAGTTGCTAGAAACCCTATGGGTTAGGGGGTAATTAAGGGTGTGAATGGGTTATTAGTTTTGGGTTAGCAATATTAGTGAGTAATTAGTTGGGAAATCAATTTCCCACTCCTATCCTTCCCTCAAGTGGGATGTATTTGGGTGCGAAAGTATCCCGAATACAACCAACACTTGTGTTGGAAGGTAGGAAGTGGGATAGTTAGTATTCTAGTTCGCGAAAGAGAATAGAAACTAACTAGGAAATTCCGTTTCATTAACCCTCGCGTCTGTCGATGGACTTTGGGGAAGTTAATCTGGACTATCCTTGAAAGAGGAAGCCGGGTGGGTATTTTCTAACGGAATTACCACTTGATTCTCCCTTCTTGTTATTCCCTTGTTGCAAAACCCATTTCCTCATCCCCGTTTGCATCCCGAAAAGCCTCCGAAGCCCATTTTCCATTCCTTGACCGACCTTAGTTCTATTTGTTGTTTCGTGACCCTTTTTAAACCGATATCCTTACCTTAGCAATCTCGACCCGACCATTGACCTAGTTCCTATGACCAAGGCCGCCAGCTCCCTGAGAGAGAATGACAAAACCGAGGTCTTACAAACCACGTTACAGCCACTCTATAGTTTTTTACTCTTTTTTTTTTATCACTCTTTTTTTTTTTAACTTCTCTCTTTATCTCTCTAACCCTGGATTCAAGGAACTAAAGGAATGGGAACGAGGTGTAAGACAAACATGGAAAGATAAGAGAAGGTGAATCTTTCAGATTCGGTTTGTAAGGGTTGTGGATGGATGAGAGAACTTTTCAACTCAAATCAAAAGCACAAGCACAAAATTCTGTTTAATCAAATAGCAACAAGAGCAATTGAATTCAAGAAATGAATTAAGAATTGGCTCTCAACTCTAACAGACTGTGGAAGCAAAATGCTTGACAACCAAGAATGTAGCTAACACTAAAGCTCCTTTGATAATATGCGCTCCTCGTCTTCGTTTTACCTGGTCTTTTGTGCTGCTAAAGGCAGTTTCCCTAATTGGATCATGTCCTCAATCATTTTCTTCAAAGTTTATCAATCCTCAATGTAGTGCCCCCTTGGGTTTCATGGTAGTCGCAGAATTTCCCAGCATCCTGAAAATTCCCTTTATTGTTGGCTCAGGCCTTGACCTTGACACTAGACAAAAGAAGAAAAACCCATCCCAATGCATGTGTGACCTAAATGACCTATATGGACTTCCTAAAATGAAAAACACTTATTTGATGACTCGAGAGAGACTTACCCAGGACATGGGTTTGAACGTGCTTATTGACCTACATGAGACTTTCTAGGATGCAAGACTTCTATATGCCGGCTCAAGAAAAAGACTTAGCACGACATGGGTCTACATGTCCTAAAATCTATATGAGACTTCCTAAGATTCATGCCTACGTGATGACCTGGAAAGGCTACCTTACAACATGGACCTACACTAGACTTCCTAAAAAAAATGAAAGACACTCACATGATACGTCAACACGAAAGTAAGACACTCACATGACACGGTTTTATGCTGGACTTCTAAAAAAACATGTATTTACATGATGACTCTAGACACAAACTTACCTATGACTTACACCTTATACGAGAATTTCCTAACAAATGAAAAATACTTATATGCTAACTCAAAAGACGACTCAACGACTCACCCATGACATGGGTTTTCATGACTTAGACCCTAAATGAGACTACTATAATGCAAGGCATTCATATATTGACACAGGAAGAAGACTCACCCATGACATGGGCTTACATTGGACCTTCTAAAAAATAAAAGACACATGCTTGCTGACTCTAAAACGAAGACTCTGAAATAAACACACTTACATGTTGACTCTGAAATAAAGACACTTACATATAGACTCTAAAACAAAGACTCACCCATGACTTGGGTTTAAAACTTTCTAAAAATGAAAGACACATGCATGCAGATGTTAACACAAAGACTCATCCTTGACCTTTATATTAAACTTTTCTGAAAAATGCAAGACACATACACGTAGACTCTAACACAAAGAGTCACCCTAAACCTAGGTTTACATTTGACTAACTAAAAAGAAGTAAGACACGCATTGATTCTAAAACAAATACTCACCCATGACCTGGGTTTATATGGACACATGTTGACTCAAACAAAGAATCACCCATGACATGGGTTTACATTAGACTCTAAAAAGAACACAGGTTGACTAAAGAAAAGACTCACATATGACACGACCTTGCATGAAACATCTTAAAGACATTTACACACTGACTCTAAAACAAAGACTTACCCATGACCTGGGTTTACAGGACCATATATGAGACTCGCTAAGGACACTTACATTCTGACTCTACAAAAAACTCACCCATGACCTGGGTTTACACTAGACTTCCTAAAACTTAAAGATATATGTTGAATCAGGAAAACACTGTCCTATGGTTCGGGCCTAGTAGACCATACATTATACCTCCTAACGTGTAAGACACCTATATACAGACTCAGGAAGTGACTAAACTATGACGCACGTTTGCGTGTCCTAACCTATATGAGACGTCCTAAAGAATGAAAGGCAATTATTTACTGACTCAGGAACGCTTAACCTCTATACAACTCTAAGCACACAACAACAATACCTTTTTTTTACAACAAAAGCATTATAAGGGGCCGAATAAAGTTAGACATAGCAAGTTGACATAAGTTGGAAAGCGCAAGCGAGTGTTTCTCAATTCGAATGGGCTTAGCGTTTTAAGGGGAATCCGTCACTTGAACTAATAAACTTGTGTCAACTCAAGCTATGTTGGGTATTATGCAGACTAGAATAATGCTCGACACACTGACAGCTTAACTTCTAGACTTCTATTTACATTCTCTTTTTTTTTCTTTAACACCCAACAATTTATTTATTTAACTCAATGAAAGTGGATGTCATAAAGGACCGAATAAAGCCATCAAAAGTGAGTTAAAACGGACTTATAAACTCAACCATTAAATCCAACATGGATGGGCCTACCAACGGGCCGACCATTGGTTTATTTTTGGACTTAATAATCTAGTTTATAAATTTGTTATTTCTAACCTTGTGACTATTACGCGGGCTAGAACAACGCACACTGACTTTGTTTTATCATTAACCATTTTCTTTGAACCCAAAATAAGAGAATACTGAGAATGGCCAAATAAAACCATCAAAGGTGAGTTAAAATGAATCGATAATTAAGGCCAATTAACCTTTAAAACAGATGGGTCTCACAACTACGTCGACCATAAAATTTAAGGTTAATTAATGGAGTTTATAAATTCATTTCTTTTCGAACCCAATGATTATTACGCGGGCTAAAACAGTATCTCAAAATTAGTTCTGACTCTAACAAAGACACAACAAATACAAACACAAAAACATACTTAACAAACACTCAAAACACGTCTTCACAAAACCCTACTAAAGACTTAAACACGTATTTACACCTAACAAAGACTCAAAACGCGTGTTAACAAAAACCTAAGAAAGACTCAAAGCATATGTTAACAAAACCCTAACAAAGACTTAAACACGTGGCAAAGACTTGACAAACTCGAACACCTAACAAAGACCCAACAAACCCAAACGCGCGACAAAGACTCAACACTCTCAAACACGTGGTACAGACTCATCAAACTCAAACACGTGGTTACACATACACATACACAGACACATGCACAAACACATACACATACAAATACACATACACATACACATACCAATGCACAAACACATGCACAAACACATGCACATGCACAAACACATGCACAGACACATACACATACACATGCACATGCACAAACAGAAGCACATGTACAAATACATGCACAGACTCATACACATGTACATACGCATGCACAAACACAAACACATGCACACGCACAGGCACAGGCACAGGCACAAACACATACACATGCACAAACACATGCATGCACAGACACATACACATGCACGGACACATACACAAACGCATTCACATACACATACACATACACATGCACAAACACATGCACAGACACATACACATGCACATGCACATGCACAAACACAAACACATGTACAAACACATGCACAGACTCATACACATGCGCATACGCATGCACAAGCACAAACACATGCACACGCACAGGCACAGGCACAGGCACAAACATATACATATGCACTTGCACATGCCAAACACATAGTCTATAACACACTTTATCTACTTTACGGACCTAACTCTATATGGACCCTAAGGATAACTGATCATTATAAAGGGCCAAATAAAGCCAAACATGGCGAATCGGGACAGAGTATGGGAGTACAAGTCAGTGTTTCTCAATTCGGATGGGCCCCATCCACAAGCCGATCATTTTAAGGAGAATTTGTAACTTGGACTACCTACACAGGCCAACTCGAGCCATGGTGACTATTACACGGACTAGAATAATGACCGACAGGATTGACAGTCCGACTCTTTTCTATACATTTTTTATTCTATTTGTTTAGGAAAGTGGATATCTTAAAGAATTGGATAAAACCAACAACAGGCGAGTTGTAATTAGTTTATGGACTTAATTTCCAAATCCAATATGGTTGGGGCTAACCACGGGCCGGCCATAAGTATGATGGATTCAATAATTAATTCGATAAACTAATTTACTCGAGACCGGTGATTGTTATGCAGTCTAAAACTTTATCCACTAACTTTGTTTGTTTTATTAGTCAGATTTTTGGACCTAAGGACAACCAATCATTACAAGAGGCCGAATAAAGTCAAGCATGGCGAATCAAGCCTAAGTCAAGGAGCACAAATCAGTGTTTCTCAATTCGGATGGGCCCAATCCACAGGCCGACCGTTTTAAGGAGAATCCATAATTTGAGCTACCGACTCAGACTTTAATTCAAACCATGTTGACTGCCCTGTGGACTAAAATAATGATTAACGGAACTAACGACCCTTCTTTCTACGTCGTTTTTTTTATTTAATTACCGGAAAGCAGGTATCATGAAGGACTGAATAAAACCAACAACGAGCGAGTTATAATTAATTTATGGACTTCATTGCCAAATCTGATATGGTTGGGCCTAACCACGGGCCGGCCATAAGTGTGACAGATTCGATAATTAAGTCAATAAATTAATTTACTTTAGTCCGGTGATTGTTATGCAGTCTAAGACTTTACCCACTAACTTTGTTTTGACTTTAATCAGGTTTATTGGACCTTCGTTAAGAGAATGCCATAAAGTGTCATGTAGAATCAACAAAGGTGAGTTGAGTTTACTTTATGAACCAAGGTAATTAACCTTTATAGATAAATAGGCCCAACCACTGGGTTAACCATAATTTTTTAGGTTAAATAACTTAGTTGTAAACATGACTCTTCTCAGCCCAATGACAACTACATGGACTAGAACAACATCCCTAAACTTGGGCCGACTCTTTGCAACAAACTTAAACACATAGCACATAGCATACATATGAACAAAGGGATCCTAACCAAGGCTTTACAAAAGGGTTTATTAGCTAGATAGGCTTATCGGCTCATGTACTCGCCCCCGGGTGCATTCTCGTTGTAAAGGCAACTTGAATGTAGGGGTGTTGCTCTTCGTGGCTCGTGTGGAGACCTCGAACAGTGATGCATGAGTGGATGTGGTGACTAAGTCTCACCTGGTGTAAAGGCACCATCAGAGTAAAGTCGGTCCTGCATCCTATGGGTAATTTTTGTAGTTTTAAGGGAAAATCTAAACCGTCGCTTTAAGTGCAACCCAGCCCACTTACGTGGCCGAGAGGTAGCCCGATATATGAAATGTATTTATACCTAAAAAAAGAATGACTTAATACTATAAAGGAAGAATTTATTTTCTTTCCAAATTTTTAAACCACACTAAACCTTTGCCAAGTTTTACCCAATTTTAAAACTCCCCAGTGGAGTTGCCAAAATTCCTGTAGACATTTTTCCTCGCAGTTCGGGCTTCCGAACATCCACGTGGATTGGGGTGTGATTTGATGATTTGTGCTAGGGTTTGAACCTTTAAAAAAACCCTTAAAGGAATTTAAAGTACACATTTCAGGAATAATATTTGTAAAATCATTTTCCCTTTACTTGTGCATTTTATGAGTCATTGAATTAAACCTTTACGAGTGAACATCTGCTTGTTCCAAACTCTTCCAAATTTAATCCAATTTGCTCATTTAAATGTTGGGCTCAGAAGATATCGATTTATGCAAGTATTATTTAGAAATATATAAAGAAAAGGCCTTAAAGTTGCATCGGCACGTTGTAAAACCATGTTTACCACAATTTATGCAACCCGATGTGCTTTCAATTCGAAATGGGAGTCGCCACCCGAATTTTTAAGGGAAAAAGCCAAGACAAACCAAAGAGAAAATAAAGAAAGACTCCGCCTACGAAACCCAAGAATGGATTCGGGGGTAAGGCTACGAACTTGAAAAGTATGAACTTTAGGAGTTCGCATCTCACAAAAGGAAAGACTTTACTAAAAGTTTTAAGTATGCTTTTATAAGATTTGGAAAAGAGAATAAATAGGAACTTTATAGAATTACTTCATTAAACATGCAACAAATTAGAATGAAAGAAAGTACAACATGTACACTTTATTTACATAAAAGGGAAACAATTAAAAGCTTACATTGTGACCTTTCTTTAGGGAAGCCTTTCCTAGCCTTTGTGGAAGCCTCTTTGGATGCCTTTGTAACCCTTGAATACTCCTCTTGAAGATTCCAAAATGGTGCCAAAACTGGATGGATAAACGTATGGAAAAGGGGTGAGAAAAGGGTAGGAAAAGGCTCTTTTTGTGGTGTTTTAGATAGTAGAAAGGTTAGGCTTTTTGTGGAGTTTTAGGGTTTTGTGGAGGAATAATGGAAGATGGAATAAGAATAGATATGAGAGGGCTTAACGGAGTAGAGAAATGGAGATAATAATGATAGGAAAGTGATAGAAAAAGGATAGGAGAAGGGAGGAAAAATGATAGGAAGAAAGGCTCTTTTTGTTGGTTTTTAGGGGTAGTTTTGTGATGTTTTTGGGAGGTTTTATGGGAGATTTATGTAGGGACGAGGGAGGAACGAATAAGAGTGTGGATTAGAGGATTGAAGAAGATGGATAAATGGAGATTAGGATGGTTGGAATATGGTTGAAAGATGATACAAAAGGTGTAGGAAGAAGGACTCTTTTATGGTGCTTTTAGGATGTTTTGGGTGGTGTAAGGCTAGGTTTTTTGTGGTGTTTATGTAAGAATGGGTAGGATGAAGGTTTAGAGGTTTAAGGAAGGATGGAAATGGAGATTATGGAGGTAATAAAGTGGTGGAAAGATTATAGGAAAGATGGTAAAGTGAAGATATTAGAATAGAGATGATGATAGAAATGAGAGAATGATAGAATTGAGAGTGTAGGAGGGAGAAGGGATGAATGAGTGAGTAAGTTTGGCTTTGGAAAGAGGAGGTATTTATAAGCTTTAGGAGGAGCTTGAGATACATGAACATACATCACATATCAATCATGTGGTCGTCGGCAGTCAACAGCACAGTTTGCAAGGCAGCAAGGGGGAGTGTTTTGGAGTGGATAGCAGCTCGTGGTAAATGAATATGGGTGTGAGCAAGCTTAAGGCTGACCGGCCTTGGAAAAAGGGAGATATGACTCGAGCTTGGTTCATGTATCCTTGGACGGTGAGGGAGTGAATGTGATGTACACGAAGTCAGCTATTCACACCATGGACGGTGGGAGCTTATTTGCAAGTTTTATGCATGTTTTTTTGAGGTCTTGAACTTGAGACCTCTTAGAAGTATTTTGCATGTGATATTTACTTAGCTTTGCATGGCTAAATGAAGCTTAGTTTCTTACGTAAAGATCATGCATGCAATAGGCTAGGAAATTCACATGGAATGGTGCATGTGTGCTCGTCCGAACTTGTGCATGTAGAGTGCATGCGAGCAAGTGTCTTGGCTTATCTTTGGCTTGGCTTCCCTAATTTCCCTAGTTCTAGCTAAAGTACATAGCTAAATTACATAAAGAGGAAATAATAAAATTTACATTCAAAAGCATATAAAATCTATGCTAAAATCCGATGTCTGAACTAGCTCATCGATCGGCTTCTTCTGCTTTATTTATGATTTGTTTATATGGATATGCTATATATTTATGTACCGAATCCCGGTGTCTACATGGGGTTCATAAAATATTGGAGGTGATGGTGGAGCTAGTTGAGGGATTTCAGTACCCTCTTTGGTGGTTTCACTCTCTTGGTCGTTCTCTTTCTCACCCTCTATCTCAACACTCTTGCCACTCAAGACTCCTCCATGCTTAGCATTTGTCATGCTTGGTCCCTCAATTTGTGTACCGCCTCATAACAATGGAATTACATTGCTTCTTAGGGTTATGCACGGGATGTCCGGGAAGCATTTTCGGAGAGGTAGCGGCGATCGCGCCTGCTTCCAAACGTCACGGGCGCGACCTTTTCGTCGCGGGCATGACGATCCTTGGCCTCCATCTTCTTCACAAAAGTGAGCAAGGTCGTCGCAGTCGTTACAAGACCGTCACGAGCGCAACGACCAATACTGGCTTGAGGTCGCGAGCATGACACAAACGTCACGAGCGTGACTGCCCTCTAAACGCAATGCATAAAACTTTGGCCAAAAAGAGGGATGGGTGAAATAGGGGTCGTGGTCACGACCTCACGACGTCTTGTTCCTTAGCCATAGACGCTCCCTAAGGCCTGTCACGGGCATGACAGGGTGAGTCGCGGCCGTGACGGGCCTGATGATCCCTTTTTCTCCTTTCTACTCCTCATCTCTTCTTCGGTCCCCTTCTCCTTATTCTTGTCGGTATGAAAAATAAGACCCATTTAGAGGCTATCACAACCCATCCATTGGATGGGCATGATCACTCGGCTCCGCCCCGGGTCGATGTGGAATTGGAGAGAATCGACCGACCGAGAAGCAACCCACTTGGCCAATGTAACAAGGGTCGAGAAAGGAACACGGGATGCTTCATATTAAGGTTTGATGTGAGGGTGAAGGGTAAAGGGAGAAGAAATGGAAGAGTAGCTATTGACAACGACCAGACTGAGACTTATCAGATAGGAGAAAAAGAAAATAGCAACTCCTACCAAAGGCATAAATGGAAATCAATAATTGTGACATTCTTTTTTTTTTTTTTTTGGTAGATTCTCAAATAACAACAAAATAAATGTTGCTCAAGAAAGGGCTCTTCTCCTTGCTCTAGTGGCAAGGTTATGTGCTTCCTCGATGCTACACATAGGAACGGAAATAGAACTTAATGAACCTACAGGAATTAAAATGTTAAACAACTATTGTTCATATATTGTGATCAAGCTCTAACGTTACTTGCGACTACAGCTGAGGGACATAAGCATTAGCTGGAGACTGAAGCCTTTTTCCAATGTATTGGTTCTCATGTGCAAAAGACCATAGCGATCTGCGCTTTTTGCAACGATCACCACTTCCTTGCTTGGCTAGGCTTGCAAACCGTCGACACTTACTTCGTGTCTGTTGCTTACCAACGTTATGTCCAGCCTTGTTGAGTTGGAGAAGAGTAGTACTTGACAATCGTTGTCTCTTGCTGTTTGCATGATTCATCTCCTGAGTTATTGTGCGTTTAACGCAGACGTCATTGTACTGCAACTGTTGGGATGTACCTGCAAAAAAAACTTGCATATCTTGTAGAGGATCCACTTGTTCATCCACACTGACTTGTTCTCCAACCTTATCTTCTCTGATTGTAACAACTTGTGACGCCTTGGGATTGGCTCGGACCTTCATTTTCATATAACTCAAACTCACGGGATCAAAAACCTGAACAAACTTTCCTTTCAGCAATCCTTGATATGTTTCCACATTCAAGGACATTACTTAGCCATATCTTGCCTTTTATTGTAGTCTTGGACTTTGTCTTCTCCTCTTCAAAGTTTAAGATGTTTGCCGGTGAATTCGTAGGACTAAAAGTCCTACCCTCCACGCATGTCATAGATTTTTTATTCAAAGCTACATGGAAACTTCCCAACTCTGGAGGACTTGCAATCACCCTCGGGTTTGAAGGAGGTCCCAAATTCTTTTGTCCTCCTCCCTCGTGGCCCTCCATATTGATAATCTCATCGATTTGCATAGCATCCATCGCTTCTTCCGAAACGGTTTCATGATTGGAGACCTTTGTGCAACCTGCAAACCCTTCCTTGATGTTCCCGATTGAGTTTTTAAGAAAGCACCCTTCCTTATCTTCCTTGTTCCTCATCCCTTTCACAGTAGGCCTTTCCTCCACATCCATTTTTATCTTGGAGAATTTCAAGCAAAATTCCTTTTTGATTTTGTTGAGCTCTTTCTTTACTTTCATGTTACTCGGGTCAACACCCACTTCCCTTTCAAGATCTATAATGGCTTCTTCTAAGTGGTCGAGTTTCACCAAAGTCGTTGCCCTTTGTAACAACGCCTTAACGTTCACGGGTCGAATTCTAAAGCACTCTCACAAAAGTTGAGGGTTTGAGTAAAATCTCCTAACTTCAAGCTACAGGCCGCAAGATTCAAACTCAAAGAAGTTCCTACTTCCACCATAAGAAATACATCATCCTCACATAAAGGTTCCCCTACACTGAGGAATTGAAAGGCCATGTCATATGCCAAAGCAGCTTCTTGAAAGTGTCTTTTCCTAAAACACTCATTTGCTTCTTCCTTTATATCTTTTGCTTTGAAAATGACATGTCTAGGATATGGCATAGCGCCCACAATTTGGAGGACATCCTCATCAATTTCATCCTCCATACTTAACTTAGGAAACTATCCCTTGGCACACTAGATTGATCCCAGGAATATGGTATTTGATCTCTAGGCACCAACGACAACCCAACAAACCCAAAAGCCAACAACATACCAAAACCTCACACACACCCAGACGACTAACTTACTTCTCTTGGTCAAGAAACCCAACCAGAGGGTCACTCACACTCAGCAAACTCGCCAACTATAAGACAACAGTTTCACTAAAAACACTGAGGAGCCTTGAACCCTTGATCTAGGAACTATGGCCTCCAAACTACACCCAACTTGCTCTAGCTCAAGAACACCCGACACCCACAAGAAGTATCACTAATAATAGCAGTACAAAAATCAAAATAAACTAAGAGAAGGAGATAGAAAGTTAGAGGCCCAAACCATCAATTGGAAATGGCTCCACCCAAGCTTCCTTTCTGGATTGAACATAATCGGCGGAAAAACGAGACAGGATATGCCACCCCAAAGAGCCACACCCAAGCTATAAAAGATATCAAGAATAAGTTAAACGGAAAATAAACAGTACGATTGGACAGATCGATTACCGACGATGCCAGTAACAATCGTTATCCGCCCATCGTGGTTAGTGAGGAACTATAAGGTGGGAGATGGGGTATGTGAGAGGATGATGGTAGAGAGAGAAAGTGAGTGTCTGTAAATTCACAACGTTCCTTACTTTTTTTGTGACATTCATTATTTAATTGCTTTATAGATGATGGTAGATATAAATTTACTTTTTAATTTATTATATTAAATTTATTATTTTTAAAAAATATTGCCACTTTTCCCGTTTGGGCATTGTTCTAAGTCATTATTTTCTTTTGTTTTAAATCTAAGAGAAATGTTGAACGTCTTGGAGAAGACACATATTAATTGTCTTATCATGGTATAAAACTTATATATTTGTAAATTTAATTGAAAAAATATGACATGATTGACTTCTATAACTATAATAATATATATAAATGGTATAATTAAAATCATATTTTATCTATATTTTTTAAAAAGATTTTTTTGATCTTAATATACTGAACTTTTGGGGTATTGGACAATAATGCACTGAACTTTGACCTTGAACAATAATACACTGTACTTTGGGAGTGTTGAACAATAATGCACTTAGTATGATTTTAGCAATGACTAACTTGGTGGCAATCATATGTAGCGGGTGGAGGAGATAAATTGGTCCAAAAATATTTGTCTTCTCGGTCTGTCATGTAAGATTATCACCAAGTTCGCCACCGTCGAAATTGTCTCGAGTGCATTATTGTCAAACACCCCCCAATGTTCAGTGCATTATTGTCCAAGATCAAAGTTCAGTGCATTATTGTCCAATACCCCAAAAGTTCAGTATATTAGCGTCCAAAATTCCTTTTTAAAATTTACTAAAAGGCGTCCAAAATATGCACAACAAATGAGATTCATTCGTTAGGATGTCAATTTTAATTGTTGGCGTAGCCAACACATTCCAAGCTTCTTATAATTGATAATTAATAGTATCTGCCAAAAAAATTCGAATTAAAAATAATAGTAAGTATTAATTTAATAAGGAACAAGACATTAAGCAGTCTCTTGCCCCAAGACAGGTATCATCACCCTAAATCTAACTACTTCATGTTATAAATTACTTGTTAGAAATCTGCTAGACGGTAAACAAGCAACAAATTTGCTAACGAATACACACAAATAGATAGTACTTCTCCGTTCGTTCAACGAGTGTTACAACTATCAAGTTCCCGATAGGACACACATTTTACTATTTTACGACTCGAAACAATAGAGGTTAACCATGACACCATGGTTATAATAAGTTTTATGAAATTATGTTACATCACTGACTCCATTCTATTATAATGGCACAACTTTTTAAGTCAAGCTCCATGATGACTTAAACTCAATTCAGTGCGTGCAACTTGACGAGGATGGGGTTCACTCTGGTTTGCTGAAGAAATCGTTGATAGATGGCATGATCTCGGGGGCCTTGTTCCGCACAAATTTCCTGATAGGATGTTCTGCATATTTATGTCCCTCGTCGTGGTTATCCAGCACCCCAGCAGCTCGTTTCTCCTTGCTCACCCTGGATTGCAAACAAGAAAAGATGATGCAAAGCCAACAAACGGGGAGTACTGCATAGTTATCAGGACTTCATGATGCAAATTTCAACAACAACAGTCTCTGGAGGTTTTGGAAACCCATAATTCAGAACATAATTATAAGTTTGGAAATTATGACTTCATACTTATAATAGTAGAAAATGGATTGACAATGTCAGCTGGGGTAATGTTACATTCGACACTCTACCTTCTGCGAAAACATCGAAAATACATACGGTATTTAGATTTTAATGGCTTGATCTCCATGTTGGGTGATCCCTTACCCAACATTTCAAGCAGGTTATGCTTCAATAGCTCTCGCTTGAAGCAATGATGCCACGACTTACCATGGCAACCCCCACTTGCTGATTTCCTCCTTGATTTCTTTGTTAAGTGAGTTTTTGTTCACGATTGGTAGTGTGCTATGGGCTTGCCTTGAGAGGTCATGGGCTAGGCAATCACTGTTAGTCAATAACTTCTTAATATTGGTGGTATTAGCCAAAGGCTCAAGTCACTAACACCAATAAGCACATACCATAACCCAGAAGGCCAGTCCGGATGCAATATTTTGTGATAGTAAGTACTACATAGACACTTAAGTTAAAAATGCCCCATGCACAAAGGGGTCCCGGAGCCTAGGTGGGGGCTCAAGGCGAAGGCACACAACTTTTGGACCCAAGGCGCACTTCATTTGTATATATTTTGTTTGCATAAAAATCGTATCTACATCAATGCACTAGAGAAAACTAATAGTTATTAGTATTTATTGATGCCTCACGTCACCTCTCCTCACCCTGTATGCCAAGGTGTGAGCTTTGCATCTCACTGGGACAAGGCGTGCCTAAGATGCACCTTTCTAAACTAAGCGTAGACATTTTAGGCTTTATATAAGAGAAACCTGGAAATGAGATAATTGGAACAAGAGGGCAAACAATCACGAAGAAACCAAAAAGATAGTTTAATTCAACACACTTGTAGCATCTGTATGTGCATGTCCAATCAAATATCCAGTCAAATTGTCTCAGTTCTCATGGTCTCGCCTGAATAGTTTTTGCCCGTCTAACATATTACATATGGCAGCACAGATTATTTAAATTACATGTGTAATAAGTAATATATTACGAAATTACGAACAGACAGGGAATATTAGAGAGAGAGAGAGAGACCTGACTTCAGGGTTGATGGTGATATTACGGATCAACTGAAGGGCGCAAATTCCGACAGCTACACCAACAGCCGCAAACAGAGGATAAACCTGCGGAGCAGACGTCAGTCAATAAGTTGACCTCATAATGTCATACATACACTGATCCAACCTGTGACTTATCAAGCACCAGAGGTTCCACAAAATATGGACAAACAACTAAAATTTCAACAGATCTAACCAAATCACCCTCTCAAAATAAACAAGGGGAAATAAACGCAGCAGAAAATAGGGTGAGAGAGAGAGAGACCTCAGGCCTGAGCCACCGATTACCGCCGCCCATGGTTGGTGAAAGACTGAAGAGACGACGAGTGAGAAAGAGAAATTGGATGGGAGGAGCCAATTGGGACAGAGACAACGGGAGGGAGCAGGGGGTATTTTTTTAAGAGTTGATTGAGGATTCACAATAAGAGCAGACGTCAGTCAATAAGGCGCACGGCCGTGGTGTTGCCGAGATCCAAGTGCCGCACGTTTTGTAAATATTATTATTAATATTATTATTATTATTATTATTATTATTATCATTATTAATATTTAATTACAATGTTATTATTAATAAATTAACGGTTTTTGAAATTCAACCTAAATTTAATAATAACATTGCAATTTAGGTTGAATTTCAAAAACCATTAATTTATTAATAATAACATTGCAATTTAATATTAATAATGATAATAATAATAATAATAATAAGGATAATAATAATAATAATAATAAGAATAATATTAACAATAATAATAATAATAATAAAAATAATTACAATTTTTTTAAAAAAATAAATTGTAAATATTATTATTATTATTATTAATTTTTTTGTTATTATTATTATTATTATTATTATTATAAGAGAGAAAAACTAGAGAGAAGTTAGAGAATGAAGGGTCAAGGGCGATAATGGAAATTATTATGAAAAAGTGGGCGACATTAGTAAAAAGGGGGCGACGAAAAGCAAACGGGAAAATTATCATATGTTATCACCCTTCTATCTATTAATCTATTACTCCCCCCCCCCCTTTTTTTTATCTGTCACTTTATCTAACTTTCCTCATTTCTAATTATCTGTCATTTTACAATTCCAATGATATATTAATTACATTTTTTACTTATTTTACCCATAATATTTATTTATTTATTTGAATCCAAGACTAACATCTATTATGCATAACCCTAAAATACCATGGAGATAAGAGAACGAGATAGACGAAAAGTCATTTAGAGCTAGAGATAGTCATGTAAAGTGACTGACTCAAATTTCAAGGTAAAGTTAGAAGGACATTTGTTCCTTTTCCCAATCAAATTTATGAGGTGAAGTAGTTATATTGGTTTTCACAATAAGGCCTAGAACGAAAGATATAAACAAACAGAGGGAGTATCTATTATCAATTATTTAAGTATATTAAAACAAAATTTTTTAAGTATATTAAAACAAAATTTATAATGCAAGAGTTTATGTCATGTGTCACAACAATATAGGTTTGGATACAAACCTAAGCTACTCACACACCAAAACCGAGGTGATTTTTATTAATAAATAAATAAAAGTACCAATAGTAATAGTTATATTCAATCAATATGCTATTGAATTATACTCCCTCTGTTTCGTTTTATTAGTCGTCCTTGGAAATTGTGCCAAAATTTTGACCGTTAATATTTTAATTTATATAATGATTCATCATACAAAATTGATGACATTAGATTCGTAATAAAAAATACTATTAAAAATGTATAATATTATTTTTTTGCAAAACATTTATATTCGAAATTATTGATTAAAAATTGACACTGAAAACCGTAAATGACAGATAAAAAAGAACTGAGGTAGTACTCAATTAGTTACCCCCATTTAAAAGTTGGAATATCATCGGCCATTATTCAATTAGTTACTTGATATACTCTACAAAATATTTTGAATAAACATAGGCTCATATACTATAAATATACACTTGCTTTAGAAAAAAAACACACACAATTAAAAGGAGTAAAAGAAAAAGTAATAATAGTTGTGTGGTTCAATTAGACAATAACATATGTTTTCATGTGTCCTTTCATTTATTCATTAGGGTACTAAAATTAACTTTATTGATATTAATATTAATTATTTAATTTTATTGATATTAATATTAATTATTAGCCAATGTGGTTTAATTTGAACTTAAAGGAATGTATAACATACATTTTTTGTGTCCTTTCACTTCACTTATTCATTAGGGTAGTAAAATTATTATTACATTAGTTATTTTATTTTTAAAATTTATTTTGATCTATTATTTTATAGATATACAAAATGGCTTTGTAGCAGTGATTTGTTACTCTATATAAAGTCATCTCTATATGTCTATAAGTATATATCAACAATCACAACCAAAAAAATACACATATATTATTTCTTATTGCATACTCCTATATTAACTAATTAATATTAGAAACTAATTAATATTTATACAAGTGTTATGGTGAGAAATAGCTTTGTAGTAGTGATTTGTAGTTGTGACAATTCTTGTTTTTTTTTTCTTAAATTAATTATACAAAAGTCATAATACACATATGTTAATTACATATTAATACACAATTAAAGTCATATTTAATATTCCTCAAAGAAAAAGTCATAATTAATAGCCTTTTATAAAAAGAAATATCCATTAGTTAGTCTCTCCTCTACCAAATTTACTATTATTATATCCACCCAAATATAATATTGTGGGACCCGGAAAAATCCCCATGGTATCCCTCGCGGTAAACGGCGAGTCGA
Source organism: Portulaca oleracea (assembly GCA_029582165.1). NCBI lineage: Eukaryota > Viridiplantae > Streptophyta > Magnoliopsida > Caryophyllales > Portulacaceae > Portulaca > Portulaca oleracea. Next base: position 23,949,372 of record CM055873.1, on the reverse strand, counting down.
AAGGGGTATCTTTTCTTTGAGAAGATTCGCTTGAATTTCCGTTTAAATAAATTAAAGTTAAAATTTAAGTAAACTCCACTTTTAGTTGGAAACTTTTACTCACTCAACGAAATAAACAGAAAACAAAAAGGAAAAACAGAGGAAATAAAAGAAGACAGCGAACAGAGAGACTCGGGACCGGAATCGGAATGATTTACTGTGGCAATACCTGTAGGTATTGTGAGTTAGTGGCCTGGAAAAAAAGGGTCCTGCACGGAAGTCGTCAGCCACAGGATCGCCGAATCGCCATGTATTCTGTCACCCGACCTCGAGCTCGCTTCGAATTTAGCAATCGATCCCCAGAGAGAACAGCATGCATACCGCTGTATTGCGATCTCGATCCGGACACTTATTCACACCCGGGATAAAAAAAAAACGAACTTCTTTTTTTTCGTAGTTGACTTTCTGAAATCAAAAATAAAACCCGAGAGAGAGAAATAAAAGAAAGAAAGAGGAAGAGAGTCGCCAATTAATTTTTGAACGAGAATTAATAAACTCAAAAGAAAAAAAATATGACTCCACAAACCACGAACCACAAGATTCGGATCGGGGGTAAGGTTACGAATTCGAGAATAAAAATTCCCGAATCCGCCCATTCAAGGAACGGACTTTACTAAACCGGTTAAATAAAAGAAAGAAAAAGAGGGAGAGATGGAGAGAGTAGAGCGGAGTATTAATTAGCGTAATTAATGTTATTTAGTTACATACAAATGTAATAATAAAGCAAGAAATAAATACAAGAAATAAAAGAATTGAACAAAAACGTACCTTTATTCACAAGCAATCCATATTATTTAGGTCGAGTTTAGGGTTAACTCAGGTTACAAGATAATATGAATAAAGAAGGGATAGAGAAAGAGGGAAAGAAAACAAAAATGCCAATTAAGTGTATGCAAAATGACAGAAATAGAGAGGGAGAAGAGAAGATGAAATCACCAAGTGTCAATATGCCAGGGTGATTTCGGTGTCAAGAGTGAATGGAATAGGATGGGGTATTTATAGGTGAAATTGGGGTAGAAATTATGGTAAAAAGGAGGGAACAACATCGACAATACCTGCAGGCATGGTGGGCTTTGGAGGCGCCCAGCTGCGCGTTTCCCTATGTCAGTGCGCTTCCCGAGGTAAACCGGGTCGGGCTGGACCTGCCCAAATACCTGCCAGTATGCTGGGCCTAAGAGAAGCCCAATTGCACGCTTCCCCAAGGTAGGCCCGCTTCCTGAGGTTAGCGCGTTTCCCGAGGCAACCCGACCCGACCCGACAAAATACCTATCGTTATGCTGGGCTTGGGAGAAGCCCAATTGCACGCTTTCCGAGGTGACCTGGGTCGGGCATAACCCACCAGAATACCTGCAGGTATGCCCATATCCGGGTTGCAGTCCTGCTTTGAGCCACGTGCCAGGCTTTACTTTTTTGAGCTATTTGGATTGGGCTTTTTTTTTGTGATGGATTTTTTTGGGGCTTTTCCTCCATTTCTTCATCATTTTGCATTTCAAAATTCTTGGCATTTTCCTAAACAAAAATAAAAATAAATTACAATATTTCTAAAGTTGAATTGAGTGCCAAAAATTCAGTGTCTACAGTTAGGCCCCACTTTGATGGAGTCCGAGTAGGACGCTGATCAAAGTAGTTTGAAGACGCTGATCAAAGTAGTTTGAAGACGCTGATCAAAGTAGTTTGAAGACGCTGAAAATGATATGCCCCGGAAGTGAAGTCTCAAGGCTGGATGGCACTTGAAAGCAAACGTCCTATGCCGCATGTATGACTTGTAGCTGATTGACCTTCAGAAACAATATCCTATGTCTTTGTTAATCGTCGACGCTTGGAAGCAACTATCCTGTGCCTAATCGTACCTTCAAACTTCTGTCATCGTATTATAAACGTCCGACGACCGGCTGAATTGACATCGTATTATTAACGCTGATGACCGGCTGAATTGACATCGTACTATAAATGCCCGACGACCGGCTGACTTGACATCGTACTATAAACGCCCGATGACCGGCTGAATTGACATCGTACTATAAACGCCCGATGATCGGTTGAATTGACATCGTACTATAAACGCCTGATGACCAGCTGAATTGACATCATATTATTAACGCCCGACGATCGACTGAATTAACATCGTACTATTAACGCCAATGACCTGCTGAATAGACATCGTACTATAAACGCCCGACGACTGGCTGAATTGACATCATACTATAAACGCCCGATGAGCGGCTAGATTGACATCGTATTATTAACGCCCGATGACCGGCTGGATTGACATCGTACTATTAACGCCCGATTAACACCCGATGACCGGCTGAATTGACATCGTATTATTAACGTCCGACGACCGACAGAATTGACATCGTACGATACACGCCCGATGATCGGCTGGATTGACATCGTATTATTAACGCCCGATGACCGGCTGGATTGACATCGTACTATTAACGCCCGATGACCGGCTGAATTGACATTGTTTTATTAACGCCCGACGACCGACAGAATATAACAACGTTAGTCCTCAGTGTGCAAACTGGGATTACATCAAAATGTGTTTCCAATCCTAGACTATTTTTCTGAGTATATGAATGTTCATATTTCTCTTGAAAGTAGATCCTGTTATGAGTTTGTCGGTTCCTTCTTTACATTAATACATCTTCCAAGTATGTGAATATTCATATTTCTTTTGAAAATTTTACTTATTGGCGCACTGCACTTCTCTTGAGAATTTAATTAATTTATTTTCCAGACAGAGGTATGGCCCAGAAGTCCTCTTTTCCTCCAGGTATGATTTTTTTTGTTCGGTATACTGGGCAGGCTGGCATGCCTGCAGGCATGGTGCTCTGTCCAATTTTCTTTGCTTTTCTGCACCGTTTTGCCCAATTTGGGTCAGACTGTCATGCCTCCAGGCATGCAGCTCTGTCCAGCTTTCTTTGTTTTTCTGCACAGTTTCGTCAGATTTGGTTCTAACGAATTATTTTCCAAACTAATTATTTCTTGAGTTTAACTCAGAAAATAAGTTAATTCTCGTAAAACTCAAATTATTTCTTCATCAGCAACGTACTTAGAGCTTCTGGAAATACTTTCGAAGGTGATCAAGACTCCAAGTGAGCTTGCTTGATTTCTAGCCGCCATGGTTGCATTTCTTTTGAGGTTCGGGGGGGAGACAGAAGAATGCAAATGCGGTCTTATGCATGCTATGCTACATGAATTACATGAAAATAAATATGTACAAAACCCTGTTATGTACAATACACAACTCTATTATGGATTTTATACTATAAGACTCTTTATGCATGATTTTATGCAGTCCTAATTCTAACGTGTGATGTGACTCTTTTTTATTTATTTGACTCGAGAAGAAACAAGGAAAAAATAAAAAATAAAAAAAATTTAAAAAATACTAACATGACTCAAAATGAAAATGAAAAAACGAATTAATGTGACTTAAAATGCAAATTAATGTGATTTAAAATGAAAAATGCACATGACCTAAAAACAAAAAACTAAAAAAATGCACATTGATTTGCTGCATGTATGCGATATGAACAGCCCCCACTTTCCCAAGGAAAGAAAAAAAATAAGGAAAAGTAAATCAAAAACTCTAAATGTAAAGTGTGATTTCGAAGTGAGTTTCAGGACAAGGCAAAAAAATAGTGAAAATGATGAGTTCTCTTCTTGAATTGCCTCGCAAGTTGCCATGATGCAGATATTGACCGAGCCCCTAGTTGAAATGCTGCAAAAGACGATATCAATGGAAGACTCAGCCTGCTTAAGATGCATGATGGGATAGTCAGGATGCTCGACCTTGATGTCATGGTTAGGAACCCCAAGCACTAAGAAGGATCACGCGACAAGTCGTCTTGATTTCTCTTGCCTTTTCTCTATTCTTCTTGGTTCTTTTGTTTAGGTGGGAACATGTAAGCACCAAGCCCCTAGTATAAGTGAACAAACGTCTTTAGATGAGTCAAAATGATTGACTTAGGTAGGTATTGTCTTCAAGTAACCCTTATTTTGATGCAGTTGGCTTCTTGTTCTGTTAAAGGAGTTATTCTTCACTCAGGTGTTCTGGAAGCGAGGATTAACTGACGAATCTCATACATACACTAATGATCAAATCAGAAGAGCTCACAGGGTAAGGAATAATGGAGGATGGGATATAGAAAAGGTAATGGAAAGCATGTTTGTGAGTAGTTAGGCCTCAATGATGGGAAAGATGAGGCTATGGATGGATAGGCGGGTGTAGAGATCAGATGAATGGATGGGTAGTTTGATGGACAAAGGTTCGAACTGATGGAGGTGGATGAAATGGTCTATAGATGGAGCACCATGTCTCGTGGGTTTATCTCATAAGGGAAGAGATGGTCAAATGGTTATGGTTTGATGAATTTAGGTATGAAGGGTGATCCAAGTCTGATGGGAAAAGGTGGTGTAGGACCCCGGAAAAAGGTGACCCTTTTCCGTTATGCGCTACATTAGTGATCGCGAGCCGACTAAGGTTTCTTAATCCTTAAATAAGGATATTTTTAATTTTCGAAATTCGTTTTCGGGGTGATGAAACTTTATTTATTCACAAACCCGTTTTTGCTATTTAAACTATCCGAAAATTACACAAAAATAATCTCATAATAATTTAATCCCGGTCCACTTGATAAATCTGGGCCCAAGAAGTGAGCAGGCCACCAGAACTCATCAAAACCCGCCTAGGCTTTGATGAGTCCTAGGCCGGACCTCTCGCTTCCAAGCCCAGGGAGATAATGGGTAGAAATTAGTAAAACCCGCCTAGGTTTTACTAATTTCTGGCCCTTTTCTCCTCGGACCTAACCTATCATTAGCATTGGATAAGAATTAAATTATTTTCTTAAATTAATTTTGTGTAGGAAATCGAATACTTTAAATAATTAAACGAATTTATAAAATTGTAAAAGAGTCGCCAGCCGATTTAAGGAAATCGACAACCATAAAATAAAAAAGAAAGACTCCGGTCTACGAAACTGATTTCTAGATTCGGGGGTAAGGTTACAAATTCGAGAGTTATAAGAACTTTCGAACCCGCCTGTTTATAAAAACAGACTCTACTAAAATTAACATTGAAAAGAAAGAGAGCGGGGAGAAGTTTGATTAATTTTGCGGAATTATTATTCGAAACATACAATATAAAAACAATGTGGTTTTTATTTTACAAAATATGTACAAGCACGGAGTTAAATAAAGAATTACATGATTAAACACAATAATCTAAATAAAAGAATCGAACCTTGCTTAAGATGTAGCGATGACGGATTTGACCCCTTTGAATTACCCCTTGACTTGAAAGTCAGATGGGATGATGTGAGTGGTGTAGAAAGAAGTGTTATGTGGATGGTAGTGAAAGGTATGATTTGAGAAAGGGATTATGGGAGATGAAAAGAAGTATAGTATGGATGTGGTGTAGGAAGGTGATTTTGTGATGGAAATGGATGATAGAATAATGATAGGGGAATTTGAGAGAGTATAATATGGTGGAAGAGTAGAGTAAGTGTATTAGATGATGATTGTTGGTGCAATGAAGGTGGAATGGAGGGGGTATTTATAGGTGAAGGAGTGTGGGTTTTGGAGGGAAATGGTGGGGGACATACCCCAAAAATCACGTCATCAGAGACCAAAACTTAAGCGAGTTTTGGGGTGGTCAAAGGGGGTCAACCATGTGGGCTATGAAAAGAAGTATAGCATGCATGCAGATTGTATTTTTGGTGTCAGAATCATCAAAACCTAGGCGGGCTTTGAGAATATTACGCACGGATCAATGACGTGGCGCTAAACCGCGTCGCTCCGCTTCTCTCTTCAAAGCCTAGGCGACTTTTGATGGTAGTAGCACGCGGATCAGTGACGTGGAGCTAAACGACGACGTCCGCTCTTTTATTCAAAACAGGGAGGGTTTTGAGTTCTCTGGGCCGTAGCGCGCGTCTGGGCCTGCTTCTGTGTGGGCTTGTTCTTTGAGAATTAAAACCCAGTGGGGTTTTGAATTAAAACCTAGTGGGGTTTTGAATTAAAACCCAGGGGGGTTTTAAGCGAAAGTAGGCGGCCTGTTGACTTCTCGGGCTCAAGTTGTTGACCTTTTTGGCTCAATGACCCATTTATCATTTGACCCAAATGTGTTGCTGATTTTGATGAGTCGGGATTATGCCGGTACAAATTCCGGTGTCTACAGAGAGCCCCCACTTTGATCGAGTCCGAATAGGACGAAGGTCAAAGTAGTCTGAGGATATGACTTTGGATTGCAAAGCCTGGGTTGATGCTTGGAAGCTGAGTCCTGCATCGCAGTTGCGGGCGGCATGCACCTCTTTGAGGATGATCTCGAGCAAGAATGATGCTCTACTTGACTGTTGATGGGTCACTGTTGATCTCGGGTGAGAATAACGCCTTACTTGAAGGTCAGAGTTGACACTTGGAAGCTTCGTCCTGTGTCGCAGTTGTGGGCCATATACGCCCCTTTGGGGGTGATCTCAAGCAAGAATGATGCTCTACCTGACCGTTGATGAGTCGATGTTGATCTAGGGCGAGAATGACGCCTTACTTGTTATCGGACATGATGCCGATGGTTCATGGAGTTTTCTAGTCTTTCCCAGTGTCGGTCCCAGTCTTTCCCGGTGTCGGTTCCAGTCTTTCCCGTTGTCGCTTCCAGTCTTTCCCGGTGTCGATTCCAGTCTTTCCCGGTGTCGACTCCAGTGTTTCCCGGTGTCGGTTCCAGTCTTTCCCGGTGTTGGTTCCAGTCTTTCCCGGTGTCGATTTTGATGATGGTTGGCATTTTTTATGCCGAAGGACTTCATCAGTCGCGTTGTTGATGGCCTTGGGGGTCGAGACTTCATCGGGCGCGATGCCGAAGGCTCGAAGATTAAGACTTCACCGGGCGCGATACCGGTGGCTCAGGACTACATCGAAGCTCTGCCGATGGTCCGGAATGATGATGATGGCATCGACCTCTTGTGTGGTAGCTGAGTGATGGTGGTCCCATTGTTGGCGACCTGAAAATCATGAGAAAAATTGAGTATTAGTTTTATTGAAAAAAATGAAAAAGGTTCGATTTTTACCTGCGGGCCGCAAAGCCAGAGTGTGGGCTCAGACTGTGGGCCGTGAATTTGGGTTGTAGGCGCCACAAAACCCAGGCGGGTTTTAATAACTTTTCTTGGGATGTGTCCGCGCTTGGCCCGTGCTTTTTGGGCCGCTCCTCCTGGGCCAATCAAAACCTAGGCGGGTTTTGCATTTTTTTCTCTTTTTTTTTCCTTTTCTCGTGAAGGAATCAAAGTGGGGTCCGGCCCACTTGCGGTCATAAAGAGGCCACGTCTCCATGCCTCTCTTTTGGGTGAAAAAAGGATAACCTTTTGGATTTTCGACCAATGAAATGCATTTGACATCTCGAGGCGGTTACTAAAAACGAACGGCTCACATTCACCCAACCTTTCTATAAATTCAATGCACTTCCTTCATTCTCTTCACATCTCATTTCCTTCTAGCTCATCCCTTCTCTCTCTAGAAAAGAAGCCTTGTTCTTTTGAAGTATTTCTTGGGTTTCAAAAGATGCAACCCTGAAGTCACAGAAATCCACCTCTTCCTCATGCGGCGGCTTGGCCTCATGAGCGGTCTTCGCGACGCAACTTTGTTCCCCGCATGGAAGTGGCTCCCTCTGATCTCGTTGTTGAATCTTGGAACCATGCTTGGTTTTACCGTTCCCATGGCAAGGTAACCCTTTAAACCTTCTTCTTGTACTTAGTTTAGCGTAAAAATGAGCAAGCATGAATTTATTTTTCATACCTTGTCGATTATTTGCTATTTTAAGTATGCATGTTAGGATGTAGAGTGACACATTTATTTTTTGCATTTTGACCGAAAAATATCTGTAAATTGCTTTGCAAAAATGGTCCAAAAATATTTTGCATGCGTTCTGGGCCAATTATCCGAGTGACGGCCCACTAGGCGGAATAAAACCTAGGCGGGTTTTATGCCCGGCCTATTGGGTCGTTGCGCATTCTGGGCCGTCTAACTAGGCTTGGCGGAGTCAAACCCTAGGCAGGTTTTGACTCGCGCCTTCTCTTTTTTTTTCTGCTGGGCCGCGACTGTGGGCCTGTTTGAGTCAAACCCTAGGCGGGTTTTGGACTCAATTTTCCCCAATTTTGTTGCTGAACCGGCTCGGGCCGTGTCATTTGGACTTGTTTGTTCGCTTCATAGGCCGTGTCTGTGAGCCCAGTGTTTGTGCTGGGTCCAGCTTGGGTCCATGAAATTATGCTTTGAGCCCCCTATTTAAAATGATGTGTTAGAATTCTGCCCTAAGGAGGATAACCTGAAAACTCCCGGTGCTCTAAAAGAGCCACTTAAGGCAACGAAATCAATCCCGGGGAATTTCGTCCAAGAGACTTTAACCGCGGCGGGCTTCATGCCTTTCTGGAAATGCTTGAAGGCTTGGAAGAAAAGGACGTTCCGTATTATTGGTCGAGCGATGGCGGAGAGGTTGTGGGATTCCACTAACTCATTCCACTTCCCCGTGGGTGAGATGACAATCACGCCTAAAGATTTTGTCATGATCACCAGTCTTCCATGGGCTGGGCAGGACGTGGTCTTCGATGCAGATGTTCCTCCCGTAGTTCTGGATTTGCTGGCTCCAGTGTCTGCGCGTTTGGGACGACGTCAAGGTCCCCCTAACCTTGCCTATAAACACTTTGAGATGACCATTCGCGATGTGAATTTCCAAAACCTGCCTCTAGAGCAACGCTGCTTCATTTTCTTGGCGTACATCATCTCTGCCACCCTCTTTGCCAACCATGGGGATAATATTTCCTTGACATGGTTTCGGAACCTCCTCAATTTTGATAATATCCGAAACCTGAACTGGGGCAAGGCGGCCTATGCCAACTTCATCCATTGGCTTCGACGTGGCGTCCGTCTTTCGTTGGATGCGGATCCGGTTTACCTCCATGCGGTCCAGGCTCGCTACCAGTACGGTCCTTCCCTGTGGAAGGTGCTCGAGGTACATGCTCGGACCTTCCCTTTTCAATGTGCTTATTCATCTTTGGGTCCTTGTTTGACATATTGTCCATGCAGTCGTGGGCGTATGAGTACATCAAGGGCATACATGATAAGAAATACAAGTCGGGGTGTCTTGACCTTATTCGCCGCATCTTGGATAACTTGCGGCCGGTATCTCCTTATTCCAGACATCTCTTTTCCATTTTTCTTTGCATGCCATACTTGAATGCATCCTTCTTCTTGCAGGATCAAATAAATTGGCGTCCTTAGGCCGACTTCGACATCAAAGGGTTACCACAACCTCTGGATCGGGTGGAACACGACACCCGTCTTCGTCTCCTGGTTGAGGGGCCTTATGGTTATGCGTGGTATTTGGGGGAGAGAGCCTCGAGGCAAATTTTGAGAGGTTACCCTGGTCTCATTCCCTCGGATCCTCCAGCACACATGTTTGAGCCATGGAGGGTCAACCCGGGCATTTCGGGAGGTCTAGTTCGAGGTCAAGAACTTGACAACTTTGTGCACAACGTTCCGCAGGAGCAATTCGATGAAGAGTTCCAGCGTTATCTTAGCCGTTTAGCTCCTCGAGTGGTATGTATCTTCCTTCTTTGTCCTTATTATGTTTTGGTCACCTTCTAACCGGAAAGTCTACAGTTGGGACCTTATGCTAAGGCTGCCGAAGTGGAGGTTCCACAAGAGAGACGAAAGATCGGTGGCTTCTTGGATGTGGAGAACAGTAGCGAGTGCTCTGCGCTTCAAGAATTCGATCAGAAACCGGTAAGACTTTGTTCTATGTTGCCTCCCTTTTATCCCATATACCACTTGTGAATGACCCTTCGTCTTGTTATTTTCCAGTCGAGATGGGCTTTTTTCCGGCAATTGACTAAGGAGTGAAGCACCATAAGGAAGTTCATTGATCGCGGCTTCACCGGTTCGGGGAGATATCAAGGTGGTGCTGCCGGAAGTGCCAATATGGAGGCCGATGCAGAGTCTGTTACCAGAGAACCACCTCGACGTTCTACTGCAGGTGCTCCTTGTACAGAGCCCCCACGTCGCTCTTCAGTTGGGGAATATTCTTCTCGAGGTCGATCTCGGGAGGAAATCGGGGGGTCTTCTCGTCCTCCTCTAGCAGCTGTACCATAGGGTCGGGGCAAAGGCATTCTGATCGAGGGTCAACACTCCACTGGATCTCATCGTAGCAGATCCGGTAGTAGAGGCCATCGCCCTCCGAGTATGGAAGAGGACATGGCTCAGATGCCCTTGGAGGAGCCACTGGGTCACGGAGGGTCATATCACAGTATTGGATATGGAGGTGATACTCAGCCCCATTCTTACTGGGTGGAGGATGCTTCCGAATCAAGCACCACTCACCAGCCTCCTCCTTTTCGTTATACCCCAGCTTCCGTGCACTCTGCTCGTCGTGGTCGGGAGATGGTGGTGAGGGACCGTGACTCAGGTGCATCCGTAGGGTATCCTGGCGGTCAGGCCCTAGCGGACGACGCTACTTCACGTCCTGTACCTTATGATGCTTCATCTTTTGGTTCTGGTTTTGCAGGACGGCCTATCCCTGCTCCCGAGATGGGTTCATCATGGCCCATGGGTTCCCAAGAGTGGTCTGTGCCTCAACACCCTTGGCTGGGTGGATCTGCTTCTTCCGGTTGGCCCGCCCCCAGTTATGGAACTGGTCCGGTATGGCCTACTTCATCTGCTGAGTGGCAGGTTCCTGATCATTCTTGGTTGGCTGCTTCGCAGGAGCATTTGGTGTCTTCACCGTCGAGCTTACATCCTTCGGAAATGCCCTTGACTGGGCCATCGCCTCCTGCTCCTGGACCTGATTATTACTCTTGGGATACCTATTTTGGCACGACCGATACTTCCACTGCGAGAGCTTCAAATGCAGGGGGCAACTTGGCGGAGGACAGCGACGATTCTGGTTCCATGTGGTGATCACATTTATGCAATGCAAGACTCTTTTTTCCTTTATTTACTTTTTATGCAAGACTCTTTGTAATATATATTTTATTTTATTTTATGTAAGACTCGAACTTGGTGTTTGCACAACTTTGACGCTTTTATTTAATGCAATTTTGAATGATTTTCTCATGATGGGATTAATTCCAATTAATCCCGTTTCCCCAAAAAAGAAAATAAAAAAAGACAAAAACTTAAGTGTCGGAGATAACTCGAGCGAAATTTCAGAACTGGACATCACTGGGTCAATAACAGAAACTGGAACATAAAAAATACACGAATGGGCCAATTTAAACCAAACAGAGAGGCCCAAGATAGGTCTTCACGCATATGGGCCACGGAAGCGAGACGCTGGGCCTGGACCGCTTAAAACCTAGGCGGGTTTTAAGCGGCTGAAAAGCTGGGCCTGGGCTGGTTGGCGCGCGCGTGTGTTGGCCTGCCGAAATTATAACCCAGGCGGGTTATAATATATTTTTCTCTTTTTTTTCGCTATCCATTGAAGAAAGGCTTGAATCATGGGATATGATGGCAACGGCTATGTGACTGCTTGCTGGCCGATTTGTTCCATTTTGATCATGGATAAAGGTGTATAAATACCTCATCCTTTGCCATGGATATCACTCATCATCTTCAATTGCATCTTCCATCTAAAGAGCCTCCTAAAATCACAAAAACCCTCCTATCATGGCCTTCGAGAAGAAGCTCGCTACTTGGATGAGCACTTTGTCCAGAGACGAGAAGAAAGAGCTCGGGAGATACAGCCTAACGAGATTGTTAAGTCTCCGACAAGCGAGAGTCAACCATGACTTTATTCGAGCGGCGGGAGCTTTTTGGGATCCGAAGATGCATGTTTTCCGCTTTTCTTTGAAAGAGCTATGTCCGCTGCCCGAAGAGTGGTCGTCTATTCTTGGGACGAATCATTTTGCACGGTCGACATCACCTCCAACTGTTGCCGACAACACAAACAGTATAAGGAATTGCTATGCCTTCCGAACCGAGTCATAGGAAGCGTACTATTCGGTGATAAGGTACATTTCCAAACCATTGTCGAATACTTTCAATCGCCTGACGCATTGGAATATGGTCCCGTGATTCGAGTGCGAGCACTAGTATTATGTCTTCTTGGAGAATTTTGCTTCTATCATGGCGGGCGAAGAACCGGGCCGGCGGGCCTAAGGCTTAGTCCGAGGGTGGAGGCGCCGAAACCACATAAGCGAGCCTATAAGCCTAAAAACAAAGAGACGGACCCAAATGAGCCTAAAGACATGGAGATTGACCACGAGACCACTGGCGACATAGAGAAGGTGAAACAAGATTAGAAGATGGATAGAAGCGAAGGAACTGAACTGCTTTGCTAGAATAAACTTTTATTTAATTATGTCTTTTGATTTTTCTTATTTACACGCAGTGTACTTGCATTTTAATTATTAATAAAAGAAGAAGTATTGTTTACAATCATTGTGTCCTTGCAAACTTTATCTTTCCTTCTTTTTATGAGCATAAATTGAATATTAACCAAGTGTCTGAAAATTGGTTTTCCAGTTGCTTGGCTATATTAAGCATAATATCGCTTGAGCTGATCCAAATTTGTGGGTTGAATCATATCTTCTCCATCCATAGTGGCAAGTCAAGCTGCTCCTCCCGGTAAAATTTCCTTAACCATATAAGGACCTTTCCAATTAGGTGCAAACCTTCCCCTTGGGTCTTGTATTGGTGCCCTCATTTCCTTAAGCACTAGATCACCTTCTTGAAGTGAACGACTTTTCACCTTTTTATTAAAGGCGCGAGTGATCCTATTCTGGTAAACCTGAACATTATGCAATGCCCTTAATCGCCTTTCATCCATCAACATTAACTCCTCGAACCTTGCCCTAGCCCATTCTGCTTCTGGCAATTGGCTTTCTACCACTATTCGTAACGACGAGATTGCTAACTTGATTGGCAGGACTGCTTCCATCCCATATACTAATGAATATGGTGTTACGCCTGTTACAGTTCGTATAGAGGTTCGGTATCCCCATAAGGCAAATGCTAACTTGTCAGGCCAATCTTTTTAAGTGACGACCATCTTCTTAATGATTGCCGCCACCGTTTTATTGGCCGCTTCTACAGCTCCGTTGGCTTGAGGTCGGTAAGGTGAAGACCGATGATGCTGAATTTTGTAACTGGTGAGCAAAACTTCTACTTCCTTTCGAAAGTGACTCCATTATCACTGAAGATCTCATGAAGCACTCCATATCGGCATATAATGTTCTGAAGAATGAATTTGGCCACTTGCTTGGATGTGAGTTTAGCAAAAGAGGTTGCCTCTACCCACTTAGTGAAGTAATCAATAGCGACAAAGATGTATTCATGTCCTCTTGTTTCGGTGGGGTGTATTTTTCCAATGATGTCAATACCCCATACCGAGAATGGCCATGGAGAGGTCAGTGTTGTTAGATATGAAGGAGGTTGATGCTGCAGATTGGCATACTCCTGACATTTGTGGCATCTTCGAACAAAATTCAAGCAGTCTGCTTCCATAGTGGACCAATAGTAACCACCTCTTTGAATCTTCTTCGCTAGCATGCGCCCATTCATGTGAGGTCCACACTCTCCTCCGTGTACAGTAGTGTAGACACCGGGCTTTGCACCCGACTTATCAATAAGACTTTTGGGCCGATGCCAAAGTGGATAAGCAAAGAAAGCAAAACAACAAAAAAAAAAAGAAGCGGCCCAGTACCAGAAAGAAACCCCGCACGGGTTTTATGTAAAGAGAACGGCCTAGAACCAAGGCAGGCCCAAGGCGCGCCCCGGCTCAGGGTTTAAAACCCGCGCGGGGTATCTGTGCCCGAAACGCACCCTTTTGCCCTGCCGACGTCAGCAATCCGCGTATACATGATTTAAAACCTGCGCGGGTTTTATATTTGATAATCCGGCGCCAAAAATCATTTTTTATCATTATCCCATGATATTAGCACCATGTGGGTTGACCCTCTTGGCGTGACTACGTTATTTGCATGACATGATCATGGGGATGTGTCCCTATGATTTTCCCTCCAAATCCCTCATCTCTTCACCTATAAATACCCCCTCCATTCTTCCATTCATATCATCAACTACCACCCATCATTATCATCTAAATTCTCCCAAAACTCCATCAACTATCCTCCACAATACTCTACTTAAATCTCCTCTCAAAATTTCATACTTCCATCCATTCCATCAAACAACACCATTATTCTACCCTCATTTCATCAACAATCATCCCTTATTCTACCAAATTTCCATCACTCTCTTAAAATTCCCTCATCCATAATCACTCTCTAAACCACTTCATCCATAATCACTCTCTAAACCTCTCCTAATCACTTTTATCACATCCATATCATCACCCTAATACCATTTCCTAAACCACTTCTATCTTTCCATCAAAGTCCAAAGTCAAGGCAAAGTCAAGAGTTTCAACCGGCGCATTCGGGCTCCTAAATCAAAAGAGGTTCGATTTATTGCTTTCTTATTATCGTTGTTTAATCATGTAATTTATACGTTAATTCATTTACTTGTGCATATTTTGTAAACAAAAAACCTCACTTTATATTGCATGATGATGAATATAATTTCGTGAAATTAATTAAACTTCTCCCCGCTCTTTTTAATTTTTAATGTTGATTTTAGTAGAGTCTGTTTTCTAACAGGCGAATTCGAGAGTTCTTATAATTCTCGAATTCGTAACCTTACCCCTGAATATAGAATCGGGTTTCGTAGACCGGAGTTATTTTTATTATTTTTAAAGTTTGTCGGTTTCCTTAAATCGACTGGCGACTCTTAATTCTTTTATAACCCGTTTAATTATTTTAAACATAGGGATTTACACCAAGATACTTAAAAATGATTTAGTCTTTTCCAGACACTAATCCAAGGATAACACCGAGAGAAAATGGGCCAGAAATTGATAAAACCCCAGCGGGTTTTATCAGTTTCAGTCCATGTTCTCTGGCCCAGGGAAAGGCACGGTCCAACCCATGGACACTTAAAACCCGCGCGGGTTTTAACAGTCCATTGCGGCCCGTTTGCCTTCTGTTGGGCCTGGATCTGGTATTTGGGCCAAAACTAAATTATTTTTAAAGTATTTCACTATAATTTCGACTGTTTAAATAAATAAAAACGGATTTATAAATAAATAAAGTTTCATCACCCCGAAAATGAATTTCGAAAATAAAAATATCCTTATTTAAGGATTAAGCAACCTTAGTCGGCTCCCGATCACTTAAGTAGTGCACCCGAGAACAATTTCCCCGAACGGGAATTTTCCAGGTCCTACAAGTAGCCATAACTTCCTTTGGACTTTTAGCATCGATACACAACAAATTGATGCCTGTAGGTGACTTCTTGTACAAACGATCTTGGATAAAGCAGTATTGTGCTGCTAGAGACCTGATCACTCGTTGTCCTCGAGCATCTAACTCAGCCGGATATTCTCCCTTCCGAAGAAAATTGTATATGTCGAGAAACCATTCATCAGTCTCCTCTTCTTGTGTTTCCATGGCACAGACATACGCGGGTTCAGACTGTCGCTCTACAATTACTGGTAGTTGGAGCATGCCTGATGGGAGGGATATCATTGAAGATAATTAGGCCAGGGCATCGGCCAGTTCATTGTGATCCCTAGAAAGGTATTGGAAGTTAATTTGCTCAAACTGGTCAGCAAGTCCCAAAAGCTTCTGCTGATAAGCCAGGAGACAATCACTTCGAACCTTCCACGCACTCTTAGCCTGGTTGATGATGAGGCTAGAGTCTCCAAAGACCTTTATGTGGCGTATGCCTAAAGCCAAGGCAACTTGTAGACCCTTGATGCATGCTTCATACTCCGCAGCGTTGTTAGTAGCATCAAAATCCAATTTTACTGATACAGGGACATGTGCCCCTTCTGGAGATATTAACAGGACTCCTACTCCACAACTCATTTGGTTAGAAACTCCATCAAAATACATTTCCTAAGTAATTTCATCAGTGAAGAATACGTCTTCGTCTAGGAATTCCAAGTGAGTGCTTGGAGGTTCCTGTGATGGTGAAGCAGCCAGAAAGTCTGAAACAACCCGCCCTTTGATAGATTTCTGAGGTAAGTATTGAAGATTGAACTCAGAAAGCATGACTACCCATCGAGCGATGCAGTTGTTGATGGTTGGTTTCTCCATGATGAATTTGATGGGATTGTTTTCAACTATGACATATACAGTATGCGAAAGCATGTAATGCCTTAACTTCTTGGTGGCCCAAACTAATGCAAGAGTCATTTTCTCTATGTCTGCGTATCGACTTTCGTAGTCTAGAAACTTCTTGCTCAAGTAGTAGATGGCGCTCTCTTGACCTTTTGAGCTAGCATAGCCCCCATTGCTGAGCTAGTCACCGTTAGGTAAAGGAGTAGAGGCTCATTTGGTACTGGCGGCATGAGAACTGGAGGATGTTGCAAATATTCCTTGATCTTATCAAAAGCAGCTTGACATTGATCGCCCCATTCTACTTTTCTTCCTTTCTTTAGCTTCTTGAACAAAGGTTCACAGGTCATGGTGAGCTTTGAGATGAACCTACTGATGTACTGGATTCGTCCCAAGAAGCCTCTTATCTCCTTTTCTGTCTTAGGTGCTTGTAACTGTTGGATAGCCTTGATCTTTGAAGGATCAACTTCAATGCCCCTTTGGCTGACCACATAACATAATAGCTTCCCAGAGGTAACACCGAAGGTGTACTTTGCTGGGTTGAGCCGCATCTTGTATTTGCGAAGTCGTAGAAAGAACTTGCGGAGGTTAGGAATATGACCCTCCCTTGTCTTGGACTTAACAATCATGTCATCGACATAGACTTCTACTTCAACGTGCATCATGTCATGAAGTAGGGTATTGGCAGTTCTCTAGTACGTTGCTCCGGCATTTTTAAGACCGAAAGGCATGATGACATAGCAGTACGTTCCCCATGGTGTGGTAAAGGAAGTCTTCTCCATGTCTTCTTCTGCCATTTTTATTTGATTGTAGCCAGTATATCCGTCCATAAAAGATAAAAGCTCATGTGCGCAAGTGTTATCCACTAATACATCGATGTGGGGTAAAGGGAAACTATCCTTGGGACTAGCTTTGTTAAGGTCTCGGAAGTCCACACACATGCGCACTTTCCCATCTTTCTTGGGTACTAGCACAATGTTAGCAATCCATTCAGGGTATTGGACTGCTTTGATGAACTTAGCGTTAAGTTGCTTGATCACCTCTTCTTCAATTTTCTTAGCCCATTCAGGTTTGATCCTCCTAGCCTTTTGTCGAACCGGCTTTGCATCGAGGAGCAAAGGTATGGTGTGCTCCGCAATTTCCATGTCAATCCCCGGCATATCCTCATAGGACCATGTGAATACATCCACAAACTCCTTAAGAAGCTTTGTAAATGCCACCCGTTCTTCTGCTGTGAGTGAACTACCTAATTTCAACTCCCGAGGTTGTTCTTCCGTGCCCACATTTATGGTGATGGTGTCTTCCAACACCGCCATTTTATGCTCATGTTCATTAGAAAATTCTTTTGAGGGTTCATTAAATTCCAGATTATTATTAGCGCAACAGTTCAGAGAAGAGGGGAAAGAAGAATCAGAGTAAGCGGAAAGGTTCATCTTATTGAATGCAGAAATGAGTACATCGCCAGCAGACTCAAGACCAGACTCACTTGACTCTAGACTCTTAGGACCAGACTCTATGTCCATAGGAACAAACTCTCCTACAGATAAAACAAAGTTATTCTTCTCAGCCTCGACCCACGAGATCGCCTTGACTTCTTCTTCTTTAGTGATCATGAGACTTGGGTCAAAGCTTGGGTAGGATAATGCAGCAATAACAGCGTCAACTTCAGATTCTGCCTTAACAACTTCTTGTCCGAACAGCATGCCAAATATGTTGCTCCTAGCTAGATGAGTCCATTCCAATGGTGGATGTTTGTCCCGAGCGGGGATAAAAACAGTAGCCATATTAATGGTACTGTCATTGAAAACTTCTAACCCAGCAACTTGAACTCTCTTGTTCTTCAGGTAGTATGGTTCAGGGAACCCATAGTAGGGGAAGTCATCACCTTCCCTAACAAACTTCCATTCAGAGTGAGTGGATAGGGCTTCATTTGGAACAAGGTAGGTAGATTTTCCATCCTCTTCTGTTCAGCTATGACTATCTTAGCAAGCCGAACTTCCTTCTCAGTTGGCTTGTACCCCAGGCCGAACCTTCCCTTCTGCTTAAATGTCTTGAACACAGGAGGAATCTTGTTTTTCGGGCTTCTTCCTAACGGCATCCTAGGGAAGTGTTCTTGTCTCTTGAGTATAGCATGCACTTTGGGATTTGAGTAGGGATCGAAGTCAAAGGAGGCTTCATCCTGGCTCAAAGTCGCCACAAGTTCAAAATTGTTAAGTTCTTCGTCCATAGAACTATGTTCCACCTCAAGGGTTGCTTGTTTGGGAGTGAAGACAACATTGATGGATTCTCCCGAGATAGTGATAACTTGTCCTTGGACCAGCATCTTTACCTTCTGTTGTAAGGTAGATGTTATAGCATTGCATTCGTGAAGCCATGGCCTCCCTAGTAGCAGATTGATGGAGGCTGGGATGTCTATCACTGCAAACTCCACATTCCGAGTGATATTTCCTGTAGTGATGGGCAATATTATGGACCCAACCGACTTTCGAGGAGAATTGTCGAAGCCCTTAGTTGTACACCATTTTGAGCCAAGTGTTGTTGATGGACTCCTAATTTCTGTGCCGTCCTCCAAGGGCACACATTCACATCTGAGCCATTGTCGACTAAAACTAGAGAGATAGTCTTGTTGGAACATTGCACTGTAAGATAGAGTGCTTTGTTGTGGGATGCCCCTCCCTAAGGCAGATCTTCAATCCCGAAAGTGATAGCCTCTTGCTGGGTAGTCACATGAGCAACTAGAGATTCAGGAGTCGTCGTGGGAGGTACTGTTAATGTAGTAAGAGCATCCATCATCTTTTGTCAATGTGCTTGTGAGGTGCAAATCAGCTGCCAAATAGTAACTTCAACTCTGGTCTTCTTGAGTTGTGTAAGGAGGGGATATTCAGGTGGAACGTGATTGTCGTTGGTAGTCATTGGTGCAGGATCAGAAACAGCCACTGGGGTGGTGGTGTTCCCGTTGTTATGGCGGCCTGATCTAGTAAGAAATGCTACATCATCTAATGCTGGCTCATCCGTCTCCATCCATTCCATCTTGGAGTATTCATGTTGCTCATCGTCATCACTATCCCAAACACCATGAATGGATAGGTCTTCATGAAAGCCAAACACCTCGGGGATAGGTTGACCCGTTTCAACAATCAAAATGGAAGGATCAAAGCCACAAACTCCATGAAAGATAGCATTCATATGTTCGGGCATCGGGTTGCTTTGATTATTAGGCTTCTGGGTAGCTTTTAGCATGGGTAGCGTCCCATCCCTTATCATGTCTTCTATCTTGTTCTTGAGAGACCAGCATTTCTCAGTGTCATGTCTTCGGCAACGATGGTAGCGGCAAAATTGATCCAAGTTTTTTTCCTCTTTTTGCTGACTCTTCTCTTGGCAAAGGTAGGACCAAAAAACCCTTCTTGACCAATCTATCAAGAGCTTACGAGTAAGAGACGTCCAATGGTGTGTAAGTCTCATATTTTGGTATGAAAGGCCCCTTGCGCTGGATAAAGTTAGTTTCCATAACCTTAGGAGGGTGGCTAGGCACACTAGTGGCCCTCCTGTTGGAATTAGACCCCTTCCATCCTGGCGTAGTAGTCTTATCATTATGCATCGCCTCAAATTAGACACCGATGTCCTTCAAATAGTCAAAGTCTTTGATGACGTGGTATCCCAAGTGCTTGGATAAACTGCTTTTTATCCCTTGCTTGAAAGTAGATAGCTGTAGGCGGAGAGGAATTTTCTCATTGATGTGAGACAGCTTGGTATGCCATCGCACAAAGTAATCCAGGAAGGATTCGTCATCTCGTTGCTTCATGGTGGTCAAGTCATCCACCGTATCTTGCTTCCTCTGGATGCGACTGTAGTGATTGATGATGGTTTTGAACAGTTCATTCCAATCGGCCTTAGTTTGAGGTGGTAAAGCGTGATACCACACCTTGGCTTCGCCATTTAGAGTGGAAGGGAAAACGGTAGAACAAACCGACATCAATCCGGTTTAATGGTGCTAGCCTCATGAACTCTTCGATGTGATGAACTGGGTTCTCAGAGGGTTTGAACCTGATGTTTGGTACCTCAACTTTATCATCTATCTTCAGAATCGGCTGAACATGCAATGGCACTTCCAGATATTTGTCAGCAAAGGTCGGCACAGTGCTCATTACTTTGGTAAGGCTTTCTAATTTCTGTCCAAGGGCCATAACAGCAGGGTCCTTTATGAGTTAGGGGTAGTGACCTTTGTCTTGGATATCCCAATTCATCCAGAATCTGAGGATGTCTTGATAATTTCAGGTTCGGACTCATATCCCTGCATTTCTTCATCGTCTTCCTCAACATTCAACCCCAGTTTGGTATTGATCTTAGTAATGGCTTGCAGTATACCGTCCATTACTTGTTGCTGTTCACTCAGTCTTTTGCCCACCTTCTGCTCCTGTTCTAAGGTATTGGCAAATACCAGACCTTAAATTTTGGTGTAAAGGTCATTCGAATGCTTCGTGATGTTGGCATCGGTGCTCTGGACCGGGATCTCTTGGAATTGCTCTCCAGACATGATGCAGTCACTGGTTGCAAACGGATCGTAGCGAGGGTTTGGAATCAAACGACCTGTTCGTGGATCTCGAATGCGGGCTCGGAGTCGATGACCAATGATGCCTGCATGGAAATTCAAAGTTAAGACACTCGATGGCATACTCTGACACGTTCTACCCGATGCATGTATGACCTAGATGACCTATATGATCCTAACCAACTCGACACATATATACTGACATAGAGGACTCACCCACTTTTTGGGAGTGCATGACTTAACTCTATATGGACCTAAAAAATAACACTATAAAGGGCCTGATAAAGTCAACATAGCGAGCGGGTCATAAGTTGACAGGCTTTAGTCAGTGTTTCTCAATTCGGATGGACCCAATCCACAGGCCGACCGTTTTAAGGAGAATCCGTAACTTTGTCCAACAACTCAGACAACTCAAACCATATTGGCTATTATGTGGACTAGAATAATGTTCAACAAGACCGACAACCCACTTTTTTTTGACCTTTTTCTTTTTATACCCTTTTTTTTTTACTCAGGGAAAATGGATATTGCAAAGGACTAGATAAAGTCAAAAATAAGCGAGTCATAATTAATTTATGGGTTTAATTGACAAATCCAATATGGTTGGGCCTAACAACGGGCCGACCATAAATGTGATGAATTTATTAATTAAATCGATGAATTAATTTACTCAAGCCTAGTAACTATTATGCAGTCTAAGACGTCATCCATTAACTTTGTTAGACTTTTAATTAATTTTTTTTTTGGACCTTTGTTAAGAGAATTTCATAAAGGGCCATATAATACATCAAAGGTGAGTCAATTTTTTTCTATTGATTAATATAATCGACTTTCAAACATAAATGGACCCTTCTACTTGGGCTAACCAAAATGCCTTTGAGTTAATTATATTAATTAAAAAATAATCCTTTTCTCAACCCAATGAATTTTATATGGACTAGAACAAAACCTCAAAACTAGGGTCGACTCTTTACAAAAAGACAAGAAAAGAGGAGGGATACACATAGCACATAGCATACACATGAAGGGGTATCCTAAACCAAGGCTCTAAATTCATGGACTTTTATGGTTGGGTATATAGCATATCGCATGCCTTCGTCCCGGTTCTTCATACCATAAGGTAAGCAGTTGGGGTATTTCTCAAATAACTTCAAGGAAGCTCTCGGAGTGTGACACCGGAAGAGGAGCGACCAAATGCTTAGAGATGTAGAGTTCATCCCCATAGTAGTGGCCTCCTGCTCTCAAGGGAAATCCTAGGTAACTTAAACCGTCGCCTTTGTGCTAACGTGTCAAAAGACCAAATTAGTGGCCCGGTATGCAAGGGATGCCTAAAAGAATAATAAAAGCGCGAAATAAATTAACCTCTCCCTTTTACACGTTTCAAATCGATTTGATTTTTTCAAGTTTTACCCTCTTTTTAAAGTTTAAGTCCCCAGTGGGGTCGCCAATCTGTCGGACCCCGGAAAAAGGTGACCCTTTTTCTGTGATGCGCTACATTAGTGATCGGGAGCCGACTAAGGTTTCTTAATCCTTAAATAATGATATTTTTAATTTTCGAAATTCGTTTTCGGGGTGATGAAACTTTATTTATTCACAAACCCGTTTTTGCTATTTAAACTATCCGAAAATTACACAAAAATAATCTCATAATAATTTAATCCCGGTCCACTTGATAAATCTGGGCCCAAGAAGTGAGCGGGCCACCAGAACTCATCAAAACCCGCCTAGGCTTTGATGAGTCCTAGGCCGGACCTCTCGCTTCCAGGCCCAGGGAGATAATGGTTAAAAATTAGTAAAACCCGCCTAGGTTTTAATAATTTCTGGTCCTTTTCTCCTCGGACCTAACCTATCATTAGCATTGGATAAGAATTAAATTATTTTCTTAAATTAATTTTGTGTAGGAAATCGAATACTTTAAATAATTAAACGAATTTATAAAATTGTAAAAGAGTCGCCAGCCGATTTAAGGAAATCGACAAACCAAAAAATGAAAAAGAAAGACTCCAGTCTACGAACCCGATTTCTAGATTCCGGGGTAAGGTTACGAATTCGAGAGTTATAAGAACTTTCGAACCTGCCTGTTTATAAAAACAGACTCTACTAAAATCAACATTGAAAAGAAAGAGACCGGGGAGAAGTTTGATTAATTTCGCGGAATTATTATTCGAAACATGCACTATAAAAACAATGTGGTTTTTATTTTACAAAATATGTACAAGCACGGAATTAAATAAAGAATTACATGATTAAACAATAATCTAAATAAAAGAATCGAACCTTGCTTAAGATGTAGCGATGACGGATTTGACCCCTTTGAATTGCCCCTTGACTTGAAAGTCAGATGGGATGATGTGAGCGGTCTAGAAAGAAGTGTTATGTGGATGGTTGTGAAGGGTGTGATTTGAGAAAGGGATTATGGGAGATGAAAAGAAGTATAATATGGATGTGGTGTAGGAAGGTGATTTTGTGATGGAAATGGATGATAGAATAATGATAGGGGAATTTGAGAGAGTATAATATGGTGGAAGAGTAGAGTAAGTGTATTAGATGATGATTGTTGGTGCAATGAAGGTGGAATGGAGGGGGTATTTATAGGTGAAGGAGTGTGGGTTTTGGAGGGAAATGGTGGGGGACATACCCCGAAAATCACGTCATCAGACCAAAACCTATGCGGGTTTTGTGGTGGTCAAAGGGGGTCAAACACGTGGGCTATGATCAAGGGATTGCATCCATGCAGATTGTATTTTTGGCGCCAGAATCATCAAAGCCTAGGCGGGCTTTGAGAATATTTGCGCACGGATCAGTGACGTGGTGCTAAACGGCGTCGCTCCGCTTCTCTCTTCAAAGCCTAGGCGGGTTTTGATGGTAGTAGCACGCGGATCAGTGACGTGGAGCTAAACGACGACGTGCGCTCTTTTATTCAAAACCTAGGCGGGTTTTGAGTTCTCTTGGCCGTGGCGCGCGTCTGGGCCTGCTTCTGTGTGGGCTTGTTCTTTGAGAATTAAAACCTAGTGGGGTTTTGAATTAAAACCTAGTGGGGTTTTGAATTAAAACCCAGGGGTGTTTTAAGCGAAAGTAGGCGGCCTATTCACTTCTCGGGCTCAAGTTGTTGACCTTTTTGGGTCCAATGACCCATTTATCATTTGACCCAAATGTTTTGCTGATTTTGATGAGTCGGGATTATGCCGGTACAAATTCCGGTGTCTATAGGTGGGTGTGCTTTGGTGAAAGAAATCTCACAGCTTGTCAATGTCATTAGAGACCAAGGTTTCCACTCTTTTTGCCTAGCTCGCCTGGTGAGGTTTTCGAGCTAGCCACTCTTTATTCTATCTCTCAAAGACCAAATGACTTGATGATGGATTTTCTCTAAAGTGAATTGCAACGGTTGGGCCTCACAGAGGTTCTCCTACGTATCCAGTATGGCATCAGGCCATTCGTAGTTCACCAGGTGCAGCTTTAAACGATTGATGCCTCAAGAAAGACTTTGAGATGGGTCGAAAGTTTAATGGGAAGGATAGGTGTGAAGGTTGGACGGGAAGGTTTTGGGATGTGTGCGAGTGACCAATGTAAACCGACAATTGCCTCTTATTCTCGCTTTCTTCTTTCTCTTTTTTATTGTACATTTTTTCTTTTTTTTGAACTTGACAACCTCAATCTATATTCCTCTTATCCATGATATTTGTCACCCGCAACACATTGGTTGGCTTAGATGGATTTAGGGATGAGATTGCCATAAAATGAATGACCGGGTTTGTGGTGGTGGTGAAGAATATGGTGTGGGAAGGTAATAATGTAGGTAAAACGGCTAGATGAAATGAAGGTGGTGATGGTGTCGGTGGTAAGGGGTGGAAGCCTTCTATCATAGGCGTGCCTTTTTAAGCTACATGATTTATTTGAGAGTGAGATTCACTTTTAGAGACTATTGGTCGCTTGGAATTCTCTCCTTTTGCCTAGCCTGTTGGATGGGTGTTCAGGTCAACTTCTCTCTTCTTAATTTTTACTCATTTACCTCTCCTTTTGCCCAACTTCGCTTTGGCGGTGAAGTTAGCCTCTCTTCTCTTAATTTTCACTCATTTTCCTCTTCTTTTGCCCAACTTGTTAGATGAGTGTTCAAGTTGGCCTCTTTTTTTTAATTTTTCTCTCCTTTTGCCTAACTTCGCTTTGGCGGTGAAGTTAACCTCTCTTCTCTCTATTAACCTTGGACTCGGGGTAGGGAAAAAAAGCACAGAGAATATGTGATAGAGACGTGAGATGGAGTGAAGGATGTGAGAAGATGGATGTGTCAGACTTGGATGGTCATATGGGTGAGCGAGCTCTTTAATTCAAATTAAGAATGCAAGCACAAGATTCTTTCCTTAGCAGCTTAGAAGCAAATAAAGGGTCAGGGAAGACAAGAGTCATAATGAGAAAGGGTTCATCTTTATTAAATGCAACTAAGATGAATACATTTAAAAAAACTACTTGGGATACATCCCAACTGACTCTGAAAATGAAGATGATTGCCATGACAAGAAAAGACGCAACATGAGGGGATCGCCTAATGATCTTTGCAGCTCGGGGTTTTGGAAGGACCCCGTTTGACTCTGTGGTAGGCCACGTTCTAATGGGGTTTCTACGCTGCGATTGGCAGTGATAGCTTCCCGGATTGGAGCATTTCTTCTATCTTTTTCTTGAGAATGTTGGACTTCTCGGTGTCATGACCTCGCATTCTATGATATTTGCAGAACTTGTTAGCATCCCAAGTTCTACTTTTGACTTCAGGTTCAGCTCGAATAGAGGGCAACTCGATCTTCCCTTTCTTAAGTAGTCGATCCAGAGCTTCAGTATAGGTAGTATTGATGGGAGTATATGTGGTGAACTTTTGAACTGCATGAACCTCAATGGCTTTTGATGGGTTACTTGGTGCCCCGTCGACCCTCTTGGTAGGAGTGTGGTTCCTCCAGCCAGACGAGACCGAGGTTGTCTCTATCTTGGTCTCCACCATTAACCCCAGCTTCTTTAGAGCTGAAAAGTCTGGGATTAACTGGCATTCCATCAAGCTAGCATATCTTGGTCTAAGCCCTTGTATGAACACCTGGATTTTATAGTCCATGGTTACCTTGTCAGTCATCAAGGCCTTTTGAGCGTTCCAATGATTAAAATAACTCATGAATGACTCTCCTTCACCCTGCTTGATTGTCATCATGTCACTCATGGTTACACCAGCATCTTGGCTAGTTGCATATTGCTGGATGAAAGCTTTATAGGTAGCTTTCCAGCTCTCTTGGACATCCAGTGGTAGGGTGTAGTACCATTTTAGGACTTCATCGCTCAAAGTCCACGGGAAAACATGAGCATATAAGCTAAGGTCCACTTCCTTTAAGACCATCATGCGAGCGAAGCTACGCACATGGTGAGTAGGATTCTCCATGGCCTTAAACTTCTTGTCAGGCAAAGAGAACTTGTCAGGGAGTTTAGCTTGAGAAGTTCTTGGTAAGCCAATATCCAGAAAATGCTCCCTAAATTGAGGGATTTGTCTTAGCAGGTTTTGAAGATTTTCGACCCTACTATCCCTGAATGGCATGAACTGCTCATCCCGGGGTATAGTCTTTTCAGTATGCACGGTTCTGTCATCTTCATCAGGAATATCTTGCCTTATTCCTATCTTTTCATTGATCGTTTGAATGGCTTGGACAACGCCTTCCATTCTAGGATCTTGTTGGTTGGCCCTCGTATCAATCGGGCTTCAGATATTTCGCACTAAAGCTGAGAAATTCGCTGCTGTAACAGGCTGGCCATGAGTCTCCTGATCTTGATCATTAATCTCTGCCATGAAGTCAAATGGAATGGACACAATATCACTGTCTATGAGCGAGGTTTGGGAGGAGGTATCCGAGTTAGTACTGGTGGACAGGCTCCGGTTCCGTGTTGCAGTCGGGTTTGGTGAGAAACTTGTCAGCCTTCGAGATCAACCCTAACCCAGGACTTGACTCTTGACTCTTTAGGTCCTAGTTTGCCTGTATGGAAATTTCACATTAGAACAACATCAACTCCCAACACATGCCTACCCAATGCATGCCATGACTTAATGACATATATGAGACAACCTAATGCAGACCATGCTTATATGCTAACTTTTTTTTTTTTACTTGACTCGCCCAACATTGGGCTTGCATGATGACCTCTAGCCTACGATGAGATTATGTACAGGGAAGGTCCATCGAGCCATCATAAGATCGAGTCAACATTAAAGTCTTAATGAACTCAAATTCGAATGATGACTTGATACACGCTTTATGGGCCCAAATACAACCAAGGATTGGACAAAGTCAAGCTAAGATCTCGGGCTTAATCAAACTTCTTTGATTTGGGCCCAAGAGAAACCTCTAGGTCTTCTTTAACTTTTGCATGACTATTGCCCAAACTAGAGCGGTGTTTAGGGGGAAGAATCATGACACCTACTCTTAAAAAAAGAAAAACATATAACACATAATTTACTCATATCACAACAAGAACGCACATAGCATACAAAATGGGTAATGCACCTAACCAAGGTTCTATATTTACGGGTTTAAGGTCGGATACCAAAAACTAACATACTCATGTCTCACACTCGCCATAAATTCTATGGAGTTCATAGTAGTGTGACCCGTGTGTTTCTCACAAAAATTAAAGGGAAAATGTAAATTCATAATCCCGAAAATTTAGGAGCACTTCATGAGTGGGATAGCAATTTGCGATCTTCTCGAAATGTGGGCTTCATTCCTTGAACTCGGAAATATACTTTACCCAAAAGAGAAATTGTTGAGACCTAGACGGTACCTTTGCGTTCATCCCGATTTATAAAAATCGAGATGGAGGTCCGTATGCATGATGCCTAACTAAATAATAAAAGCTACAGAAATTAATTTCTCCTTTTTACTCAAAAATTTTTAAAAACCGGCTTTTCAAGTTTTACCCTCTTAAAGTAAGTCCCTAGTGGAGTCGCCATTTGTGGGACCCGGGAAAATCCCCATGGTATCCCTCGTGGTAAACGGCGAGTCGAAAGGGGTGTTTTTCTTTGAGAAGATTCGCTTGAATTTCCGTTTAAATAAATTAAAGTTAAAATTTAAGTAAACTCCTTCTTTAGTTGGAAAATTTTACTCACTCAACGAAATAAACAGAAAACAAAAAGGAAAAACAGAGGAAATAAAAGAAGACATCAAACAGAGAGACTCGGGACCGGGATCAGAATGATTTACTGTGGCAATACCTGCAGGTATTGTGAGTTAGTGGCTTGGGAAAAAAGGGTCTGATAAGTGCATTATTTGCACTTATTTTTAGGTATTTTAGAAGCATAATTATGGTAATTTTTTGCTAAAAAGGTGTTTAATCTTCCCTATTTCTCTATTTACACTTGGTCTTTGCGTTTTTGGCATTTATTTTCAGGTTTAGGGCTAAAAAGGTGATTTTTGGAGCAAATTTGGTAAAGCCAAGGGTACCACGGGCATCAACTACTGTTGATAGGACCGTGGTAAAAATTTCAGCAAGAAACGAGTAGAAAGCAGCAGCCAACCACGGGTGCCGTGGTGACGACGACCGTGGTTGGCTATTTTCTCATTGCTAGCGATTATTTTCATGAGATAACCGGGGAAAAGAGGGGGAACGCGGTTATCACTTATTCTGGGCAGAAAAGAGAGAAATTTGGAGAGGAATTCTTCACCAAGAAACACCTCCATTTCATCAAGAATCAATTCGAAGGCATTGAAGATTGGGAATTCGAGAAGAAGCACGCAACACTCTTGTGAAGTTCTTGAGAGAATCCTACGAATTTCTCCCTAGTGTTTGCTTTACTCTTCTCACTTTCTCTTCCTTAATTCTAGATTTGATTACCATGTTTAGAACGTATTTCTTGTTTTCAATGAATACTTGTGAGTAGATTTCGTTCTTTCTAGGGTTTTATGAACCATCAATATGGAGTTTGATTAGAAATGTTTTAGTTTCTACTTGAATTCTCAATTGAATCAATAGAAGGTTGCGTTTTTCTTGCTTACGAATGTTCTTAAGGCCTTGGATGTTTGTAATTCAGAAATTAACCTAAGAAGTAGCGAAAGGTGAATTAGGGGAATTTGACCACCAACCCTTCTACCTAGGCCTACGAAAGTTGAAAAAGGAGTAGTAGACTAGGGAATCATTAGATAACCCGACCTTGCTTAGACCTTAAATTCTGTTTAACCTGAATAGCAGACGAAAGTTGTTGATTAGGTTAGTCAGGATAATTCTATTTAGCATCGAAAGGGCGATAGAATTTAGAGGTTATCGATTCTTGATTCGTTTGGGTTATTTTCTTGTGCTTGCTTTAATCTGGCTTTCAGACCCTGTTGTTAGGTGAGTAAAACCCTAGAAGTCTTCATCCATCGAATTACCTCGAGTTAATCCTTTCTAGTCCACTTTAGTTTTAGTTAGTTCATTAGAAGTCATAAACAATTCATCAACCCGATTAGCTTAGCAATCAAGTAGAGGGATAGTTCACTGAGTTCCTAGACCAAGTCCCTGTGGGATCGACCTTGACATTGCTACAATAGTACCCGTGCGCTTGCGGCCCTGTCAAGTTTTTGGCGCCGTTGCCGGGGACTTTGTCCCTAGTAGCCATTAAGCGAAGACTCTTAGATTGACTAAGCTGTTTTTTTTATTTTTATTTTCATTTTCTTCCTTTTTCTTTCCTTTACTTGCGATTGATTGTGTCTCATTTCTTGTTTTGCTAGGTACTCTTGGTGTATGCAAAATCTCCTAATTTGAGTTCGATCCACGAGATTGAACGCACTTTCCGTTCTCGGAGAAAGAGGTCACAACAGAGAAAGCTAGCAAGAAGCAAGAAGAGGAGTCTGCATCACAATCGAAAATGGCCGGTGGAGAAGCACAACCGAAAACATTGGAACAATACATGGCTCCGAATGTCACAGATCCTCCCACGGCCATCAACCCTCCCAACATCGCCAACAATGATTTTGAGCTGAAGAATTCCTTGATTAATCTGGTCAAAGCTTCGCCATTTCGTGGTCACCCTAGTGAGGACCCCAACCGACACCTCCCTATCTTTCGCCAGGCGTGCGATACGTTCAAGGCGAACGGGGCTTCACCGGATGCAATCAAACTGCGATTGTTTCCGTTTTCCTTGGAGGATCGAGCATGGGAGTGGCTAGACTCTCTTTTGCCGAACTCCATCACCACTTTTGATCAGATGGCGAGCGCATTTCTTAACAAATATTTCCCGCCAAGTAAGCTGACAAGCCTCCGCAACCAAATATCCACCTTCGTCCAAGAGCCGGATGAGAACCTGTACGAGGCTTGGGAACGGTTCGCCGGTGTCCACATCATGGTCTTGAGCCATGGGTGCCCATCCATGCCTTCTACGATGGAGTGGATGATCAGTTGAGGGCGATGATTCTTGCAGCAGCTGGGGGGAACATCATGAACAAAGCGGTCGATGACCTCTATTCTTTGATCGAGCAAATGGCGTCCAACAGTCACCAATGGTCCAAGCCGCGTTCCTCGAGAACGGGAGGTAAGTATGATGTCGATGCCATTTCTGTTTTGACTGCTAAAATAGATGCTGTGACTCAGAAGATAGACCGTTTGCATGTAAATTCAAATCCTCCCCTACTGTGTGCTTCTTGTAATTCATTTGAGCATGAGACCTTGTTTTATCCTGTTGGGTTAGCTAGTCCCGAGACCTCGGACCAGACCAATTACATTGGAAATCCAAGACAGAACTTTGACCCATACTCTAATGTCTACAACCCGGGACTTAGATCTCATCCTAATTTTTCCTATCGGAATAATAATCCCACGGGACCGCACCAACAACAACAGCCCCAAAGACCACCTGGTTTCCAAAGACAACAAGCCCAACCCCAACCCCAACCTCGACAAACCCAAGAGCCTGACTGGAAGGCATTGGTGGAACGTATGGTTGTGTCCCAAAATCAGCAAGAAGAGACTATTAAGCTTTTAGTTGATAGAGTTGACCAGTTGGCCACTCACAACAAAATGCTTGAATCTCAGATTGCTAGTCAGGCTAGTACTTCCACCACTCCTCCAGGAAAGCTCCCTAGCCAACCTGTTGCGAACCCAAAGGATCAATGCAATGCCATAACCTTAAGAAGCGGAACGCAATTGGCGGGGCCTAGGGGTGTGTGTGATGAGCATGTTGTTGTTGATGTGCATGATGATGATGTTGCTGAGAATGTAGTTGATGTTGAGAATGTTGTGAATGATGTGAATGCTGATGTGAGTAATGATGTGCATGAAAAGGTAAATGTGCCTCCTAAAGAACCTGTGATTGATGTTGATGTGCAAGTTGAGAAAGAAGTTTCTAAGGATGCAACAAGAGTTCCCCAAAGAGTTTACACTCCACCCTTTCCTTTCCCTCAAAGATTGGCTAAGGCCAAAAGTGATAAGCAATTCGGGAAGTTCTTGGAGGTCCTCAAGAAACTTCATATTAACATTCCATTCACCGATGCCCTGTCTCAAATGCCTTCCTCCGCTAAATTTTTGAAGGAAATTTTGACAAGCAAGAGGAAGTTGGAAGAGCATGAGACAGTGGCATTGACGGAACAATGTAGTGTTGTGCTCCAAAATAAGCATCCCCCGAAGCTTAAAGATCCCGATAGCTTCACCATTCCTTGTGAAGTTGGAAAGATTTCCATAGACCGTGCATTATGTGATCTTGGTTCTAGTGTGAGTCTTATGCCCCTCTCTTTGTCCCAAAAGCTTGGTATGGGTGAACTAAAGCCCACTACCATTTCCCTCCAGGTTGGCGATCGACGGTCAAATTTCCCATAGGAATTTTAGAGGATGTCCCTATTAAGTTGGCTAGCTTCTTTTCCTGACTTTGTTATCCTAGAGATGGAGGAAGACACCTGCATTCCCATTATTCTTGGTAGACCTTTCATGGCTACGGCTGGGTGTTGCATTGATGTGAAAAATGGTAGGATGTCCTTTAGTATAGGAGGTGAGAAAGCTGAGTTTAATTTGTTTGAAGCTGCTAAATTCCCCGCATTTTCTGATGATTGTTTTAGAGTGGACATCATTGATTCCATTCTTAGGGAAGATAGCACTAACATTCGTTCTCACGATCCTCTTGAGCTTTGTTTGTTGTCTAACAGTAAAACCCAGGATCACGATCCCGAGGTTGCCCATTGTGTGAAGCTCTTGCAGGCATCCCCAGAAGTTCCACCAATGCTGGAAACGGTGGAGGCATTAGAGGTTGAAAGCAAAAGCAAGCAAGCTACGAGCGAGAAGGAAGCACCAAAGGTAGAACTGAAACCTCTCCCTTCTTCCCTAAGGTATGAATTTCTTGGCTACGATTCCTCTTATCCTATGATTGTGAATGCAAACTTGAATGATGCTGAGATTGATTCATTGTTGAGAGTCCTTAGGTCGCATCGTAAGGCCATTGGTTATACCATAGAGGACCTTAAAGGAATTAGTCCCTCATTTTACATGCATAGGATTTTGATGGAAGATGATTATAAACCCACCATTCAAAGTCAAAGAAGGTTAAACCCTAACATGAAAGAGGTGGTGAAAAAAGAGGTCTTGAAATTACTTGATGCTGGGATTATCTACCCTATTTCTGATAGTGAGTGGGTGAGCCCGGTGCATGTTGTGCCTAAGAAAGGGGATGAGTGGTGAAAAATGAGAACAATGAGTTGATTCCGCCAGGATCATTCTGGGTGGAGGATGTGTATTGATTACCGCAAGTTGAATGATGCCACCCGTAAAGACCATTTCCCTCTCCCCTTCATTGACCAAATGCTTGAAAGACTGGCGAATAATTCATTCTTTTGTTATCTAGATGGGTATTCCGGGTTTTTCCAAATCCCTATCCACCCTAGTGATCAGGAAAAGACCACCTTTACATGTCCTTACGTACATTTGCCTATAGGAGAATGCCATTTGGGTTGTGTAATGCACCGCTACTTTTCAACGATGCATGATGGCTATTTTCTCTGATTTTATTGAGGACATTATGGAGGTGTTTATGGATGATTTTTCAGTCTATGGCAATTCTTTTGATCATTGTTTAAGAAATCTTGCTAAAGTGTTGTCTCGATGTGAAGAAGTGAATTTGGTTTTGAATTGGGAGAAGTGCCATTTCATGGTACAAGAGGGTGTAGTCCTTGGTCATGTTGTGTCAAGCAAAGGCATTGAGGTTGACAAAGCAAAGGTTGAGGTGGTTGAAAAATTACCACCTCCAACTTCTGTTAAGGGTGTTAGGAGTTTTCTTGGACACGTTGGTTTCTACCGACGGTTCATAAAAGATTTTTCGAAAATTGCTAGACCTCTCACCCGATTGCTTGTCAAAGATGTGCCTTTTGAATTTGATGATGTTTGCTTGAGTGCTTTCAACAGGTTGAAAGAAGCTTTGATTACTGCACCTATTATGCAAGCCCCGGATTGGAGTTTACCGTTTGAAGTGATGTGTGATGCGAGTGATTACGCATTGGGGGCTGTTTTAGGGCAAAGAAGAGATGGCAAGCCTTTCGCCATCTACTATGCGAGCCGAACTCTGGATGAGGCTCAAGTCAACTACGCCACCACAGAGAAGGAGTTCTTGGCGGTCGTTTTCGCCTTGGAGAAGTTTCGACCATATTTGATCAACTCCAAGGTGATTGTGTTCACCGATCGCCGCCATTCGACACCTCATGAAGAAGTCGACTCTAAACCTCGGCTCATTCGTGGTGTTATTACTCCAAGAGTTCGATTTGGAAATTCGGACAAGCCCGGATTGCAAAACGTGGTAGCCGATCATCTCTCTCGATTGGAGGATGTTCCGAAGTAGAAGCTCCCTATTGATGATTCTTTTCCGGAAGAGAAGCTCATGGCCGTGTACCCCATTCATTCCATGGTATGCCGACTACGTCAATTATCTTGTGTGTGGAGTGTTGCCACCGGACTTATCATATCAACAAAAGAAGAGGTTCCTATTCGAGGTGAAGAGCTTTGTTTGGGAAGAACCACTTCTTTTCAAGCTATGTGCCGATGGGGTTTACCGGAGATGCATTCCGGAGGAAGAAGTTCAAGGGGTGCTACATCATTGCCATTCCACGACCTATGGTGGACATTTCGGCCCCGATAAAACCGCTTCCAAGGTCTTGCAAGCCGGCTTCTATTGGCCGACCCTCACCAAGGATGCAAGGGAGTATGTGCTAGCATGTGATCGTTGTCAACGGATGGGTAACATTTCCAAGAGGCACGAGATGCCCCAAAGCGGAATTCTTGAGGTTGAGCTCTTCGACGTGTGGGGGATAGACTTTATGGGTCCTTTTCCTCCATCTCACAAGAACCTCTACATCTTTGTTGCTGTGGATTACGTATCCAAATGGGTGGAGGTGATTGCATCTCCGACGAATGACTCAAGGGTCGTCATCAAATTCCTCAAGAAGAACATTTTCGCTCGATTTGGCACTCCTAGAGCCTTATTGAGCGATAACGACACCCATTTTCGTAACCGGCCGCTAGAAACTCTCCTGAAGAAGTACGGGGTGTTCCATAGGGTGGCAACACCTTACCATCCTCAAACAAGCGGGCAAGTAGAGCTATCGAATACGGAGTTGAAGAGCATTCTCGAGAAGACGGTTGACCGATCTCGAAAGGATTGGTCATTTAAGCTTGACGACGCCTTGTGGCGTACCGCACGGCGTTCAAAACTCCCCTCGGCACCACTCCATTCTTCACAAAGAAACACCTCCATTTCATCAAGAATCAATTCGAAGGCATTGAAGATTGGGAATTCGAGAAGAAGCACGCAACACTCTTGTGAAGTTCTTGAGAGAATCCTACGAATTTCTCCCTAGTGTTTGCTTTACTCTTCTCACTTTCTCTTCCTTAATTCTAGATTTGATTACCATGTTTAGAACGTATTTCTTGTTTTTAATGAATACTTGTGAGTAGATTTCGTTCTTTCTAGGGTTTTATGAACCATCAATATGGAGTTTGATTAGAAATGTCTTAGTTTGTACTTGAATTCTCAATTGAATCAATAGAAGGTTGCGTTTTTCTTGCTTGCGAATGTTCTTAAGGCCTTGGATGTTTGTAATTCAGAAATTAACCTAAGAAGTACCGAAAGGTGAATTAGGGGAATTTGACCACCAACCCTTCTACCTAGGCCTACGAAAGTTGAAAAAGGAGTAGTAGACTAGGGAATCATTAGATAACCCGACCTTGCTTAGACCTTAAATTCTGTTTAACCTGAATAGCAGACGAAAGTTGTTGATTAGGTTAGTCAGGATAATTCTATTTAGCATCGAAAGGGCGATAGAATTTAGAGGTTATCGATTCTTGATTCGTTTGGGTTATTTTCTTGTGCTTGCTTTAATCGCTTTGGACTGTTGTTAGGTGAGTAAACCCTAGAAGTCTTCATCCATCGAATTACCTCGAGTTAATCCTTTCTAGTCCACTTTAGTTTTAGTTAGTTCATTAGAAGTCATAAACAATTCATCAACCCGATTAGCTTAGCAATCAAGTAGAGGGATAGTTCACTGAGTTCCTAGACCAAGTCCCTGTGGGATCGACCTTGACATTGCTACAATAGTACCCGTGCGCTTGCACCAGTCCCGGACTGAAGTCGGTCCGAGCCACAGATCGCCCTGTGTATTCTCGATCCGCCTTGGAGCTCGCTCGAATTTAGGAATCGATCCGGACTGCAGAATGTACATGCATACCGCTGTGTATTGCCACTCGATCCGACTACATTATTCACACCCGGGATAAAAAAAAAAACCAACTTCTTTTTTTTCGTAATTGACTTTCTAAAATCAAAAATAAAACCCGAGAGAGAGAAATAAAAGAAAGAAAGAGGAAGAGAGTCGCCAATTAATTTTTGAACGAGAATTAATAAACTCAAAAGAAAAAAATAAGACTCCACAAACCACGAGATTCTGATCCGGGGGTAAGGTTACGAATTCGAGAATAAAAATTCCCGAATCTGCCCGTTCAAGGAACGGACTTTACTAAACCGGTTAAATAAAAGAAAGAAAAAGAGGGAGAGAAGGAGAGAGTAGAACGGAGTATTAATTAGCGTAATTAATGTTATTTAGTTACATACAAATGTAATAATAAAGCGAGAAATAAGTACAAGAAATAAAAGAATTGAACAAAAACGTACCTTTATTCACAAGCAATCCATATTATTTAGGTCGAATTTAGGGTTAACTCAGGTTACAAGATAATATGAATAAAGAAGGGATAGAGAAAGAGAGAAAGAAAACAAAAATGCCAATTAAGTGTATGCAAAATGAGAGAAATAGAGAGGGAGAAGAGAAGATGAAATCACCAAGTGTCAATACGCCATGGTAATTTCGGTGTCAAGGGTGAATGGAATAGGATGGGGTATTTATAGGTGAAATCGGGGTAGAAATTAGGGTAAAAAGGAGGGAACAACAACCACAATACCTGCATGCATAATGGGCTTCGGAGGCGCCCAGCTGCGCGTTTCCTTAGGTCAGCGCGTTTCCTTAGGTCAGCGCGCTTCCCGAGGTAAACCGGGTCGGGCCTGACCCGCCCAAATACCTGCCAGTATGTTTGGCCTGAGAGAAGCCTAGTTGCACGCTTCCCGAGGTGGGCCCACTTCCCGAGGCCAACGCGTTTCCCGAGGCAACCCGACCCGACAGAATACCTGCCGGTATGATGGGCTTGGGAGAAGGCCAGTTGCACGCATTTTGAGGTGGGCACGCTTCGCGAGGTGACCTGGGTCGGGCATAACCCAACAGAATACCTGCAGGTATGCCCATATCCGGGTTGCAGTCCCGCTTTGAGCCGCGTGCCAGGCTTTACTTTTTCGGGCTGCTTGGATTGGGCTTTTTTTTGTGATGGCTTTTTTTGGGGGTTTTCCTTCATTTCTTCATCTTTTTGCATTTCAAAATTCTTAGCATTTTCGTAAACTAAAATAAAAATAAATTACAATATTTCTAAAGCTGAATTGAGTGCCAAAATTCAGCGTTTACAAATATATAACTAAAGTAAAATTTAAAAGATATTAAAGTGAAAAACTCCCGTAAAAAGAGCCTTTATTTTTTTTTTGTGTTTTATTGAATAATTAAAAATAAAATAAATTTTTTTATAGAAATTATGATAACAAATGTAAATTAATGTCTCTTTGTTGAAAAAAACAAGTGAAGCAAAATTGTTTTGATTGATATTATAATTGTTGATATATACTTAAATTTTAGAAATAATAATTATTTTTTAGATTTGTAATTATTAGCTATTGACTACTAAATACTAATGCTTTGTATTTTCTGTACCATTATTTTAATTATTTTTATTTTAAAAAAAATATTTATTTAATGAAAATAAGTTTCCAACAACATTGTATTTGTTTAATGTATACACATAGTTTCTATTGTCTTAACAATTTATTCTGATGTTTAAGATTATTATTATTATTTTTTGTTTGGATACTATTGAGAAGATTTGAAGCAAATAATTGTGTTCTTGCATTTATTCAAATTGACTAATAAAAGACATTTGTTGTTGATCTTTAATATATGAAATCAAGCCATCATTGAAAATAAATATAGATTTTAATATCCTTTCACTAATATATTATACAAATTAATGTTGGAGACAATCTGTACAGCGGAAATACATAAATATTGATTGTGTAATTGTTTTATAATTTTTTTATTGATTTATAATTCTTATTTGAATTGATAATTGTTATAAAATTACTCTAAAAAATAAATCATATACAAATACTGAAATTTTTCCGTGCATCGTACGGGATATACAAGGCTAGTTAAGTATATTAAAACAAAACACAACAATCTAACTACCATGTGTCAATCAAATAAAAAATATATATATTTTATTAAAAAAGTATATTAATTATGTCATCTATTAAGTATATTAAAACACAATCTTAATAAGGAGTTATTTGCCTCATGCCATTCTCTAGAAAATTTCAAGAAATTTCAATGAAAAATTCAAATTAAAAGAAGGATATATATATACAGAGTAGATAGGGTGCGAAGGGGTTTTTGGTGAAAATGTGAGAAGGATGGTTAACAGCCCTTGGATCATAGATCAACGGCCAGCAAAAAAAAAAGTCATTTTCCCTTTATTGCCCATCCCTCACGTGAGCAAAACTGGAAAAAAAAAAACAGAATTTTGATGGGCTTTGTGCAGGCGTGAGTTCCTAGACGCATGCTTTCATCCTTCCTCCTTCCCCCTTCCTCTTTCCAAACATATTCAACTCTCCAATTTAAACAATTTTTCACTTGATGATCATGATTATTTTTCTGGATTGAACATGATGATCACTTTATCATGATTTGGGGTAAGTTAAAGAGAAGGGGTTTGAATCAGTGAACCTAATGAACATGATGATCATGATAATCACAATGAACCTGATGAACATGATCATCATGATGATCACTTGATCATGATTTGGGGTAAGTTCATTAAAAATAGACAATCATTAATCATAATGGACATGAAGTTCATGATGATCACTTGGTCACAACTTGATACACATTTAGTTCGAACATCATGCCCTTGTTGATTTAATACGATATAAGTTTGTTTTGAACTTGATATCCATTTGATTTACACATGACATTTCATAATTTTTCATTTGAACATGATGTCCGCTATCGAATAACATGATGTACATTCTCTTGTAACGTGATGTTCATTACCATATACTACAATGTCCATTTCTTTAATGGACATCAAGTTCAAAACAAATTTGCATTGTATTAAACTCAACAAGGACAATATGTTTGAACTAAATGGGCATCAATGGTGAGAAGGGAGTTCAAACATATTGTCCTTGTCACCATTGATGCCCATTTAGTTCAAACATCATGTCATTGTTAATTTAATACGATGTAAATTTGTTTTGAACATGATTTACACATGATACACATTTCATTTGAACATGTTAGAACTGGCTCAGATACCCTTGTGAGGCTCTGATACCAATCGTTAGGATCGAGGTAAAAGATAACCTATTATTTGCAGCGGAAGATAAAACTATCAGGATGTATAAATTGAGAAGAAATATAACAAGATCAGTAATTAAAAGGTTAGAGAGCATAACGACACACGATTTACTTGGAAACCCAAATCGGGAAAAAAACTACTGGCGGCAACGGAGCAATAATCCACTAGTATAAGGGGAGAGATTAATAATCCACTAGTATAAGGGGAGAGATTACAAGAGAGAGATCCCAAGGGGCTATGTAACACAAAGAGATCGACGACAAGATCTCAAGGGGTTAATAGCACAATGGGAATATAGTGAAGACAAAATAACTCTCCAAAAGGGACTCTCACAACCTAGGGATGGGTAGAGGTGAAGAATGCTTTGTGTGTGTGTTTGTCGTATGTCGTAGTGAATAGGTTAATAATAACCTATATTTATAGGAAAAACTCCCTATAAACCTAACTTGACTACCACTCCAATTACATTTAGAATCTAATACAATTAGGAAACCTAACATAATAGGGAAACCTAAATAATATCCTAATACAATTAGCAAACAAATAATTGTGAGATCAAGAGCATGGAGATTTTAGGACACTTTCCTAACAACCTCTACCTTGGACTAAAATCTCTTGTACTGTCATAGAGCCTCAAAGGGCAATTAGATGTGATGAGCATCAACTGAATTCAAGTCACCCTTGAACTCAGTAAGAGATGAGGTTGTAGAAATTACTGTAGAACCTGTAGTAGTAGAACCCTGTCGAACATAATAATCGCCTTGCCTGGAGGTTGTAGAACAGGTATTGTTGGAATGATCTTTAAACTTCGATCTGGCTTTGCTAGAACCCCCATTATTAGTGGTTTCACCTCTAAAAAACCAAGCCTTCAGCTTTATCAGAAAGCACTTCAAGATCGAATTAGATTTGACATCCTCGAAAGACAGGGTTTGATATGATATGACTTTCTTAAAGTGCTTGTAGGAATGGGGCAAAGAGACAACCAACAAAGATAGCCTTATCCTTATCTTCAATAGTAACCTCCAAATTGGCCAGATTAATAATAATGGAGTTACCTTCATCAAAATATTTTTTTGAACTCTCCAGATACTGAAACTGATCACACCGTCGAACTTCTCAATATCAAACTTAACTGCAGACATCCCGAACTAGGAAAAGAAAGATTAAACCTCGTTCTGATACCACTTGTTAGGACTGGCTCAGATACCCTTTGAGGCCCTGATACCAGTCGTTAGGATCGAGGTAAAAGATAGATAGCCTAGTATTTGCAGCGGAAGATAAAATTATCAGGATGTATGAATTGAGAAGAAATATAACAAGATCAGTAATTAAAAGATAGAGAGTATAAGACACACGATTTACGTGGAAACCCAAATCGGGAAAAAACCACGGACGGCAATGGAGCAACAATCCACTAGTATAAGGGGAGAGATTACAAGAGAGATCCCAAGGGGTTATATAACGCAGCGAGATCGACGGTAAGATCTCAAGGGGTTAATAGCATAGCGGGAATATACTGAAGACAAAATAACTCTCTAAAAGGGACTCTCACAACCTAGGGATGGGTCGAGGTGAAAAATGCTCTGTGTGTGTTTTATCGTATGCCATGAGTGTATAGATTGATAACAACCTATATTTATAGGAAAAACTCCCTATAAACCTAACTTGACTCTCACTCCAATTAGATTTTGAATCTAATACAATTAGGAAACCTAACATAATAAGGAAACTTAAATAGTATCCTAATACAATTAGGAAATAAATAATTATGAAATAACGAAATTTATTAGGTACTCCCGCGGGAGTACCATTCTCCCCTCTCTCACGCCATATGTCACGCTGACATCATCCCTTCTTTTCATTTTTTCGCTGTCCAGAAGTAATAAATTCCAGTTGTTGCCTTTTACTATTGCACCTTGGCATTAGCGCGTTGGCAGGAGTTGAGTAGTAATAACCATCAGGTCGTAGGTTCAATTCTAGCTCCATGGGACGCTCAATTTTTTTTAGTTTATTTTCCTTGCATTTCTTTATACTTCCTCCATCATTTTATTTATCTTTTAGAGGTATTGATGGATAATCGATATTATAAAAATTTTATTAATTATAGTACATTTGCACACTAAATATCGTACTATTACACTCTAACATTAATATGTTTCTTCACCAAATATTGAACTGTTCCATACTAAATATAATACGTTTGCACACCAACTATCGTACTATTACACATTTACACTAACTATAATAGTTATTTTATAAAAGTTGGTGTGCAAAATTTATATATTTTTTTATTGCACACTAGGTATAATATATTTGCACATTAAATATCGTATTGTTATACAGTAACTTTAATACGTTTGCATATAAAATATTGAACTACTAGGTATTAAATATAATACGTTTGCACACCAACTGTCGTACTATTACACATTTACACTAGCTATAATAGTTATTTTATAAAGGTTGGTGTGCAAAATTTATATTTTTTTTTTATTGCACACTAGGTATAATATATTTGCACATTAAATATCGTATTGTTATACACTAACTATAATACGTTTGTATACCAAATATTCAACTACTGGGTATTAAATATAATACATTTGTACACCGAATATCGTACTATTACACACTAACTATATTGTTATTTTATAAAGACTGATGTGCAAAATTATTATATTTTTTTATTACACACTAAATACAATACATTTGTACACCCAATATCGTACTAATACACAGTAACTATAATAGGTTTGACACTAAATTATAATACATTTGTACACTAACACAAATTTCTCTACACATTAATATAATTTTTTTGCACACTAGTGTGCGAAGGTGTGTGTATGCTAGTGTGTAAAGGTGTATGTGTCAGTGTGCACATGTGTATTTGTTAGTGTGTGTTAGTGTGCAAAGGTATATATGGTGGTGTGTGTTGGTGTGCAAATGTGTACGTGTTGGTGTGTATTAGTGTGCAAAGGTATATGTGATGGTGTGTGTTTAGTGTGCAAATTAGGTGTATGTGTTGGTGTGCAAAGGTCTACTCATTTACACATAGATTGCTTTGCACACCAACACAGGCATCTTAATTTGCATACTATCACTGACTCCTTTGCATGCTAATATGGACGTTTTTATACATAGTATAGATTCATTTGCACACTAGCATATACTCCTTTGTCCACTCATTTTTTATACATTAGTATACATTAGTGCGTAAAGAAGTATGTGTTAGTGTTCAAAGGGATTTGGGCCAGTGTGCAAAAGAGTTTCTGTCATTGTGCAAATGAGTATATGCTAATGTGAAAAAGAGTCAGTGCTAGTGTGCAAAGGAATCTGCATTAGTGTGCAAATGAGTCTATGTTAGTATACAAATAAATTTTTTAGTGTGCAAATATATTTTATATGGCGTGTAATAAAAAATAAATTAATTTAGTTAGGTATAGGTTAATATAAT
The DNA here is from genome assembly GCA_029582165.1 of Portulaca oleracea. Classification (NCBI taxonomy): domain Eukaryota; kingdom Viridiplantae; phylum Streptophyta; class Magnoliopsida; order Caryophyllales; family Portulacaceae; genus Portulaca; species Portulaca oleracea. Next base: position 23,907,197 of record CM055873.1, on the reverse strand, counting down.
ATTTTTATAAAATGTGAAGAGAAACAAATATTGAGGGGAAGGAGAGGGGGGAAAATCAAATAAACGAAAATTGTTTAGCAAAAAGAACTAACAATGGTTCATGCCGCCAACCTCGTATACATCCCTAACTATACCCTACCGTTATGCTGCTATCAATAATTGTGTTCTTTTTATGCACATTTACATATTCACAGACAAACACATTCACCTTTGCACACTAACACACCAACACATACAAACTTTTGCACACGACATTTACATATTTACAGACAAACACATTCGCCTTTGCACACTAAACACCAACACATACAAACCTTTGCACACCATATTTACATATTCACACACAAACACATTCGCCTTTGCACACTAACACACCAACACATACAGACCTTTGCACACCATATTTACATATTCACAGACAAACACATTTGCCTTTGCAGACTACACTAACACATACACTTTTGCATATATACAAACTCATACACACTAGCACGCTAATATAAACTCCTTTGCATGCTAAAATATTTGGTGTATATTATTACCATACTTGTTGTGCAAGTACATAGCATTTGGTGTCCAAAACTACATTATTGATAATAATAAAAAATATTTGATGTCCATTAGAAGAAAAAGTAATAATAACTCAAAATAAAGAGTAATAAAACATATATTAAAAATATGGTGTGCATTGGGGAGAAATGTATATTTCATTTTAATGATTTTTTTAAATTCAAAAAGTTTAAACATGCCCAAGAATAAATAAAAAAACCTTATTATATTTGGGAGGTAGTAATAAAGTATGCTTCTGAATAAATTAAAAAAAATAAATTAATAAAAAAATATTGATGTAAGTAACAAAGCAATAAAAAACTAAGAATTGTTATCGGTAGGATTTGAACACAAGACTCTAAGGCAGACACAAGAATTCTCCACCAGTAGGCCTTTAACACACTACACGATCATAGTTGCGTTTTCTAATATTTAGTTGGTAGCGTTTCTAGGCCGGGCATTAAATTCACACGAGATTGGGCTTGGATGCTGAGCTGCCATAGAGGGAGTAGGTAAGAGTTTTGTAGTCCCGCGGAAGCATGATCTAAAACCTGATGAAATCAAGAGACTGGGTGATTTTAGGACACTTTCCAAACAGAATATGATGTTCATCATCTAATAACATGATGTTCATTACCACCAGTCCACCACCACACCACCACCACCACACACACACACAAGCACGCACACACACACACACACACAAATGAAGAGATAAAGTGCAAAAGAACTTTGTCATGCCAACCTGACATAAAGGATTAAAATCATGACAACATTCATCAGCAAAGAATAAACAACAGCAAAAAACAAAAGTCAAGAGACATATGCAAGAAAATAGAAAACAGAAAGAAAAGACCGAAGAAAGGTAACAGCAAAAAAAAATAAAGAAACCAGATCATGAATCAGTTGATAAAATTTGGACAATAATGAATAAGTTGTGCAAAGATTCAATTCAGCTCACGTTTGGTATGTTGCCTATATCTTCTCTTCTGTTTTTGGTTTAAAGATCACAAACTATTTTTTTAAAATTACTTAAGCTACTAATAAATAAAATTTTTCTAAAATACTAACTATTAAGGTTTGCCTAATACAAAATAGTGTATTGGAATTTTATAACGTTTCGAGAGCATCTATAAAATTCACATCCCCCCCCCCCCCCCGCAACCAAAACAAACACACAAATTTTTTTTTAAAAAAAAACTTCCAAGGATAGTGCCTAAATATGCTTGCTTAACGCATGACTCCCAATAAGCAAGACCCGACACAACAACATCAACAACAACAACAACAACAAATTCTCAATGGAAACAAATTCAGCATATAAGACTCGACACAACCAACAAAAATAGGATAAAATCCAACGCCATAGATACCTACATAAAACTCAGCTTAGAACAACTTGGTATTAACTATCAAGTGCAAACAATTGGTCTATGGATAAGAATACTAATTCCAACTTCCATCAACCCATCATTGGCCTTTCCATATCACTCGAGCTAAATTCAGGGTACCAAAATAAACATTAGATCGTCAAAACATAATAGAGATAACAAACAAAATTAATACAAAAAAAGGGTCAAATTATACGCTCAACTGACAAACAACAGTGTATCAGTAGAAAGTGCCGACATGAATGAGTTCTAATGGAAGCTCTAATACCAATGTGATCCATATTTTCTAGTAAAGAATGATCTTTATTATAGTGTCAGGCTTAACGATTAAACCAAGTACATGGGAGTCATGTTTAAACAAGAAATGACCAAGCTATTACATTAAAATCACCACGGAGAAAGTCTGAATCAATGGGGTATTATCTTGATATTATGAACTCCATACTACATTCTATGGTCTCCACAACCACACCATGACTTTACCCTATTGACTTATCATATATAGATGAAAGAGCATAACCCAACCCAATATCTCAAGACTCCACGTCGAAAGCTATATCAATAGTAGCATGCTTTCTGTTCGGTCTCGTTACGAGCCGATTTTCTTCTCTTTTATAGGGTATATTTGCTTGTTTTAACCCCGATTTATATAATAGATATAATGATTTTGTGTTTTGTAGGAAAATAAGGAGTTAGAAGGAAATCGGGTTTAGATGAGGCTTTTTAGGGAATCCCGAGCTCTTTCCCAAGTTAAACCAAGTCAACTCGAGCCGAGACCCGAGACGAAACCGACCCGGAAGCTCATCTCCATTTCTGGCGCAAAACAGAGGAGGAAGACAGATTAATGGCTCGCCTGAGTCATAGTGGTTCTCGCCCGAGACATATTGCTGAAGCAAGCCAAACAGCGGGCACAGCCAGAGGTCGCGCCCGCGACCCCAGCTGTCGCACCCGCGACACGCTGCTGAGAGGAGGAACTACTTGCGACGCTGATGGACGAGCGACGGACAACATCCGCGACCAAGGCTGTCGCGCCAGCGACGGGTACTGCACCAGCGACTGGTGAACGATGGGCAGAATGGTGACTCGCCCTCGACCTGTTGGAAACTGCAGGAATGTTGTGCGCGTGCTGGGTTATTATTTTAGGGTTTTGGGTTTTCGTTTCTCCTTCCTATATTAATGCCAAATATAATTCAAAGCTTTTACCCTATCTTTTAGCTTAACTTTTATTTAAGTTTTAGGAGTAGGGTTAGATTAGATTTAATTGTTTTCCTTTAATCGCTTTCTTTAATTGTCAAACTTTCTTTGATTTCTTGCATTTGTACTCAAACTTTCTCAAGCTTTCTCAATTCAAGCAAGGTTCCATTGAAGTTTTACAAGTTTTCTCTCTGTCTCTCTGTCTCTCTCTCTCTCTCTCTCTCTATTCTCCATTGTTAATTGATTTCAAAGCTTTCTAGGGTTAGGCACATCAAATCCACTTTTACTAGGGAGGAGGGTCAAGGGTTACCAATTCTACTTTCTAGTTAGAATTTGGGGATCCTTAATAATCCAATCCACAATTTCTTGTTTGTTTGGGGGAAATTCAAGTGAAGATTTAGTGCTTTGGTCATCGAAGGTATAATTTCTTGTCCTAATTTCATTGTTCATTCTAGCTTTCATTGATTGTTCTTAATTGTTTTATTTGATTTCATGCTTTTATTGCTTTCTTTGATTCATGCATAGGTTAGTTTATTGCTTTATTTACATAATTTACTGCTTCTTGCATTGAAAAAAACCCCAAACACAAATCGATTTCCTCGTCGAGCCTAAACACCCATCCTCGTGGACTGACAACCCTTACCTATAAAATCACAAAAATTACAACCGAACAATGGCACCTTTACCGGGGATGGCGTTATTTGGTAGATCAGGCTATTGGTTTGTGTGTATATAGTTTATTGCTTTCTAGATTATGCCAAAAAATGTAGTGTCGAAAAAAAGAGAATAGGAAAAAAAAAAGATGGCATGTTTTAGCTTCCCTCAAAATGAGCAAGGATTATTTTGTGATTATCGTGATAGATCAAATGATTATCTTGCTTATTGGGCCCCTCATGGTCATATTTACTCTAATTGGGAAGTGTTAGTTGTTATTAATGAGGGTTTGAACTTCGAGACCCGTTCTCTTCTGAATTACTTTGATTTCAATGTTGAAAATGAGTATCGGGCTTGGGAATTATTCGATTGGTTGTATACGGATACTCGCCAATTTGGGGACACTTTTTATTCATCGGGTTCTTGCTTTGGCAATCCGTGTGCTCTTTATGCTCAATTGCATTATGAGAAACGTTATGTGAAAAATTCTTATGACGTTTCTCCATGTGATGTTGTTGAGTCTCGTCATTTGTGTGTGCATTGTGAATCTCCGTGTCATGCTTCCGAATCTTGTGTGGACATTAGACTAGATAAAAATTTTGCTGAAATAGATGGTTTACAAGATAAGATGCATAAATGCATGCAAGAAATGGAACACATATTTAAAACTAGTGTAGAAACTTTTCTTTCACAAATAGTTGATTCGAATGATGAAATAGGTCATTCATCGTCTTTGAGTCTGAAATGCATGATTCTTCTTTGTATGACTATGATGAGAATGATGACTACTATGATAGACCTAGTTCTGTATGTGGACTTCGCAATTCCTTAGCTCTAGCCCCACCTAGTGAGCATGAGGAGCATGATGATTCTGTGTGTGATGATGAAGAAATTGATGAAAACATGCTTGATGATGAACCATTGTCCCCACCAATGCCCATGATTTTGTGAGAAGCAAAAGTTGAGATTGATGAATACCATGATGCTTGTGATGCAATTGAGTATGATCTTGTTGAGAGTGAAATTGAATCTGTTGTGATTGAATGTGTGCTTGATACTGAGTTATTCACTTTCATTGAGAATCATTGCATTCGTGAGGAATTAGCTACCCTTGCATGTGAGTCCATTGATGTGCATTCTTGTAATGATGAGCGTAATTATTTGGAGATTGACCATGATTGTTTGAACTTGGTTGTCAACAATGATGTTTTTGATGATGACATGCTTTATGAGTCATTCACGATGAGTTATGACCCGGAGCCTTCCACTTTCACTTTTGATGTTGCTTTGAATGATGCACCTTTGTCTTTTCATGTTGACAGTTCTTCTAGTGTTTCTGATATTGATGAAGATGAAGATGTGCTTGTGTGTGATGTTGGGAGTGTTATGATGTGGTCTAACCCTGCTTTTTCCTTATCACCCATTGATGATTATGATGATTATTTGGATGAAAGTTGTGATTTGGAATCGGTGTTTGATGAAAATTGCATGGATATTGAGTGTGAATCATTGTTGGCATCCAAGTATTCGCATGAGCATGTTCAAGATTGTGTTGTATTGTTCCCTCCTGTTGATTTGTATACCCAATTTCCATTTACAAGTCAATGGGAGGATCCATTTGTCATGTCTCACTTCACCATGCCTAGGAAAGTCTTGTGCATTCATGTAGTCCGTCCTTTCTATGAATTTTCTAAGGCATTTGATAAACTATTAAGGGCACTAATGTTCGTTGATGTGCTTTTGAGATTGTGCTCTTACTTACACCATTCTGAGATGCATTCACGGACGCATGACTTGTTAATACGGGCGTTGACTGGTTCTGACATGGTGCCCGAAATCCTGAGGTGAGGAGGAGTGAGTCTTTTGATAAGAAGTCATCCAAGTAATATCCTTCCTCATCCCTCTAGTATAGTTAGTGAGTTATTTTTCTTTTCTTCTGTTGTTTTCTTTTTTTGTGTTTCTTTTTCTTTCTTTTTGGAGTGCTTGCGTACCTTACTTCTGTTTCCTTTGAGGACATGGCAACCTCTTTGTGTGGGAGTGGGAGAGTAGTATGCATTCCGGTTTTTGAGTCTAAGAAAAAACAAGAGTGAGAGTCGTTTTGTAAATATTTTAGTTTCTTAGTTCTTTAGTCCTTAGTGTCTATATAGTTTGTTTTTCTTTTTGATCTTGCATGTGAACCATCACACATAGTATGCTTTTCTTGTTTATTTCTAACCTATGGTGTGATGTTCTTTGGATCGCGGATTGGTTATGCTTTTATTGAAGATCTTGAGGTAACTTCTTTTTACCCTCTCTTTGATTGTGAATATATCGTTGATCCATGTTGCATGCTTGGTTTTCTTTTTCGGAGGCGAACCCCTTGAGTGTGAATGTTGGATATATATTGCTGTTCGAGCCGTGTGGGCTCGGGTCGCCACCATTTTGCTTGATTTGTTGCATGTTTGTGAGTCTTTTGTAGGTTTTCTACCTTATTTGTGACACCCTTCTTCTCACAATGGGGACATTGTGAAGTTTTGTGTGGGAGTGGGGGTGATTCTTGCATTTGTCATGGGTAGATCACCTAGTTTTTGAGTCTTTTGCTTTTGTTTCTCGTAGTTTGCTTCTAAAAATTGAAAACTTTCTCGTGAAAATGAAGAAAAAAAAGGGAAAAAAGTAGTGAAAAACCTCCAAAAGTTTCCTTTTTCCTTTTGAAGATGTTTCCGTTCACAGTTGTGTAGATAGTTGTCTAATTGGTTGATTCAATCAGTTAGAAGCGGCCAATATGAATAATGATAGGCCTTAGGAAGGATTTCCGCCATGATTTATCTCTATTAGACCTAGACATGGAATGTGAAAGCGGAATCCTCAAATCTTACACGCCTTGATTGTGAGTTTCTTACCTAAGTTAACCGGTTTTAGTTGTTCAATTGCTCTTGCTTTTAATTAATGAATTAATTAACTACTGTCGGGCCTACCGATTTGGGTTGGTATGGGTGGACGGAGCCCAATACCCCTTAAGTACAATGTTTACGAATGGAGTAACCTGGATCAGGGAGGGTAAACCCTTTGCGAAGGTGGGTCCTAATCCCGAAAAACCCGACACCGACGCTCTAAAATTAACAAAACAGATTAATCATGAGGTTTAATAAAGAAAGAAAAGAGCGAAGAAAATGAAATGAAAAAAAAGAGTTGAATAAAAACAAAGAAAAGCAAGAAAAGCAAAAGAAAAAGACAGAAAAAACCACGGACGCCAATGGAGCAATAATCCACTAGTATAAGGGGAGAGATTACAAGAGAGATCCCAAGGGGTTATATAACGCAGCGAGATCGACGGTAAGATCTCAAGGGGTTAATAGCACTACGGGAATATGCTGAAGACAAAATAACTCTCTAAAAGGGACTCTCACAACCTAGGGATGGGTCGAGGTGAAAAATGCTCTGTGTGTTTTTTATCGTATGCCATGAGTGTATAGATTGATAACAACCTATATTTATAGGAAAAACTCCCTATAAACCTAACTTGACTCCCACTCCAATTAGATTTTGAATCTAATACAATTAGAAAACCTAACATAATAGGGAAACCTAAATAATATCCTAATACAATTAGCAAACAAATAATTGTGAGATCAAGAGCATGGAGATTTTAGGACACTTTCCTAACAAGCTTTACCTTGGACTAAAACCTCTAGTACCGTCATAGAGCCCCGAAGGGCAATTAGATGTGATGAGCATCAACTGAATTCAAGTCACCCTTGAACTCAGTAAGAGATGAGGTTGTAAAAATGACTGTAGAACCTGTAGTAGTAGAACCCTGTAGAACATAATAATCGCCTTGCCTGGAGGTTGAAGAACAGGTATTGTTGGAATGCTCTTTAAACTTCGATCTGGCTTTGCTAGAACCCCTATTATTAGTGGTTTCACCTCTAAAAAACCAAGCCTTCAGCTTTATTAGAAAGCACTTCAAGATCGAATTAGATTTGACATCCTCGAAAGACAGGGTTTGATATGATATGACTTTCTTAAAGTGCTTGTAGGAATGGGGCAAAGAGACAACCAACAAAGATAGCCTTATCCTCATCTTCAATAGTAACCTCCAAATTGGCCAGATTAATAATAATGGAGTTACCTTCATCAAAATATTTTTTTGAACTCTCCAGATACTGAAACTGATCACACCGTCGAACTTCTCAATATCAAACTTAACTGCAGACTTAATTGCAGACATCCCGAACTAGGAAAAGAAAGATTAAACCTCGTTCTGATACCACTTGTTAGGATTGGCTCAGATACCCTTTGAGGCCCTGATACCAGTTGTTAGGATCGAGGTAAAAGATAGATAGCCTAGTATTTGCAGCGGAAGATAAAATTATCAGGATGTATGAATTGAGAAGAAATATAACAAGATCAGAAATTAAAAGATAGAGAGTATAAGACACACGATTTACGTGGAAACCCGAATCGGGAAAAAACCACGGACGCCAATGGAGCAATAATCCACTAGTATAAGGGGAGAGATTACAAGAGAGATCCCAAGGGGTTATATAACGCAGCGAGATCGACGGTAAGATCTCAAGGGGTTAATAGCACTGCGGGAATATACTGAAGACTAAATAACTCTCTAAAAGGGACTCTCACAACCTAGGGATGGGTCGAGGTGAAAAATGCTCTATGTGTGTTTTATCGTATGCCATGAGTGTGTAGATTGATAACAACCTATATTTATAGGAAAAACTCCCTATAAACCTAAATTGACTCCCACTCCAATTAGATTTTGAAACTAATACAATTAGGAAATCTAACATAATAAGGAAACTTAAATAGTATCCTAATACAATTAGGAAATAAATAATTATGGAATCAAGAGACTGGATGATTTTAGGACACTTTCCTAACAGAACATGATGTTCATCATCTAATAACATGATGTTCATTACCACCAGTCCACCACCATCACACACACACACACACACACAAATAAAGAGATAAAGTGCAAAAGAACTTTGTCAAATCTAGTAACTTTGTCATGCCAACCTGACATAAAGGATTAAAATCATGACAACATTATCAGCTAAGAATAAACAACAGCAAAAAACAAAAGTCAAGAGACATATGCAAGAAAATAGAAAACATAAAGAAAAGACAGAAGAAAGGTACCAGCAAAAAAAAAATAAAGAAACCAGATCATAAATCAATTGATAAAATTTGGACAATAATGAATAAGTTGTGCAAAGATTCAATTCAGCTCATGTTTGGTATGTTGCCTATATCTTCTCTTCTGTATTTGGTTTAAAGATCACAAACTATTTTTTTAAAATTACTTAAGCTACCAAAAAAGTATATTTATCTAAAATACTAACTATTAAGGTTGACTAATACAAAAAAGTGTATTGGAATTTTGTAAGGTTTCGAGAGCATCTATAAAATTCACATCCCCCCCCCCTCCTCCGAAACCAAAACAGACACACAAATTTTTTTTAAAAAAAAATCTTCCAAGGATAGTGCCTAAATATGCTTGCTTAACGCATGACTCCCAATAAGCAAGACCCGACACAACAACAACAAAAAATTCTCAAGGGAAACAAATTCAGCATATAAGACTCGACACAACCAGCAAAAATAGGAGTAAATCCAACGCCATAGATACCTACATAAAACTCAGCTTAGAACAACTTGGTATTAATTGTCAAGTGCAAACAATCGGACTATGGATAAGAATACTAATTCCAACTTTCATCAGCCCATCAATGGCCTTTCCATATCACTCGAGCTAAATTCAGGGTACCAAAATAAACATTAGATCATCAAAACATAATAGAGATAACAAACAAAATTAATACAAAAAAAGGGTCAAATTATACGCTCAACCGACAAACAACAGTTTATCAGTAGAAAGTGCCGACTTGAATGAGTTCTATGGTTTCCACAACCACACCATGACTTCACCCTAATGACTTATCATATATAGATGAAAGAGCATAACCCAACACAATATCTCAAGACTCCGCGTCGAAAGCTATATCAATAGTAGCATGCTTTCTGTTCGGTCTCGTTCCGAGCCGATTTTCTTCTCTTTTATAGGGTATATTTGCTTGTTTTAACTCCGATTTATATATTAGATATAATGATTTTGTGTTTAAGAGGAAAATAAGGAGTTAGAAGGAAATCGGGTTTAGATGAGGCTTTTTAGGGAATCCCGAGCTATTTCCCGAGTTAAACCAAGTCAACTCGAGCCGAGACCCGAGTCGAAACCGATCCGGAAGCTCATCTCCATTTCTGGCGCAAAGCAGAGCAGGAAGACAGATTAATGGCTCACCTGAGTCATAGCAGTTCTCGCCCGAGACATATTGCTGAAGCAAGCCAAACAGCAGGCACAGCTGGAGGTCGCGCCCGCGACCCCAGCCGTCGCACCCGCGACACGCTGCTGAGAGGAGGAATTACTTGCGACGCTGATGGACGAGCGACGGACAACATCCGCGACAAGGTCGCGCGGCGACGGCATCGCACCACGGCCCGGTGAACGATGGGCAGAATGGTGACTCGTCCCGACTGGGAAATCGCGGGAATCTTTGCGCGCGTCTTTGGGTTATTATTTTAGGGTTTTGGGTTTTCATTTCTCCTTCCTATATAAATGCCCAATATAATTCAGAGCTTTTACCCTATCTTTTAGCTTAACTTTTATTTAAGTTTTAGGAGTAGGATTAGATTAGATTTAATTGTTTTCCTTTAGTCGCTTTCTTTAATTGTCAAGATTTCGTTGATTTCTTGCATTTGTACTCAAACATTCTCAAGCTTTCTCAATTCAAGCAAGTTTCCATTGAAGTTTTACAAGTTCTCTCTCTCTCTCTCTCTCTCTCTCTCTCTCTCTATTCTCCATTGTTAATTGATTTCAAAGCTTTCTAGGGTTAGCCACATCAAATCCACTTTTAGTGGGGATGAGGGTCAAGGGTTACCAATTCTACTCTCTAGTTAGAATTTGGGGATCCTGGGTTATCCAATCCACAATTTCTTGTTTGTTTGGGGTAAATTCAAGTGAAGATTTAGTGATTTGGTCATCGAAGGTATAATTTCTTGTCCTAATTTCATTGTTCATTCAAGCTTTCATTGATTGTTCTTAATTGTTTTATTTGATTTCATGCTTTTATTGCTTTCTTTGATTCATGCCTAGGTTAGTTTATTGCTTTATTTACATAATTTACTGCTTCTTGCATTGAAAAAAACCCCAAACACAAACTGATTTCCTCGTCAAGCCTAAACACCCATCCTCGTGGACCGACAACCCTTACCTATAAAACCACAAAAATTACAACCGAACAATGGTGCCGTTACCGGGGATGGCGTTATTTGGTAGATCAGGCTATTGGTTTGTGTGTATATAGTTTATTGCTTTCTAGATTATGCCAAAAAAAAGTAGTATCGAAAAAAAAAGAATAGGAAAAAAAAAGATGGCATGTTTTAGCTTCCCTCAAAATGAGCAAGAATTTGTGATTATCGTGATAGATCAAATGATTATCTTGCTTATTGGGCCCCTCATGGTCATATTTATTCTAATTGGGAAGTATTATTTGTTATTAATGAGGGTTTGAACTTCGAGACTCGTTCTCTTCTGAATTACTTTGATTTCAATGTTCAAAATGAGTATCGGGCTTGGGAATTATTCGATTGGTTGTATACGGATACTCGCCAATTTGGGGACATTTTTTATTCATCGGGTTCTTGCTTTGGCAATCCGTGTGCTCTTTATGCTCAATTGCATTATGAGAAACGTTATGTGAAAAATTCTTATGACGTTTCTCCATGTGATGTTGTTGAGTCTCGTCATTTGTGTGTGCATTGTGAATCTCCGTGTCATGCTTCCGAATCTTGTGTGGACATTAGACTAGATAAAAATTTTGCTGAAATAGATGGTTTACAAGATAAGATGCATAAATGCATGCAAGAAATGGAACACATATTTAAAACTAGTGTAGAAACTTTTCTTTCACAAATAGTTGATTCGAATGATGAAATAGGTCATTCATCGTCTTTGAGTCTGAAATGCATGATTCTTCTTTGTATGACTATGATGAGAATGATGACTACTATGATAGACCTAGTTCTGCATGTGGACTTCGCAATTCCTTAGCTCTAGCCCCACCTAGTGAGCATGAGGAGCATGATGATTCTGTGTGTGATGATGAAGAAATTGATGAAAACATGCTTGATGATGAACCATTGTCCCCACCAATGCCCATGATTTTGTGAGAAGAAAAAGTTGAGATTGATGAATGCCATGATGCTTGTGATGCAATTGAGTATGATCTTGTTGAGAGTGAAATTGAATCTGTTGTGATTGAATGTGTGCTTGATACTGAGTTATTCACTTTCATTGAGAATCATTGAATTAGTGAGGAATTAGCTACCATTGCATGTGAGTCCATTGATGTGCACTCTTGTGATGATGAGCGTAATTCTTTGGGGATTGACCATGATTGTTTAAACTTGGTTGTCAACAATGATGTTTTTGATGATGACATGCTTTATGAGTCATCCACGATGAGTTATGACCCGGAGCCTTCCACTTTCACTTTTGATGTTGCTTTGAATGATGCATCTTTGTCTTTTGATGTTGACAGTTCTTCTAGTGAGTCTGATATTGATGAAGATGAAGATGTGCTTGTGTGTGATGTTGGGAGTGTTATGATGTTGTCTAACCCTACTTTTTCCTTATCATCCATTGATGATTATGATGATTATTTGGATGAAAGGTGTGATTTGGAATCGGTGTTTGATGAAAATTGCATGGATATTGAGTGTGAATCATTGTTGGCATCCAAGTATTCGCATGAGCATGTTCAAGATTATGTTGTATTGTTCCCTCTTGTTGATTTGTATACCCAATTTCCATTTACAAGTCAATGGGAGGATCCATTTGTCATGTCTCACTTCACCATGCCTAGGAAAGTCTTGTGCATTCATGTAGTCCGTCCTTTCTATGACTTTTCTAAGGCATTTGATAAACTGTTAAGGGCACTAATGTTCGTTGATGTGCTTTTGAAATTGTGCTCTTACTTACACCATTCTGAGATGCATTCACGGATGCATGACTTGTTACTACGGGCGTTGACTGGTTCTGACATGGTGCCCGAAATCCTGAGGTGAGGAGGAGTGAGTCTTTTGATAAGAAGTCATCCAAGTAATATCCTTCCTCATCCCTCTAGTATAGTTAGTGAGTTATTTTTCTTTTCTTCTGTTGTTTTCTTTTTTTATGATTCTTTTTCTTTCTTTTTGGAGTGCTTGCGTACGTTACTTCTGTTTCCTTTGAGGACATTGCAACCTCTTTGTGTGGGAGTGGGAGAGTAGTATGCATTCCGGTTTTTGAGTCTAAGAAAAAAAAAAGAGAGTCGTTTTGTAAATATTTTAGTTTCTTAGTTCTTTAGTCCTTTGTGTCTGTATAGTTTGTTTTTCTTTTTGATCTTGCATGTGAACCATCACACATAGTATGCTTTTCTTGTTTATTTCTAACCTATGGTGTGATGTTCTTTGGATCGTGGATTGGTTATTCTTTTATTGAAGATCTTGAGGTAACTTCTTTTTACCCTCTCTTTGATTGTGAATATATCGTTGATCCATGTTGCATGTTTGGTTTTCTTTTTCGGTGGCGAACCCCTTGAGTATGAATGTTGGATATATATTACTGTTGGAGCCGTGTGGGCTCGGGTCGCCACCATTTTGCTTGATTTGTTGCTTGTTTGTGAGTCTTTTGTTGGTTTTCTACCTTATTTGTGACACCCTTCTTCTCACAATGGGGACATTGTGAAGTTTTGTGTGGGAGTGGGGGTGATTCTTCCATTTGTCATGGGTAGATCACCTAGTTTTTTAGTCTTTTGCTTTTGTTTCTCGTAGTTTGTGTCTAAAAATCGAAAAATTTCTCGTGAAAATAAAGAAAAAAAAAGGGAAAAAAGTTGTGAAAAACCTCCAAAAGTTTCCTTTTTCCTTTTGAAGATGTTTCCGTTCACAGTTGTGTAGATAGTTGTCTAATTGGTTGATTCAATCAGTTAGAAGCGGCAAATATGAATAATGATAGGCCTTAGGAAGGATTTCTACCATGATTTATCTCTATTAGACCTAGACATGGAATATTGTGAAAGCGGAATCCTCAAATCTTACACGCCTTGATTGTGAGTTTCTTACCTAAGTTAACCGGTTTTAGTTGTTCAATTGCTCTTGCTCTTAATTAATGAATTAATTAACTACTGTCGGGCCTACCGATTTGGGTTGGTATGGGTGGACGGAGCCCAATACCCCTTAAGTACAATGTTTACCAATGGAGTAACCTGGATCAGGGAGGGTAAACCCTTTGCGAAAGCCGGTCCTAATCCCGAAAAACCCGACACCGACGCTCTAAAGTTTACAAAATAGATTAATCGTGAGGTTTAATAAAGAAAGAAAAGAGCGAAGAAAATGAAATGAAAAAAAGAGTTGAATAAAAAAAGAGAAGCAAGAAAAGCAAAAGAAAGAGCAAAAGAAAAAGACAGAAAAATAGTGAGAAATTGAAAGAAGAAAAACAAAGAAAGAAAAGTAAATTGAAAGAAAAGAGTGAACTTAGGTTAGATAATACCGAGTTCGAGCATGAGAACAACTCTGATTGTCTGGTTTAGGATAGGAAGGATCGATTAGGGCCACTTACACTTAAACACGAGGTATTTTGCTCAACAGGAAATGTTTGGTTGAAAATCTCAAGGATTGGCAGTTTTCCAACCTTCGTGTCCTTATGTTTATTTTTGCTTCTTCCATTTGATTGTTGAGGCGTGTTGGGGAACTAAGTGCATGATTGGGGACGGGAATATCTTCTTTACCTTTGTTTTGTTTTGTTTTGTTTTCGGTTTTTCATCTCTTTTTCTTTCCCTTTTTCTTTTCTTTGACTTTTGTGGGTATAGTTGCTATAAACCCTCACGAGACCTACCTCGTCCACTTGGGCTACCAAGGGGTTTAAAGGGCTTGATGCATATGCTAAATGCATCCGCGATTCCTGCGAAAGTGAGTTAGGGTTTTTAGTTTCTTTTTCTCTGTTTTTATCTTTGTTTTTAGTTTGCTCGGGGCGAGCAAACCCTTGTGTGGGAGTGGTGTTCGGTCTCGTTCCGAGCCGATTTTCTTCTCTTTTATAGGGTATATTTGCTTGTTTTAACCCCGATTTATATATTAGATATAATGATTTTATGTTTTGTAGCAAAATAAGGAGTTAGAAGGAAATCGGGTTTAAATGAGGCTTTTTAGGGAATCCTGAGCTATTTCCCGAGTCAAACCAAGTCAACTCGAGCCGAGACCCGAGACGAAACCGACCCGGAAGCTCATCTCCATTTCTGGCGCAAAACAGAGCAGGAAGATAGATTAATGGCTCGCCCTAGTCATAGTGGTTCTCGCCCGAGACACACTACTGAAGCAAGCCAAGCAGCGGACACAGCCAGATGTCGCGCCCGCGACCCCAACCGTCACACCCGCAACGCGCTGCTGAGAGGAGGAACTATTTGCGGCGCTGCTGCACGAGTGATGGACAACATCTTGGCAGAGCCTGGTCGTGCCCGCGACCCAGGCCGTCGCGCCCGCGACGGGTACTCCACGAGCGACTGGTGAACGATGGGCAGAATGGTGACTCGCCCGCGACATTGGGCGACTCGCCCGCGACCTGTCGAAAACTTCAGGAATGCTGCGCGCGTGCTGGGTTATTATTTCAGGGTTTTGGGTTTCCGTTTTTCCTTCCTATATAAATACCCAATGTAATTCAGAGTTTTTACACTATCTTTTAGCTTAGCTTTTATTTAAGTTTTAGGAGTAGTATTAGATTAGATTTAATTGCTTTCTTTTAATCGCTTTCTTTAATTGTTCTTCAAGCTTTCTTTGATTTCTTGCATATGTACTCAAACTTTCTCAAGCTTTCTCAATTCAAGCAAGTTTCCATTGAAGTTTTACAAGTTCTCTCTCTCTCTCTCTCTCTCTCTCTCTCTCTCTCTCTCTCTCTATTCTCCATTGTTAATTGATTTCAAAGCTTTCTAGGGTTAGCCATATCAAATCCACTTTTAGTGGGGAGGAGGGTCAAGGGTTACCAATTCTACTTTCTAGTGAGAATTTGGGGATCATTGGTAATCCAATCCACAATTTCTTGTTTGTTCGGGGGAAATTCAAGTGAAGATTTAGTGCTTTGGTCATCGAAAGTATAATTTCTTGTCCCAATTTCATTGTTCATTCTAGCTTTCATTGATTGTTCTTAATTGCGTTATTTGATTTCATGCTTTTATTGCTTTCTTTGATTCATGCCTAGGTTAGTTTATTGCTTTATTTACATAATTTACTGCTTCCTGCATTGAGAAAAACCCCAAACACAGACCGATTTCCTCGTCAAGCCTAAACACCCATCCTCGTTGACCAATAACCCTTACCTATAAAACTACAAAAATTACAACCGAACACTTTCCCAAAACACAAAACAAAATATGATCTTCAATAAAGAGTTGATGTCCGATATGTTCTCTTATACTTCAGCTCTAGTTCTAGTTTGAATATCATAATTGTTTTTTCATTTAATTTACTTAAGCTACCCAAGGAGTTTATCTACCAAAATACAACAACAACAACAACCTCCCATGTGACACATTTGAGAAAACTAACACAAATCTAATACCTAGGACCCAACACATATCTTTTCTCCCCAATTCCACATTAATAAACCCAAAGAGACAATATTTGTGATCTTTAAAGACTATATTAGTTCAACTTTGTCCCTCTATTTGGTGTAGTAGTCCATGTTAAAGTGAAAAACATGCCAACTTCAATGTGAAGAAAAGGAAAGGTTGATTTCACATATAAAACTAGAATATGTCACAAGATTTAGATGAACAGTGGTGGGAGCCGGGGCATGAAACTGTTGAAATCTAGAGTCAAAGACAAAACTTTATTTGTTAAATAGTGGAAACGCAAGATGCCAAGTCATTAAATCCAAATCAACAAAACAATAAACTCAATCACTCATGAGGCAATTAAACAGGGAGGTTTTACCTTGAATTAGCAAACTTGATGACTGTTGCGCCCAATTACTTATCAAACAACAGATACGTTCCCAAACACCAGATAGAATCTAAAAATATATCAATTACCCTGCAATATCAAAACACAATGTATTGGAGAGTTTAAGGGGAAGACCTAGCTGACTGGATAAGATATTGTGTTTGTAATTAAAACTTGAAAATACATCAAATTGAAATTTTTGAATCTAAAAATAGACAGAGTACTTGACTCGAACCTAAGGATGGAAAAGGGTCGGGTTCGGGGCAGGTAGAGTCGTACTCTTACCCTACTCATATTAATTAGCGGGTACAAAATACGAGTACCCTAATTACCCTTACCCCACTGGGTAGTTCGGGTATAATGGGTATAATTGAAGATTAAATTATACAACTCGTTTTATACCCACATGTACAACTTATTGGGTTATTTTTGGATATAATCATATTAGCGATCAAAAGAAAATATTATATGAAGATTCCTATCAGAAATAGGAAAATATGACAACTATCCTACCAAAATACATTTAGAGTGCGTTTGGTAGAGACCGTAGGGAAACTTTTCCCGGGGAAAATTTTCCATGGGAAGGAAGTCTTCCATGGGAAAGATTTCCTCGCGAAAAATTTCCCTGAGGCCCCCCTAGGGAAATTTTCCCTAGGAAATTGTATGAAATGGTGGACCCGCCGTAAAATTTTTCCCATAGTCAACCTATTTCCAAACATGGGGAAATTAAGTCAACCCGGGAAAATTGACCATTTCCCCGGGGTTTTTGACCAACCAAACGCACCCTTAATATGTTAATATACTCGCCTTTACCTGACCCCAAAAAAATGAGTATGAATGATAATTTTTTAGAGAAAATATCGTGGTTACAAAACTCAACAAATTAGCTATAAACACAAATATTAATATATATCTGGGGCCCAAATAATGAATAATCAACGGTACTTTTTTTTTGTTTTGTAGGTATTCGGCCCAGGTAGGATAAGGTACCGTTGGGTAGAGACGAGTATCCATTACCTTACCCTTACCCATTTTTCTAAAATTTATCATCCATAATGGATCGGGTAAAGGTGGGCACCTACGGGTTCGAGTTGTATTGTCATCCCTACTCGAACCAGATGATTTTAGGGCGAAGAACAACAAGAGGAGATCGACGGAAGAATTTATGAATTTCTATCAATAGCAAACACATTGTGTTGGTGAAATTCTTACAATACCAATTCGAATTGAAAGATTGATATTTAGAACTTGTGATTTAGGGTGAAGAACTATATTTACCTTGATTGAATTGCCACTCAAACTCTCACCTATTAGATACCAAACACAGTTGACGATGAAGAACCAAGAACAGTGGCAGATCGATTTATAGGTCAACCATTTCAAAATCTACTTGGAGAAGAGCAACAATGAACAACATAGCGACTTCATGGTGAAAACCTTCAGGTAGACTGGGAAAAGGAAATCGAAACCGCCAAGAGCTAGATGCCAATTCGAAATCAGGTAGAGAAGCAATGTGAAAAGGAAAGAGCAGCAAAGCAATGATGTGAATACGTATTATTTGGCTGGGAAAAGCAAGAAACACAAATTAGGTTTTTCTTTATTAAAATTGAAAAAAAGATTAATTAGAAGGAATATAAAATGAGTTTTTGGCCACAAATAATCTTTACTGAGGGGCTTGCGGCTAGGAATAATTCGAAGTGACTTTTCGGCCATGAGATCACTATTTTCTCATAGCGATTCGAATCAATTCAGATCGAAAGTCGACGAGCGACCAAAAAGTATGTTTATTCATACTTCAAAAAGTAAATTTTCGGTTGCCACGTCAGTTTTCCACTGTCGGAAATTGATTCTAGACTACTATGAGAAAATAGTGAAAAAGTATATACTGTCAGTAGCTGAAACACCACTTTGGATTATTCCCAGTCACAAGTCCCTCAGTACGGATTATTTGTGGTCAAAAACCCATATAAAATTGGGTTAGAAAAATAGGAGGGAATATATGATTAGCGGAAAAAAATTGGATGGAAAATATTTTTACCAATTCTTTTTTATACTAGCAGTCTAGTCAGTCCTCTCTCTCTTTCAACCCTCAAGTACCAAATTTTTACCTATTCTTTTTGCGATAGATCGACTGTCGATTCAGGTTCTTAGGGATTACATTCAATAGATCTAGCCGTTTAGGGATGTGGATGCTACAGGTGGTGTCGGACTAAGAGGGATGGAGGTCGGAGTCTCTTTTTTTAATAAGCATTAGGATTATAACTTGTAAAATTTGTTGGTACATAAACTGTTATAACGAAAGTTAAAGGCTTGTTTTTTTAAGTCATTTGCCAACCTGCACGTGCACTTATATGCACCAAATTGTACTCACCTGCATGTGCACTTATATGCACCAAATTGTACTCACCTGCACCAACCTACACCATCCCGCACCGACGTGCACCAACCTGCACCTACCTACACTCAATCAAAAAATCAATTACCTTAGCGAATATTAACATTTACAAATATTAATTTTTATCTCAATGTGTAATATTTTCATATGTTTTACAAAGTTAAAATATTCATGTTAATTTTTAAATTAAAGTAATTTTTTATATTGCAAAAGACTGAATTAGAGGATTAGAAAATTAATTTAATATATTCTTATAAATTGTCGATGGAAGAAAATAAGCAAATTTTGATTGTTTCATCCTCTAGGGGAAGGTAACAATGCCAGTTTTAGTTGATTTAAATTTAAAATTCCATTTTTTATTCACATTTAATTTTTATCTTGGTTTACTTTTGAGTTGATCACTCTTCTATCAAACAAATGGAAAGTTGTTATAAGAAAAAAAATATATAAAAACTATTATAAAGTTAAGTTGGTTGATTCTGCATATCCAAACAGTATTGAATATTTAGCTCCATACACGGATATGGGAACCCATTAATACCATGTTCAAGATTTCAAATAGCGTGGATCTACTCAATATAAAGAGGTCTTCAAACTTTATCATTCTTCACTTAGAATGACGTACAATTGAAAGGGCATTTAATGTGGTAAAAAACACTTGAAAGATATTGAAATATAGAATGCCTCAAGTGCCCAAATGATGCCAAATCTATATAATTATAGCAAGTTGCACACTACATAATTTCATAATTTGGATTCATGATTGAAGAGGTCCAGAATAGGCTTCAAGCATGGAAATTTAGAATGTTATCGATGGCAGGCAAGTTAATCCTTATTAATGCTATTTTAGTAGCCCTCCACCAGCATATCTTTAGTGTTTATCTCATTCCTAGCTCGGTCATTGATAAGATCAATGCGTGCATTGTGAGATTTCTGTGGGGGAAGAATGATGGGTCTAAGTCTATCCACTGGAAGGACAAGAATACAGTGTTCATGCCGAAAGGGGCTGGATGTTTGGGTATACGACATGTTGGTTGCCATAATAAGGCATTGCTGCTAAAATAAGCTTGGAGGGTGTATTCGAGGCAGGATTTGCTTATTTCTAGAATTTGGAAAGCAAAATATGGAGCAGCTTCCCCTATTGAAAAAGGTCAGAGTTACAAGGTGTCTTATGGAGCTTCTAACACCTGGAGGGGGATTACTAAGGTGGTGGGGGCTGTTAGGGATAAGCTTCGGTGGAGTGTGGGGAAGGGTAATAGAATTCCGGCTATGGATGGGAGGTGGGTACCAGGAGGAAAAATTCATGTGGTCGAGGGGAAGGAGGAGCTGGTGGAACAGTTAAGAGTAGATTCCCTCGCAGTCCAGATTAGGGATGATAAACAGGAATGGCGATGGGACTTTCTTCAGCAGGTTTTCACTAAGGATACCCTCGATTGTATTGCCCAGGGTTTCCCTCCTCAGCAGAAAATTGAAGATATGCTCGTGTAGCCGGGAGTAAGGAGCACTGAGTACAAAGTCAAGGAGGGGTATTTCAATTTCCTTCAGCAGGACACTGGAGTGACAATTCCGTCTACCTTGGACTCCAAGTTTTGGAAGACAGTCTGGCATTCCAAATTACCTCCCAAATGGAAGTCATTCATGTGGAGGTGTGGCATTGATGCGCTTCCGACGGGGCAGAATAGAGCCAAGAGGCGCCTGACTGACAGCGATGAGTGCTGGTGTGGTCAGAAGAAGGAATCTATGGACCATCTGTTTAGACGGTGTATCATTGCGACACACATGTGGAAAGGCAATCTTCTGGGGATCTGTCCTGAGGCTAATTCCCAGATTGAGTGGAAAGAGTGGGTGCGAGGATGGGTTCTCTATTTGGAAAAGCAGAAGGAGGATGAGGGGGGTAGCTTAGAGAGTTTGTCGCTACGATGTGGGCTATTTGGAAGGCGAGAAATGTTGTGTGTATTGGGAAAGAGAAGGCTTCGAGAGGAATGTTGGAAGCCATGTTGAGACAAGTTCAGGAGGAGGTTAACAATTGGAAGAATGGGAGGGTGGTACGCGAAGCCACGAGAGAAGGTGTGAGAGGACGAAGCAAGTGGAAATGACTTGGGGGGAGGTGGGTGCATGCACGGAGAGAGAAACTTTTGTTGTTAATGGATCCTGGAATGCGAAAACAAATGACATGGCAGCGGCATGGGTATGTATGATTCATGGGAAACCGTGGGGTCATGGGAGGCATGTCGAGAAAGGAGAATCAGTTGTTTACTGTGAGCTACTAGCAATCCGTCTTGCGATTGTTGAGGCAGAGTGGAGGAGACTCACGATGGTGGTTATTGGTACAGATTCTACGTTGGCAGTGGAAAGTTTGTTAAACCCTAACAGAGTTTCGGTTGAATGTCGTGCTCTAGCTTTAAATTACAGGTTTGCAATGGAAAAGTTCCTGGCAGGGAAAATCCACAAAGTTCCGAGGCATGTGGTTCACCCGGCGCATCGAATGGCTCGGCAGGCGATTCGTAGTTTGGGAGCTGTTACTTAAGTCTGTCTGGTTATTTGTTTTTTTAGCTTTTAGGTCTGTGTTGTTGTTGTTTTTGTGTCTTGGTCTAGTTTGAAAAAAAAAAAGAAACAAAAAGGACTATCAATTCCAAAAGCAACAACTGATATTGTAACTTTTCCCAACGTCATAATATATGATACTCAAAATAAAGAAGCAATGAATCAATTTAGGGTTCTTGGACATCAATAATACCAACTTTGGGGGTATTGGATATTAATAATACAAACTATTTTCTTAGACACTAGTAGTACGAACTATTAACCTATTTTCCTATAACAGTACACCGTCGAATTGTTATGATTTTAACTCATCAAAAAGATGATGTGACTCCATATTATGTGACATGGAAGACATGTTAGTATCCACGTCAACATTTTCTACCCAACTTCCGCCTTCCACGTCACACATCAGGGAGCCACGTCATCTTTCCGATGAGTTAAAACTATAACAACTCGGTCGTGTACTGTTGGAGGAAAATAGGTCGATAGTTGGTACTACTAGTGTCCAAGAAAATAGTTTGTATTATTAGTCTCCAATACCCCTAAAGTTGGTATTATTGGCGTCCAATAATCCATCAATTTATGGATGAGATATGTGAAAGTTTGACAAAGTACATGCTATGGGAAAAAAAATGTAGTTTGTATGAAATGCATATTATGAATAAGATTTTTATGTATTTTCTCAGTTTTGTGCATAATTATAAAACATTAATTAATATAGTAATAACAATGTCATCAACAAGTCCCTAAATTGCAACTACTTATGGTTTGAAAAAAAAAATGCAACTTACACTTACATTTTTATTTTATTTTTTTTGCAAGACAAGACAACAACAAGAAATAAACAGTACACAACAAGAAACAAAGCAAACCAGAATAAAACAAAAACCAAAAGGAACCCAGAAACAACAAACCCCTAGATAATACAGCCTAAACGCCGAATAGCCTGCTGTGCCACCTGATGCACAGGATGAACAACTTGCCTTGGCACCTTCAAAATCCTTCCTAATTCTAGCTTCCTGGTTGCATTCATGCAACTCCAAGCAAGAGACCTGCATCCCACAAGCACTCTGTTAATATTTAATAGGGATTCCACCGCAAGTGTAGAATTCGTCCAAATAAGAATTTTCCTCAATCCCAATCTCTCTCCTTTCTGTAGGGCCAATAGAATAGCCAAAAGCTCACTGAAGAGAGCTGAATTACCTTTCCCCACCTGATAACCTCGATTCACCGTCGCTCCTTTCTCCATAAACACTCATGCAGCAGCCAGAGACGCTGACCCTCTCCTCTTCGCCCCATCCACCGGGAAAAGAACCTCGCCATCATTTACATTATTCCACCTGCTATTACATTATCCAACCTGCACCTACTTCCACCAGCATGCATTCACTTACAAACTGCATTTTTTCTACTACTCTAAAGAACAGGTCTTTAAGTTGTAGTAATTTTTTTATAAATAAAAGTATGTTTTGATATGATAATTATTGAAAAAGTGATGCTTTTTTTATGTATTACTTATTTTGGCTTTAAAAAAAGGGTAGCATTTCTTTTTTTAAAAAAATTAAGAATCAATAAACAAATAAATTTTAATAGATTTTGGTTATTTTGGGTGGATATTTACCTACCTGTCATAGTTCCATTTTCTCTTGAACTCTACTTTTCAAATTTAATTCTTCTATCATCCAAATTGAACCGTCCTTTTAATGAAGTTTTTAGTTACTTAGTATAATATTTATCATTTTATATCTCTGATAGTAAATAAAATATTATTAATAAAAAACTATTAACTATTTTTCATTAATTCATATTTTTTTTTCATTTGTTTTTATAATATGTTTACTAGTTTTAACTTTACATATTAAACTATTAAAGTGTGATAAATCACAATGAAGGAAGAAAGTAATATGTTAATCTTAAATACTAATTTAAATTGTTACAAAATGAGGAAATGAAGGGAGTACTTCCTGTTGGCTGATGGATATGGCATCCAGTTTCCAGTTTCCAGTTTCCAGTTTCCTTCCTATGTTTTAGACATGTGGTCAATTGTCTGAAATCTTTCTCTAATTTTAGTTGCATAGAATAGATGTTAAAGTTGAGTGGCACATAGTTTCTCTCATTTATATGTTAAGTAACGTAATTTTTTTATTTTATTTTTTCGGGAAAACAGTTAAGTAAAGTAATTGTTATCTAAGACTCAGTCTCAGCTCATCATATCTCCTTTTATTTATTTTACTTTTAGGAAAGAAAAAAAGAAAGGAGGAAGAGGAGTGAGAGGTTTATATTGTTATTTTATGGGTTTGGCCAGTGGGAATCTGCCTTGTTCTGCTAAATTGTTTGTTATTTTGTGCCATATCATACCTCCTCTCTCTTACTACCTCCTTTTTATTTATCTATCATCTGGAAATTTGAGTTAAAAACTTTGACCGTTTATATCTTAATTTATATAATGATTCATTATATAAAATTGATATCATTATAATCGTAATGAAAAATACTATTTAAAAAGTATAATAGTATATTTTTTTATAAACATTTTATATGAGAAATTATTGATTAAAGTCTAACACTGAAAATCATAAATAACAGATAAAAAGAACGGAGGGAGTATTATATTTTTCCATCTATAATATTATAAAACTTGACTGTTAATATTTTAATTTGTATAATGATTTATACATCATACAAAATTAATGTCATTAGATTAGTAGTAAAAAATACTATTAAAAAAATATAATATTGTATTTTTTATAAAAAATTTATATTAGACATTCTTGACTAAAGACTATCATTGAAAACCGTAAATGACAAATAAAAAAACGGAGAAAATATTTAATTTGAGAGGTGAAAATTTATAATTTACCAAAAATATCATTCTATTTTTTTAAAATAACAATTGTTGAAATTGTAAAAGAGTGATAATTAAATTTATTAATTAAAAATAAAAATGGATTGAGAAATTTTGAAAAGGACAAATATTTTTGAATAAAAAAATATACTACCTCCATCACATTATATATGTCCATTTACTTAATTTGAGAAGATTAATGCATATTAAAAATTGAGGTGAAAAGTTTATAATTTGTCCAAATTACCCATATACTATATATTAATTAAAGATAATACTGTATTATTGGAATTGTAAAAGGTGATAAGTGAATTCATTAATTAGAAGTAGAAAATAAATTATAATTGTTGAATTGTAAATGAAATAAATATTTAAGGACAAAAAAATTAGATAAAAGGATAAATAATTTGGGAACAGATGCAGCAGGTATATATTAACTCCGTCCCATATTGTTTGTCCATCCAACTATATTTAAAAGTCCAATGATCATGGGAAATGAGGTGAAAAATGTGTAATGTATCAGAACTGCCCTTACTTTTCTAATGTAAAGAAAAATAAAAAATAAACAAAGAGTATTTATTAGGGGAATAATAGGAATTACAATCATTGGAATTATAAAGTGGACAAATAATTTGGGACGGAGGTAGTATTTGGAGGAGCAGATAAATAGTGAGGGTGCAGATATTGAGGTGACCCAAGTCCCGAGCGCTCCTACTGGGAATATCACCATTCACCACATAAGCAACTAAGCATGGCTCCCAGTGTGCCACTTATGACTCATATTGATTGCCCCAATCCCAATCCCAATCCCAATCCCAATCTCAATCCCATCATCTAATCTAAGTATTCCCTCTTCTTTTTCAGTCAGCAACTCAACTCCCTTGGCTTTCAGTTTCAGACCATCTTATTCCAAGGATGGAAGCACAGGCAAGACCAGGGTATGGCAATCCTCCTTGGAGATTCAAAGGCAGTGCTCTCTATCAGCTCCATCTTGTTAAATCTCAAGTTGCTCGTGCTCTCATTCCCAAAGACTTCAGATTGGTTGAAGCTTTTGGGTATTTTCTTTCTTTCTTTCTTTCTTTCTTTCTTTCTTTATTATTTCGATTTTTACTGTTTTATCTTTCTTTCTTATTCGATTAAACTACCTTCTTGGTTGGTTAACTCAACATTCTATTCTCTGCGTTTTTATGGAATTTTACAGCTATACACTTGGTGGATTCTTTCTTGCTAACTATGATCAAAGCCCTGCTGGCGTGTTTGATGAGGTGGGCACCAATTCATGTTTTGGATTATTAATCGTGCAATTCATACTCTTGTATGCACATTTGAAGATTATGATTTTCAAACATTGTCATTATGTATGTGTTGAAATTTGAACTGCATAATAGATTTTGCAGTTGTATTTGATTTCAAAGCAGGGCTGTATTCATGACTGATAGATAATGTTTCATTTGTCACAGCTGGTGGTGATCGCAGGAATCGTTTGGAATCCGCCAACATCTTGTGCGTATGTACCTCTTCATCTCTCTCTATAATTTTCATGCATACTATAATTGGTTGTGGACTGTGATTCTTTATACTTTAAAAAAGTAAAGGAAAAGGGGAATAAAGGGCTCAAAGGGGATTATGGAGCAAGCTGAATGTATATGGATATTAGACTATAGAAACTAGGAAAGTTGGAAAAAACAAACATTGTGCATTCCAACTTCCAAGTATGTTGAATTAAGCCGTGGAGTATTCAAATACCATGTTTTCTTTTAAATAAGCTTTTTCGGCAAAGTTCACTGAATTAGTGACCCCGCATGGTATCACTCACTGACCATTGGATCTGCAGACCGACAGTCCCCATTCTTTTATATGGCTGGCTGCGGTGTGGTGTGGTGCGGTGTGGGGGAAATGTGGTGGATTGTGGTGGGTTGGGAAAAGTTGTGGTGGATTGTGTGGAGTAAATGTGGTGGATTGTGGTGGGTTGGGAAAAGTTGTGGTGGATTGTGGTGGGTTGGGGAAAGTTGTGGTGGAATATGGAAAATTTAATTTTTAATAAAAAGATAAATTCAATTAGAAAAAGTAGATTATGGTGCGTTGTGATGAATTGTGGTGGGTTGTGGTGAAATATGGAAAGTTGCGGTGCGGTGTGACACCACAGCCTACTAGCCGCATAAAAGAACGAGGCCTTTTAAATTTGAAAAATTAGCACTTTGGCAAATGGCCGAGAAACTTATTTTTTTTTTCCTTGTAGCTGACAAACTCATTTGTGGTGGCCTAGTGTTCCAATCTATATTCTGGATATGGATTTGGCTACCTTCACATGGAATTGTTCCTCAGAGTTGTACGGGATTAAGCACCAATGTACTTTGAAAATGAATGCTTTTGTAACTTGTGTTTTGTTACGGAGTCTTAGCAGACATTTGTGATTCCATAGACTGTAGTATCATAACATTCGACATGAATTCAGGCTTTGGGTGGGAATCTTGTTGGAGATTCATGCTTCTTTTTTAAGGGTATACCAGAATGTCCTGCATAGACAACCTTATTTATCTTCTAATGCTTTGTGAAAGCAGATGGGCTTCAAAGGTTCTTGTGAACAGCAGTGAAGCATGTCTTCATGGACGAAAGGTAAGTTTTGCCTAGCATAATCTTTTCTTCTATCTTATTTTACACATATGACTGTTTTGTCCTGAATCCTTGCCTTTCCTTTCCCTTCCCTTTATCTTTGCTTGTTTCTACCCTGACAACTTCACTTGTGTTGCTTATTGCAGGATGTTGGGCTTCCAAGTGATATTGCTAAATTCTCAAAGGTTCAAATACATCCAATAACTTTGGTTTTTTCACATTGCTGTTTTGATACTCTGATTCAAATGCTCTCCATCTTCTCTGATGTGGGTGACTTTCATATGGTTAAGGTTTATAACTTCATGTAGTGTTGTGTCCACTGTTGTCTTTTTAGGTGGAAGAGAGGTTACTTCACCAACTGAGCATTAATGAATATTTTTAGGAAATTTAACATGATGCAGGGTTTTCACTTTTCAATAGATAAATGTTCTTATATAGCTCTGCTACTGTCCAGAACAGAGAATCACGGCAAAAACGAGGCAGAAGGAGAGCAGACATAATTGTATTCTCAACATGATCGGTTTGAGTAGCGTATCTACTCCTAAGTATCATTTGGACACTGAAGTGACTGAAATTAATGGGCCTGCAGCAGCAGCAGATAATATTTTTCGTATCAACCTCTTGAGTTTTGGTGAGTCAATAAGACATTGTCATTAGAGTCTGTTGGTTAATGACTACGTTGTTAGTGGTGTGAATTTACTCTTGTCACTTCCTACTTGCTAATTTATTTGTTTTCTTCCTAAGTCCTAAGCATGTCATTAGTCTAAAATTTACTCTGCCCATTTTAAGGTTCTTGATTTTCAGTTGATAACCTTTTATGAGCAGCAATATGTCATGAAATACCGAATGTAGTCTTTGGTATATAAGCGGCAGAGCTATGTTTCTTGGTGTGAAAAACACTACACAATGCAACATCACTCTCTGATCAGATGATTGTGCATAAGATGTAGGGGTAACCATAAGATGTAGGGGTAAAGAAAATTTATATCAGTTTTGCTGATTAATTAACAAGATTTCTAATCAGTAAGCACTGAAGGCAACATTGGGCGATTTCTTCATACATTTTATGAAGACAACAACCCAATGATTACTCTTGCTTGTCACTTTGTTTTTTAAACACAAATTATTTCCTATTGTATTTGTGTGAAAGCTGCTCTGGAATTGTGCAGTGCCCAAGGAGAATTCTAACGCTTGGCTGGGTCCATCTATCAAAATGGCGCTGCCAAGCTTCAGGTAAAGTTGTTTAGATACAGCATTAAGGCCTGAGATATACAACTATGTATCATTGTGTGGATCTGAAGCCTTGATCTGCTGTTAATGACAGTGGACGTACGGAGCATAATCCCACACTTCTCAAGTATTCTTGCCAAGTTGAGTGCAGGTTTGTAACCACATCTTCCTTGGGTATCCATCCCCCTTGTTCAGCTAATACCCTAATTTTTGCTTGGTTATGTACTGTCTAGTGTGGTGTTAGTGTTTCAGTCCAACTGGCTTTTGCTTGGGTGATGTACTGTCAAGCATGATTTCATGAGCTGTTATGTCTAACCTTGTGTTATGGGACTAGCTTTTGCTTTTCGAACATGGCATGGTTGAATAGGTTAGACAGGATGGCCCGTACTACTTGTTTCGATCACATGTATTCATAGGTCTGGGCCCCATCACATATAAATCAGTAAATCAGTAACTATCCCATTTTCTTCAAGCCTGTTGCTATGAATGATGTGTTCCTCTGAATTCAGGTTGTATGTTGTTTGTATTTAATGTTGTCACGTGCTGTTTTTCCTAAAGAAATCTTGGAAACACAGGGTACGAGTTGTGCAGCCACTTCAAATATTTGGGCCACCGACAACGGAGCAAAATCTCGTCGACGATCAGACTTCAAATTGTCTGCATCAGGTAGCCGAAAACCCCACAGAAAAGAGAAGCCGTCTGAGTCTTGCTGTGATGTTGTCAAAGCCAATATTGGCTTTGGAGTTCAATTGCTTGAACATGAATGTTGAAGCTCCTCTAGTAATTTCCCAGTGATATTGGATTTTTCTTCTTAATTTTCATTGCAAATACATTTTATCTAGAATAACAGCAATATTCGGTGTTTCACCTTCGTGGTTTGCCGACGTCATTCCATTGTGTTGGGATTATTCCGCGGACACCCGCTTGCATGGACGTTTTGTGCACCGGGCTGTCCCATCATGTTGTATCTGGTGTTTCACCGAATTATGGCATTCATTTCTTAGTTAGGGGCTGATCACAAGTCAATCCTAGTGGAGTTAATTAGCTCGACTTGGCTCATGGGGGCTTATTTGTTTATTTTCCAAGGGGAAAAATGCCACTCTTTTGTGAGTAATGCTTAGATTTTGTATTGCGTGTTTTTGTCCAATTCATGTGGAACGATAACAAAGCTTTTAGCACAAAACTTAGGCTGTGTGATCCAAATTGGAGTTCTTTTGCTTCTTCGCTCATTCCTGTGATTTTGCCGCTCCTTATTTTTCAATTGAAATCCAAATTCTCTCTCCTAACTTTGGGTCATTTTGTGGTTGGTGTAAACAGAAGAGATGTCTCAGTCATTTTGTTTTGGTTCCTCGAGACCTTTGGGCTTGGTTAATGAAGAGAGGCAGGGGTGTCCACCAGTCCAAACCTAGACCAAATTAGCTCGATCTGGACACCGAACTTTCACTAGAGAACAAATCAAGACCAGATCGCTTTTACCTTAGACCCGGACCGGACCGAACCGAGAAAATGGATGGCTCGACCCAACTTGGACCAATTGGACCATTTTCTTTGTGTCAAAACAACCTTTTTAAGTACAATGGTACAATTCTTAACCAGCCAATAGTTGTCATTTTAATTAGAAGATTAGTGTTTATTTATACTCCATAGTACTAGTCGGTACAATTAGTTTACTGCTACAAATTCCATAATGCATTAGTAACAAATTAATACTACTAGGCTGGTTTTTTTTTTCAAAAAATATCTGATGGGGGTTGCCTTCGATTAAAAAATTTGTCTTAAAGATTAGTTTGCTTAAACTTCAACTTACGGGATAACGCCTTTTATAATTGGTCACCTTGATTAGGAATGTCATATCTGTAAGTTGAAATTTGGAAAATTAATAGTAATAATATCACAGGTGTTGTATGCTTACTAGTAGACAGTAGTTGCCTATAATTAGGAAATTTGTGTTTTTGAAAGGATCTATGAGTTTTTTCAAAGGCAACTAGGCAATAACAGCTACGCTTAATTATGGTGAGTGTATAATTTGAAAAATATAAAAAAAATAATTATATTTATGGACAAAATATCTATTGGATTTGATTTTAATTAAATTACATATATGTCGAAAAATATAAACCAGGTTAATTGATCCAATCCAATTTTTTTAGGGTTTGGACGGGGACCGACCCGGAGACCTGAAATTATAAATATTACAGATCAGAGATCGGACCAAACATAACTAGGTTGGTCCAGGCCATGTCCAAGCCGGTCTGGGTCACAGGTTTTTTCCAATCTAGATCAGAATATGCACATCCCTAAAGAGAGGTGAGTTTAAATGTGAGTGTGTTTTAAGATGACTTTGGGTACTAATTTGAGGTTATCATTAACAAAATTTTATCCGAACTGAATACTCAAATTTGTTTGACCTGGAAAGAACTGGGTTTGATCATAGACGTCAACTGGGTTTGACCATACCGACCGAATATTTTGGTAGAAGTTTTTTCATTTTTCCATTGTCCGTTCGAATTGTTCGCACCTAAAATAACCTGGTTTGGACATCAATTTCTTGTCTGAATTTTGACATCAATCGACCCAAAGTTGACCTGGATATGTAGTTTTGTCGGCTCTAATTTGAGGGGATGAGTTGTTTTTTAATGAAATATTAAATTATGTCAAACTTCAAGGTTGCCTTAATTTTTGAATGTTGATGGGTGATTGGTGATTTTCTGGGATAGAAGAGAAAAGGGGCGATTTTTGAATGGTGGTAGGGTGGCTATGGTCTATGATGGTGTTGAATATAATGGCATACATAGTTTATTTTCCGTTTTTGTTTCTCTCCCTTTTTGTCTCACATAGGAGGATTAGAGGGGTTGTTATTGGGTTTATAAGCTCTCATCTCCTTGAGCCTTGTGTATAAGCTTTACCCATGGTTTTATGGGATGAGTTTGGGTTTTGACCACCATACGCACGTGTTTAGTGGGTTGTACACCCGGTTTTTGTCGTTGTCTCTCAGGGAGTTGGGACTTACAAACCTAAAAGTCATATCGAGCTCTCACCAACTAGGTCTAAATTTCATGCTCTTTTGAAAAGAGACACAATTAAAACCATAAATAAAGACGAAAAAGGGTTTCGGGGACTTTAGACGCAACTAATGGATTCATATTTATTTGGGTTTCGTGGTTAAGAGGCAAAGATGTAGCATAAATCAAATGAGACTTTTGCTAGGAAACGCGCACTGAGCTCCCTTTTTCAAGGGAAGCTTGGATTAACAACCCCAAGATCCACTAAGGATCCTAGGGGTTAAGTTTGCAAAAGTTCCCTAGTTAGGCAGATTTTCACTTTCATGAGAATAGGACTAACTATTCCATCCTTATCGTTCCTAACAAGTGATTAGTGAATTAAGGAACTTTTGGACCTTAATTCACCCTACTTGAAGAAAGAATAAGGTGGAAATTATAATTCTCTACTAATTAACCTCCTAATTCACTAACCCCTATAACTAAATATCCATTAGAGCCTTAATCGCTCCCTGACCCTGAAGAAACCTAACCACTAACCATATTAATTAACATAATTAACCTAGTAAAACCTAAACCTAAGGACATAACCCTAGACTCAACTACTAACCGTACTGCCCCAACTGCTGACCATTGTAACCCTAAAGACCCAAAACCTAACTGACCGTAAAAAATAAAAAAAAAACCCTAATAAGAGACTCAAGACATTAGTCCTATATTGACCTCAACAAACCCTAATAAGGCCTAGACAACTAAATTGACCCAAAAGACCTAAAGGAAAACAAACCGAAAAGAAAGACAAAATCTAGCTTGAAGACTACTGACCGAAAACAAACAGAAAGAAATAGAAAAGAAAGAAACAGAGCAGGGAGAAATAGGGGAAAATAGTCGACCAAAAACTAAGCATTTCAATAAAGAGCAAATATTCAAAGATAACAAAACATTTCAATATACATTCCAGATTCAAAATCCCCAATATTCAATAACAAGTCCTAGAATTCGATTAATAAAGATAACAAAACAGAAATTAGGATACAAAATTAAACCTAGATCTAAACATAGAAATCGAAGGTAAGCATGATTCAAAGCATAAATTAAAACCTAAATTTAAATTCTACCTGAGAACTAACCCTTGAAGATGGAGGCCTTAGGGTTGTCACTTGCCCTAAAAACCAGCCATAAACCTCAAATTCGACCTCTTCCATCTCTTTTATACTCAAATCTCAGCTTCATCCTTTAATCTCAGCCGTCAATCTTCTTTTGTTAGGATGATGGATATGGATTCAGACGGTTAAGATCGAAGGGGTCGATTCGTTAAAGGGCCACCCTATTTAATAGTGTGAAAGGGTCGATGAATGAGTCGGATCGGAATAGCTCAAAATAAATAGTTTTCAAATTATTTTAAATGGTAAACTTACTTAAGTATTACTAATAGCTCAAATTAATCAATAATTAACATAATTACTTTATTTTTTTTATACAAATATACTTCTTTTTAATTTTGAGTGAAACGGGTTAACCCCTGGACCGACTCTTATTTTTGTTAGAAAACCATGACCTAGCCCACAATCTCAATGGGACAACCTTGACCCACCTTTACATAGTCAATGAGCCGACCCTAACCCTAATCCAACTTGCCCATTGCCCACCCCTATACACAACCCATGTTGGGTCTTCTTTACAAAACACTACCTTAAAGTTGTCCTTTTTTTTCCCACTAAAAACAAGAAGATATATATATATATATATATATATATATTATATATATACATATATTTATATATATATATATATATATATATGAAAATTGGATTTTAATAATTCCTACTTTTGTAAATTGGATGGCAATAATCCCTACTTTAAATTTA
The DNA here is from genome assembly GCA_029582165.1 of Portulaca oleracea. Lineage (NCBI taxonomy): Eukaryota > Viridiplantae > Streptophyta > Magnoliopsida > Caryophyllales > Portulacaceae > Portulaca > Portulaca oleracea. The sequence goes on along the minus strand of CM055873.1, from coordinate 23,873,895 downwards.
TATTCTGGTGGTCCAAAAAAAATTGTATTGTAGTGGTACCAAATTAATCACCACATTCTTTTTTTCTTTTTCATACCTACCCCATATTATTTTTGTTTCTTTTCGTTCCTGCCCCCAAATAGGTAATGAAGTGTAGATACTAAAACATTTTTGAAATTATTTTTTTTTGAGATTCCAAGCAATTATTATGATTTTTTAAAAGGAATAAAATTGAAAAAATCATAAAAAATTGAAAAAAATTGGGAGAAATGCTATAAATTCATTAAAAATCTTGGTAAAGTGATGCAAAGTTTTGAATCAAATGCAACACAAAATCTATGATATTTAGGGTATACTCTCAATTATGTCCCACTACAATACAATTTTTTTTGGACCACCATAATACAAATTAAAAGTAGGGATTATTGTCATCCAATTTATAAAAGTAGGGATTATTAGAATCCAATTTTCATATATATATATATATATATATATATATATATTTATATATATATATATATATATATATATATATATATATATGAAAATTGGATTCTAATAATCCCTATTTTTGCAAATTGGATGGCAATAATCCCTACTTTCAATTTGTATTCTGGTGGTGCAAAAAAAAAAACAAATTGTATTATAGTGAGACATAATCGAGAGTATACCCTAAATATCATAGATTTTGTGTTGCATTTGATTCAAAACTTTGTGTAGCACTTTACCACGATTTTTAATGAATTTACATCATTTCTCCCAATTTTTTTTCTGTTTTTTTTCTATTTTTTATGATTTTTTCAATTTTATTCCTTTTAAAAAATCACAATAATTAATCGGAATCACAAAAAAATAATTTAAAAAATGTTTTAGCAACTATACTTCATCACCTATCTGGGGGCAGGAACGAAAAAAACAAAACCAATGTAGGGTAGGCATGAAAAAAATAAAAAGAATGTGGTGATGGATTTGGTACCACTATAATACAATTTTTTTTTGACCACCAAAATACAAATTGAAAGTAGGGATTATTGCCATCCAATTTGCAAAAGTAGGGATTATTAGAATCCAATTTCCCTATATATATATATATATATATGAGAATTTTATACTTCCTCTATTCCTTAACATTTATATAGTTAAATTTTTACAAATTAACTACTATTTCTCGATATATTGATTTGTGCCGTCAAAAAATATATTGATTAAGTGATTGAAACTTGATTTAACCAATAGTTCATGTATTTCATAATATTTGGAATCCATTTTTTCTCAAGGCGTAATTTTTTGGGTCTACACCATCTTCTCGAAACCCTCATTTCTTATCTTCTTCATTTTGTCTCATCATCCCTTTATCTCTCTTCCTCTTTCTCACATTCGTTAGAATTACTCTCATCCGATATCTACGAAAATTTTGCAATCCAGATCCATATCAAAAGAAGATGAGAGAAAGAGACAAGATTTGCGGTTAGGGGGGTGCATTATTCGGTTTCGAACCAAATAAATCGACAATCGAACCGAATTAAACCGGTTCAAAACGAACAGTTTTTTATTCGGTTCAGTTTTTCGGTTTTGACTTTAGGCCTTATTTGGTTTGACTCGGTCCGGTGAAAATCCCACATAAATTTGTGCATTATTCGATTTTGAACCGAATAAACCGAGAAAATTGGACCAACCCAGTTTTATTCGGTTCGATTTCGGTTTGGACTTTACCTCTTACTTGGTTTTCGGTTCGATTTTGAACCGATGAACACCCCTGTTTGCGGTTGTTTGATAGGTAAGCTTCAAGATTATAGGGTTGATTTTACAATCTCATGCTAATCTAATTTATCGACGTTCAGTTTGGATTTTGGATTGACTGAGCATTTTTCCCTTGGCAAGCTTGTTCTTCTTCACTGTTTTTGTGCTTTAGTTTCATTTATCATCTTCATCGTCAATTATTCTCTTGATAGATCATTGAGGAGAAACTTCATTCAAAAAAGTTTCTATATCATTTTTTTGTCTTGTTGTTTCCGACTTTGAAATGGTTTTGAAATGATCGTGAATTGGATATTATTGTTAAGCAAGCTCTTCTTTGATATGTGACAGTTCCTCATTCTAAATGAGTAACTAGCTATCACTAGGATCCCTCTATAGAGTAGTGGGTATGAATGCAACTTGTAGAGTTTCAGAACCCTTTTGATAGTTTTTCCATGTTGATTGGGGTTGGGTTTCAGCCTTCAGGTATGAATGAAGGCGGAGTTTCATGAATGATGGTAGTGATGCTAGAGAGCTTTGCTTTTCATATTCGATTGTGATGATTTAACTGTCTAATTAACAAACTTATTGGTATTTGCTAAATCCTATATCACCCATAGTTTATGGTTAATTTTTGGTTATTTTAAATGATTTTGTGTGAATTTGATGTTTCAAAAATGACAGTTGAGTGACTATTTGAGCGATTGTTGTACTACCTTAAGTCCCTATACCAGTGTCAAATTTTCTAACTATATTGTCCCTTTTTATTTGTCAATTTTACAATTTCAATGATTAAAATACCGATGTTGCCCTTATTAATGGTGCACTGAATGTTTAAATATTACTTTTTTTTTTGGTATCAGTGCTGAGATTATTTCACTGATAAAACATCCATATGTACATAACACTCTACAGGTTGTGGATTTATATATATCCATACCTGTGTTGGTTCCGACGGGATGTATCTTGCGAGGTGATGGGCCACTAAATTCTCATCCCTCTTTACATGACTCCAATCACACCACATAAAATCAAAACTCAGCATCAAAATATCTTGTAAAATAATGTCTAGCTCACTAAGAAAAATTGCCGGATGTTTGAGTCTACTAATTACTGACAAACAGTCCGACTCTAAAATTATTTTCCTAAGACCGAATCTCTTGGCTAATTGCAATCCGTGTAGTACCGTCTTCGCTTCTGCTATACTCGGAGGCCACCTTGCTCTAACGCGTTTAGTTGATGCCAACACCACCTCTCCCTTCCAGTTCCTCACCACTTACAGCTAGGGGTGGGCACCATAAACCTAAACCGCAAATTGAACCGCAAAACCGCATAAACCAAACCGTAAAATGCGGTTAACCGAATTGATTTTTGCATAAAAGCGGTTTAGGTTAACCAAACCGCTATAAGCGGTTTAGGTTTAGGTTTTGGATTTTCATGAAGCGGTTAACCGCTCTCAATTAAGTTGAAAAAAAAAATAATTTATTAGTAATATGAATTTAATTTAACCGTGTATAGTCGTATCGGAATATGAATTTATTAGTAATATGATTGCATTTATTTGCATAAATGTTATTGTAAATTTCCAGGAAATCGGTTAATCATAAACCGTGTATGTTAACCGGGTAATTTTCAGATTTTAAAAGTCGTTAACCGACACCGCTTCTAAATTGCGGTTTCGAGGTTTGGTTTAGGTTTCCATATTTCAAAAGCGGTTAACCGCAAAATGCGGTTGCGGTTTAGGTTTCCAAAATCTAAAAACCTCAAAAATGCGGTTAACCTGTTATGCCCACCCTTACTTACAGCTAGTCCAACCCACCCGCTGTCAGAGATTGAGGCATCAACATTGATTTTTGTCATATTTGTTGGTGGGGTTGTCCATGTTGTCGTGCTAGCCATTACATTCTGCTCTCCTCGGCCTTTGTCAATTCTCCTGAAAGTCTTCATCTCCTCACAGATTCGTTGTGTTCTTCTGACCACTAGTTGCGTTGGTGTGTCCACCGCATTAAAGATATGCTCGTTCCTGCTGTACCATACTTGCCAGCCAAGGGTGAGGTATTTACTGAGGGTCTCGTTGTCCAGCCTCTGTTTCCACTGTTGTATCAGCTCCCCAATTAATCCAGGAATGCTCCTGAAATCTGTCGGGTTCAAATCCATTTCTCTACATGTGTCTCGAACTTTTGGGCATTCAAACAGTGCATGCCACAAGTCTTCACTCCCTTTTTTGCATCTATCACATGTGTCATTGGTTGCAATATGTCGGTACTTTAGGAGCTCTTTGGTTGGCAGTATATGTGCACACACTTGCCACCATAAGTGCTTGGCCTTTGGCAGAATATCCGCACTCCATATGATCGGCCAGTGTGGTTCGAATTGCTCTAAGATCACTCCCGAGCCGAAGAGATAAGCTGATTTGACCGAATGTACACCATTGTCTGTGAATGACCATGTTAAGACGTCTTTGTGAGAGTTAGTTCTCAGAGGAATGGACATGATAATTTGTTTGTCCCTTTCGTTAAAGAATTTGTCAATCAGCTCCATGTTCCACTCTCCTTTGTCGTGGTGAATGAGCTCATGCACCCACTATGGGTTTTCTTCACCGGCGCTGTGAGATAACGCATATTTTCCATGTTCATCGTATAGCCACGGATCCCTCCAGATGTTTATGTTTCTGCCATCTCCAACTCTCTAAACCAACCCTTCCTTCAACAGTGACTTTGTTGCCAAGATTCCTCTCCAAGCGTAACTAGGACCGTGGCCAAGAGCGGAAGAGAGAAAGTCACTTTTCGGGAAATATTTTTCTTTCATGACCCTGCTAAGTAGTGAATCCTCCTCTTGCATGATTCTCCAACCTTGCTTGGCAAGAAGGGCATCGTTGAAAATGTCAAGTCTTCTAAACCCCATTCCACCTAAGCATTTCGGTTTGCACATTGTCTCCCAATCTTTCCAGTGGATACGTCTCTTTTCCTCCTTGTCTCCCCACCAAAACCGAGCGCAAAGGCTGTGTAACTCTTGGATTGTGTTTGCTGGTACCTTAAATATGGTCATCAAGTATGTAGGGATTGCTTGAACAACGAATTTTAAGAGGGTCTCCTTCCCTGCAGTATATAATAATCTTTCTTTCCATCCATTCAATTTTTTCCATATTCTCTCCTTTAGTGAGCTGAAAATCTCCTTTTGGCTCCGGCCGACTATCATTGGTGCTCCTAGATACTTCTTGTGTTTTTCCACCAACAACACTCCTAGTATGGATGCAAGTTCCTCTCTTCTACTGATACTAACCCCTTTGCTGAAGAAAACCTACGATTTTTCAAAATTCACTTTTTGGCCCGATGCTTGTTCGTATTGGTTGAGTATATCAACTATTTCTAAGCATTCTTGCGGAGTTGCTCTGGCGAAGAGCAAGCTATCATCGGCAAAGAAGAGATGCGATATCGTCGGTTCGTTTCTACTCGCTTTGGCGCCATGTAGGCGTCCTTCCTTCACTGCCGTCTGGATCAGCCTCAAGAGGGCTTCTGCAACAATGATGAACAGATATGGCGACATTGGATCGCCCTGTCTCAGTCCTCTAGTGGGGGTGATCAAACCTGTTGCCATGCCGTTGATTATACAAGAGTATGTCACCGATGTCACGCAATTCAGGACGACTTGTATCCATTTATTACAGAGCCCCATCTTCCTCATTACTACCGCCAAAAAATCTCATTCCACCCGGTCATACGCTTTGCTCATGTCGAGTTTCAAGGCTACCGTTCCCCGCTTGCTTTTCGATTTGGATTTCATGGTGTGGAAAACCTCCAAGGCCACTAAGATATCATCTGTGATTAATCGCCCCGGCACCAAACCGCTCTGGTTGTTTGAAATCACCTTCGGTAGAAATACCTTCAACCTGTTAGCCATTGTCTTTGCAGAAATTTTGTAGAGTACATTGCATAGGCTTATTGGGAGGAATTCAGTCATATTGGAGGGAGAGTGCACCTTCGGTATAAGGGCGATGAGAGTTTTGTTCACTTCTTCTAGCATTGGGTTTCCGTTGAGTGTGTCTTGCACAAACTTAAGCACATCAGAACTGACGATATGCCAGTGCTTTTGAAAAAATAGAGCGTGTAGGCCATCCGCTCCAGGAGCTTTGGTTGGTTTCATTTGGAATAGTGTTGTTCGAACTTCCTCCTCTGTGCACGGTCGTGTCAGCCTGTCATTAATCTCGTCCGTCACGCAGTTCTGCACTCCTATTATGGCTTTCTCGACCTTTTTTGGGCTGCTTGATGTGAACAAGGTGCATTAATAATCTAACACTGTTTGTTGCACTTCTTCTACCTTTTCTACCCATACTCCATCTGCATTCGCGATTCCTCGAATCTCATTACGTCTTCGTCTCTGTCTTGCTTTATAATGGAAATATCCGATGTTTCGGTCACCTTCCATCACCTCATTCGATCTTGCACGCATGTACTAGCGTTGTTCTCCTGATTATGCAACTTGTCAAGTGCTCCTTCTATTCTGATGCATTCCTCGATGGCTTCCTGCGTTATTTGTTGCTGTTGGGCCTGTGCAAGCTGTTTTTCTAGTGCATGTATCTGTCGACATGTCTCTCCAGATGTTCTGTTGCTCCAGTCCTGCAAATTCGCTGCACATTGCTCTAATTTCCTCCATATTACACATCTGAACCATTTTCCCAACAATTTTTTACTACCTTTTCACACTCCTCGTTTTCCGTCCAAAATTTCTCAAACCTGAACTGTTTTGGATCTCGCCTGATGGTTTTTGAGATTGCCTTCGCGTCTAGTAGAATCGGCGCGTGGTCAGATCGATATCGCACCAAGTTTAAGACTCTTGACTCGGGAAAGTTTGCGCTCCAGCAGTCATTTACCACAAACCTTTCGAGTCTTTGCTAAGTGAAAGGCGTATACTTGTCCAAGTATAATTTTCTTACTCAATTTTCTAGGGGTATTAGACTTATAAATTAGTTAAAGTTACATTCAATAAGGGACGGAGGTAGTACTACATTACTTATTTTTTTTGACTATTTTTCATGAGTTTATTGCCCTTATTATCAAATAGTGGAAAATCATTTTTGAGGAAAATCATTTCTCTAAATGCCAAAGACATTTTCAAAGAAAATGATTTTATCCTTTATTGGTTTGTTTCAACCGTTTTTGTTGGTTTGTTTTTGTTGTTTTACGGATTGTTTGTAGCATTTTCGATGTTTTTTTATCTTTTATGACTTCCAACTATTAAAAAAAAAAATAGAAGAAATCATATTGCTTGAAAATTTTTCCGAAAGTCCCGAACACACCCATAAAAAAAATAAAAAAAGAAAGAAAGAAAATGAGTGGAGATGGTGATGGCATGTAGGCGCTGTATATCCATTTTGGCGGTTGAGGACCGTTGGTTTAGGCTTCTTCTTTCGACCTCTCTACACTGGTCAGGTTCTACACAGTGAAAAAAAAAGAAAAAAAAAAAGGAGAGAAGATGGGTGTGAGAGCAGCATCCCCAATCTGCGCTCCTCGTAGCAGTTTCCTATCTCCTTACCACGACAAGCACCTGCAGTTGCCGGCCGCCACCAATCCCAGTGATCTCTTTTGTCCCCGAAACCTTCGTTTTTTTCCTCCTATTGTATTATCCAGAAATGGGGTCTCATCCAAACGACGCCGTTTAGTCTTCGTAGTTGAAGCAGTCGATTCATCTTCTCAGCCCACCGCCAACAAATCCATCATCGCAGATGACCAGTTTTCTCTCTCCAAGGCATAAACCCTTTCTTCATTTATTTTGTTTTCCTAATTGGGTTGTTTGTGTTTCAGTTATGGCGAAATTGAAATTGTGAATTGCCTGTTGATTTCTAGGAGTTTTCTTTTAGAAAGGAACTTTTGTGAAGGGGGAGATAAGGAGGGGGGTTGAATCATTTAGTATAGACCTTTGATACTATAGTACTAACGATCAGAGGAAATTACCTTTGGAATGTTTGAAATGAATCTGTTTGGTGAAACTTGGGGCGTAATTTGCCAGTTGTTGTTACCCATTTGATCATTTGGGTAATATCTTGGAATTGACTTGGACTGCCCCGAAATGAACCAATGGTTACGACTGTATTAGTTTTGAATTAGTTAATTGATTTATGTGAGGAAGAAGCCAAAACAATTTGAGGCAATCTTGTGTGAATCGAATCTCTGCTTTGTTGGTAACAAATTTGAGCAGAATTGAAATGATTGTATTTTTATGAATGTGACCTGTGATAAATTTATGTTTATCAGATATCTTTTGGCGTTGTAGGACTTGGAAGTGGAATTTCATTACTTGGGTAAGTGGTTTTTGGCGTCTTTGATTCAGTATGTGTTCCATACAAGCGTATTGGTTTTGGGTCACTGCATGTTATTGATGTTTGGTTTGTTGCAGATATGGGTTTGGTGCTTACTTCAATATCCTTCCTGGATCAGAGTGGTCAGCATTGATGTTAACTTATGGATTCCCTGTTGCTGTTATTGGGATGGCTCTCAAGGTCAAACATTCTGCTCCACTTGTGTTAACTATATCATCCATCAACTTGTTGCCACTGTTAAGACTATAAAATCATTAATGCCTTGCTTGGGGCTTCAACCATAAGCTTAAACTTTTAGTTGAGATGGTTCCACATGGTATCAGAGCCAGACCTGAGCAAGAAGTCTTAGGTTCGAATCTCAGCACCCCCCATATTCATTTGCGGAAGGTGAAGGGAGCCTTTGCAACATCCACGCTTCAAGCCCAAAGGGCATTCGCGTGAGGGGACGTGTTAAAGTATAAAATCATTCCTAGGGGTTAAGTAACGTGTTAGGGGATCCTCCATTGCTTCCTTTGTTTTTATTTCTTTTTTTTTAGTGGGGAAAAATAATATGGGCATTCACTGTGTTGCAGTACGCAGAGCTGAAACCTGTACCATGTGTAACGTATGCAGATGCTGAAAAATTGAGGGAAAAGTGTGCAACTGATATTCAGAAGCAGGTTAGTTTCAGTTTGCTGGAAATCATCTTCACATCCTCAACAAGGAGTAGTTTTACTTATCACCATTTGTATTGCCATCGCTCATGATTCATCAAATAATCATAATACCTCGTTTTCTTAAAACTATTTTATGGACATTTCTAGAATACATTTAAAAGTACGTTTTGTTTTGTGGAAACAACTTTAGCATCTTTTTTTTAAAAAACTTATTTAAACAGACTCTTAACTATTTATATTTACCTTTTTGAAAATTTTGTTTATTTTATTAAACAAGCAAAAATAAACACTTTTGACTCTTTATAATCATTTTAATAGTACTAATTATCACAATCTACTACTCATGTCTTAAATATTATATTTTTTGTAGTTATAGGCCCATCATGCTCAGCAAAACTAATTAAACTTAATTAGACAATTTTGATCGATACCTGAACTTATTTGCATTGGATCCCTTACGTTTTTCAGCTTCCAATTTACAGAGATGGTTAATCTCAGCCTCGTCAACCTTAGATCAAGCACAACACAATTCTGTTTCATTTCCTACCTCAGAGAGTAGTCACTAATTAAGTCTATTTAGCTTTTAAAGGATAGTGAAATTTTAATCAAGAAATTAAAATGTTTAAAGAATAAGGTTCGATTGGATAACATTCCTTACCGAAAAACCTCTTTTATTGAAAGGTTGAAAATGGAAATATTACAGCGGAGAGATTTTAAAGAGAACTAGACTTCTAAGATCATTAGTTGGGTCAAGCGACCCAACTTTTTGGAAAAAAAAAATATATATCGATGTTTTTACACTAAAGTAAATTTAAATAATATTTGTTATAATTCATAAAAAATCATGAAATCTCAATTGTTTCATCAATCAGTTCAGTATTTTTATTATCTAAGACTTTATTATGTTAACTTAATTTGATAGAGTGTTAAATATAACTGAAGATAGTTTTACTTCTAAGAAAATACAATCTTTATTTATAGATTAATTTGATTGTTTGGATCAACATCTAGTTGACTTATGTTGCATTTGTTGGTCATTACTTGTGTTTGTGTTGATTTGTGCTTACTGTCCTTGACTTTTGTGTCTATGAATAATATTTTATGTTTATACAGTTCAAATATTTGAAAAATTTGATCATATGTGAATGTGATGTCAAATACCTGAATTTGGGTTAGTTAGGTGTAATTGTTGAATATCTTAAATAAGTTGATAGCAACTTTTATTTATTATTTAAGTTAAAATGTAAAAATTGAAGAAAAAATTATGTACATTATATATACAAATATATTATATACACAATATATTAGATAATATATGATACTTATGATTTGTTTGTATTTAAATTTTAACATTTGCTAATTAGATTTAGAGTTTTCAATTATTTAGCTTTAAATTTTGACCCCTCTAAATTTCGTTATTGGATTCCCTTTGCTTGAAATAAGTTATGCAGACTTGAATCCTCTTGTTTACTCCAATCCACTGGATTGTATCTTTAAAAAAATCTTTTTAATAGATTTTCCTTTCGCTGATAAGAATTCTCCAGCTCCCATTTTAATATATAATCATACACATCCTCAGATTTAGCTTCTTCAAATTCTACAATTGGATCAAACTCTCTAGGATAAGTGAAAGTGGTGTTACCACAATGGATAACTCTAAATACTCTTGCTATAACCTGATCTCCATCACCTCCCTAAGTGATGCATTATTTCATAAAATCAACGGCTCTCGCTCTTGAAGGATGAGTTTCCGGTGGTTTACCTTATAGAAACCATTCTTCATGAATATACCACCCTAATGCTCCATCTTCTACATGAATTAGATAATGTGGAGGACTAATCTTATCGCCATTGTTTTTAATACATGCGCATTCATAAAATGCACAAGGTCATGCGACAATGTCAGATGCTTCTTTTGAGCATATTTTTCTTAACTTGCTAAACATGATCTTTTTAAACTTAGTAAATTTTGAGAATAGGTTTCCATTTGACCTTAGAATAATGATTGAAAAATTCAACCAGACTTTAACCATCCCATATTCCCATGCTTTAGTAATTGGGTGATTTGAATGGGTCGTGTTTGGACACGTGGACTATGTTGCTACTCCAGAATTTCCCAAAAACTCGATTCGCTTCCCTCAACGACATCTTTTGCTATAATTAGGAAAAAAATTTACAGCCGAAACATGTCATTCATGGAACCAAGTTTTCTGAGCTTTTCTGGTAATTATATCTTGAATTTCCCAAGGACTCTTGAGATATTCAATCTTAAGTTCGTTCGCAATAAAACTTCTCGGCTATCAAATTCTCAATATATTTAAAAACAAATCTCCATCTCTTCTTTTTATTTTCCCTACATTTATGTATAACGAATATACTAGGAGGGGACACACTTCCCAATAATTCGGTTAGCAGGTGTTCTGCTTCGTCCGCCTGTTGGCGCGAGACATTTATCATGTTGAACTCCCATGACGAATTCTCTCATCAGGTTGTTTGATAAAGAATTCGTTGAACACTATATAATGTTCAGTAGAGAAATAGAAGTGGCTAAGCCATAATCGCCAACCCAGGAGCCTCCCTTGTGCTTGCATATTTGATAAATTCTTTGTAACAAAATCAAGTACACCTTTGTAATCATTTCAGATTAAAAATTCTTTTGGGGCTAAAAAGATTTAAAACCTTTCGTTCCCCTTATAATAGCCAAGAATTTCTTTTTCCATGGTTGTTTAGTTGCATTGAGCTTTATTAAAATTCTCACTGCAATATTTGCAGAGGCTTTCTCCTTCGTTGATTTTGAGTACTGCACTCCAATGCTCATTGCTAGCATTTGTCTCAAGAATAAAATCTTCTTCTTCATTAGGCAAATTAAGAGTAGGAGATTTTGACATAGTTTTTTAGAGATTTTTTACAAGCAATGAATCGTCAAAAGTCCAATTTCATTCAACATCTCTTTTGAGTTTTCTTTGCAAAGCCTTTTTCAATTTTGCTAGATCTTTCATAAAATCTGATGCATACGTGAAACATCCCAAAAATCTGTTTTTGTTGTTTCCTATTCTCAATTTTTACAGGAAGTTTTTCTATTTTTTGTAGGATGTGTTTTTTTAGAATTACTTGTCCAACTATAATTTGTAATCCAAGGAATTCAATTTCTTGTTCAACATAGACACAGTCATTTTTCAAAGGACAATTTCATGATCAATGCATTTTTGAGTTATTGCTAAGAGATCATCATTGTGTTGTTCAATAATCTTAGAGAAAATAAGGATATCATTAACATACACTAAACAACAATGAATTTAGTTCTTTAAAGATTTTATCTATTCTTCTCTAGAATATTTGAGGTGCTTCCTTAAGACCAAATCTCATTCATTACTAACCATTCATAACGCCCCTGAGCACTAAATGTTGTTAAATGAATGCTTACCTTATCCATTGTTATCCGCTAGCAACCACTCTTACAATTCATTTTAGAGGACCATAAGGCTCCATGGATTCTATTAAAGAGAACTGTCTTGTTTGGAATATAATATCCATTAAAGATTGTGTTATCATTAAGTTTTTTGTAATTGATGACCATTTTGCCTTTTCCTCTTTTTTTCTCTGCATGATTTCTAACCATGAACGCAAGACTTGTGTGTCTACTCTTACTATCTCTGATAAGCTTTTTATCTAAAAATGCTTTTATATGTTCCTTGAATTCTTGAATATCTTGGTGTGTGCTCACCATCTGTTTTAACCTAGATATTTGTTTTCAGATCTGTTAAGCTAATAGTAGTATATGTCTTATCTTTATCCCAAAATTTCAACGGGTTAGGGAATAGAGTTCTTTGCATAACTCTTCTTGTTGCCTTTCAATCTAATATTTAATAGATAACCCTAGAAGTGAAATAGTCAAGGCCACTTCTTTTTGGGCTTTTACCACCTTCTCACCATGCTGGTTGTGTGAAAAATCTATTGTTTGGTGGGTATACGCCCGTTGTAATTTTTTAATTGGGATTGAGTGACCATCAATATTGAGGATAATTTATTGAATGGTTTGGGTATGAGGAGAGTATAATCTTTGGATATTATTTTTAATGATCATATTTTCATTGATTTATTGCCCAAATTACTGGAATTACACACTTAACTCCTCCCATTTCTATAGTTAAACCTTCAATAGTTTCACTATGGGTCATAACACTATTATCTACAATTCTCACTTGCAAAGGATTCTTTTCTTTTTTCATAAATAGTCAGGAATAGTATCTTCTTACCAAAGCATACTAAACATAGACAATCTATATATGCACATAGTTCATATTTGTTAGTTCCTTCAACGCCTATTGTTAGAAAAAATCAATGAGATGGAATGAGGTAACCACGGAAGATGGAGGATCACTGAATATAGATGGTATTAGGATTGGTCTAGGGTGAACCTCATTATGGGTTTCTATATGCATATTCAATTATGGTGATTCGTTAGCTAGTTCATTCTCATATATGGGTTCACTTATTGGTCATGGTTTTATAGCCATTGATTTTTCTATTTAGACTACCTATTCTATCTAGACAAGATCTTGCAGAATCAAAACTCGTTCTATTCATTTATGAAGTCATACTTATAATATCATTATCTTTTGACGCTAGTTTATCTCTAACAATTCAGCTTTCTACCCAGTCAAATCTAGTACACATTCCTTAACAATTGAGGTTTTATAGTAATTTTACCATCTTCATTAATCTTAATAACATTTTTGTTTCCAATCTTAATTGGATTAGAGAAGCTTCAATCCAATAACACTCTATCCTGATATCTTGAGGATTTGATTTCATCATTTGAATTTTTTTGCTTATGCTCAAGGCTTTCAAACTTTTCAGCTTCTATCACGGTGACTTTTGTCTTTGAATTGATGGTATTATATAACTTGTTGATAATTTTGTCGAATATTCTTAGTGGATAATCACCTTGTTTCATATTCATACCAATATTTATTTTATCTTTACAGATAAAATTGTTTGGGCAAAGTCGTCTTTAAGAATCACATAACATCCTAGTTGAATACAACTGACTCATTACATAAATTAGTCTTTATGATAGTGATAATTTGATTGTGGAATTTATTGTGCATAATGTCACACAACAATGCATAAAGATGCATGTGTTTAAAGTAGTGCTGTAATGGAGTTATTTGGATTTGCACCATCTCTACATGGATATATCTATATTTTCTATCTTTGTTGTGCCTCAAAATATTATCCCAATTGATTAGGAACCTCATCAACATCATACTCTCAATCTTTAATCTCTAGGTCTCCTGTTATCATTTCACAAATATATCTTGATTTTAACTAAAAGATGGACTTTTTGTAGATCATGTCCTTTTGGATGATCGGAATTACCCAATCACCTTTATCTTATTTATTCACCATGATTTTCATCATCTATTATGTAACGTCCCTCCTTGTAAGTCTCATAGACTCACTGAATTGCCTTCCATCATATGACCAGTATCTTCACAATCAGAACCAGATTCGTCAACTATGATGATTTTGACAATTCCTTGTTATTACTATGTTCAAGTTCAAAGGTTTCTTCCTCAGTTATTTCTTTATACTCAAGACTTCCTATGTTTTCTATCAACTTATGTTTTGTTTTTTTTTAATTACACTCATGAGCGTTATGACAAATTTCACCACAAGCCCATCATATGTAGTTACTTTTTCCGGTAGAGCAATAATTACTCTTTCTAAATCGTTTTCTCTTTTTTGAAGGTTTGTTCGTTGGTGTATAACTTTTTCTCAAGTTTTTCACCTCTTTGTTTATTGAAAGTTTTTTTTTTCTTATAACCTCTCTTCAGTGCAAGAACTCCCCATTTATGTGAAGTATCCAAATAGAATAGGAATTGTTTCTTCATGATTTGATGATATTTAGACATTGATCAGTGACCCATCTTCTAATGAAAACACATGTCATACTAAGAGTATCGGTATGTTAAAGATTCTTTTACAACCATTCTTCAAATTTTTCATGAATAATGGAATTTATTGGATAAGGCAATTTAACATAAAATATAGCCAATTTTTTTGTTTTATGGTCAATTTTATAATATAAATAACTGAACTCAGTAATATAAGCTCTAGATATCTCATATCGAGAAGCTCTATACTAACGAGTTTTTTGTTGATATTATCTTATCCTTTCTTCGATTTTGAGATTAACACCAATAAACTCCATAGATATTTCTTTACACAGAGCTTTAAACATTTCTGTATGATTCTCTATGACTCTCAATATTAATTGCTTTAGCCTCTTCAGAACTAGAATCATACCAGTCTGCCACTGTCCCTGAAAAACTGTGTTATAAATAATTTAGAAAGTTTTCAGATGTTCAGTTAGCATTTAGATTGAAAACACTACTTATATCCCTTTTCTATAGTGTTCATATATCTCTTCCTTATTACCGACTCTATCTAGATTTAACATGTTTTTAGTTTGACTTATTGGAGTAAGACTTCTTCATGAAGAGGTTGATATGAGGTTTTGAAGGAACATGGCTTAGCTCTTCCGACCGTATTATTTCGTGGTTGAAAATATATGTTATTGTTGTGACTATATTCAGATGGGGTAGTGGTATGCTATGAACTTGGTTAGTCTCAGTAGGTTCAAGTTCTTCCCCAACTTCATTTTCCTCGAATATTTTACTCAATTTTTCTTTAACTTGATCGAAAGGTATAACTTCCGTATCATCTAATTTAGTTAAGTTCATTTGTTGACAGATTTTTCTTCAATTAGCATTTAATGAACGTCATTAATATTATCTGTATCATTAATCTCTCCTCTACCATTATCCGTTTTTTTAGCAATAACAAACATAATATTATTAAGAGATACTCTTTCTCGTTCTATTTTGAACAACTCAAGGAGTTCTTTCAAATTAAGAGTCCGAAGCTCCTCCATTTGCTTAATTATAGGATTCTTCTTGCTTAGGAGCTTATTCTATTACTGTGTCTTTCTTCTTAATTGAGTGTAAAGGAGAATGGACTTTGTTTTTGTGGGATATTTGTTTTAAAAAGCTGAATTATTATTGCTTTTAGATTGGTCTGAGCTATACCTTAATTCATTTATCAAGGCTAGATGTAGCAAGTTAACCTTATTTTTAAGATCTTTAATGTCAACTCTTAGATTTTCAAAGTCTTTCTTGAAGTCTAGTCGAAAATCAACAATGTAGTATAATTAGGCAACAACACCGCTTGCATGATCTGGATTGTGAATTATATGGACAAAAATCCGTATAAGAACGATTAGGTGATAATTTCATTAATTTTTCATTAACAATACTAGTTACTTACTAATTATTACTAAGTTAAGAAATACCAAAAGAAAAAGATCGACAATAATATAAATTACAATAATTAATGCATTCAAAGACATAAAAATCTTTTGTTTTTAAAAAATAAGGTACTACTAACATAATATTAAAAAGTGTAAGGGCTAAATTATAATTTTGAAAACATAGTTGACACCCAAAAATTGTTTTCATAAAAGTGAGAGTATCATAGAATATATTTTGAAAATGTAGGGGTCTAATAATAGTTTGAAAATGTATGGGTACCTTTTATCATTAATTCCTGTTTAAGCTCAGCATCTTGGCATATGATGCATTCCTGATGTAGACTAATTATTTGCCTTGGTAAAGTTTTTCCACATCTACTTGTTCTGATTATTATATGGATGCATTGATATGTTCCTTATTTTTCTAGGTCAAGTCTGATGTTACCAGATACCGTTATGGAGACGAACAACATCTTGATGAAGCTCTAAAACGGATATTTCAATATGGCCTGGTATATTTCTAAATTTCTTAATCTGATATTTCTTGAAGTTTTCTTGGTTAGTCCTTGGTTTGGAAACTGCAGATTAAAGTGTGAAATCATTGTGTAGTTCTGAAGTTTCTTATCATATCCATAATTAGATAAATATAATTAACTTACCGAGTATTGTCATTTGTTTGACTTGCTAGCAAATTTCTTTTGTTTCCTTCCCTCTTTCTTCAACTACTTCCCCCTCCCCCAATCTCTTCCGTCCTATTACATAACTTATTTTCACTATGTATAAATCATATGTAGTGGGGAACATCTTGGAAACGATATGTCAGTATGCAGTTATGGGTGTTGAAGTAAACCTGCACATGTCTAGACCCTTTTGTTTCACACGAGATTTTTGTTCTCGTTGAGCTCGTCTTTGGACGCCTACATTATTTTTTAACAAATATCTCGCCCTAGCCAAATTCTCCACCTGACAATGTCCTCCGCTCGGATCAGCCCGCAAAGCGAGCCTTAGGTCCAAAAATAGGGGCAATGCCCTACCTCCAACTCATAGTGTAAGTAAAATAACGTTAAAAGTAATGGTGTTTTGCTTGCTGAATTTTTGGACAATTTTATATAGTACTATAGCCATATTGCTATTGTTGCACTATGTTTGAGTTTGGGGGTTTTTGATTTGGGTGGCGGGTGAGGTTGCCCCAGAGAAAAACAATTTTGAATTATTCTTGCACATTGCTAGTGAACAATCTTATTAGTCCGCTCTCATAGGCTTTGACATTTACATTGTCCTCCGGTTGAGTAGTAAAACTATACTAGTCCTTAAAATGTGTGCTCCACTTAACAAAATTAAATAACACCAATTGTTGGACAAAAATTAGACAATACATATATATTGTTAAAAGGATAATTGGATTCTAATAAGCCCTACTTTCAACTTTTATATGCCAATAGTAATGTATGTGTAACTCAAGGAAATCAGAGTGCTCAGGGGCGGATCCAGGGGGACTAGGGTGGGTCATGACCCAGTCTATGATTTTATTTTTCTATTAGATGTTGCAAGACATAACATGAAAACATATTTAGCTGAATGGTGTGGATAGCTTCCTGCTTGGTTTCTCTACATTCTTCTCGTACGTCGTTGGCTCAAACCCAGTATGGTTGCATATGTCAATTTTATTATTTCTTTTTTGTTTTTAATTTTATCCAAATTCTTTCTATTTTCCCTTTTTGTTTTTAATTTTTTCCAAATTCTTTCTATTTTCCCTATGCGTACAATATCTCTGTTAATGTATGTATATTTTGTTTCTATTTTCTATTTCCCGGCGTTTTGTTTTAAAATAATGTAATTCACTTATAAAAATTCTCTTATCTATCACTAAAAATAAATAAATGTTCTCTTAAGAATAATGTTAATTTTATGAACTAGCCTTATAATATGTTTATAAGAATAACATCCTTAAATATAAAAATTGTTACAATGACCTCCCTTAACAAAATATTCTGGCTCCGCCCCCGAAAGTGCACCAAGCTAGACACACACCAATAGTAACAACTCGAATGGAGAGATATTCTTCGATCCGAAACCAAGTAGGAATTCAGATTCAAAGAAAGAAAACAATCGAAAGATGGGATAAACAAGTGATTTATAATTGATACAGAGACACCACAATCACAAAGCGCGAGGGTTGGACTTGCTAATCTCCTTTGCATACAGAAACACCACCAAAATAGCAAGATCAAAAGTTATAGAAATCACCACTTGATCATTAATAAGCTCTACTTAACACCACTTGATTAGCCAAATCAAGATATAGAAGTAGAAATTTGAGAGTTATTAGTTACTTACAAACAAAGGAGGCTTCAAAGGCTCTCTCTATTACTCAAACTCACATAATGAACTCGCTTACATATACCCCTTTGCCTAGGGAATAATTTAGTGATTTCTAGGTTCTATCAGTCGATAAGTAATTTCTCCTAGGGATAATAGACACGGGGCTAAAGAGAGAGCCAAAAAAGGTTATTTGGTGGTTGCCAGAGTACGATTTACCTCTGGATTTGAAATCACTGCTTATATACCAGCTTAGAGATACCCCTTTGACTGCGGAATAATTCAGTGATTTCTAGGTTCTATCAGTCGATAAGTAATTTCTCCTAGGGATAAGAGACATCAGGCTAAAGAGAGAGCCAAAAAAGGATCTTTGGTGGTTGCCAAAGTACGATATATATATATATATATATATATATATATATATATATATATATATATATATATATATATATATATATATATATATATATATATATATATATATATATATATATATATACACACACACACCTCTATAACTCTCTTGAATGTGGTGTCTCTCACTTCTAACGTCTTACCTCTCATATGCCTTACCATGACACCTCACTCCTATTTATACTAACTCCACCTCCTTAAGGTGCGGTGGAGGCTAAGCCAAATGTCACAATCTTATAACATATACATATACATATCTTAAATACTTTGCAGCATATTTCTAGAATATGTAACTAAATATCATAAATATTCTAAGTACCAAAAATAATCTAAATAAATATCTAAATTTCTCTTAACAATATAAAATTATATTACTCTAAGATTTTCCTAGATATTTCTCTTATAAAGTGGGTGATGATATTTTATATCTAACAATAACTATATAAAGGAACGTTGCATCCCTTTGTGGCCTCAAATTGGGAATGTGTCATGATGGGCTTTTCTAGTAATCACATGCGTCTTTTCTGTTCTCTTAAGTACTTATGTTTGATTGATCAGAAAAGATTCCAAACCAACCTCAAATTACTCTCT
Organism: Portulaca oleracea; assembly: GCA_029582165.1. Lineage (NCBI taxonomy): Eukaryota > Viridiplantae > Streptophyta > Magnoliopsida > Caryophyllales > Portulacaceae > Portulaca > Portulaca oleracea. Next base: position 23,854,568 of record CM055873.1, on the reverse strand, counting down.
AATATTGCCAAAAAAAGGACCTTTCATTTACGCATTTTTCTTACAATAAGGTGTTGTCATCAATCAAGGACTTTTGACCAAGAAAAACAACTCAGAATTATTTTTAAAGTTGGATATAGGTCTGTCAAATGTCAGATGTGACCTGAAGTGATGCCAAATCAAATATTTAAATTGGATAAATGTTTTTGAAAAATAATCCAAGACGCTAAGTCTAATGGCGTGTTAACCCAGGAAGTGAGGGTGGTAAATCCCAATAAGTTCTGGGTTAACCCGAACAAATATTGGGTTAACACGCCATAAACACCTGCATTCAAATGTTAGTGACCAGCACAAGGTATGGGAGAGTGAAATTTGAGTATATTTAGCTACAACTAGACCTATCAATTCGGTCGGGTGGCCGAGTTTCGGGTCGGGCGTATATCGGGTCGGTAAATACGGGCGGTGTATTTCGATTTTGGGTGAACCCAACGGGCGATGATTGCGACCTTTTTTTGTTTTTTCTTTTAAAAAATGGTCTTTAAAACTACGTTTGTACGGTATACATAATTATAATGTGATTATCTTCTAGTAACGATATATTATTGTAATTATTTTAACTTAAATTAGAGAAATAACAAATAAATGAGTAGCGCTTAGAGCTAACAAAATTTTGTCTAACCTGGAAGAATCCAGGTCTGGACATAGATTTTTTGTCCAAGTTTTGATATTGTCCGAATCGTCGAACATACAATTTTTCTTTTTCTATTGTCCGAACCCGATTTCGACTCGAATTTATTTTCGTTTGAATTGTCCGACCTGGTCCGATCCGAAATAAAATCGGGCTCGGATATGATACAATGCATAGGGAAGCAATCTGATTGGTTGTTCAAGAGGCAGCTTGCTTTATACATTTTCTCTCTATTGACTACAACAACTTGACAAGTTCTTTCTCGTGATTAAAGACAGTGTTAAGTTCTTCCCTGTGCATTGTATCATAGTTAGTTATAGTGTAAACACTATTATAGTAAGTAACTAGTATTTTGGATTTTAGCTAATCATGATTAAGCTCACTAATCTGATAAGTGACTAATCCTTGATTAAGGGCCTATTGTTTCTTATAAATAGGACCCTCATTCTATTCATTGAACACACGAGTTGTATGAACGATGCTGATACTTATTGTTTTCTCTCAAATTCTTAATTTTTGTATCTGACTTTTGATTGATTTCGGTGGTGTTAAAGGTCCTTTAAGTTTGTCTTAGTGGTGTAATTTGTATTTAACTCACTTTAGGGCCTCAAGCTTGACGATTTCCTTATTGTGGTGTTTTTGTATCAATTTGGATTTCACTTGCACTATCCTATGAATCACAAACCTTCTACACTTAGCTTCCTTGATTGTTTAAAGGCGTGTTTGTTATACTGATTCTTGTTTTGAACTGGTTGTCTGTTTTTCTATTTTAATTGTTGCCTTCCAGTACGCTCAAAGGTGAGAAGACTACGTTTTGTCTACCTTGATGGATGTAGTTCTTTAAAAAAATGTTAGCTTATTCTTATCGTATTTTTTTATGATTTTTTTTTTTATGTGTAGGGAGGAGGTATTCCACGGAGAAGTGCTCCAGTTCTTCAAATGATTCGTGAAGAAGTATGCTTTTTAAAGTCCTTTAACTCTTTTACCTCTTACGGAAATGAGAAAATTTACAAGACCTATAAGTTGGAAGTCTAACATAGTTAATGTGATTTTTTAATTTGAATCTATGTTATCTAGACCTTTATTTTGACCATGCCGTATCGATGTTGACCTCTTAACCGACAGGACATCGGACACATGTCGAACATGTGTTGAAACTCTTAAAGCATCGAGTTTGGAAAAATATTACGTTTATAAAGCTTTTTTCGTCTATGTTTAGTAATTATTACGTGTATTTAGCATTTCATGGTTTGATATATGGCGTTGCTTTAACTCTTGAATAACATTATCACATATTAATACGAAAGCACAATTTTTATTCTTGAAATGGTAAGTTCCCTATCCATGTCCATGTTTTAGACATCGTCGGTATGTACTTAATATTTGGGCTTAGCGAGTTCGAACACTTGGATATGTCCACATAACATAACATTGAACTAATTAATTAGCTGGCACTACTTTGCTTTGTCCCCTCTAAGTGTTATGTCCACAAAAAGCAGTGATACGACATTCTTCTAGGGTGTGGAAATCTTTCTTGTCCTCACACAGATAATTTATAATCCTATAGTAAAAAGGTCTTCATTTTTGTATCTTGATCTCTTTGGGGCTTGATCACATAAGCAAACAAATTATTAGGCTCCAGAATCTAAAATCAATCATGTGGGGGGGGGGGGGGGGGATGTGGCCTTGGCTATCTTCAGTCACTTATTTTTCGGTTTGTGATCAGGTAACTGAAGATGACAGATACACCTTAGTTTTAGTGTTCGAGGCAAAAGCTCTGCAACTTTCAGATTTTGAGCAAAGACAGGTGATTATCTGATATCAACTTTCATGAATTGCTAAGCTGTTTTTATTTTCATCTTTGAGATTGAGTGACTCTATTTAGTGTTTATGTGTGATATATTTCTCCACCCTTGTCAGCAATATTGATCCTCTTTCTTCCACAGGCAAAGTTTGCCTCATTCTTCGGGCCTGGAATCACTGCTGAAATAGGTGAGACTGTTACTAAATGAGATCCCATCCCTTTTTCTTCCAATTATATAATGGGTAAAACCTGGAAGTTGATGGCATCAGGCATACAAGAAAGTTCAATTCGCATACAACTAGAAAATCTAACGAGATTTCTTACTAATAAATAAGTATTATGGCTCTGAAAATGCATATATAGCATCAATCACCGTTTTCATGCAAATATGACTTGGTTTCACTCGCAGGGAAAGGAGAAAACAACCTCTATGAAGTTCGTCTGATATCTAATACACAACCATAACAGAGTTCATCTGTGCAAGACTGTTTACCTAGTATCCTGATCAATATGACACTTCATTAAACATTTTGTATGGAATTCATAGATTCGAGCCACAATATGTATTGTTGACGGCTATTGGTGTCAATGGCTTAAGTAGAAGTATTTTTGCGCTATTACTCATGCTTGCCTAGAATTAATACCCTTTGAGGATGTGCATGTGCACTTGTTTCTTGTGGGAATCATTTTGCATATGAGCCTCTTCTCAGAGATCAATCTTTTGATGTGGCTTTGCTTAATGCCAAATGGCATTGTTTTTTTGGGTTATTGACCTGACCATGAAGGATGGCCTAAAAAACAAATTGACCATAAACGGGCATGAAGGATATTGAGGACCATAAGGTCCCAATTTATAAGAGACAAGAGGACCCAACAGTGTTGACATTGCATGTCAAGAGGATAGTCAAATTTTTTATTTTTTACTTTTTATTTTTTATTTTGGTTTCAATTGCTCTATTGCTCTATCTATTTGATTCACACATAGGATATCGACAAAGTAAACTGTGGTTGGCCTTTGAAGATATCCATAGATATGTAAAAAGGCAAACCACGGTTTGCCTTGGAGACATCCGGAAAAGATGCTCCCCTGCTTTCTTTCTCTCTCTCTCTCTCTCTCTCTCTCTCTCTCTCTCTCTCCGAATCCCGGCTGTTACCTTGATACTCACTCTCTCTAACTTCTCAAACCACCACCAACACCACGACCACCAATTCGTTTAACAACCGAAAAACAGAGACCATATCAACAGTTGTGACAAAGCTCAACTTCTTCATCGGAAACATGACGCACTACATCTGCTCTAATATTAAGCAACTTTACCAACCAAAAATTTAGTCGCATCCAAATTTACCAAGGGCCATCTAGCACTCTAACTTTCATGCACCTCTTGAGGGAGACATTATGAGTAAGTGAGAGTGAGAGAGAACCGCAAGGGAGGCCAATTGGACAAGGCATAAAATGGTGGTAGCACCTTAATATATTTGGGTGTTTGCTTGCTTGCCTTATGAGCGATTATAATTGAAAAAACTTGAGTGGGGTCCAAATTATGGTACTGGTGATGGCATCACCTTTGAAGCTTAGAACTCATGCAATGAGGCTGGTGGTGGTGGTTCGGGCAATGAGAGAGAGGGAGTATGAGGGTGGGGGTTGGGGTTGGGGTTGGGGTTGGGGTTGGGGTTCAGAGAGAGAGAGAGAAGGGGAGCGTCTTTTCTGGATGTCTCCAAAGGCAAACCCTGGTTCGCCTTTGTACATATCTATGATATCTTCAAAGTCCAACCATGGTTCGCTTTGTAGATATCCTATATGTGAATCAAAAAGATTGAGAGATAGATCAAGAAGAGCCTTAAAGAGAGCCTTGTGCAACAAATTGAATACCATGTTATCCCCAACTAATCCATGTGGACCGGGCCAGTTTCAGAGTAAACAGGATTTGGACCATTGCCAAAAGACCTAGGCGTCTCGGGTTTCTATTGGCCGCAACATGGAAAATAATTAAGTTGGTCTCTAAGCGTTTTTCCCTACCCAAGCCCGAACTCAACTTATGGAACCAAAAGTAGGAAGAAGAAGAAGAATTACAAGTCCAAGAAGGAAGAGTACTGTAAAGAAAAGGGAGAAGAAAAATCAAGGAAGAGAATAACTACATGTCACAGGTGTGACCCACCCGTCGGCGGAAATTTTTTTTTTCCAAGCATTGGTCACACTCCTAATATCTCTTGTTATAAAAGTGACATGCCTCAGCCTTTCGTGTGTTTTTTCGTATAAACCTCATGTCATGCTGGAGCATATCGGGATCGGACCCGTAGAATCGAAATTTTGAGCGACTCACCTCCCTTAGGCTCCGAAGAGATAGAGGGGTCATTTTGTTTTGAGAATGGGTCCTAAGAGCACTTCAAGGACGATCTCGAACTAAAACTTGGAGCTTGAGGTCCTCGAAGGGATTCTAAGGCTCCTAGGGCTTCATCGGCATAAATAAGACAATGAAGTCGAACTTGATTTCCTATTGGGCTCCAAATATTTAAGATCCAACCACAAGGGTATTTTAGTTATTTTCATACCAAGGCGGGACCACCCGAGGTATTTTGGGTCCTTTTGGCAACCAAGGGCACATGAAGTAAGGGTTGGGTTGGGAGTTCATCAAGGAAGCAAGGAAGGAGAAAGCATGGGGCACATGACCGTGTGGTTGAGGGTCACGATCGTGCCCCGTTTGTGAGGATTGTGAACCTCATGTGAAAGGGAGGTCACAAGAGTGTCGTTGAATTACACGATTATGGCCCTTCCCCCTCTAGCAAGAAGGACACGATTATGTCATCCAATGACATGATCGTGAGCTTTTTGAGCAGAAAAAAGCAAATCTGAAGAAGAACTGGTCAACACGGTCCGTGATAAGCCACCATGGACTGTGGCAATTCAATTCTGCATTTTCCCCCTTTTTCGTTCTATTTTATTGGGTTTAAGTTTCCCCTTTTGTCCTCGCCCTTACTCACATGTATCCCCTACCCTCCTAGTAACTTTTTGTAAAGCTTAGCCCACTTGTAATTTGGCATGTTAAGCCCCTCTTCCATCTCAATGCCCCATATATACGAGCTATATGGAGGGAAGAGAGAACTTGGTTATTGGTGAATGAAAAAGAAGAAGCTTTGGCTATCTCCTCATCTCTCAAAATCTTGTTTACTTTATCCACTTGATTAATGGTGGTGTTGAAAGTCTTCATTTTATAGAATTTATGCAGGTTTTCCTTTATCAAATTTTGGTGGGTTGTAGTTCTTGGGTGGTGGATTAACCGTTATCCCAAGCGCATATCATGTGTTCAAGTTAGTTTCCAGGTTTGTGTTGTTCATCAACATCATCTCCGTCATCTTCCACTCAAGTAGCATCGAATCCCACCGCACCATGATCCATTTGGTATCATAGAAAATCCATGTTTGGGTTTTGTTTGAGTGTCCATTATTCTTCAATTTTTGACGTTAGGGTTTCAAACCCATTCTTTTTGGAGAGAAATTTCAGTACCCTCATTCCCCGTACTTATCAATTTGGTTGAATTTGGTCTTCTTGATGTTATGGGGAATTCGATTTGTGATGTTTGCATTGTCAGCATTGTTGTTATTCTTTATTGTTATTTTGAAGTTATAAAGGACCCGAGCCAAGATACATAGATAAGCTACAAGAAAACCCTAGCTCCGAAAAATTCCCCGAACACATACCATCCTATTCCCATCCTCTTGAAATGGAAAATCCAAATGATCCAAATCAAGAGGAACCCAGCCAAAAAACCAAGTTTCAAAGGGGCATTTATTTAGAAAGATCCAAAATTAATGGTTTAGAAAGAAAGTTTGAGTCTATGTAGCAAACTCTTGGGGCTTTCACTTGCATTTGTCACCGCACGTTTTCAAAACTAGCTTCATTCTAGAAGGGGAAAGACACCTCCTAGCCCTCATCGAGCTTCCCTTCATAAGTTAAGTAGTGATGGAAGTGGTTCCATAATGCCAAGGTTGAGCGCTCGGAGTTCACTGGCCCCCTTGACTTGGACGACTACTTGGAGTGGGTTCAGCTCGTGGAACGGATTTTCGAGGCCAAGTGCAGCAATGATGAAAAGGCCTTCAAGGTGTCTAGCCTCAAACTCACCAAAGTGGCATCTCTTTGGTTTGAGAGTGTGAAGTTTCAACGAGCTGGATGTGGGAAAAGGAGATCGCTTTGTGGGCCAAGCTCATGAAGCTAATGAACAAGTGATTCATTCCCGATAGATACAAGAAAGACATGATTAGGAAGCTCTTTGCCCTTGAGGAATGCAAGAGGAGTATGAAGGAGTACATCTAGGAGTTCGAGCAGCTCCTATTCAAGAGTGATTTACAAGAGCAGCAAGAACAACCCGTCATAAGGTTCTTGAACGACTTAACCCCTTCTATTACCAACAAGGTTCAAGTTTAACCTTTCCACTCTTTAGATGACCTATCAACCTATCCTGCAAAGTCAAGAAAAGGAGGAACGAAAGGGGCTCCTCCAAGGCCTATGGGCATAACCCTCTTCCTCCTCCTGAGCAGTCACACCCCATCACTTCTGGTCCCATCACAACTCCAAAATCTACCTCTCCGTTTAGGGTTGACAAGAGCATGGGCATTGTCGTACCCTCTCCTCAAGAGCTCTCGAAGAAGTTTGAGGGAAAGAAGTGTTATTAGTGCCTAGGCTATGGTGATTACCAAGCCGAGTAGGGGTCGCAATAATACCCGTACCCGCGGGTACTCGCTCCTACCTGATCCTGGAAAAACGGGTATGGGTACTATTTTTTAAAAAAATACAGGTACGGGTCAGGTACGAGTATGGGTCGGGTGCGAGTACGGGTACGGAGGAGGACTCGGTGGGTACCTCACTCGACTCGACCCGCACTAAAAAACCCTACACAATGCTCCCATACGTAGTCCATACTCCACGTTCAATTGGATTTAGCCCAATTTGTTCCACGCTTTCAACCCATACTTTTGAAAAAAAAACCCACGAGACCAATATTAATATTACTGCACTACATCTAAATTCGAAATTCAATACACTTCCTTCTTCCTTTTTTTCCATTTGCGTTGTTATCAAGATGTTAGTTTATGTTTCTTTCAAATTCCTACATTCGCACTTAAATAGGCCCTAAAATTTTCGTTGAAGTACTCGAATACGATCCATAAATTTGGGCATATAGGTATAAAATGGGTGATATAATTTAATCTTTATTTATACCCGAATAGTACCCGTTATACTCGCATACCCGGTGGGTACGGGTAAGGGTACTAATTTTTAGAACCCGCTAAATAGGGGTAAGGGTAAGGGTATTGATTTTGAAAACGGGTACGGGTAAGGGAACAGCTCGACCCGCTCCAAACCCGACCCGTCGCCATTCCTAAAGCCGACTGTGCCTCAAGGAGAATCTTAACTTTAAAAGGCATTGAGGAGATTGAAGAAGGCATCAAGTTGGCCATGAAATAGGTCGTCACCAAGGGCGAGGATTCAAGCGACGAAGAGATCAAGCTTAAGTCAGATAAAAGCAAGATGCATGTCTTGAGGAAGCTTTTGCACTCCCATGAGGTTCCTCATGACAAGTCTCAACGAGAGACGCTCTTCCACTCTCAATGCACCTTTAGAGGTAAGGTTCGGGACCTCATCATTGATAGCGATAGCTGCACCAATGTCGCATCAACCTTCGATCAAGAAGCTTAGTCTCCTAACCACACTACATCCACGACCATGCACTCTTAAATGGGTTGATGATTGCAATAACCTTAAGGTAACCTTGCAAATCCTCATATCTTTATCAATTGAGTTTGAGTATGTTGACATTGTGCTTTATGATGTTGTTCCTATTAATGTTTGTCACATACTTCTAGGGAGGCCGTGGCAGTTTGATAGGTGTGTCGTTGTTTATGACCTTGCTAATGCCTACTTCTTCACCCATGGCTTGAAACAAATAACCTTATGCCCCTTAACCCCTCAGGAAATTAAGCTCAAGGTGGGTGGTGTAAAGAGGAACCTTCCTGTGAGAGAGATACAGGATGAGAGTGCTCATCACGAGAACAAGCAACTCCTAGCTTCGTCCTTGCTTAGTAACGAGCCTATTGAGAGTGATTATCCTAAAACACAACAAATTAGTCTTGTTTTCCCCTCATTGCCCCTCTCCTTACCTAATAAGCCTCCTCTCAAGTTGTACTAAAGTGAAGGCGACTACAACCTAGGTTTTGGCATTTTGTGAGTGCCTCATGGTATTGCGCCGGGTGATGGAGTAATGAAATCGCCAACTGAGAACCCTCCAGATTATGAGCTTTCCTTTTATGATTATGTGGAGGAGTTCAATCAGCTTATGCAAGGCGAGGTTCATCTAAGGATCCACAGGGGAACCACCTATACCACCTCTTTCTTCAAGGCTCGTCGCCTTTTTGAGAGGCATCGAGTTTCTAGTGCAACCCTACATCAATCCTTGAAGAAATCCTATACCGGGGTGCATGGTCATAATGGGCACCTTGCTTTTTACTCCCAAAAGTTATGGGTAAGTCTTTTTCAAGAAGGGGAGTCTTGAGCATATTGGGATTTTAGCATGGTATTTTTATATTTTTAATGTAATTTTAATTATTTCTTTTTATGTATTTTAGTTAGAAAATTAGGAAATAAGGGAAGCCAAAGACAAAGCTACAGTCGAAGACGAAAGACACTTCATCGCATGCACTCTACATGCTCAAGATTACGTAGGAAATTGCATGCACAACCTTTACGTAATTAAAATGCTAAATCAAGCCATGCATGCCATGCATAAGCTACGTAAAGGTGAAATGCAAAGAAGCTTAAAAGAAGTCTTAAGATCAAAACCTCACAAACACACTTATTTGAGCTCAATTAGGCCTACACCGTCCAAGTGTGAACAACCTATTTTTGTGCAAACTCATTGACACTTCTACCGTCCAAGAATACATGAACAAGACATGATACATCCCTCCCCTCTCTCTAGGTCGATCGGCCTTTAATTCATTCACACCCAAAGTCCATCGTTCACACTACCGACCACCACATACACTCCCTTAGCCATCTTGAAATTGGGAGTTATTGACTACGAATGAAGAGAATGCATGTATGTTCATCCTCTCTTGAAGCCTCCTCAAGCCTATAAATACTCCCTCTTATTGAAGCCAAACTCACTCCATCATTCATTCATTCTTCCCCTTACACTCTCATTCTCTCATTCTCCATCTCTCAATTCTCTCATTCTAATCTCTCCATTCCTATCATCATTCTACCATTCATTCCTATCAGCATTTAGGCTAAAACCGAGTCTAAACAAGTGGTGAAAGCACTAGCTTGGTTAGCAATTCGGGTCTCATGTATTTGGTTATGAGTTGTCAAAAAGTCATCTCTAGTAGCCAAAGATTTAATAACCTCGTCTTACTTCTTTTGATGCACAAATTTCCTGTGTTATGATTGAAGCATTGCCTCCATCATGGCCTCTAGGCTAAGCTTTTGGGGAACTTACGGTTGTGGGGACCCTTGGGGTGGCCCTTGAAAACTGGGGGCGGGAGGTCTTTGTCCTTAAGAGGAACATATGTGGTTATTATTCCGGTGAGAGAAATTTGGATGAAATCTCAAACCAGCATTGTACACATTTGATAAAAGGTCAAAGAACGACATATGGTCCATGTTACCAACATAGCTGACTTGGTTGGTTAGATCATTGCTAGCCAACCCATTAGGATAATATAAGGTCTCATGCTCAAATGATTGATATAAATGCACATGGAATTGGAGGGGGAGGGGGAGTAGTCACATCCATTTTATCCATCTTTCGAGTAATGACATTAAACTTAGCAGATAAGTATCAGCATCAACCTCAAACTTACCTCTCGTCCTCGTAGAATAGGGCTTGGACCATTGGTAGTTATTCAGTGCCATTTGCTCAATGAGTGCATGGAGGTTGGAGCTCATCCACGGTCTTGCTCATGATGTTTCCCCCCGCCGTCACCAAAATGTTGACCCTCATATTGTCATTAACCCCATTGTAGAATGCTTAAATTGGGACCCATAGATCAAATCAATGTTGGGGGCACTACTTCAAGAGGCTTTTGAACCTCTCCCACGCATCATAAAATGACTCTTCTGTCTCTTTAGTGAATGTAGAGGTTTGATTCCTCAAACTCGTCAACTTGCTAGGTGGAAAGTACTTCACCAAGAATGCACGAACAAGTTGATCGAATGTTGTGACGGCGGTGGTCGCCGAGAGGGAATTCATCCATTCACATGCCTTCCACTCTAGTGAGAATTGAAAAATCTTAGCTTGATGGCATCATCGGTGGCCCCATTCACCTTGAAAGTGTCGCATGCTTGGCGAAAAATCCTAAGGTGCCGGTTGGGGTCCTCATTGGGAAGGTCGTGGAATGGATTTCCTCACCAAGTTGATTAGGGAGCTCCTTAACTCGAAATAATTAGCAATTTAGCATTGACTCCCGGTGCGTTGATGGCCTTAGGCTGGTTTATGACATTAGGCGTCAAATAGTACCCAAATGTTCTTCTCTCTCCGACAATCTTGAAGTCCTCCTTGGCCTATGCTTTTTGTCTTCTTCTAGTTGCCTCTCTTCTTTCCTTCTTTTGTCTAGAAAGGTTCTTTCAACTCCGAGATCAAATTCAAAGAGCGGTGCCTTTTTTATACACCAATGGAAGACATAACAAAAGACAAAAATAACTACCAAGGAAGATCAAAATAGACAATAACAAAAAAAAAACTGACTTAGTCGATCGAGGTTGTTCCCACAATAAACAAAAAAAAAAGGCTGCTAGGGACAAAGTCCACGTCAATGGCGCCAAAAACATGATACATCACAAGTGCATGGGTGTAATTATAGCATAAATCAAGGTCATTCCCATAGGGACTTCGCTTCACTACACATCAAACTAGCCTCCTACCTAATCGCTAAATCGATCGGGGTTTGAATTGGTTTCTTCAACAACTATTTCTAAATGACAAAGCACTCAAAAATCCAGGAATAAAATCAATAGATAAAAGTGTTCAGGGGACAAACCTAAGTCACTCAACGAATTAACCAAGTGGATTGAACATGTATTTCACTAATTTGGAACATTCTAGGGTCGATAATCACATAAGTTCTTTCGCAATGAACTTTTGACAATGGAGTGAACTACTTAGCAAAACTAATCACCTATTTTCGTGGTTGTTTAGATTTTAATCAAGTTAAACTTCAAATTATCAAGTGACCCCTAATTAGAAAATCTTCTATGTCTAATTCATCTTATAACTAGTTTAGCCTAGGGTTTTCAATTATAGAATTTCTCCTTCTAGTACTTCATTCATAATCTAACTACATACTCTTGATGGCCAAACAAGAACAATGAAAAACATATTCAAAGGTGAACGCATTCAAACTAGATTCATACTTGTTCAATCCAACAAAACTAATTCATAAAGCAACTATCAAGGTTCATCCCCCAAACTAAAAGGAAACTACTCACAATTCATGATTAAACTACAAAGCAACTGAAATTCAACTCTAGAAAGCATATAAAACCTAAGAGATTGAGAATTAAATTGAGAAATGATGGAGAACTTGATGAAAACTTAGCAATGGAAGACTTGTGCTCCTTCGTGCTTCGAAATCGATCTTGGACAACCTACAAATCTTCAATCTTCATTCTCAAACTCAACTATGATGATGGGAAGAATGGATATGAATGATAGAAATTGATTAAAGTGAATGATTTTTGGAGGTATGGTGAGGGATGGATGAATGAATGTTGAAAGTCCTCATGATTTTATAAGAACAACCAAAGAGAAATGACAAAAACTGAACAGGCTGGCCTGCCATGGACTGTGCTAGGACAACACGGTCTGTGGTAAACTCCTCGCCAGAGCCCACAGTCCATGTTTAAAGCGTATCCCAAATTTGCACCTTCTGCGAGCCTCCACGATCTATGTGGCTCTTCTTCACACCCGCGCCAAGCAATAGCATGCCTTCTCAGTTCATGGGCCTTCTTTCGGGATTAGGAGGATCTAAATCTTCCTTTCTTCAACTCTTATGCTCACTTGGACATTCACACTTAGTTTTTACTTGGTTTTTATTAAAATTTCATCAATTACCTACGAAATCCAACCAAACTCCAAACCAAGTGTAAAATGGAAATTCGGGTATAAAATAATATTCACATCAAATATCACCCAAATTCATACGAAAATATCCAAGTTTACTTATATACAATAAAGACTTACCACTAGGAGGCGAACGTGTTGAATGGAAAGTTTGTGTCCTGTGTAGAGTGTTAGCACTCCATGCCCCTGTCTGCTGAGTTAGTGTAATCCTGTGAGATGAGACTTAATGGATTTGACAATTTACCTATGTAAAAAAAAAAATCAAATTAGAGCCAAAGACTCAATTTGGTAAATAACCTATTGAGTCACTTATTGAGAAAAATGACTTATTAAAAGATTTGACCGATTCCTATAAGTTAATAGGTGTTTGGTAAACAACCTACTCACTTGGCTGATTGGGTATAAATGTATAATAGGTTGATATAAGCAGCCTATACGATTGACTGTTTGTAGAAACTACCATTTAACCTAAAATTTATCAAAAATTACATACATACCCTCATAAAAAGTAATTGATACGTATTATTTTAAAATTGGTGACAGTGTTTCTCAAAAAAAAAAAAATGGTGACAGTTGTATAAATGGAATTTGAGTAATTACCTTTTCAAAAATAGCTAACTTTACTAAACATGACGCTCCAAACAACCAATATACAGTGCAAATCCAAACATATAATAAAGTAGACAACCAATGCAAATAGACAATAATCATTAACTAACAACATTTTAGAGTGCTTGGATAAAAATGCCACTATACTTTGCCAAAATTGCAAATTTGCCACCCGTCAAAAACATATTATGAAACTGCCACTAATCTAACATAATTAAGACTAATATACCACTTTACCGGTTTTTTACCTAGAGTAGTAGGTAACTCGTTTCTTAACCCTTAAACCAACCCCATTAAGTTTTTACCTACCTAAAATTAATTTCCCCACTCCCCTCTTTAATTTTTTTACTGGCTTTATTTAATCCCCCTTCCCCCCCTGATTCTTTACCTCCTTCCTTCTGTCTTCTTCTTCAACCTTCCGCCATAACCCAACTTCTTGTTCTTGTCTTTCTCTTATGTTCCTCCTGTTTTTCTCCAGTTTAGGGCTTAAAAATTGGGGCTTTTTAACTCTGTCTAACCCTAATTTTCTTCCCCAAATCAACGATGGCTACATCTTCCTCTGTGTCGAACACCCCAGTTAGGGCATGCCGCGACTGTGCATGCGACAAGAAGGTACTTTTTCGGTGCAAGTGTGGGACGATTTGCCTTGTGTACACTTCATTCACTGTAGACAACTCTCTTAGGAGGTTTGCGAGGTGTATGCATTGGCAAACTCATGAAGACTGTGGGTTTATGAAGTGGATTGATGACCCAATCTGCGAGACTTTTGCAGTTGCTGCTAAGAGATTGGTTGCTCGACATGAAAAGGTCAAGACGGAGAGAGATGGGTTGAGGGTTGAGGCCGATATTGCTGAGGCCAACATCAACGATTTGATGGGTGAGCTTGAGAGGCTGAGGGGGGTGAATCAGAGTCTGAAGAAAAAATCTTGGTTGGTGATTGTGGGGTTTATGTTTGTGTTTGTCATGGGGGTTCTGGCTGGGGGGTATGGTAAGTAGAGGGGGTTGATGCTGATGGGGGTTGGGTGGTTTTTGCAAAGCTGATGATGAAGAAGATGATGTATATATGAAGAAGTGATGATGGTGATGATTTTTTTTGCTTGATTGAATGGCCATTGTAAGCATTCTGGACAACAGATGCTTCAATTATTTTGGGGTTCAATGGTCTGTTAATCATCAACTTCTATGTTCATGTATGTTTTAGGGTTTATGTACGTTTAGGGCTGGCAGTTTAGGTAGGGCTGATTGATGAAATGTAATTAAAGCATTGTAATCAATTGTTTGATGAATGATGAATGAATGTTATGGTAAACTTGGATTGTATATGTCTCCTATAATGCTTATGCTATGCTTTGATGTGCTCAAAACCTTGCAAAAAAACAGGTTATGCTATGCTCTGTTGTTTGATGCTCAAAAACTTGCAAAAAAAAAAAAAAAAAAAAAACAGGTGACATTGAACAGAAATGAAATGAACAATGCAAACTGTAATGGCTTCCAAGACAGGATGAAACGGGCTTTAACAGAAAACTGAATCAAACTTGCATTAAGTATGAGGGAATATGTAATGGGTACAACATCTAGTGTTTGATGTACATACTCCTCTGTTTTGGCTTAACCTTGCAACCAAAACAGGGTACAAAACTAACAGATGTACAAAATACATATTCCCCCCCAAAAGATTGGCATAGATTGTCATTCTGCACAATTCAGCACACCATATACAACCTACTTAGTATTCATTCACAAAAGAAGCCATGACAGTCCAAATGGCTTTACAAACACCACCACAAACTACTAGTTCCCTAGGTTCAACTTTGGCAATTTCTTCCTTGGTGATATTCTTGGCAATATAGTCTTCTTTACAGCTCTTCTTCCTAGTCTTTTTTGGAGTTGAAGTTGGAGATGGCTGCGATGGATGAGGTTGTGATCCAGTTAGTGGGATTTCCTTAAAATGGGCCACTCTACTTGCAACAGCAGCTGCTGCTGCAGCAACTACATCAGCAGGAGTTGCTGATTGAGCAAAAGAAGCAGCAGAAGAAGAATGTACAGCAGTAGCACAAGAAGAACCAACAGTAGCCGTTGCACAAGAACCAGCAGCAGCAGTTGCAGATGATGGGGTTGCAGATGATGGAGATGCAGCAGCAGCAATTGCAGATGATGGAAATGTGGTGATTGCAGATGAAGCACGGCCGGCGGGAGCAGGTCTAGGGGCCTTTTTGTGATCCTTCTTCTTTTTGGCTATGATATCCATCAATGAAAGAAAGAAAGAAAGATGTAATGAGAAAGCAATCACAATTCAAGAACTAAACCCTAAACCCTAAAAATTACTCATAAAAAATAAAAAAGTCAAACTGTAACTTGACTACACCCTAACCCTTAAACCCTTGAAATAACTAAAAAAAATAAAAAAAAAGTCAAACTCTAAGAATACAATATAAGGTTAAGTTTGTTACCGTTAACTTCTTCACCACATGTGGGCAAGTCAATTTGTTGTGGCCTTCAAATCCACAATTTGAGCAGTAAATTCTGGTGGACTCCCTTGACATTTTCACCCTTATGCTTTCACCAGCCTCTGGCATTCTAAAATACTTTGTTGTGGTTTTTTTCTTGGGCTTGAAGTATGGGGCAGTTACAACACATCCAGGGGCAGTTGCCCACATGTTGGACCCATTTAGTGGATGTAGTGTATGAGAATATGTCGCTACAAGCTTCTCAGTTGCATAGCACTCATGGACAAAGTTAGTTGGTCTCAATCTTTCCTCCCTCATCACAGCAATTGAATGGGGGCATGGAATCCCATTTAGTTGCCATGAATTGCAAGTACACATTTTTGCATTCAAGTCCACTACATATTCTTCAGCCCATGCGTTGTTGACACTAAATAAGCCTGGCGACCTAGTAACCTCCCAAGTCTTAGACTCTTCAATCTTTTGTCGTTTTTCATTATCCTAGGAGGTATTGGAGTCTTGATCTTAGAAGCCCATGCATTTTGTCCCCACTCTTTTCATGACCTTGAACATCCAATTGAGCATAGAAACTATAGGCATGTACCTAGCTTCATGATGAAGGCATTGAATATTTCGGCCATGTTGTTATCCACCGAGTCACACTTGGCATGTGGTTTGAAGAAAGCTCTACAAAATGCTCCACACCTTTTCTTTCAGCGACCCCAAGCTTGTGGGTCAAGATCATAGAGGTTTTTGGCATTCTTCTTCATCTCAATCTCTGTTGTTGACTTAGCAACCCTCCAGAACAGCTTCTTGTACATCTCACCCCTAAATGTCCTCCTTAGGTTGGCATACACATGCCTAGCACACAGTCTATGCTCACATCTTGGTAAAATCCTTGCCACACTGTCTACTAGACCCTAAACCAAGCAAAACACACAATCAAACAAATACAAAATATTAAAAAAAATAAAACAGACTGTAATTTTAAAAAATTTAAAACCTTAAGGAAGGGTTTATTGGTACCTTTTGTTGATCTGAAATAATTGCCCATCCATGGCCATCCCCCATGTCAAGATCAATATGTAACTGTGAAATGAAAAGATCCCAAGTCTCCTTTGATTCTGTTGAGGCAACTCCCCAAGCTAAAGGATACATTTGGTCATTTGCATCCCTCCCAACAGCTACAACCACTTGTCCTCCCCAAGGTCCTTTCAAAAAACACCCATCCAAACTCAAAACCCTCCTACATCCCTCCAAGAAACCCTTCTTCAATGGTCCAGGACATACATAAAGAAACTTGAACACATGCTCATTTGTCTCCTGATTCTGTGTTGTTTTCAGAACAACAGATGTGCCAGGGTTTTTGTCAATAAACTCCCCAAGATAGTCTCTAAGTTGGGTAAACTGCTCCCTATAATCACCAACTATAGAGTCTAATGCCTTCCTTCTTGCCCTAGCACACATACACAAAGCAGCATTGTAATTCAGCTCCTCCTTCACCATTCTCTGTAAGTCTCTGGCAGTGATGGTTGGGGTTATCCTAAATCTGCTCCTATAATGCTCAGCCAGCCATTGCACACTCATATTTCTATGTCCAGCCTCAAAGCTAAAAGTTATACATGTGTGAGGGGGACCAAATGTTTTCACTGCATAGCTTTTCTCCTTGCCTACTTTTGATCCCCAAAACCTCCACTTGCACCCTTCACCCTGACAAAATAGTTGATACCTCACTTTGTCACTCTTGCTCACCTTCAGATTGTAACCACCTAGTATCCTATAGTTATCAACAACTTTTTTCATCTCCTTCTTGTCAGCGAATGTCATCCTAGTAAGGAGTCTACTAAGGATTGCAGGATTGTGTCTAGGACACTTGGGCTTCTTCTTCCTCATGCTAGGCCTTCTCTTTCTCAACACACCATCAACCTCAGCCTCACTCTCACTCTCAGGGCTGCTGGGGTTGTCAGAATCATGGTACTGTTCTTCCTCAACTCTCTCACCCTCCTCAACAACCCCTCCTTCAATCAAACTATCATCACCATCTAACACAGCATTCCTATCAGCTATTTCATTGTCCCTCAAATCCTTTTTTTTCTTCATGACTTGAGTCATTTCCTCATCCTCAACTTCAGAACCATCACCATCACCATTGGGTACATAGTCCTCATCATCATCCTCATCATCATCCCCATCCTCAAACCACCAAGTAGCCTCACCAACAGCATCATCACCAACATCATCAACCACTTTTTCTTTCCCCTTATCCTTACTAACATCAGGATGCTTCACATACATTCGAACAAATGGACATTTCTCTAAAAAGTCACTCAACATCCTTATCTCATCACCCCCTTAACCTCAATAAGACTGCCCTCAAATCCTATATTATCCCCAGACTTGCTAATGTAAAGGGTTTCAATTTTATCTTTTGTATACCCAGCATTCTCAACAAAATCAATCAGATCATCCACACATAACCTATCAGGGTCTACCTCCATTTCAGTGACCTCACTATCAATGTAAACCATATGTGGATTCGATATAAACTGCCCCCATGAAAGATTTGTAATTTACCCATTCTGAAACCCTATAATACATGAAAACAAACCAAATTTCAGATACGTAAACACCAATTCATCAGTTACAGAGGGTTTGTTATCTGGGTTTCTGGGAAAATGAAGAACTTAAACCCTAGAATTTTTTTTTCGACTAATTCAACTGATAAGTACTCCATACTGATTAACAACATCAAAAACACCAACAAATACAAACCAAACACAGAAGTTTGACAAAAAATCGGAATTTCGAAAATTAGGGTTTTGATGAACTTATTGGGAATGAATGTGGAGCTCACAGGCCTTCAATCAGATCCTCAACACTTCCCTGGGATGCGATTTTGATCCTTGAAGTTGAATTCAGGGTTTGATTGAAGAAAGAAGCAGAATCACTGGTGGAATTTGAAGAACCCAGGCGATGGAGAGTAGCAGGAAGAAGAAGACGTTGCCTGGGTTTTTTTGTTTTTGAATTGGAGGGAAATAAATGAGGGCCCAATGCATTTTTTTTACTGTGTTTTAGTATAATTAGGGTTTTTTAACTTAATTATGTTTATTTTTTGGTTTAATTTAGTTAGTCACACCCACCCAACAGATTAACCTGTTGCTTTAGGTTACAACTTCTCCTCAGCCGATAAAGTGGTATATTAGTCTTAATTATGTTAAATTAGTGGCAGTTTCATAATATGTTTTTGGCGGGTGGCAAATTTGTAATTTTGGCAAAGTATAGTGACATTTTTATCCAAGCACTCCAACATTTTACGGAACATGGTGAAATTGAAATAGGGGTACCATGGTCATTGCGGGAGGTTAGTCAGTCCATGGCAATTAAGCAATTTCATCAGGAGATGCTTTTGGATTATGAGTCAGCTGAATTTCCCCAAGCGAAGGAATTGAGAAACCCTTGCAACAAACTATGGGTTTTGGAATCTTGGGAGGACATAGAAGAGCCTAGAGCCGACGAAAGAAGCCCGAGACATGTTCCGTTCTGCGCTAGCCAAGCTTTTACCAAGAAGAGCCCTCATTAATGGTGTCCGCCGTGGAGAACCTCACCTGCCGCCATCTTCATCCCTCAGATTTTATTCCTTGAATCATGCTCCAAATGGGAACCCCGTCGCCCTACAAATGATCAATTACGCTCTCGGAGTCGCTAGGTCTCAGAAAACTGGTTATCTCTCTTCCCAATTGCCTTTTTTACTTTGCAGAGATTCTGTTTGCTTTCTAGTTTCAATTGTTATTGCGCCCCTCTGCTGCTTGTTTTGGTAGAGGGGATCAATTCATGCCATACTTGCTCCCTTCGGCGATGATTACTGTTCTGCAGTTTTAAGTTCGTATTTTGTTGTTGTCCTCCAAAATTAAGGACGGGTTTGCGTTCTTGGAACTTTTTACGTTAATTGCTTGGGCTAGACAGCGGTATTTTTCTTCACTTGTTACTTCCTTAGATAGAGTACCTCAGTGATTGATATCAATCTGTGTTTAATGCTGTATTTTGTTTATTAAATAAGCAATTTTTTCTCGAATATTCATGGGCTGTAGTCCATTTGGCGCTATTGATTTAATGCTTCTTTTCTGTTTGTTATGAATTGCTTGTGATGGGATTTATTAGATGAATCATACCGGGAGGCTTTGCTGGTGCTGGAGCAGGGATTGGCTTCTCAATCTCATGATGGAACAGATTCCATCAAGGATAACTCCAAGGGCATGATTTTTCTAGCAATTGCTAGTTTACTATCTGAAAGGTTAGCAACACTAGCATCTTAAGTGAAAGTTCTATGTAAACAGTTATTGTCGGAATTGATGGCGATGTGTTTGAATTGATTTGTGTAGAGGAAATACAGACGAAGCAAATCAAACATTGTTGAGAATACTAGATTTATCGAACTCTTCTGTTGCGGTCAGAGGTAGATCCTGCAATCATTATATCTAGACCTTTTTTTTGCAATTGATATGAATTATAATCTGATGTGCTGTTCTGCAATGTATCTCTTCTGTAGTTGCTGCCATGGAAGCACTTGTTGGGCTTAATTTAGAACTTGGACTGGTAACTCTTCGATGAACATAGATCTACCTCTTGCACTGTCCATGTTTATTCAAACATTATTATCAAATTTTTATATATAATGCTTTAACTTTGAAGATACATTTTGATGTAGGCGTGGCTACAAATATGAGATCAAAGGGCAAATAGCCAAGCATAAAACATTGGGTTCTCGCATATTCATTCAAACTAAGCTTTGATACTCATTTTAGTTAGAAGGGTTGAAACTTGTTTAGCTAAATCAAGATATGGAAACATCCACTGATCTAAGTAAGGCTAACTTATCAACACTTGAATTCACAATTCAAGATACAAAAGTTATAAGAGAGTTTTAGCTAAATTGACAAACTAAGCTCAAAGGATAATATTATAAACTCACATATTGAACACTGAGTGCAAGAGATGGTACTTAAAGAGCAAGCGGAATAACTAGTGTATTCTCTAACTACTTGGGTTTTTTCATGGTAAGGAAACTTTTAATCTAGCTTATTTGAACTTAATTGCAACTTATAGCATGAGTACAACTTCACAAGGAGGTCACACAAAACTTTACTGCCTAGGATAAGTGGAAATTAAAAGTGTGTTGCTGAAATACACACTTAGGTAGAGTTGCATGTCACCATTCTGATCATACTTGTCAAAAGTAACATGTAAGCTTTCTTCAAGTGATGTATGTGCAACTCAATAATTAGAGTGCAAGAGCTGGACAACACCAATGAACTCACTGAAACCAGAATGGAACTCAACTCAAGTTGGCTTTGGAAGCAAAGTCAGCATCAAGGAAAGGAAAACAAGGAAAGAAAGATAGATAACTTGTGTTCTAGCTGATACAAAAACACTACAACAAGAAACACAAGGGCAAGACTCAACTCATACCTATGGATACAGAAGCACCATCATAAGCATGAATCAAGCTCCACAGTTACCAATAGATTTGCCAAAAGAAAGATAACAAGAATCTTGAACACCAAAGGAATTGGATATGATCTTGGATAAAGGAAAATTCACCACCAAGACCTAACAATCCACCATAATTAGATAAAGGAAGGATCCACCACTAATCAATAAAGGAAAGACTTCCAATACCACCATTAACAAATGGATAAAGTAAACAAGATTTTTAGAGGAGAATGAGAGCTATTAGATTCTTCATTCGATTCATAAGCAAAAGTCATCCAAAGTCCGCTACAAAAGGTTTACATGAGCTATTTATAGGGGGGAGGGGGTTAAAACATAAATTAAGGGTCGGATCGAGGTGTTGCGGCTGTGACGACTTGGCTTGGCCAAGGGGGCAACTCCCCGAGGGGTCCGTCGCGGGTGTGACGTCCCACATCGTGGCCGTAACGTGGCGATAGGCGCTCTCAGGTTTCGCTGCGTCGCGAGCGTGATCCGGAGCGTCGCGGTCGTGACCTTGTGTCCAACGAAAACATGTCGCGGCCGTGGTGACTTGGTCGCGGGCGCGACAACCTTGAACCCAAGAGCCATCATGGTCGTGACAACTGTGTCACGAGCGTGACTTGCTTCGGCTCTAAATAGGGACAGAACGAGAAAGGGTTGTTGGCGCGACGTACGGTGTCGTGGCTGTGACGCCTTGTTTCCCATCTCAATCTCATTCGTCACAAGGTTCACAGTCGTGACCATGATGGCCATGCCCGTGATGAGCTAATGGCCTTCCCAAGCATCATTAACACTTCCATCATCCTTAACCCGGACCCTCCACCGTTATTAGTGCCGCGATGAAAAGGACATCCATCTAGAGGGCGTCCCAGGCCATCTCGGGGATGTTGTTGACTGTTAGGTCCCGGATCCACCTTGAAATGGACCCCACACATGATTAGGAAGTTCATTTGCTTGGTATTTTCAAGGGAGGCTTCGATGGCCGTAGACTTCGAGAATCGGACCCTACCTCGATATGGTTCATACTCCCCCTCTTGAAGAAGAGTGGTCCACAACTCTTGGGGGTTAATTTATAGGATCCCTCGGCAACTTGACCACTCGACATGTGTCTCCAGCACCTCGGGTATGACTTCTTTGAACCCAACATCTCCTCCATCAAAAGGGTGTCCACCATGTGGAAGGTGTTCCTCCGATTACTCCTCCTCCTCATCGCCATTCTCACAAAGAACTCGACATTATCTAAATGCCAACACGTAGCCATCCTCATTGTAGTAGAAATTGTTTGGAGGTTTGCTGGGTGAGGGAAAGGGACAAAGGGAGGGAATAGGAAATTTTTGTGGTGCTTGGTAACACTCTACCTCACATGGTTCGCTACAAGGCAAAGACAAAGCCATAGGTAGCTTGTCCTCACCATGAGCACACTCGACCCGTGTTTCTCTCACGTGAAGGTTCCTCTTCTCACATCCCAACCCGGTTTTGATTTGATGCGGGGGTAAGGGAATCAATTTCAACTTTTCATTATGCACAAAGGAATATGAGTTCTCGAACCCATCGTGAGTAGCCTTCTTGTCAAATTGCCACGGGCGCACGTGACAAGCGCTCATAGGAATAACATCACACAAGATGGAATCAAAATACTTAGATCCAATCGAAAGCTCAATGAAAACTTGTTTTGATACCTTCAAGACATCTTGATCGCTAATCCATTTGAGTGTGTAAGGACAAGGGTGAGGGAATGATGGGAGGTTGAGCTTCTCTACCAAACTGGTTGAGGCGGTGTTTGTGCAACTTCCTCCATCGATAATAAGATCTCAACCTTACCTCTAATAGTGCACTGTGAGTGGAAAAACAACTCCCTTGAGTCTCATCTAGAGGAGCTTCATTAGGGTGTGAAAGCCTCCTCAAGACTAGCAATTGACCGGTGTCTGCCTTAAGCTCGACCTCATCTTCACTAGAGTTTGCCTCATTGTGGTTGGCTTCTTCTTTTTGGACAATCACAAGCTCCTCATCAATCTCTCACATCTCTTGTATCGTTAAAGTTCTTTGAGTAGGGCACTCGACTTGGAAGTGACCATAGCCAAGGCATTTGAAGCATTTCTTGCCTTTCATCTTCGTTGGAAGATCCTTAGGGGAGGAAAAAGTGGTGCCTTTTCCTTTGTCGACCTTAGGCAATGGTGCGGACTTATGAGCCTCGACAGGGCTAGGAGTGGCCCGGCGATGAGATTCGATAGGTGGTGGTACCACACGGCCATAGGATTTAGGGATAACCCTTTCATATCTTATCCTCTCAACCTCGATAGCCATGTTATACAAGTCATTCAAGGTGTGATAAGGTTGAGTCTCGACTCTCTCAGTGACGACGGGGGACAATCCATTCAAAAATATCATGGCGGTTTTCTCTTGGGGCTCTTGGAGGTCACTTTTGATCAAAAGTTGCTCAAATTCTCGAATGTATTCGCTCACACTCCTTCTGCCTTGCTCTAAAGCAAAGAGCCTCCTCAAGATGTCTTGTTTGTAGGTGCGAGGAAGGAATTGTTTGTTTATAAGCTTTTTGAGCTTCTCCCATGAAGAAATCTTTCGTCGACCATCTCTAGCCCGTTGTGCCTTCACACTTTCAAACCATAAGGATGCCACCTTTGTTAGCTTCAAACTTGCCACCTTAGAAGCTTTCTATCGCTCTATCCCTTGGCCTCGAATATGCGCTCAACCAATCGAACCCACTCCAAATAGGACCATTGAATTTGGGGAGTTCAACCTTGATGTCGTGAAGGTCATCCCTAGGTGCTTGCTCTCCTCTTCCCCTTCTACGGAACATGTGCACGGAACCCTCATCATCATCGCTCGACTTAAAGTTCGGAGGACGGATGGGACTGGGGGAGGGTCTCTCTCTCCTCGTAGGTGGAGGTCGCACCTAGAGGTGTGCATCGATTTAAGCGAGCCTGGTAGTAATGGCATCAAGGACGTTTTCGATGCATGAGAACCGACTCTCGTAGCCCGGGTTAGGGGCCTCTTCGAGCGGGGAACTCATGGGGGCTCCTTTGACTCCGGCTAGATTCCTCTCGATTTGGATTGTTGGGGTGTCCCATACCAAAAGGAATGGGTGAAGGGACAGGTTGTGTTTCGAGCGGGGAACTCATGGGGGTCCTTTGACTCCGGCTAGATTCCTCTCGGTTTGGATCGTTGGGGTGTCCCATACCAAAAGGAATGGGTGAAGGGACAGGTTGTGTTTGGGGAGATTTTGTGGAGCTAGGTTATTTGTAGCTGGTTTTGTGTTTGACTTAGGGTTCTTTGTAGTTTGATGCAAAAAGAGATAAGGTAATCACAATAGGCAATGACACAACACCAACAACTCAATCATCCAAATGATCATTACTCCGAAAGAATCCAAAATAACACAACTCT
Organism: Portulaca oleracea; assembly: GCA_029582165.1. NCBI lineage: Eukaryota > Viridiplantae > Streptophyta > Magnoliopsida > Caryophyllales > Portulacaceae > Portulaca > Portulaca oleracea. The sequence goes on along the minus strand of CM055873.1, from coordinate 23,830,040 downwards.
ACTAACGCACCAATCACCAACAACAATCCAACAACAAAACTTCAAATTTGCATAATCATCTCCAACAAGTATCCAACACCCAACAATTCCAATAACTTCTACATGATCAAGAATACCCATAATCATCTAAATCAATCAAGAACAATGAAAACTCAAGCAAGAAATAACCTGGAAGCTTTGATACCAAATGGAGCATGGCGCGTTGGGAGAATGAGAGATAAGATAACTTGCTTGAGTATGTAGAGGATGATGACGGATGATAATAATGTTCATGACAGAAGATCATAATCTTGAGAAAATAATACCCACAATCCCAAAAGAAAGATAACAAGAATCTTCAACACCAATAAAACTGAATATGATTTTGGATAAAGGAAAGTCCACCACTAATCAATGAAGGAAAGACTTGCAACACTACCATTAACAAATGGATAAAGTAAACAAGATATTTAGAGGAAAATGAGAGCTATTAGCTTCTTCATTCTATTCATAAGCAAAAGTCATCCAAAGCCCCCTTCAAAAGGTTTACAAGAGCTACTTATAGGGGGGGGGGGGTGGGGTTTAAAACATAAGTTAAGGGCCAGATAGGGGTGTCGTGGGTGCAACGTAGGGTGTCGCGGTCATGACACCTTGGCTTGGGCAAGGGGGCACCTCCCCAAGGGGTCCGTCGTGGGCGTGACGTGGCGATAGGCGCTCTCAGACTTCGCTGTGTCGCGGGCGTGATCCGAAGCGTCGCAGTCTTGACCTCGCGTCCAACGAAAACATGTCGCGGCCGTGATGACTTGGTCGCGGGCGCGACGCCCTTGAACCCAAGAGTCAGTCATGGTCGTGACAGCTGAGTCTCAAGCATGACTTTCTTCGACTCCAACTAGGGACGGAACGAGGAGAAGGGGTCGCGGGCGCGACATACTGTGTCGTGGTCGTGATGCCTTGCTTCCCAGCCCAAGCTCATTAGTCACAAGGGTCACGCCTGTGACGAGCTGCTAGCCTTCCCGAGCATCATTAACACTTCCGTCATCCTTAATCCGGACCCTTCCCCGTCATTAGTGTCACGGTGAAAAGGACACCCATCTAGAGGGCGTCCCGAGGATGGTGTTGACCGTTTGTTCCGGTCCCGGGTCCACCTTGAAATGGATCCCACACCCAATTCGGAATTTCATTTGCTTGGTATTTTCTAGGGAGGCTCGAGAGGGTTTGGTGGCCATAGACTTCGAGAATAAGACCCTACCTCGATACGGTTCAGTGTCACTCTTGGCTTGATATTGCATGCTCTTCCTTAAATACATTGTTTGGTGCTTGGCGTTGTACTTTCTATATTCATGATTCAATAAATGATATTGACACTATCATTGATATAGAAACATAGGTGGAGCTCTTTTATCAATTCATAAATATTTGAAGGACTATAAAATGGGGTCAGGGATGGGTTACCACCCAGGTTAAAATGAAAAAAAATAAAAAAATTGGAAAAGAAAATCTCAACCATGCTGAACTAAATCGGCTTTACAAATACAAGCATGTTTGTCATCAAACTCCGAAGAGTTGAGCTTGTGGGCTTGACAAAGGCATTAGATTCCTTTCCTAGCAGGGGGTGAGCCCTCAGCAAAAGGCAATTGTCCCCAAAAAAAAAAATGAAAATTTGATACTAAGTCTTGTAGAATTTTATTGCATGATTCTTATTAGTTGAATTGGTAATCATGTATTCTATTAACCTTGAGATTCTAAGTTCAAATCTTGATGTTACAATATGTATAGTTTTTACTTTATGGAGACAAAATCAAAGGCCTGTCATATTTGTTGGATTCTCTTATATTGTTGTTTCCATAATTTGTTGTTGTTTTACATTATCATTATTATTTTATTTTTAACCATTTTATATGATTACTATATGCACTTTATAATTTCATCATATATTTTCATAATTCAAGCACAAATGATTTAGAATGATGATGTATTAAATCATTTATCGTAATTTAACTCATAAATTTAGAGCATGGTGTACTGTAGCTTTTCTTAGTTGTAAATTAAAAGTTCGTAACTACACTTGCATCACATAAAAAAATCGTTATTACTGTATCATTTTTTTAATAATAATTGAATTTTTGTTAACTATATATGAAAAATTGTTATTACATAGCAATTCTATTGTATTTATGAAAATTATTTTACAATTTCCAAATTTTTCTAATTATTATTTATTACAAAATATTTCAATTTAATATTTTGCCGCCTTGACATAAACTCCTGGCTTCGTCCCTGTTCCTAGCTAGAATCACATAACAGAATCAAGAAGGATTGGGATTTCTTGTTTGACATGTGTTAAGAGTGCCCACAGAGTATTGGGTTTCATGTGCACGTGAAGATAACTTATGAGTGATATCTGACATGTTTATACTAGTGATACTAATATGTTATTCGAAATGGGCTACTACAATTGATATTTCCTTTCTTGTGTAGGATGATACATCGTCAGTGCTTGCAGATAAATGCTTGAGCTTATTGGTAAAAGAAGGCCCTGAGACGTTAGATGACTATGGCTACAAAGTTTTCAATGCACGATCTAAAGCCGTCAAAGGCTTGGTTGCACTAGTCCATGGAGATATGGAATTAGGTGAATTATTGTCCCCTGATATGTTGGTTTACCTCATCTTTTGTTTATGTTTTTGTGTTGATCCAAGTCTTTTGGCTGTAGCTAAAATCTTTGAAGAGTGTCGAGGAGAAGGTTGCATTGGTCAGGTTCCATTCTTTTGGGTTATTGTGAGATGACATGTGACATGTTGAAGCTTAATGAACTTGCAATATTGTTTAGGCAATGCAGCTCTATCATATGGAGAGTTCTTGCATACCATGGGTGAGTTTGATGCAGCAAAGGAGCTATATCATAAAGCAATTGTTGAATCATCCACGGAGAAGGATTTTAGTTATCTGTATACTGCAGGGGCGTGTAATATGTCCTCACAAGAAATTCTTTTGGCATCCACCTGTGCTTTGGGGCAGCTAGAGTCACATTTGGGGTAATGAGAGAGTGATATAATCTTTTGTTGTCATTTTCCCCCTCTTTTATTTTGGATATGCTTCTACACTTTCAGGAACTTCAGATCTGCAGAGGAAATACTCACCTCGGCGTTAAGAAAGGCAGAGGAATATTTTGGTACATTTATTAAGTTTTATCCTAAATAAGGGTGCTTACCAACTGCTTTTTGACTAGATAATGAGTTTTCGTGGTTTTCTATTTAATGTAGGCATGTACCATGCCAAGGTTGGGACTGTGTTAATGTGCATAGCTCTTATGTATAAGCAGAAAGCTACTGCAGAATGCTCAAGTTCTCTGTTACTTCAAGAGGTGAGGAAGCTTGTGTTTGTTTATTTGGTATGATATCTGGTTTCAAGAGGTCAGCAAGCTTGTGTTCTTGATGCTTGTTTGGAAGCATGGAATTGTTCCACTTGCTAATGGGTATTTCCATCCCTTGCCACTCCTGCTCCTTCCCACTCAGTAAATTTTCCACCCGCTCCCCCTCATTTATAGATTTCTTTCCATTCCTTCATAAATTTCCACTGCTTCCTACTCAATCTATAAAGATAATGCTCCTTCCCACTCTTTCATAATTTTTACTCCTTCAAGCCCCTCCAAAAATTTCCCATGCTCAAAAATTTCCAACCTTTACCACCTTCTCACATTCCTTCCTTTTCTTATCCTTATTTCGTACCTAAAAGCTTAGATGAAAACAGCAAGAGGCGCAACGAAGCGCATAGGTCCCCAAGGCGCGAAGGCGCGCGCTTCACGGATAAGAGGCGCATCAAAGCGCAGTTTTGTTTCAAAATTACATCCAAGCCATATTTTCTCACTATAAGCTCAAAAAGGGCATCAAATAATGGATTAGGCACAAGTAATATGACGAAAAATCACGCAGATAGTCTATGGCCTGGAATAATCTTTGAAAGAGATAAGACAAGCATTGCAATTTATTAGGTGCACCCGGAGCACGTGCTCCGAATAGTATGATTGTTCACCCGCATATATTAGATTGTTCACCATGGATATTGGATTGTTCACTCTTATTACAATAATTGTTCACTTGTAAATATCTGGAGCACGTGCTCCGGGTATGTAATACATATCGGACAAGCATAGCCACATAAAGAAAGCGTAGGAAGCACAACACACTAAGTGGTTTTAAAACGAAGTCTTCAGGGTCAAGTAATAAGATAGACAAAACCGGTTTTAAAACCATGTCTCTCCTGGCAGTCGTCAAGGCCCTAGGCGAGAACAGACTGGATCGGTCCTTGGAGACTTGATTTGCTTGCTGGGCTGCTCTGTTGGAGTTGGAGGCTCCATGGCTGACTTCTTTCATATAGTAGCTGACTTCCTTGACCCTCAACTTCGCCTTCTAGGAATAGACCTCCATCAGCAGTGGTGCTGGGGCAGCCTATCAGGGTTGGTAGCTTGTGCAACTACGCGCATGGTGTGGAGCTTGGTTGAATGTATGTGGAGGGCTAGGGGAATACTAGGAGAGGTGTGGTGCAATAAGGTGGGTGTGGCTATTGCCTACGAAATATACAACAACAAACTTCGGTAGAAACACGCATGAGCGCGGTCTAGGAGATCTAAATATAGGTAGCCTATCCCATATGACCTGAAAATCATAGAGACGCTGAGCACGGAATATGCACCTAACAAAAGACATTAGTAAGAAAATGCTAACTGAATGTATGGTACCAATGTGCCAAGAGCTCTAAAGTTGTCCTTTTTGGCTGTAGAATGATGTTTCAGTCATGCTTTAAGGTCATAAGATGTTCTCTTAGTAGTATTTTTGCTCTGTGTAGGGGCTTTACCGAAAAGTTATTGGCTTGCTTAAGGCCCCTCCAGTGGAACCGGATGGTATGATACAAACAAACTGGTTTCTTGTCATATTCCATTCAAATTAGTGAATAACATCTTTCTTTTTGCGTCAGATGCAAGAGGTTATGTGGTGAAAGTCACTGAAAACATAGAGAAAAGGGACATTGTCGCTTTGGCAAGAGGTATGCTTGTTTTCAACATGCATTTGAGTACAATTATAATGATTGGGCTAATATTGTTCCTCTTCTCCAATGTGTTGAACTTTAATTTCCGAATTTCCTTCATTTAATGAAGAATAGCTGAGGAAATCTTCATATCTTTTGCACTTATCTTTTGCAAATAATTTTTGAGTATAAAATGATACTAATTATAAATTTTATATTTTATAATTACTTGATGCAAATAATTTTGATTACTATTCTGAATTATATGGTGATGCATACAAAAATATTTGTACACAACTTGTGATACCGTCATTTTATAATCACCAATTACAGAAAGAAATTTAAAATAAATTCATATTCTATACATTAAAGTCAAGTTCAAAACTGTATTTGCTAACAAAACGTGTCTAAGCTTTATTATTTTTGTGTCTATCATTAAACCCGTGCAATATAAATAGTTTTATAATAATTCCACCGTGAATATTGTTTAGAAAATATCTTTATTTAACAATGTCAATGGTCATCTTTTAATTCAAAAAATGCAACAATGATAATGATAATTCTATTTTATGTGTTTTTTAAGTTTTCATAAAATACAATATTACTATAACTAAGAATTTTTATTAGAACTTAATTTATTGATTGTAATATTTCAAGGATCATTCCATTCTTCTAATATATTACCAAAATTATGGTTAAGAAAGCCAGAAAGGTATGAAAAGTATATTTAGTCACATAATAATTACACATGTTTTGTGACTGTGCAAAAGAGAATAACATTTAGCTTTGAATGTAGGTTGAAAGTAACTGAACCTCCTAAATTCGTCTATTTAGGTTTGAGTTTCCTTAAGTACTTTCATTGAGGTTTGAGTTTCCTTATAATGTATGTGTGTGTATGTATATAATAATATTTTAATTTTGTTACACATTTACCCTTGATGGTTATGATGTGAAATTTTTAAAGAAATAGAAAATTAATAGTGATTATCTTCTTTTTTAATCTAAATCAATAATGAATTTCTGTTAATTCAAAACTTTAGTTATTAGAATATAATAATATCATGTGTCCTATCAAAAAAAAAAAAAAATATAATATCATGTGAACATTTATACAAGATTGCTTCTGAACATATATGTATGCATGTATACAAAAATATACATTTAAATGTCACGACATGTCTGTTGCTGTACCAGTGCAACTTCAGTTTTGTATATTGATTGTGCAGGCGGGTATGCTGAAGTACTTGGTATCCAGGAAAATAGGAAGGCTGAAGGGGAAAGAATGAAGCGTTGGGCGGAGTCTGTGTGGAGAAATCGTCGACTTTCACTGGATGAGGCACTAGATATGTCTCAGGCTTCTACTAAAGTCCCGGTCATCGATGTTCGAATTTGCAGGGTCTTGTAAATCTCGGTTTTTATTCAGTAAATCCATGCTTGTGCATCCTATCCTGCTGGGGAAGGGGAAGTACCATCTTAAGAATGGAAACCAAGGTAGGCATGTAGCCTTTTGGTAGATGTATTAGTGGGCTGTTTTTTGGGACGTGGATTGATGCAGGTTTCCAAGCACACATAATAAGTTTGTGAAAGTCACAAATATAAATTACTTGATTGATCTCCCAAGTTTCGATATAAAAAACTTTGGTTTGGTTATTGTTGGCGTTTTAGGATGGGGAGGGAATTGACATCTGCATAATGTGTTTGCACCAAACATAAATTTGAATGTCAAAGTTACAGTTTCATCCCAAAGACTCTTACTAACTTTTGAGTCAGCTGAGCTTACAAAAGGCTCTTCTTATTTTTAACAAGGCTCTTCTCGAAAATGGTTTGAATGGTGTTTCTGTTAGACCATGGGAGGGGATCTTTTCTTACTAATTTTTGAGCCAGTGGAACTTATGGAAGTTGTGCGTAGTGACTATTTTGATGGACGTGGGAAATGGTTCAAGAATGTAAGAAAATGTAGAGAAGGTTGCATTTTTTTATTGGCGTAAGGCCAGGTTATCTTGCTTTGGCCTTTCGCTTCATTTGTATTTCCAAGAAAATTTCGTAAGGAGCGGCAGTTGGGGTAAAGTTCTAACCATTGATTCTACTTCTGTGTGAATTTGGAGTCTTTTGATATTTTCAAGGTTTGTGTTTACACAAGATCAAGGTCAAGGATTGATGGTGGAGTTCTTATTGATGTTGGACATAAATCACACCCTATTATTGTTGCTTAGGACTCTTGCGGTGTGGAGCATGTCCATGTTCTCGTGGATTGTAGTCCATCCTTGCTGTCTTGCAACAATGAGAATGTAGATGGGGCTAGCCATTGAGCTCTCGATGCGAATAGTGATCTTAGATCTTGTATACCCTACCGTGATCTCAAATCTAAGGGCATGAATGTGGCTTTGGAATCAGGGGTTGCTCTGGATCCCAATAGAGGAGTCAAATTCTTGCCCTGAGGCTAATTTTAATGGTGTTGCCGACATTGGTAGTAGTCAATGTACTTCTTCTTGAGTTGATACATCCCTTTCAGTTTCTTGCCTTGAATTTCTTCTTGGCTTCGAAGAGCTTATTCTCGAGGAGCTGAAGACCCTTAGCTAGGGTTAGGAGGAAAGAGAAGGCCAAAGTCAAAGCTATTAGGCAAGCCTATAGGTGCCTTAGCAAGTGCATCATTATGCAATCTAATTATTCGAACCTTTCTGGTAGGGGCAAGAGGAGATCCAGGGTTGTAAAGCTGTAACATGGAATGATGGATGTTTCGAAGCCTACCTTAGTTTTGTTTCTGAGAACGACTCTTATTTGGAGGATCGTTTGGACCAATTGACTTGATATGAGCAACAAGGGTGGGTGGCTCGAAGATTTTGCAAGATTGAAACTTGACAATAAAATTGTCGAAGGAATGGTTGACTAATTCCAATCCCTGACTAGGTCAAGTTGTTCTTATGGGTTTTTAGCCTTTTCTTTTTTGTATGGTTCATTCAGTTTGTGTTGTTTTTTGGTGTTTTCTTGGGTTTTGCCTAGCAGCTTCGGTGTTGGTGGGTTGTGTTTGTTCAGCTCGTGGGGTGGTCGTCTTCTTCATTTTCCGTTTTGGTATTTTGTTGGGTGTTATTAGTGGTGTCAGCATTGTTTGTGCGTTGTTAGTGTTGTAGACTCTTTTGCCGTTTTGGCTTTGGCTTAGACCTCGATTATCGAAAAAAGGTGACGATTTCATCCCAACGACTCTTATTTGCATTAATCCTGTGATTAATATTTATCCTTTTTTATTTTTTCTGCAGAAAGACATTTGAATTTATGGTTCGTGCTGTCATTCTTGCTTTCAAAATATAACGCACAGTGCCACCAGGTTGTCTAGAGTAAGAAGTTTCATTATCTTTATTTTGAGTGGAACAGTGTTCTTCTAACCCGTAAGTTCACATTTGGAGTGTCAATTATACTGAATGGCGGAGTTGACTAATTCTATATCACTACAAGAAAAAAGGTTTGCTTTCACGTTTGTATAGCCATGCATATTTAAATGAGGGTGAAAAAAAACGAGTAATTTTCTACCCCTTCATCCTTCCATGCAAACTAAGAATGGTAAGACATTAAGTACACTTATAATCGAGGTGACATATTATAAGAGTCTTGCCACACTTATTAAGTGAGGTGATTGTTGATTCTAAATGAAACTCTTCTTTCAACGCATAATAAACGTGGTAGACTACTATTAATTTTTTAATTATAAAATTTTTAGTTATCTTTTTCTAAAAAATATTTAAAGATTATAATTATAATTTTTTAAATATATTTGTCAATTAATTAAAGATGAAATAGAAGATAAAAATGAATAAACCAAGTGGTATTTGTGGACATATAGTATTACTGTATTAGATTAATTTCATGAATTCTTAAAAAATTATAATTATAATTTTTAATATACGCGTCTATTAGTTAAAGCTAAAATAGAAGATAAAAAAACTCAAGTGGTATTCGTGTATATATAGTATTAAATTAATTATTAAATTCAAATAATATTTAATACTCAAGCCATAAGCGTTTAGTTAGTCACTCATTCTTATGTATCGAGGTCGAGGGTTTGAATCTACATTCAAAAGAAAAAATTGTAGTAGGTCCGAGCTGCTGTATGCACGCTTATTATGCGTGGCGAATCTCTTCTTGCTACACTTAATAAGCGTGGCGAAATTTTCCCCACACATTCCTTTTCCACGCTTATCTATCTGTGGCAACGGTTCTCAGCCTCGCTTATAGGCGTGGCTAGAAGCTATTTTGCGTGGAAGGAGGACCATTTTTTAGTAGTATTCTATGTTGTTAAAATCGACTCGATTACTCTGGTTCAACTAGTTGAATAGGGACTAGGTGGTCTGGCCGGGTCGGTTTTAAACGTAGCCTGTTTTGTAAGTTCAATCGTCGAAAACCGGAAAAAATTGGTTGGCCCGGTTCAACTTGAAATCAGAAAAAAAATCGATTGGCACGGTGTACAATGTAGTATATTAAGGTCGTTCTCTCGAAAACTTGCTCAAACTACACACTAGACTATGACACCACAAAGGATGCTCAGTTGTCCAAAGGGTTTGGTGTTTTTGTGATTATCTAAACTAAAACTAGAAAAGCGACAAACTTTTAGATTTTTAACTTATTAATATTGGAGTTTAGGGGAATCCACTTTAGTTAACTAATTGATTAGGTGCTAATTCCAATAATGGATAATACTGTTAGTGTCGAGGTCTATAACCAATCTAAGGCATATCATAACAATCTTTCGATCCAGGGTGAGTTGTAGTGATTAAACTAAGCACCTATTCTCATGGCCATTTAATTCAATCAAAGATAAGAATAGATTATAAAGCGACCCTAGACATGAACCCATTATTTCTAATTGTGTTCCATACCTATTTAATGTTTGTTAAGCCGATTCATAGTAAGAATCTTTCGACCCGATATTAAGAATTTAAACCAAGTAAAAGGTGATCAATCAATTACTATGACATACGAAGCACAAAGATTAAACAACTGGATTAAAACCTCATACTATAATCAAACACCATAATTCAATTAGTTAACATCGAGTTTATCTCCTAAACAATTAAACTAACTACTCATACGTGATATAAACTAACAAAACATAAATGAAATCTAAACTACAAAGCATCATGAAAATAGAGAACTAAACCAAATATCCAAGGTGTCGAATTTGTTCTCCTTGTGTCACCCAATTCGATCTCATTCTTCCCCTCTTCTATTCTTAAAATTACCAAAACGATAGAAAGAATTAAATCTTCGAAGGGAGAAATCTTATGGAAAATCTAATGCTAAAATCTCAAAAAGTACCCTAAACTTCTGCATCAGCTTCCCTTTTATAAGTAAGTGAGGCAGGGCTGAGGCGCGGCCTGACCTCTCTTCTTTTCCGCAACTTTTCCTCCTGACCAAGGCGCAAATGGTGCCAGTAAGGGCGCAACCAGCATCTAGCTTTGGACTGGGTCATGGCGTGCGTCATGGGCCCTTTCTATTTCAATTCTTCTTCAAACTCTTTTGTTCATTTTTCTTTCTCTCTAATTCTCTTGGTTTTTTATAGATGTTTCCTTCAAATATGCAAAACATACCAATCTCTAAACCAAGTGAAGAAATCATGGAATTCGATATAAAAAGACAAGATTATATTACATAATTAGCTAAAATATACAAGTTAGCAACCTAATAAAGACTATAAAACATACACTTATCAAATCACCCCTATGCTTAGCTTTTGCTTGCCCACAAGCAAGTCTAACACATGAAACACGTAAAACTAAGTAAAGAAGGACTCAAAATAGATATCAAAATCGAAAGACTCAACCGGGGAATTCGGAATACAAAATTAAACTAAAGAAGGTTAGTGTTAGGGTTAAGATTATATGCACACTCCTTCTCAGGCTAACCAATTAGAGCACACATCAATTCACTAAGCAACTACCTAGAACAATCTGGATGAGAACGAAACCAGTGTAAACCAGGAAGAAGAATGTTTTTGAAACTTTGAAAGAGGTAAGCACTTCCAGGATGAATAGCCACCAACACTCTTAAGATAAATGCAAATAGGTGCGGTTATTTATGGACGTAGGCCAGTCGATGAGCGAACCTCACATTAGGATAAAGTAGAACACTTTAACTCTCAAATATTCAATTGAAGTGGGTTCACTCACTCATCCCAAAAGAAGCAGCCTACCATAGGCTTGGTAAGAATCTCACTCTCCACCGCTAGCATGCAATGCATAAGTGACAATCAAGAGGTCTTTTAGGATGCTTAGGTTAAGAGGGGAAGGAGTAGTAATTATTTTGGTAAAGAAAAGTTAAAAGAGTCATGCTTGGAGTTAGTCTTACCAGTTATTGTTCTCAACTCACACACTTGTCCAATGAGGGCATGACACTCACTTACTCCCTCATCTCAGTTAGACATCACATCAAACCCCATAATTAGGGTAGAAGCGTCCACAAAGTACAACTTCTACTAATCACCGATTTTCTTCCATACATTTTTATTTTATTTCTTTTTTTTTTGGTAGGTGATCAAGAAGAAGGAAAACATATAATCGCACCTTCGACCTTGGAACATATCACATTGTATCATGTTTGGGAATCACGATTCAGGTATTGACATCAATTATGGAGTCAGATTCCCCTTATAAGCATATATAAGAACAACACAACCAAATTGGCCAACTTAGAATAATTGGGGAATGTAAGTCATCCTAATTCAAACAAGATCAAAACCACACCCTAGCATCTCAACTTCATCCACAACAACGCCAAACCAATTTTCACACTCAAAATGGCAAACTCTCATAACATCTAAGCAATGTAAGAGGGTAGGAGATAACAAAGATCATGGCTTGTATTGTGAGGGTTCTATCACAAAAAAAGTAACCAAAGGCTAAGCTGGGCTAAAGAAGGGTAATAATATCATTAGGGTGGCTATTTGGCTACGTAGTTTATGCAATGTAGAAACGAATGCCTCAATCACTTTGTCACAATATGCAATGCCAAAATGTGGTCTCAAACAAGATTAAGGATGACAACGGGGCGGATCGGGGATGGGGGAGTATATCCCCGTCCCCATCCCCGCTCCCAAAACTCGTCCTCATCCCCGCTTCGGGGAATGATTCTTGCCCCATCCCCAACGGGGATCCAACGGGGATTTTTAAAGCTATCCAAAATCTAACTAAATTTTAATCGGACCCGGTTTTTAACCTGTTCAAAATGCAACGTATTTAACTTGCTCGAGCAATAATACATCAAAATCAAACAATAATATATGAACAAGTGTTATTCGGAAAAAAAATACAATAATACATCCTCCTTAATTAAGATGAAAGTAGAATAAAGCTTATTTGGTAAATTTAAAATTTTTAGGGACAGCGATTCGGGGATGGGGACGGAGAATTTTCCTCGGCAGGGAAAATGGGGACGGGGATGGGGAAAATTTTGTCCCCATCCCCGCCCCGTCCCCGTTCCCATCCCAATGGGGGTGGGGAATTTTCCCCAGAGCGGGGCGGGGCGGGGCCCCAGCGGGTTCGGGGATTCCCCGCCCCATCGCCATCCCTAAACAAGATGCAAAAAAGGTTTTAGAGGTGCAACTAATGGTTGAGTCACTCACGAAATCAAAGGATTGATAAAATGATCAATCCATGCTTTGCTGCTATATAGACTCACGAGACTCAATCAACCTAATCTAGCCCAAAGATTTGTGACACACATATTAATCACTAAGGCAAGAATAAATCAAAACTTGGGCCCAGGCCCAGATACCAAAGCCATGACTAGTACAAGGACACAGGCCTAAGAACCAACAAAGGCCCAGGAAAAGGAGACCAACGCCGCACGATCTAAAGAATTCAAAAGCGGTCCGCGCCTTGCCACGTCACCGATCCATTTGATTGAATGTTATTGGCTGCACTACCTTGCTCGTTCGAAATCAAATTCCCGTGCCAACTCTCTCCATTCGATCCCTTGATCAACGCTATGGCGCCTTTAACTGAAGCAAAGTCAAAGGTCGCACGACCTTGCCAACGATCATGGGCATGATCTTTGGATCATGCCCCCCTCCCCCCTCCATGATCATACCTCCATCAACCCCTATAAATACCTCTTTATCCCACCTTCGAAATCATCAACAACTACCATCAACTCTCATCATAAACACTCTCCACTACCATCTTTCCCCTCTCAAAGTGCTTTCCCTTCACACATCAAAGTTCCGACATATCGTGGCTATAATCATCAAAAGTGCACGCACGATCATAATTTGTTCTTAAACAAGGTTTGATTGTCTTGCTTGTTGTTACTATGTAGCCATACGATCATTTTGTAAACTTTTGTATTTCATTTCTTAATGTTACATTTTGCATGATGAATATGATGTTTTGAAACCTCTTAAACTTATCCCCGCTCTCTTTCATTTCAAACTCGATTTTAGTAGAGTTTGTTTTTAAACAGGCGGATCCAAGAATTCTTTAATTCTAGGATTAATAACCTTACCCCCGGGCTCAGAATTCGGGTTCGTAGACTAGAGTTTACTTTTTTTTTCTTTTTGATTTGTTGATTTCCTTAAAACAACTAGCGACTCCTCTTTTTTATATCTTAATCGGTATAACTCTACTGTTATGCTCGTCGTGTCATCATATTAAATGAATCGATATCCTCGACGTCCATATTAGTGGGCCGACCCAAGGAAAATTAGCGTAGAATATAGCCAAGGTCGCACGGCCATGGCTGGGTCCTAGTCCCCCTTCCTTGAGGCCGAACAAAATGGCCCGACTCCACCCATGGCCGCACGACCTTGGGGTCAGCCTAGTGGCCCATTATATCCCATTCGGCCCCAAATTTAGAATTAGATGGTTATCGGTACATTGTTTGAATGATTCGCTCAGGCTCTGAGTAAGTTGACACGGATAAGGTTTGCAAAAGATCGAAAACGTTTTGTAAAGAATAAAAACATCCTTATTCAATGATTAAGCAACCTTAGTTATCTCTCAATCACAACCTAAGTAGTACAACGGAAAAGAAGGTGTAAAATCTGCTCCTTTTTTTGGGGTCCTATAGGAGGGTAGTTTTGGGTTAGTTGCTGGTTATGAGCATGATTGCCCCGAGGATGAATAGGATTTTGGGTAGAGAAGGAAAGGTTGTTATTGGGGTATTTGACATTATTAGCTTGCTTCGAAAGTTGAAACTCCGTACATTGTTGAGTATGATGCAGACAAAAGCAAAATTCACGAGTAATAGCATATGTACCGGGAGTGGATGCAAGGGATTGGACCTCCTATGCTGCCTTCAATTGCTTGGTTGTCTCATTTAGGACCATTATTTGTTGTATCTCGAGGATAGTATCCATGAGGAATTTCATGGTAGGGTTGCTCCGAAGAAGAAGAGCCTTCGTCTCTCGAGCTTCGTCCACCTCCTCAATGAGGGGAGTTTTGGGATAACTCGTGAAGAAAAACATTGGCTTCCTCCGCAGTCTTCTTGTGAAACATTCCTCCGGACGCATTGTCAATCGACTCCCTAAGAGTGCCGAAAAGCCCTTGGTAGAAGTGATGTAGCAACAACCAATCTTCTAGATTATGGGGTGTGCACTTTCATTAGAGGCCTTTGAACCTCCCTCGTGCTTCAAAAAGTGATTCTCACGGCTCTTGCTTAAAGTTCACGATTGCTTGTCGAATCCGGTATGTTTCGTCACCTGGGAAAAATCGTTGAAGAAAATCTATACTCAATGCTTCCCATGATGCATAAGTGCTAGGTGGGCACATCATGAGCTAAAGCTTGGCCTTGCCCACCAAGGTAAGTGGGAAGAACTTCAATTTCATATACTCCGGAGACACTCCATGTATTTGCACGAAGCCGACTCGCTCTTCAAATTTATTGATGTGATCTATCGGGCTCTCGTGATATGCTCTGTGATACTGGTTGCTTTAAAAAATGTCAAACAAGTAGGGCTTGAACTCAAACACATCATTCTGAGGTAACTCGGGAAGAATGATCGGCCATCGAGACTTGTTTCCGTCTAAGGTTTCTCTGATGACGCTCTCTTCGTGAGCTAGCGTTGGCCTTTCGAATAAGTTTCTCAGGTTCAAGATCGAACGGAGCCAATGAGGCTTGGTTAGCGTGTGATCGTGTCTACATACACCACCAAAAGAAAACTAGAAGAAAGTGAGATGCCCTAAGACCTAGACTCGACTAACCTCAACCATGAAGATGATCTAAACTAATTCAAACGAAGTCACAAAACGTTAGGGTTGCTAGCTCCCCGGCAACGGCGCCATTTTGTGTTTAGTGGGTTTAGCACCCGGTTTTTTTATCGTTTCCGCGAGAAGCTGAGGGGCCCAACCCTAAGGTTATGGCTCGAAGGGCGTTTAAATCATAAGGAAAACACAAGGATTGATTGAATTATTAAACCACCAAAGGCACGAACAAACAAGCGGGATTGGATTCAAATAGCAAAAAGAAGGCTTCGAGGGTTTTAGGAAACTAGCGGGGTCATAAACACAGGTTTCGTGATCAAGAAGTAAGAAGATAGGAGAAACCAGATGAGAACTTTGCAAGAATATGCCCATCGAGCTCTCTTTCTCAAGGGAAGTCCAGATTGACTACCCCGAGATCAACTATGGATCCTGGGTGTTAATCATGGAAAGTTCTCTAGTTAACCCCATTCATTCTCAAGGAAATGGGATTAACTATCATGTCCTTACCGTTCCTAGAAAGTGCTTAATGGATTAAGAAGCTCTCAGCCCTTAATTCACCGCACTTGAAGGAAAGAATAAGGTCGGAATTAGGTTTCTTCACTAATTACTCCCTAATTCACTAACATGATACTAATCACCCATTCAACAATAGTAAAAAATAGAAAGAGATGATAGATATCCCCTATGGATGTAAGGAATGAATAACAATGGCGAAAGAGATAGTAAAATCTTCAATCTCACAATTGATTCAACCACAATCACCAAATGCAACTAAAGTAATCCAAATAGAGATGGATCTTTGTTAGTCTTTTAGTTAATCTCTCTCACAATCTCCTAAACCTAAGAAAGCACATAAAAGGATGCTTAAAAATAATAAAAAAATGCTGAGAAATTATGATAAAAAACTATTTATACAAGGCTATGAAAACCCCTAAAACGCTACCGTTTCAAGCCAAAAAGTACAATAAAATATTATCGTCGCATGCGCGACGGCCACTGTCGTAGGCGCTACAGTTCTGGGAGCGAAGAGAGTGATTCCATTTTCGCGCGGGATCGCGGGTGCGATGGGTTGGTCGGGGGTGCAACCACCCTGACTACAACCTGTTTTGAGTTTTCTTCCATGGAATCGTCGCGGGTGCCACCCTGTTTGTCGCGGGTGGCACGCCCTTCGTTCTCCTCTTCCAACTTTTCTTCTTTGGGTGTAGCACCCGCTACAAAAGTGTAGCGAGGGCTACAAAACTGGGCATGGAAGATTGTCTTGTCACGCCTGCTACAAGACCTGTAGCGGGTGCGACGACCTAGACCTTGCTCTTCCAAGATGACTTTGCGGTTCCGACCCGACTTCTCTTCATTTCTCGCCCCGAAATAGCTCAGGAATCCTCTCAGGACCCTCTATTTAGCCTTGATTTGCTTCTTTTCCTAGCTTTATTTCTCACACTCTAAGTGCCTACAAAAACAAGTAAAAATCATATTAAAGGCATGAAAATAACCCGGAATCGAGCGAAAACTACAAGGTCGGAAGAGTAATTTAGGCCTTAAAACGGGCCTAAACATCCGTGTTAGCCCAACATGGTCTGTGTTGTGTTGATTTCTCCAAGAAATCAACGCTCAACACTTTTGATCATAATACAATATTATTTTGGGTTACATACATTGTTTTATGGCACTGACTTGTCTAACCCAGTAAGACCAAATAATACAATTGTAATTAAACATATTTAATTACCGAATATGGAGGACTCTGGCAAGACATGTAATCACTATATTATTTTGGCTTAAACGTTAAGTATATCGAACATTGTCGCGGCACTCTCAACAAAAATGGCCTAGTCATGACTGTGACTAATAACAGTCACGATTCTGACCAAGGATAGTCACGATCGTGACAGGCCTTTCTTGCACAAGGGAAGCCAGATGAGAACTTTGCTAGAATAAGCCCACCATGGATCCCGGGGGTTAATCATGCAAAGTTCTCTAGTTAACCCAATTCTCATTCTCATGGGAATGGGATTAACTATCCCGTCCTTACGGTTCCTACCAAGTGTTTTAGTGAGTTAAGGAGCTCTTGGTGCTTAATTCACCGCACTTGAAGGAAAGAATGAGGTGGGAATAAGGTTTCCTCACTAATTACTCCCTCATTCACCAATCCGATACTAATCACCCACTAAAATCCTTAGTCACACCCTAACCCACTAAGAACTTAGCCATTAATCATGTTCATTACTAATCTATTACATTCAAAACCAAACCTAGACATGATTCTATCACAAACAAATCAAAATCACTAACAAAGCAATTTAAGGGATGATCAAAGCCAATTAAGTAACTAATCAACCATTCCACAATTAGTAAAATAGAAAAAAAGAGAGATAGTAGAATATTCAATCTCTCAATTGACTCAACCACAATCACCCAATACAGCCAAAGTAATCCAAATAGAGATAGATTTTGGTTAGTCTTTTAGTTAATCTCTCTCACAATCTCTTGAACCTTAGAAAGCTCATAAAAGGATTCTCAAAATCGAATAAAAACTGTTGAGAAATTATGATAAAAAACTATTTATACAAGCCTAAGAAACCCCTAAAACGCTGCCGTTTAAAGCCGAAAAATATAATAAAATAGTGTCGTCACGGCTGCGACGGTCAATATCGTGAGCGCTATAGTTGTGGGAACAAAGAGGACGATTCTATTTTCGCGCAGGATCGCGGGTGCGAACGGGTAGGTTGGCGGCGCAACCACCCTGAGTCCAGCCTTTTTTTAAGTTTTCTTCCAGGGAATCGTTGTGGGTGTCATCCCTTCTGTCGTGGGTGGCACGACCTTGGGTCTCCTCTTCCAACTTTTCTTTGGGCATAGAGCAGTGTAGCGTCGCTCCTGCTACAAGACTCGTAGTGAGTACAACAACCCTTACCCTGCTCCTCCAAGATGACTTGGCCATCCCGACCTGACTTCTCTCATTTCTCGCCCCAACGTAGCTCGGGAATCCTCTCGGGACCCTCTATTTTGTGTAGATTTACTTCTTTGCCTTGCTTTATTTCTCAAACTCTAAGTACCTACAAAAACAACTAAAAAGCATATTAAAAGCATGAAAATAACTCGTAATTGAGCGAAAACATGGCCGGAAGCGTAATTTAGGCCTTAAAACGAGCCTAAACATCAGTGTTAGCCTAACACGCTACGTGTTGTGTTGATTTCCATAAGAAATCAAGTCTCAACACTTTCGATCATAATATGATACTATTGTGGGATACATACATTGTTATATGGCACTGACGTGTGAGACCCAGTAAGGCCAAATAATACAGTTGTAATTAAACATATTTAATAACCGAATATGGAGGTCTCTAGCAAGACATGTAATCACTATATTCTTTTGGCTTAAACTCTAAGTATATCGAACATTGTCGCGACACTCCCAACAAAAATGGCCTAGTCGAATGTGACTAATAACAATCACAATTCTGACTAAGGATAATCACGATCGTGACAGACCTTTCTTGCACAAGGGAAGCCAGATGAGAACTTTGCTGGAATAACCCCACCGAGCTCCCTTTCTCAAGGGAAGCCCGGATTGACTACCCCGACATCCACCATGGATCCCGGGGGTTAATCATGCAAAGTTCTCTAGTTAACCCCATTCTCATTCTCATGGGAATGGGATTAACTATCCCGTCCTTACCGTTCATGGCAAGTGTTTAGTGAGTTAAGGAGCTCTCAGTCCTTAATTCACCGCACTTGAAGGAAAGAATAATGTTGGAATTAGGTTTCCTCACTAATTACTCCCTAATTCACTAACCCGACACTAATCACCCACTAAGACCCTTAATCACCCCCTAGCCCACAAAGAACTTAGCCACTAATCATGTTCATAACTAATCTATCACATTCAAAACCAAATCTAGACATGATTCTATCACAAACAAATCAAAATCACTAACAAAACAAGTTAAGAGATAATCAAAGATAATTAAGTAACTAATGAACCATTCCACGATAGTAAAATAGAGAAAGATAGAAATAGATATAGATATCACCTATGAACGTCAGGTAAGGAACAATGGCCAATTAGATAGTAGAATCTTCAATCTCTCAATTGATTCAACCATAATCACCTAATACAACCAAAGAAATTATGTTAAAACCCTTAAAACAGTGTTGTTTCAAGCCGAAAAATACAATAAAATAGTGTCGTCGCGGGCGCGACAACCACTGTCGTGGGCGCTACAGTTATAGGAGCGAAGAGGGTG
The DNA here is from genome assembly GCA_029582165.1 of Portulaca oleracea. Classification (NCBI taxonomy): domain Eukaryota; kingdom Viridiplantae; phylum Streptophyta; class Magnoliopsida; order Caryophyllales; family Portulacaceae; genus Portulaca; species Portulaca oleracea. The sequence continues at coordinate 23,810,605 of CM055873.1, read as the reverse complement.
ATTACATTTTCGGGCAAGATCGTGGGTGCGACGGGATGGTCGGGGGCGCAACCATCTTGACTACAACATCCTTTTGAGTTTTCTTCCATGGAATCGTTGCGGGTGCCATGCCACCCCTTATGTCGCAGGTGGCACAACCTTCGGTCTCCTCTTCCAACTTTTCTTCTTTGGGTGTAGCGCCCGCTACAAAAGTGTAGTGGGGGCTACGAAACTGGGCATGGAAGATTGTCTCGTCACGCCCGCTACAAGACCCATAGCGGGTGTGATGACCCTGACCTTGCTCCTCCAAGATGACTTTGTCGTCCTGACCCGACTTCGCTTCATTTCTCTCCCTGACTTAGCTCGGGAATCGTCTCGGGACCTCTATTTAGCCTTGATTTCCTTCTTTACCTTGCTTTATTTCTCAAACTCTAAGTACATACGAAAACAAGTAAAAAGAATATGAAAAGCATGAACATAACCCAGAATTGAGCAGAAACTACAAGCCCGGAAGAGTAATTTAGGCCAAAAAACGGGTCTAAACATCCGTGTTAGCCCAATACACTCCGTGTTGTGTTGATTTCTCCAAGAAATCAACTCTTAACACTTTTGATCATAATACTATATTATTTTGGGTTACAAACATTGTTCTATGGCATTGACTTGTGTGATCTAGTAAGACCAAATAATACAGTTATAATTAAACATATTGAATTATCGAATATGGAGGTCTCTAGCAAGACATGTAATCACTATATTATTTTGGCTTAAACTCTAAGTATATCGAACAATATTGTCGCGACACTCCCAACAAAAATGGCCTAGTAACGAATGTGACCAGTAATAGTCACGATTCTGACCAAGGATAGTCACAGTCGTGACAGGCCTTTCTTGCAAAAGGAGTAGCCTCCAAGTTGAGGTTATGAGCGTGAACTTGAATAGTCATAGACGAGACCCAAGGTTGTTGGGAGACGGATGTTTCCGAATGACCAGTCGCGACCTGAATTAGTCACCGTCCTGGCCGACTATATGTCTTGGGCGTGACCTAAATTGGTTTGCGCTATGACAACGATCTAATCAAGACGGTCGTAACCTTAAAAATAAAAAGTTACGGGTGTGACTAGTGTTAATCACGACTGTGGCTGGCTGTTGGCCTTCTTCTGCTCTTCTTTCTCTATTATCTCATTGGCCTTCTTCGATCCCCAACTTCATCCATGTCGTTCCTTGAGGCTCCACGAACCAGACCCTGACCTCTTTGAAAAGACCAAATTGCTCTCCCATTATTTTTCCGACTGCAACGACCCTAGGATGATATGGTGCACTGTCACTAAAGGAATTAATGAAACGAAGGAATCAAACACTTCACAAGAGACAAGCCATAAACACATGTCAGGGAGCAGTATATTTTGACATAGGCCAACATATGTCATTAACAACTAATGAAAGTTTTGTGGTGGATGGTGCATGGTAGAAGCTGAAGATGTCACGCCTCAAACCCAGGGGGCGACAGACGCCGCACACTTGTAGGATAAGGTCCCACAAGTATGTAAGGCTCAAAAGACAGAAACAAACCCAAGATACAAAATAGACTTAACTTAAAATAGAATACTTGATTGAACAGACAACTAGGGAGGATACTTATACACAGCGGGTACCACAACAAAAGATAATGAAATCTTCTAACTCATAAAGCAACTAAAATAACAGAAACCTTATCTGATGCAACCTCTAGGCCCACTAAGCTTCACTGCTAAACTCGGATACCATAAAGAATCCGAACACTACCAAGAAACGAAGAATCATAACCTGAAAAAAATAGGAAGATGAAGGGATGAGCTTGAAAGCCCAGTAACTAGCATAACGCCCCCTTAGCTGGGTTAGACATGCGGATAAAACTTAGGTCGGGTCAGAGTTAATAAATAATTTAATAACAAAACATGATTGGGTTTTCCAAACACTTTTAATTAGCTTAAAACCCCAAACTATTACAATAATAGTGATCAAACGAATTTCGTCAAAGTAACATAGTGTATATCAAAACATAGTAATCAAAATCACAAAACACAACTTGGGGCTAAGGCCACTACTAGCCTAGTGGCATGGGCAACAGAAACCACTATTGACCCAGTGGCGGGGCAACGAAAACCACTATTGACCCAGTGGTAGGGCAACAAAGAATTGGGCCCAACGGAACACAGATACACATATCAGAACACACAGTAGCGCGCATAAAAGTCGATCGATAGTTCCAGTGCATAGCTTAACTGGCTAAGGCAGAAGACATAGCCCAAAAACAAAAGTAGTAACTTGAGTGTCAAAATATACAAACAGTACCCAGTCAAGTGATTTGGAATAAGAATAAATCAAACTGACAAAATTACTTGTACAAACGGAAGGTTCAAATTATTCAAATATCAAAACTATTATGCAAAACGACCACTTTACATATACAAAAGTCAATTATTACAAAAATCTCACCTGGTGTATAAATGGAAAAAAAATATAAAATCAACTTATAAAATTGACGTCAAATGGGGCTACTTTATAAACACAGAATCAATACGGAGTCAAATCAAATCTTTCGGACATAAATATAACCAAATATAATATACTTAAACAATAGCATGTCAACCCGATTTGATAAAATTAATTTACGGAAAAAGACTTTACAAAACAATATTTTGGGCACAAAGGAAGACTAAAGAAGTATCACACCACTTACCTGGAACGCTACTCAAATTGGTCAAACTCCACCGCTCAGACAAAACCTATAATCCATACATGGCTTATATATTAGCAAACACTCATATTAATTCATACTTTAAGTCCCCATCTAAAGGCATACATGGAATACAATAGTGAAAAGAACCCATAAAATAAATCAAGTATGAATTGAAGTACAATTGGAATTAATGAATAATTCTAAATAATATAAAAAGATTAGTTCAAGCTTATGCCGCTAATGGGGTACTATTACTCTGCTTAAACACCATCATCCATCATTCATGATCATCATCTCAATAATTCCAAAAGCCAATCCCAACATTCTGAGTAGCCTATATCACATCTTGATTATAATAGATTATTCCCAAAAATGGACTTAGTGTTGCTATTATATTGCTTTCTCTTATTTCTTGCCCTAACAAAGATTCATATAATCGTCACCATCCCAAACTCGGCCATATGTATCACTGCCATACCAAATTTATACAGTCAATATGCTTAATTGATTACTAGCTCTCTCACCGCCTAAATCATAAAGCATATTAAAACTATTCATGGCCACCGAATTAACAATAGACCCTAAAAGATAATTAGGAGAATTAGGGTTTATAGTTAGACTCCACCTAAAATTGGAAAGAGGCTAAAAGAAATAAGTAAATAAATAAAACCTTTTTTTTTTTTTTTGGTACGGGATTTCACAGAAGGTATCAGACAAGGTAGCAGTGGCAATTGTTCAAGGCAAAGATAACCAAGGGTATGAGAACATCAAAGCAAGCATAAAATTCCAGGCAAGAACTGCTACATAGGTTGAACTAAAAGCTATTCACATGGTATTAATAAATGCAAAAGAATAAGCATTTATATTGGATTGGGTAAAGATCTACATGGATTTGTTGAAGGCAGTAACTAGTATTCAACATCTAGAAGCTTTAGAAAGTAGTTGATATGCACAAGTAATAGCATGCAAACAACTAGCTCAAGATTTTGTGAAGTGTAGAATAGAGAAGGTATGTAAAAATACTCCCTCTGTTTCATATTAATTGTCATAATTTTGATTTTCACGGTCTCCAATGTTACTCTTTGATTAATAATTTTTACATAATATATTATTAACAGTTGCAATATTATACTTTTATGATAATATTTTTGTCATGAATCTAATGGTAATAATTTTATATAGCAACTCATTGTATATATTGAGAAATTTATGGTCAAATTTTTTTTAATTTGACTGCACAATTTTCAAAGAAGCTGATAAAACAAGCTCAGCATAAGCATGTAACTTTATGCTTGAATATTATTGATTCCGTTGTTAAAATAATAATAATAATAATAATAATAATAAAAAAAAAGGTGTTAGAACATGGCGTGGAAATCTTTATAAACAGTTAAACATAGAGCTGTACTAATAATGAGGATAATGATTGTTGCTAGTTGCGTGTGCGTGTCCGCCGGTTCCCAGTTTCAAAGACAATTAAGTTGAGTTGTGTTAACAGTTTGAATAAGAATGATCAATAAATGTGTTATGTACAATTGGAGGACAAGTGTACTTTCAACCATGTTGCTATAACTTGTATATGACGTGTTATGTTGTCTTATCCGTCTCTTATATATATATATATATATATATATATATTTTTATATATTTATCTATACTATGATCCTATAATTATAAATATTAATTTTAATATCTCAATATTGAATAGAAATCTCAACATAAATTGAAAAATTAATTTTGATTCAATTAGTCAGTTATTTACTTATAAAAAAAAGGTTATAATATATATTCACACTAAATTAATTTACCAATGTACAAATTCAATCCTTGTTTGGACTTATCCCTAATAATAATACTAATAATAGCACAAGGGTGAAATACACAAACAATATTTGAGATATGCTAACTTCTTATGTGTTTTTAAGGAGGCTATTAATTTGTTATTGATTATTGATTATTGATTATTGATAATTATATGAAATTATGTGAAGGAAATAAAAATTAGGGAGCATTATATATAAAAATAGAAAATCAACAATATTTGAGACAAACTAATTAACCTCTTATGTGCTTTGCCTTCAAAAACAAAAAAGAAAAAAAACTCCTTATATGTTTTAATTTTAATTAAGGCGATTATTGATCATTAATTATCTTTATCACTGCTTGTATATTGATAAACAATTGTTTATTATTGATTACTGATTATTTGTTATTTAATAAGTATATGCAATTAAGCGAAGAAAAAAAAATAGAGGTCATGATGTCTCCTAAGCAAAAAAAGGACAAAAAAAACTTTAAGGGGTAAAAATGTAAATAAAAGGTAGAAATACATTTCCTTTTTTTTTTGAAACCAGAACAATACATTTCTTGGTTACCTTTTACATGAATACGTTATTATTATTATTATTATTATTATTATTATTATTATTATTATTATTATTATTATTATTATTATTATGTAATGAAACAATAATAAATAAACGCGATACAGAGAAAATAATAGAGAAGAACAATAGAGACACAGAGAAATTGAGGGAAGAGAATGAGCTATCGTTTTATTTATAACCCACAAGGGGTATTTATACTAATTATATAGTGAGATCATATGAGAAAAATCCTGCTATACCCTAACCACCTAAGAGATATTGATGGACATTCACAAATAAATATTATTTCATAACACTTCCCCTTGAATGTCCATTATCCAAAAGAGTATGCCTCATTAAAACCTAACTAGGAAAATCCAATTGGGAGAAAAACCCAGTGAAGGAAAAAGAGTACACACTTTTTTATACGCAAACATATGTTGCCTCATTAAAAACGTTTCTAAAGAAACCCAGTGAGACAAAACCTAAGATAAGGGAAAAAGAGTACAACGCGTATTACTCTCCCTGATGAGAACATCAATTAAGATATTTGAGTTGATGTAATTCAACTTCATGGCTGACATTTAAACTTTCAATCGAAATTGGCTTGATACATGAATCAACTTAATTCTCACTTAAACGAATTTGCTTAATATTTGTTTCAACATGCACATAACTAGTATGTGATTGAGTGTTATAGGATTTTGGTAAATATCCAAGATTAGCATGGCTAATCAAACCAATTTAGAGTCGATGAGGATAATGAATATCTAAATCGCTAGTACCTTCGAGGTACTGAAAATCATGTATGATTAGCAAGATACATCAGTGCTTTAATATCATTTTTATATGGTACTTCAGGACCCAAATACAGTACTTCACGACTCAAATACGGTACTTCAGGACCGCTAAATTTCTCATCTTCTTTTCAGGATCGAAAGGGGGGTTATTTTCAAATCAAATGACCATACCACTACCAGGGTACTTAAAAGGGAGTGCGTTGCTCATGCAACATCATTTTAGCGCTTTTGCTACAAATCTTGCTTTATGCGCAAAAGGTTCTTTCTCAAAGTGTGAAACTTGTAAACCAAGGCAATAACAGATTTTACCAAAATCTTTCATTCCAAATACACTTGTAAAGCAATCCACAACTTTTGAGGCTCTTCGGGAGTCCAAACCATCAATAACATTTATAAACAATAAGGATCCGGATCATTTAATCATTTCCTTTGATTATGCAATATGCGTCCACATTGCTTTAATCACGTAAATGTCTATCAACTAAATAACCAATATTCTCGAGAATTTTAATTTGTGCTTCCGGCACTTTGAACCCTTCAAGAGTTTTATATAAACATCATTATCAAAATTTCATAAGCTATAGCGATATTTCATATTTATAAGAGGCATACTTAGTTTTTCATGTACTGCCAAATTTAAGGTATCGTGATGTTGTGACATGGACTACATAGGAGTATATTCCTTTATAGCTGATACCAAGTCTTTGCGAAAGCACTTATGCAACAAGTTGCTTCATGTGCCTTATATCTCACGATCTCCCTTTCTCATTCTTTTTCACACAAAGACTTAACCGTATCCCACAATTTTTTTACACTAGTTTGGTGTATGGACAACAGGTCCTGATATTTCCGATTTTACAAGCGAATCTAATTCTTAAATGCATCTTTCCACTTGGCCAATTTCATCTTTGTCTGTATTCATTAACAGACTTAAACTCATGATCCTCATGATTACTCACAGTAGTGAGCACTATATTTTATAATCAAATGCTATATCGACGTCGACTTCATTTCGGTTCCACCTTATCCAATTCATGACATAATTAATTGAGATCTCATCATATTCGTGAATTTCAGGTGCCTGAGCTTGTGGTGCAACTTCCACATTTGTCATGATTGAGGACTCTTCTGGAGTCAAAATTTCTTCATTTCGATTATCATTAATTATTCGCTCCTTTGCCTTTTTCGAGGACTATTGTCTTTGGAACCGACTGGTCTGCCACGCTTCATATGTGGTCGAGACTCATTAACAATTCAATTTGTCCTACTGGGACATCAATTCTTATAGGAGCATTAGTAGTTGGGACATAGGATCTAACAACTCTTTGTGGGTAAGTAGAATATCTGGCAGTAGATTCGCTCAAGTTTGCAGACGAATTATATTAGAACTTCCAGTTCACATTACATTATATGAGGATCATAATAATTCGTTCCAACTTATTTCCTTGTCCAACAACTTGATTTCTCCCCCTAATGTTGGGAAAACTGTGTCATCGTAATCGACAAACTGTGCCATAAGTATATCTCCAATGAATGGTTCTATTATATTTAAGTATGGATATACCCAACATAAAATATTCCCGATTCCTTCGGGGTCCCATCTTAGTGCATTATCATGGAGCATACATCGCACATGCTCAAATTCATAGGTGAGAGATATTTGGTTCATGGCCAAAAACCATTTGTAGGGGAGGAATAAACATTCATGATAACCTCTTAGCCTTATTTGGATCAATATTGCTACATGCAATATGACATGTTCCTGAACAGTTGTAATAAACTTCGCTCTCAAAAGTAATAGATTTGTCATTTATTATATGCTCAACATCTCATATATTAATGATTCTACATGATCATTTTACATAGGATGTTTAATATCTATGTCCATTAGCATATAAAAACTATCAAAAGTCTTCACCGTCACTATCAAGATGAATCTTCTTAATTGATAATTTGAAATGTGCTCGCAAATTAATTGAGCAAACAATCTTGCAAGCACCAAGTTGCAACTTGAGAGTAAACATACAAGTGATTATCTCATTGATGTATCAAGTAAAACCATACTATATTCAAATGGTTTACATATGAGTCTACAGGACCAACACAAACATAACTTGTACAGAACCCATGAATCTAAGGGATTCGATCCATATCTTTGCTAATATTGATCTTATAATTAATTTCTTTGATATCGAGCAACTAATTAGAACTCATTTGATTAAGGATCTTCTGGTCATTTAAAATCTATTCATATGAGTTCTTCTTGAGAGGATTGATCCAACATGCTTCTATTATGATAAAATCTTCATCAATAGTAAACTTCTGGTTTACAAAAGTATATACTTCAATTGGGTTAGTTGTGTAGAATAACCTAGAAAATAAGGATGATATCCTTGTTCAACACACATGTTGCTCAAAGCAATTTTCATAATATATGAATACTAATTGTCTCAACATGGTATTCATTCCCACGAATACCTCTGAAACTTAATTAATAAGTTCCTTTGACACTAACTTGGTGGAGAGAAGTGCGTCCACAATATGAAAGTTAGTTCCACCAAGTAGCACTATATGCGCTCTTCGGGAGCCTTTAATCAAAGTAGAGTGTCATATATATAATGCTAATATCTTCTTCCCTCATCAACGAACAATAAATGATTTATCATCACTAAAAATGTGTGTTCTTCTAATGTCTGCATGACACATATATATCACCTCATTTATTCATGGTTCCAATCAAGTAAGTATCCATGTAATTCAGTTTAAGATAAATATAACATCAATGCATCTAAACCATATAGTGGAAGTGCTATAACCACTTATTCATAAAAAGAAATTTCACTTCAGAAGCACATACATGACTCTTGAAAGTTAAATACTCCATAGTGAATATGCATTAAACATGGATATCGATATCATTGATTACTTTTAAAACATGTCTATGAGCATAATGAATAATCACATGAATATCATTAAATTCTCACAAAGATATATTCCATCCTGCTCATATAGTATCACAATCAAATATCCAATACACACTATAATTTGTATTATGCTTAGGAAACAAAGTTCATGCATATTTGGTCAATCAATAACAATGAATTTTGTGATTAGACATTACGAAACAAACAGTCATGTTCATGATACTGGAAAATACTTAATAATTCAATATGATCAACCAATTTCAATAAATCATTGATATCATATAGTCTTAGACAGATGAGAGCATATTACTCATAATTTGTATGCGAAACATTTTTCAATAAGGTGCATATATCAAATCATATGAATATTCATTAAATAATATCATCACATGAGGACTCATACTAATCCATAATTATGTGCATATCAACAGGATAATATTTCCATGAACTCAATAATCAATGTTATATTTGATCACCATGCATATAATCAATTTTCTAGCAAGGATGTCAAATTCATAATGCCTCGACCTAATTTCCCCCAAATAGATCTTCACGATCAATCAAGTTTACAGTTAACACTTAAGTTACCAAAATTAGAAAAATTTAATTGTCCAGGACAAAGTTCAATGACAATCAACAAAGGGGATGCAAAATAATTAAAACACAACAATTGCTAAATTCTTTGAACAATGCCAAGAGGGAGATCTAAGAAATAACGACTTGAAATAACGTGCACAACATAAATAATAATATCACTTACTATCAAAAGTTTATAAGAAAATATCTTGTGCTTTTTGATTAAGTTTGATAAGGTTCAACAAGATATTATGACGTACAACAGGTACGTGTCATCTCCATTTCCTCGTTAATAATACATTTCTCACTTTTGTATCATTCATGCTTTTCAATTTCGTGTTCCTACTCCTGGTAGGGATATCAACTTTTAAAAGATTAGCATGACTACGATCTTGACTATGTCGACTATCACAGTTACTGGCATGACCTTTGTTTTGCTCATGATTGTTGAGATTATATCCTGCCACATTCACTTCAGGGAATGAGACAAAACCATTTGGGGGTTATAATGATTCCATAGGTCATTATTAATAAAATTATGTAAATTTTTCATCTAAACATTATACTCCACACTTGTAACAAAAATGCTCAATTTAATCGACGATATAAACCTTAATAACCTCAAGCATACTATCATCGTCTTTCAACAATTCTTATGCCAATTGACAACTCTATACTCTAATTGGCAGGAAAGCGAACTTCTGGTTCACTAACGATATTATATAGAGCTTCAATGATTGGAGTGAACTTCTGGTTCACTACTAATACGTGTAATCAACTGAAATAAGATTTAATATTAGTGGTAGGACAAACTTCTGGTTCACCAATGAGATAAGAATTTTTTTTTTTCAATGACAGAGTGAATTTCTAGTCACTAATAAAACTAGATAAAATTCTTAACATTAGAGTGAACTTCAGGTTCACTAATGAAAATAAGACAAAATTGATATAACTTCTCATTAACTAATAAAATTAAATAACAGTATTAATATTAGAGCGAACGTGTCTGGTTCACTCATAAGATAAAATTTTCGACATATGAGTGAACTTCTGGTTCACTTAATGAAGTAATGTAAAAATTCTTACTACTGGAGTGAACTTCTGGTTCACCAATGAAATTATACAATCTTTAACTATAACCATAATATCAAATAACAAAAGACTTTAATTATATAAAGGCGATGGAGTGAACTTCTGGTTCACTAATAAAATAAAATAATTTTCGTATTATTGGGACGAACTTCTGGTTCGTTAATGAAAACACATAAAATCTTATATCTAAAGACTATAAATTAGTACACAACAATCTGACAACAAAATTGTTCATAAATATAAATTATATAAATTTAATACTAACAAAAGGGTGAACTTCTGGTTCACCAAGAAGATTATACAAATTTCAATATCATAGTGAACTTCTAGCCACTAATGAAAAATAAATGTTTCATTATAAGGGTGAATTTCTGGTTCACTACTAATATTTACACTCCTTCAAATAAGAATGACAATCTTAATATTAGTGATGAGGTGAACTTACCAATAAGAAAAAGAATATCGGAGTGAATCCAATATTAATTGAATAAGTGATAGGGAACGAAGAGACAAAAAACATACGTGTAATTAATTACCTTACTTCCAATTGCTGCTTGGCATCGCCATCGCTGTAGAAGGATTTAGATTTTGATCTCATAAATTAGTTCTAATTCTACATTCTTGACCCTTGTCTCTTTATCAAAACTCAAAAACACTAACCCTTATAGAATATAGGGAAAAAAAATAGTAGAGTCTGGTGCTGATAACGTGTTATGAAACAATAATAAATGAACGCGATACAGAGAAAATAATAGAGAAGAACAATAGAGACACAGAGAAATTGAGGGAGGAGAATGAGCGATCGTTTTATTCATAACCCACAAGGGATATTTATACTAATTACATAGTGAGATCACATGAGAAAAATCCTCCTAAACCCAAACCACTTAAGAGATATTGATGGACATTCACAAATAAATATTATTTCATAACATATTATTATTATTATTATTATTATTATTATTATTATTATTCCAAATGTTGGTTTTTAGTTTTAGCCCGACCCTTATGTAATTTTAAGAAAGTTTAAGATTGTTATCAATGCTATTATTATTAACCGTTAGTAGTGGTAGTTGACATCGTGGTTGTGATTTACATGGTTTGCTTAATAATAATAATAATAATAATAATAATAATAATAATAATCTATATCTATTAATATAGCAAACATAAATATTTAAAATTTAAAATATTGAGCAGATAGCAAGTTTAGGTGCATCATGAAATTCGTCGTAGTCAACATTGGTTAGCATTTTAGGAAATTTTTTATATCACCAGATACCAATACATGTTTTGTTTGAAAAATTTATGGTGATTTTTTCCGTTTAATAATTTCATCATTGTTTGTATTGTTTATTATGTATCGACGATTAGTTATTCATGATTTCCCCCTCCCCCCTAAAACAATTATTTTGTTACACTTCGTGCATCGCACGGGTTTAGTACTAGTAGTAGTAATAATAATAATAATAATAATAATAATAATAATAATAATAATAATAATAATAATAATAATAATAATAATATTAATAGTAAAGTTTGTGGATTCCACTAAATGGAGAAAAGAGATTAATTGTAGGAATTTCGACTAATTAGAAAGTAGATAAATACTGAATTATATTATTTTGCTACAAATATTAGTAATTATTTTGGAATAATAATAATAATAAATAATAATAACATTTATAATCTATATAATATTAATAGTAAAGTTTGTGAGTCACACTGAATGGAGAACGGAGAAAGGAGATTAATAATAATAATCTTAATTTTATGTATATTTTATTTGAACAATTATGTTACTATACATTTTCATTTGATAATATCATTAATGTATCGCTCTTTCTAATTATATCCCCATTTATAAATAGTTTAATTTTTTATTTTCTATTAAAATAACTATTTTTTCCAACACCGTGCATTGCACGGGTTTAAGACTAGTATTATTAATAGTAAAGTTTGTGGGGCCCTTAAAATTGAGAAAGAAGAGTAATTATAGGAGCCTAAACCAATGACAAATAAGATCATAAATATCTAATTTAATTTTTTTTGTTAAATATTTTCAATAAAAAAATTATAAAATTTACTTTCTGGCACACAAAATAAAATAAAAAAAACTATATAATTATAATAGCAAAGTTTGTGTGTCCCATTAATTTTTTTTCTGAAGCAGAATAGGAAAACTATAATGATAATTTGTCCATAAGTACATACAGAGCAATATGCAGCATATGCTTGTGTGTCCCATTAAATGGTGGAAGAATAATAATTTTAAATTCCACAACCAATCAGAAAAAAGATAATTTTAACTTTTTCCACATATGTTTATTTAAGAATTAATTTCCCTTTTAAAAATATTATTCTAACAATAATAATAATGAAAATAATAATGATAATACCAACAACAACAACAACAATAATATTAATATTAATAATAATAATAATAATAATAATTATTATTATTATTATTATAATACAAAATTTTATGGGTTAGATCAAATGGTGAAAGAATAACAATTAAGTGTTTCACAATGAAGTAAAAAAGATAATTCTAACTTTTTCTCAATTTCGGATTATTAATTTATCGAATACTTGACCCATTATAACTGAACCCGTCCAAATTTGAAATCCTTAACCAGTACAATTGAATTATAGTTTCCTAATTGGTATGACATAGAACTCCTAATTACACAAGGAGTAATTCACGAACTTCCACTAGTTAGAGCATTGATTATTATATGGTACGGTATACCATATAATACCTACTTATGCCTACTAAAGTGTTAGAATTTTTAAAATAAATTCATCAACAATAATAATAAAAGTCAATGTAAAATTGTCAATATTATTTTAAAATTCATCAATATCATCAATTGTTTTTACAAAAATTCCTCACTTAAAAATTGACATATTTTAGTACATGTAGTGGACCTAGGTAGGTCCACTATGATGTACAATATAATTTGTGATAAGGGCATAGAGAAATTTTGTTATTCACTTTTTTCATTTCTTTTGATATTTAAATCCCCGTCCTTTCAATTTTGTTTATCAAAATTAACTATAAAAAAGGTTTTATTTTAAAAATCCAAGTAAATTTTTTATCAAATCTCTTTATCATCATTACTAATTTATAAGAATACTATTAATATATGTCTATCGCACTATGACATTAACTTCACCAACACTCTAGTCAACCCTATTGTAGTAACAACTTTGGTAGAACCCTAACAAATACATGTATAAGAGAAACTTTGTCATCAACTTACCTTGTTGATATTATATTAACACAAATAAAAATGCATTTTCATAATTATCATCAGTTGTAATTACACAAATAAAAATATGTTTTCATAATTGTAATCCAAAGCTAAAAATATATATTCTTTACTATAATTATAATGTATAATAAATTTATTATGAATTAGAATATGATTGTATGTTTCTTACCTAAATCTTTGACCTACATATATTTTTAATTTTATATATTTTTATTTTGAACAATTTTTTGTATCTTTCATTTAATTACATAATTGTTGTGCTCTTTTATATTTATATGTACAATAATTTAGATTCATTTTTATTAAAAATAATATTTATTTTATCATATAATATACATCGAACATATTTAGGACAAGTAATAATAATAATACCAAGGAAAGTTGTTATTTATTGTAGTATACTATACTAAGTTATGTCATATCCAAGGATCTCACGCTGCGTTGTGTCGCCTAGGGGAATATATGTGTGTCTTCATTTTGGGGACCATAGGTAGGCCAGTACCCAATGTGCCTCTTGCATGCTTTACTTATACTATGACCGTAGGATACCTCTTAAAAGTGTGTGAGGGGATGCCAATTGTCTCATTCATTTTCCCAAATCTTTATGATGTGGTTATTTGTTAGATCAAACCTGGAACTAACACTTCTTTTTGTTTGCATGTCTTACCTTCAAAATTACTTTCTAGTGTACCTTCCTCCCTTACCTTCGCTTCGCCCCTTCTCCTCCTACTAACAAAATATTTCCTAGCACCTTCTTCTATTTACTACTACCACCACCACAACAACAACAACAATAAACGTACAAAATAATAATAATAATAATAATAATAATAATAATAATAATAAGTTATAGCAACAATAAGAACAACAACAATAATAATAATAATAATAATAATAATAATAATAATAATATTAATAATAATAATAATAATAAACAAAGTAAAACTTATAAAATAATAGCAATAATACTACGTAGTAGTGATAATATACTACAACGGAAACCCTAATATTGATGCAAAGTATACAGCGAAACATTGAATAATAAAAGGGCTTTGATTTTTGTCGCTTACTATTTTACTAATGTAACTCCCCCAAATTATATTCCATACCCCTCCCTCTCTCTCTCCTCTCTGTCTCCTCTTCCTCATTCTCTCCAATCTTCTAAACATCATTTCTCTCCAAAATCTATATAATTGTGTTTGATTTTTGAAATTGAATCTAAAATGTCAAAAGAAGTAGACAAATTATCTGAAAAGGAGGAGGTTAGTTTGTAATTTTTTTAATTAAATTTTAGTAAAAATCGCATTTTCCGGAAAAATTCCGGAAAATTGCCGGTGCCGCACGCCCCAGCCGGCAAACCGCCGCCGGCTTGCCGCACGCCGATCGCGGCAGCACGGCGGTAGGTGCCGCATGAGACTGCCGGCAATGCCGCGGGTGTACGGCACATTCTATGCGGCAGTTACGGCCGCCTTGCCGCGATCGGCGTGCGGCAAACCCGCGGTGATTTGCCGGCAGGGGCGTGCGGCATCGGCCATTTTGCCGGAATTTTTTTTTAAATAATTATTATTTTTAATTTTATAGTTATTATTATTATTAATTATTTTTAATTTTTAATTTTTTTTCAAATTATATATTGTGTTATTATTGTTGTTAATATTATTGTTATTTGGATTATTGGACGTCAATAATACCAACTTTGGGTGTATTGGATACTAATAATACAAACTATTTTCTTGGACACTAGCAGTACCAACTATCGACCTATTTCCCTCCAATAGTACACCTTCAAGTTGTTATGGTTTTAACTCATCGGAAAGATGACGTGACTTCATAATGTGTGACATGGAAGGCGGTGCTTGGGTAGAAAATGTTGACGTGGACACGAACATGTCTTTCATGTCACACATCATGGACCACGTCATCTTTCCGATGAGTTAAAAACCATAACAACTCGGCGGTGTACTATTGGAGGAAAATAGGTTGATAGTTGGTACTGCTAGTGTCCAAGAAAATAGTTTGTATTATTAGTATCCAATACCCCCAAAGTTGGTATTATTGATTTCCAAAAACCCTTGTTATTTTCATCAAAGAAAAAAAATATTATTGTTATTGCTATGTGTTGATTGTTATTGCTATTGTTGTTAATATTATTGTTATTATTATTGTTGTTATTATTAATAATGTTTTGATTGTTATTGTTATCTTTTTCAAAATATATTTTTTAATAAATAATATGTTTATTGTAATTGTTACCATAAGTGTTAATTATTATGATTATTAATATATAATGTGTTTATTGCAATTGTTACTTGAAGTGCTAATTATTATGATTATTAATATTATTTTTAATAATGTTTAGGGTTTAGTGTTTAGGTTTATGCATGTTATTGTTAATATTATTGTTATTAATATTATTGTTATTATGATTAATAATGTTATTGTTATTGTCACTGTTATTCTAAGTGAGTAGTTTTATTGTAAGTTATTATTTAGTATAATTTAGCGGAAAAATTATTATGATTATTAATATTATTATTAATGAATGTCACACTGTTCTGCAGGTTGAGTTAGAGGAGTTTGGCGGAGACGGTGTTGATTATTCACCGTTATTTGCGAAAGAAGATGTGTTTGATAATATAGAAGTAGTGCTTTAGTGGGCCAACGAAATAGCTCAGGTCATTGGGTTTGGGTTTGTAAGGGAATCATACAAGCAAAAAGATTTAGACAATCCACGAAGGCGTTACTTGAAGTGTTTTGGGTACGACAAATATCGCGGGAAAATTACTGATCTTGATGCAGCAGCGACTGGTCGGTCGACGTCGACGAAGGTGTGCGGTTGTAAATTTGCCATTGTAGCGTGGACCCGTAATGAAACGGAATGGCAAGTTCGTGTTTGCGATGGAGACAGGGGGAAACACAATCATCAGTTCATCGTGTACGAGGAAGGACATCGTCACGGACACCCGTTGAACCCTGAGATGAAACAACATGCGCGTGAAATGACCGACACGAGGTGCACGCCAGCAACGATACAGACATCGCTGAAGATAAAGTTCCCTGGTTGTAATTCAACGTTCGACAAATATACAACGAGCGGGCGAAGATGCGCGCTAAGGGTATGGATGGGAGGACAACTGCCCAACACACTCTCCACTTGGCGAAAGTTGGCGGGGGCATCTCATATACAAACTTTGATGATGATGGAAATCTTCGTCAGCTCTTTTTATACCACCCGTACTCGTTGAAGTTGGTCCGTACATACCCGAATGAAATTCTCATCGACAGTACATATATGACAAACAAGGCGAAGTGGCCCTTATGCGAGCTAGTAGGCGTGACACAAACTAACAAAAATTTCCAGGTTGCTTACTCGTTCATGCGGGGCGAGAAGAAGGATTCCTATGAGTGGTTGCTTTGGAAGTTGCATGAGTTGTTGGGTCCCGATGTTAAGCCGTGTGTGTTTGTGACGGACAAGGAGTATGGGTTGAGTGGAGCTATTGCATATGTCTTTTCAGGTGTGCCTCACCTTTTGTGCATATGACATATTGGGAACGATGTGGAGAATAAAGTCAACGCACTTACAGGGGGGAAGAAGAATGGTTGCGGGCTACATTTCAAACATCATTTCTGGAACCCCATTGTTTATGCCAAGACTGTTCAAGTGTTCTAGATGAAGTGGATGATTCTCCAAAGTGTGTGGTTTGGAAAGAACAAAGAAGTTGTGAAGTATCTGAATGATACATGGATGCCGTATAAGGAGAAATTTGTTTGTGCTTTCACCGATAGGGTCCCTCACTTTGGGAACACTGCGACTTCCATGGTGGAGAGTCAGCATTCTACCCTGAAATATTGTATCGGAAGTGGGAGAGGCACATTTGACCGTGTCTTTGTGAGGATTCATCATCATTTGGAGAATCAACATACCGAGATTCGGAGGGAGCTTGAACAGTCTAGGAGTTCGCACAGATATCATAGGGAATCTCGATTCTTCAAGCATTTGCACGGGCATGTTTCTCATCATGCCATTGATTTAATTGCACTGAAGTTCAGTGACATGTCGCCGATGAGGACAACTGAAGGCACAAACAAGTGCGATCACAAGTTGTGGTAGTCCCACCACCTTCCGTGTGCTTGTTCTTTGATGCACTTGTAGGATAATAGAGAGCAGTTGCAGTATACATCGATAGTCACGTTCTGGAGACAACTGACAGTAATTGGAGATAGTGACACCCCAGGGACAAATGATGATCCATCGTCCCGGGACTTGAAGTTGTTTGAGTTGCTCGTTCAACAGGTTCGGGAGCAAGAGCCAGCAGTGATACGCGACGTAATCCAGACCCTCCACGAGAAGTTGAATCCCGAGAATGCCGATATTCCTGATCCAGAGATCAGACCCCCATGCATCCGGAGACCCAAAACATCCAGATCCACCAAACGCGAGCCCAGTGGGTTTGAGTAAGGTCGAAGATCGGGTCGTGGTAGCAAGACTACGACGAACTCATTGAGAAGAAAGAGATCCAGTTCTTCTTCCGTCGGGATGAGTGAAACAGGTTTGATTTTCCTTATTTATTTTGGTTTATTTTTTATAATATAACAAAAAAACTATATGCTCTTATTTTTAAGACGGATGTGCCTTTTGATGTGCAGTTATTTCTAGGATGTGTACAGATCCATTCCCGTTCAAGGACGACGTGCCACATTTCTTTCTACCATATATTGTTGGCTGGACGGATGTTGCGTCGGATGGAAACTATGGGTTCAGATGCATTGGCGAGGCAGGTTTCGGAGGCCAAAAAAATGGCAAAGTGTCCGGAGTACAATGGAAAGTGAATTGTTAGCGCGTCCTAACATGTATTTGGTGGCACACCTTGGGTGTCAGGCCGAGTACAATAAATCACTCAGCCGGATAAATGGTAACATGGTTGGACCAGCCAGGTTTGAATTTTGGATGTCGACTCCTGCAGATTTATTTCCAGCAGCGACAATGTTGAACATTATGTGGATCAACATTGCAACACCAGCTGGTAGATTTGAGCAGATAGGTGAGACATGTATATCAGTGTTACCCTTGAGAGTAGGACCTGGCATGAGGGGACCAGGAAAAATACTCGGAATAGTGCATGCACAAAAGTGCCATTACATTCTTCTTCATTTACACGATCAATACCCTCTACCACCGGTTCATACTGGGTGGTACCGAGGGAGAGACCGTACTGTTGAAGGTTGGGATGAGCCGTTTAAGGCTCGTATTAATCAATGGAAAGGTCTTAGGGATGCTTAAACCAGATCTTTGTCTTAGGTATTAAACTATATGCTCATATATGTATTTGGTTAACATGACATTGTCTCAACGGCGCTTGTTACATTCTTGTCTTTTTTGTTTTATGTATTTGGTTAACATGACATTGTCTCAACGACGCTTGTTACATTCTTGTCTTTATTTTTTTAGTGGTGGTAAATAATTTGAAATAAAATACACAACATTAAAACCAACAATTAAAATACTCGACAATACATCAAGTCTACGATACAACCACACAAATTTAAACTTACATCAGTCTTAAAAAATGAAAGACAGTAAAACTAGAAATTAAAATGTTCGAAGAAATTAAAAATTAACAACTAATTCTACTCCTCCTCATCCTCCTCGCCCTGGTCGGCTTGCTGCTCGGGGACCTAGATATGCAATTGTGCGCACCATTGAGCATACAGATCAGACATAGCTCTGAAAATGTGATCACTCACTTGCCTTGTCGCTTCGTGAGGACTGGGTGGCTGCAACATCGTCTGCGCTAGTTCCGCCTACAAATATGCATACTATGACAAAAAAAAAATTAGAAAATTAAAACAATAACACAAAACATTGGTTAGCTTATAATTGAGTAAAATATGCTGGACTAATATTAAAGTATGCTTAGGGGTTTGTACCTGTTCGAGGGACCGCGGTTCATCGATTGTGGATTGGCTGGTGGAGGAGTTGTTGATCAAAAATTTATGAAAATGTACCACAAACCAATCGTTATATGCATCATCCACTTCCCACGGCACACGTTTTGTGCGTGGCAGAGCCGTCAGGGACAGTTTGTTACCAAAGGGAAATGTCTCCCAAGCAGTGTTGACACTGAACTCATCAAACTCCAATTTGTACGGCCTCTTTGCCGGTCGTTCATCTTTCATAGGGCGGGGCAACACTGGGGGGACATGTTATCGATGGCCTATCTGACGGACAACGCGATCAGGCATGTACAACTCTGTCACGTCATATGCACGAATGGGGCCCATGTACAACATCCTCTGGCAGGACCTGTAAGGTGTACCTCCATAAGGGCACCAGCACACCTTATCGGCCGTCAACGCGTCCAGGGAGGCCCTCAACGACCGTAGGCGTGGCTCTGATCTAACCGTGTGATTAGGAAACCACCTGACCGCGCGAGGTCCCCGAACCGGTTGCTCATTGTGTGGCCTAAATGAGGGAAAATACTCATATATCCAGGCCTCCAAAAGGGTCAAACACCCAGCTATCTTCGCTGTCCCAGCCCTGCTCGCCATCCCTAATTGTCAATACAGGTAGGCCAGCGTAATCGTACCCCAAGCAACTGTATCGACAAGATCAGTGCTAGGCCACGGATGCGAACGAACTCTATCCTCGATTTATCCACGAGGATAGTGTTCCCCAACAAGCTCAACAACCATGCCCGTGTCCTATGGGGAATGGGGTACATGGGCGAAATAACAACCGACCTCAAATCGACATCAATCATGGCACCCTTGTCATAAATGCCCATTTTCTTTAGATCCGGCATAGGCTTAATTAAAATAGCTTGCACGAACTCGTTAACCGCTGCCCGATCAAGACAACCAGGCATCACACCATCAACTGGAAGGCCCAAAATGTGTTCCACATCATGCAGCATGATAGTCATTTCACCAAAGGGAAGGTGAAATGTGTTCGTGTCGGGTTGCCACCTCTCAACGAAGGCCGAGATCAATGTCATATTGATGTTTTCATACATTAAATCTACCAAAGCGGTCAGTTGGACATTTTGCAGTGCACTCTGGCATATGGGATCCATTCTGGACCTCATTGACCTCAATTCCCTCAACGCATTACTCTTCGTCACGCACTCAAGAACTGCTACCAACGAACGCTCCCGACCATCTCATATTACCCGAGCGATGTGACCTCCAAAGCTCGGTATAATGTCCCCTAATTGTGGTCCACCGGGAACATTATCGTGAATCTTCCAGTCTTCCTCGTTTCTCCGGCTCCTCTTATGCCTGCTGCTGCTGCTGCTGCTCGCCTCAGCCTCATCACCGGCCTCTCCCCATGTCGAAATGGGGAAAACCTCCCTGATGCATCTCTCAATGGCTCGAACCCCGTTCGCCTATAGACTGAAGTAGGAGGAGGCACTAAAGAAGTAGGGATCGCCCCCGGGACTTCAGGCTTTGTCCTGTCATCCCCCGTTGTCTCCGTGTCGAAATAGTGATCAACATGTTCATTGATATGGTCAATGAAGTCATGCGTGGTCTGACTGTGCGTGTCATCCGGCTGGCCAACCGCATCAACAGGTGCTCCAGTACCTCGGCCAGCACGTCGACGTGCTGACGCAGTAACATTACGTCGGTGTGGGTCCCCAGTTTCACCCCCCCTCCAACCAAACGGAAGTTGGTTCGACCTATCTAGAAACCCCTTGCCCTACCTGTCATTTTAGATCACCTACATAATAATAAAATAAATATTTAACTATACACAACTGCTTATAAGGAAATTCATCGTTCATGAAATTATTGCCCAAAACCCTAAACAGTGCAACCTATAATTACCTTGTTGCTTTATGTTTAAAAGATTTTAAATTAGGGTTTCCTTAAATTATTACCTCGCTAAATACGTACGTGAAATTCATACACTAACTCAAGTCTACACTAACTCAAAATTTTGTAAACATCACTACATCCCGAAACCCTAAACCCTAAACTACAATTTTTAACACTACAAATTTTTTTTTAACAGTCTATTATTTACACTACAAATGAAACAAGTTATTTTTGTGCCCTAAATTAAATAATAACAATAATATTAACATTTACAGAGATAATTAACATAATAATAATAACAATTACAATTAAATTAAATTAAATAATGACAATAGCAATCACCATAATAATAACATTCATCTTAAATATAATATTGACAACAAAATTACAATTATTAAATATTCATCTTTTACAACATTATAATTATAAACATTATTATTACTAATATTATCATAAATATCTAATTAATAAAATACATTAACAACAATAATAACAATTATATTAACAATAATAATAATAACAACAATATTAACATTTACAGTGAACCCTAAACATAATAACAATTACAATTAAATTAAATAATAACAATCACAATATTAATAATAATAATAACATTAATTTTTAAATATAATATATAATTTTTATAACATTTTTGACAACATAGTTACAATTATATTAAATATTTATATTTGGATATTATAATTATTGCATTATTATTAATAAACCTAATTAATTTTTTTTAAAAAAAATTGGGTCGGTGCCGCACGACCCACGCAGCCCAGCCGTCGCAAGATGCCGTGTGAAGGAGCCGGCAATCCACGACAGCCTTGCTGCATGCCGATCTCGGCAATCCGCGGCAGGTTTGCCGCATGCCGATCGCGGCAAACCTGCCACGGTTTGCCGAGATCGGCGTGCGGCAAGCCTACCGCGGATTGCTGGCTTCGGCGCGCGACACCGTGCACTTTTCCGGAAAATTGTGCTTTTCGAGCTTTTTTTTTTTTAATTTCAATTTCAAATTTAACAATTATAAACACATAAAACTTACGAGAATTTCGTTGATTTCAATCCCCGGGAAGATGTTGATGTTGTAGCGTCCCTCGTCGTCGTTGTTTGAGAGCGTTTTTTTAGAGATATAAACTAGAGAGAAGGTGGAGAGTGAGATTATGCGGGTGAATGACGTAATTGAAAATTATAATGAAAAGATGGGCGACAATAGTAATTTGATAGGCGACGAATAGTAAATGGGTAATAAAATATCTACAGCAACGTTTACAAACCCAATAAACAATCTGTACTTTGAAGCATCAGTATATGGAATGGGGCCATACCTTATTTTGTCTCTATCTATTTTGGTGAGTGAATACACTGTAAAATGCTTTTGGTCCAACGGTAAAATTTTCAAGTTAATTGAAATTAAATTGTTATTTAATAGAAATGGAAAAGTAAAATTAATATATTAAAGTAATATTTCTGTCTCCATCTAAATTTCATTATTATAAAGTAGAAAGGAATGTTGAGTGTTGTGTGTTGTGAAGGTCTGTCTCCCGGCCTACTAGCTTGTGTTCATATATAAATTTACGATTTCACCCTTAAGTATAATAATTAATTAGTAGCTTACCTTAACTTATTTTTACACGTAAATTTATTATTTTGTGCTCAAATACAATAACAAAGGATCCTATCATCAAATGAATATTTAGTTACTAACCCTATCAATTCAGACAGGCGGGTTAAATACAGGTCATATGTATATTTGGTTATGACAAATACAATTTAGGTATATTTGATATTAAAAACACGAATTGGGTCTATTTTGAATTCGGCTAAATACCTATTTTTTTGTACACGCAAAAATTTTGGTATTCAAATACAATAACCAAGAATTATAAGATCAAATAAAAATTAAGCTATTAAATCTATCCATTCGAACGAACGAGTTAAATATAGGTGGAGGACGTATTTGATTAGGGCTAGTACCGTCCAATTGTATTTCAGGTCCATAAAAATTTCACGTTAGAAAGTTATGTATATTTTGGATTCAAATAAATACAGATTGGATTTATTTAATTAACCCGTCGATGAATATTTAGTTATTAATCCTATCAATTCGGACAGGTGGGTTAAATACAGGTCATATGTATATTTGATTATGGCAAATACAATTTAGGTATATTTGATATTAAAAACACGAGTTGGATCTATTTTGAATTTGGCTAAATAATTATATTTTTTGTTCACACACAAATTTTGGTATTCAAATACAATAACCACAAATTATAAGATCAAATAAAAATTAAGCTATTAATTCTATCAATTCGAATGAACGAGTTAAATATAGGTGGAGGACATATTTGATTATGGCAAGTACCGTCCGATTGTATTTCAAGTACATAAAAGTTTCACGTTAAAAAGTTGTGTATATTTTGGATTCAAATAAATACAAATTGGTTTATTTAATTAACCCGTTGGTACGACGGGTTTGTTAGCTAGTAATAACAAAAGAAAGAAAGCTACACACTAGCAAAAGTACAATATAATTTCATCAAAAAAAAAAGTAAGATATAATCAAAACCTATGCGAGTCATGTTCTGTTCTTTTGATAAGTTACACTAGCCAATCTAGTCCAATCCCAAGTTATCTTAACTTATTCAAACCTTGCACAATTTTCTAAAAAAAAAATTCTTTTTAAAAACACAATTTCTGAAAAAAAAACACCATAACTTATTCACACCTATCTAAACCAATTCAATCCAATCCATCCAAACTTGATTTTAACCTATCCAAAGAACATGACCTTCCTAGCCAAGCCCCTTGTCCTCCCTTGTACAGTCACTTGTCCCCCCTCACACGAGTCCAATGCTTGGAGTTCCATTGAATTTTCTTTGACAATTTCCATTGTTGGCGAACTGAAAAAGCTTCCTTGACCGGCTCGACGACACTCTCACCATCAGAAGGTGCTCAAGTATAGACCCCGGAAAATTCGACGATTTCCCCCGTGGTTTTACTTGAAGGCATGAGAGTCAAATGAGTTGATCAATCTTTAATTAAGGTTGCTTTTCTTTGGGAAAGGTTTGACGATTCATAAGAATCATGAGTTGGTAAATTCGATCTAGAAATTTCTCCCATTGAATGATCACTCACAACCCCTTCGCTCGGAATCATTATGCTATAGCCATATAGGATCAAAAGAGTCACTGGACTGATCCTGGTAGCCAAGCAGCATACATCATTGTAGACACCGGAATTTGAACCAGCATAATCCCGACTCATCAAAATCAGCAAGCCATATGGGCCAAATGATAAATGGGTCATTGGGCCCAAAAAGATCAACAGCTTGAGCCCGAGAAGTCAACAGGCCACCTGCATTCACTTAAAACCCCCTTGGGTTTTAATTCAAAACCCCACTGGGTTTCAATTCTCAGAGAACCAACCCACACAGAAGCAGACCCAGAAGCGTGCCCCGGCCCACAGATAACTCAAAACCCGCCTAGGTTTTGAGAGGAATGGCGGAGCGACGTCGTTTGGAGCTATGTCACCAATCCGTGTGATGATCAGCTAAAACCCGCCTAGGTTTTAAGCTGTCTGGCGCCAAAATCTACATGCATGCAATTGAATCCCTTGTTCTTTGCCCACGTGTTTGAATTTTCCCTTGACCTCCCAAAACCCGCCTAGGTTTTGATCCTTGGAGGGCATGATTCGTGGGGTATGTTCCCTCCAAATGTCTCACTCCCTCACCTATAAATACCCCTTCCATTGCACCTTCATACTACCAACTATCATCATCATCCTACCAAAACTCTCTTAAACTTCCTCCACTAGATCCATTCTTATCTCCTAATATAATTACAACCACTCTCATAATCCCCATACCACTCCTATACCATTCACCAAAATCATCCATATCTTCATCATCCTATCCGAGGTCATAACTGGGGCTAAGTCAAGGAATTCAATCGTCGCATTGGGGCAACCTACATCAAACAAGGTTTGCTTTTGTCATTATTATAGTAGTTTTTTATCATGTAATCCATTCTTTCATTCCTTTACTTGTACATATTTTGTAAAGTAAAAACCGCATTTTATATTGCTTGTTTTGAATAATAACTTCGCGAAATTAACCAAACTTCTCCCCGCTCTCTTTCTTTTCAATGTTGATTTTAGTAGAGTCTGTTTTATAACAGGCGGATTTGAGAATTCTTATAACTTTCGAATTCGTAACGTTACCCCCGAAACTCGAAATCGAGTTCATAGACCGGAGTCTTTCTTTTCTTATTTTATGGTTTGTGATTTCCTTAAATCGGCTGGCGACTCTTTAAACATTTTACAAATTCGTTTAATTATTTAAAGTATTCAATTTCTTGCACAAAAATAATTTAATTCATGTCCAATATTTATCCAAGTAGGGTCCCGAGAGAAATGGGCCAGAAAATGATAAAACCTAGGTGAGTTTTATCATTTTCAACGCAATTTCTCTTTGGGCCGAGGAGACCAATGGCCTAGCCTGGAATCCGCTAAAACCTAGGCAGGTTTTAGCAGATTCCAGTGACCCGCTTGTGTTTCTCTTGGGCCTAGATTTATTAAGTGGGTCGGGATTAAATTATTGTTAAATTAATTTGTGTAATTACTGATAATTTAAATAATAAAAAAACGGGTTTATAAATAAATAAAGTTTCATCACCCCGAAAATGAATTTCGAAAATTAAAAATATCCTTATTTAAGGATTAAGCAACCTTAGTCGGCTCCCGATCAATTTAAGTATCGCATCCGAAAACATTTCTCCGAACAGGAATTTTCCGGGTCTTACAGATTGGCGACTCCACTGGGGACTTAAACTTATAAAGAGGGTAAAACTTGAAATAATCAAATTTATATGAAAGTGTAAAAGGGAGAAGTTAATTTATTTCGCAACTTTATTATTCTTTTACGCATCCCTTGCATACCAGGCCACTAATCGGGTCTTTTGACACGTTAGCACAAAGGCGACGGTTTTAGATACCTAGGATTTCCCTTGAGAGTGGGAGACCACTACTATGGGGATGAACTCTACATCTCTAAGCATTTGGTCGCTCCTCTCCCGGTGTCAAACTCCAAGAGTTGCCTTGAAGTTCTTTAAGAAATACCCCAATTGCTTACCTTATGGTATGAGGAAACGGGGCGAGGGCAAGCGGTAGGCTATATAACCCAACTATAAAAGTCCATGAATTTAGAGTCTTGGTTTAGGGTACCCCATCATGTGTATGCTATGTGCTATGTGTATCCCTCCCCCTTTTCTTATCTTTTTGTAAAAGAGTCGACCCTAATTTTTAGGTTTTGTTCTAGTCCATATAAAATTCATTGGGTTGAGAAAAGGATTATTTATTAATTAATGTAATTAACTCAAAGGCATTATGGTTAGCCCAAGTGGAAGGGCCCATTAATGTTTGAAAGTCGATTATCTTAATCAATAAATAAAAATTGACTCACCTTTGATGATATTATTTGGCCCTTTATGAAATTCTCTTAACAAAACTAAAAAAAAAAATTAATTAAAAGTTCAACAAAGTTAATGGATAGTGTCTTAGACTGCATAATAGTCACTAGGCTTGAGTAAACTAATTCATCGATTTAATTAATAAATCCATCACATTTATGGCATGCCAACTATTAGGCCCAACCATATTGGATTTGTCAATTAAGCCTATAAATTAATTATACTCGCTTATTGTTGACTTTATCCTGTCCTTTACAACATCCATTTTCCCCTAGTAAAAAAAAAGCATAAAAAGGAAAAGGTTAAAAAAAAAGAGGTTGTCGGTCTTGTCGAGTACTATTCTAGCCCGCATAATAGCCAATATGGTTTGAGTTGTCTGAGTTGTTGGGCCAGGTCACGGATTCTCCTTAAAACGGTCGGCTTGTGAATTGGGCCCATCCGAATTGAGAAACACTCACTAAAGCTTGTCAACTTATGACCCGTTCGCTATGTTTGACTTTATTCGGCCCTTTATAATACTTTGTTTTAGGGTCCATATAGAGTTAGGCCATGCACTCCTAAAGAGTGGATGAGTCTTAGTTTCAGAGTCTACATGTAAATGTCTTTCAATCTTTAGAAAGTCTCTTATAAGGTCGTGTCATATGTGAGTCTTTTCTTAAGTCAATATATGTGTTTTGTTTTTGGAAGTCTAAACCCGGGTCATGGGTGAGTCTTTGGTCTAGGTCATACGTGAGTCTTTTCCTTGGTTAATGTGTTTTAGAAAGTCCTGTGTGAACCCAGATCAAGGGCGAGTCTTTGTTCTAGAGTCAGGATATGTGTCTTTTTCTTTAGATAGTATCATATAAGGTGTAGAATGAATCTGTGTTAGTGTCTGCATGTAAGTGTTTTGCATTCATTAGAAAGCATCATATAAGGACTAGGATGGGTCTTTGTGTTAGTGTCTGCATGTAAGTGTCTTGCATTCTTTAGGAGGTCTCATACAGGTTCGTAGGGCATGTTAACCCATGTCATGGGTGAGTCCTTTTCTAGCCTCAACATATGAATGTCCTGCATTATAGAAGTCTCCTATAGGGTCTACATCATGCAAACCCATGTCATGGGTGAGTCGTTAAGTCTTTTTCTTGAGTTAGCATGTAAGTGATAAGTGTATTTTATGTATATGTGATCTATGATTATTTAGAGTTAATTTGAGTGATTATCAATATGATTTGGCTATTTTATACTCGAATTCTCTATATTATGCTTGGTTGGAGTTTGGTATAGTTTTGTAGGAATTTGGAGCTATTTGGATCAAATCAAGCTCAAATACAAGCAAAGGAGTCCAATTGGATCACTAGCAAGAGAGAAATCTACCCCATAGCCCAAAACTTAGGCCCAAGATGTCATAGGATACCGTAAGGCATCAACACGGATGCCAATTTGTCTAACACGACCCGTGCCAGGGTCCAGAGAGCAGCAAGGGTTGAACAAATAACCACCACGACCCGTGCCTCTTCACCATGGACCGTGGTGTGAGCAACACGGATCGTGGTGTGTTGAAACGATCCGTGGTGGGAGGCCGTTATGCCACTTTGACGTTTCAATTGCTCTTAATTGCTATATAATTGCTGCTACGGATATTTTGGCTGGGCATTCATTCTGATTCATCATCATCCTCATCATCATATTCATCCATCCTTTGGTCCATATTTCCATCCACATTCATCCATTGTGAAGAGGGAGAGTGCATTGGAGTTTGAAGATTATCTTGCAAGAATCCATTGAAGTGGATGTGCAAAAGTCCCCACCGATCACCAATCAAGCAAGGATTGATTCAACACTCGGTTTATTCCTCCTTCTTTAGATTTCCATGCATTTTAGTATAGAATTTCATATGTTTAGTGAATCGAACATGAGTAGTGAGTAGTTTTCATAAGTTTAGGGGATAAACCCTTATTAGTTTCTGTAGACACCGGATTTTGTACCGGGACAAGTGTACAAATCAAGCATAACAAGAAAAGAGGTTAGCATGAAAGAAAATCCAAAGGACAATCCTCAATCAAAAGCTATCGGGCCAACCCACCACAAAAAGCCTTCATTTTCCGCCATTTCCCCATATATGGCCACCATTTCAAATCCCATTTTTTCCACAAATCTTGTTGGCCCCATTTCTTTTGATGAGAGTAAAGTACACATCATGAGCTTTCCAACGCCTTTTGAATTGCCTCAATCGGAGTCCGGATGAAAGAGTTATGGCCGTTCGAAATTGCACGCAGTTTTATACGGGCGGGTTTAACATTTTCAGTGCCCGTAATCGCGCGCTGACCCAGAGCATCTAAAACCCGCCTAGGGTTTGATCCTGCCCAGAAATGATCAAGCCCCGCCTAGGTTTGATCGAGATTGCTGTGACGTCGTTTACGCCGGTCGATCCGTGTGACGAAAATTCTTCTACCCCGCCTAGGCTTTGGTGATTTTAGCGCCAAAAATTTCTGCATGCATGCAATTGCAATCCCCTGATTTTTGGCCACGTGGTTGACTTTGCCCCTTGACTGCTCATACCCCGCCTAGGCTTTGGAGTGAAATGGCATGATTTTTGGGGTATGTCCCCCACCATTTCCCTCCAAAAGCCATACTCCTCCACCTATAAATACCCCCTCCATTCCACCTCCATTTCATCAACAACTCCCACAAAAATCATCTCTCACCACCAAAAATCATAATCTAATACACTTACCCTACTTTCCCACCATATTATACTTCCACTCTCTCAAATCCTCTTCATCTCCTATCATTATTCTATCCTCCTATGCTTCCCATATTATACTCTCATCATCCTCTTCCATCACAAAATCATCTTCTTACACCACATCCGTATTATACTACTTTTCATCTCCCAAATTCCTTTCTCACATCATATTCATCACCTCCATATAACCATCCATATACCACTCTTTCAAACCGTTCACGTCATCTCATCCGGGTTTCAAGTTAAGGGGTAACTCAAGGGATCAAATCCGTCGTCGCTACATTCTAAGCAAGGTTCGGTTTCTTTGTTTTCTTTATTGTAATTAATCATGTAAATCTTTCTTTAATTCCACTACTTGTACATATTTTGCAAAATGAAAACCGCATTGTTTTATATTGCATGTTTTGAATAATAATTCCGCGAAATTAATCAAACTTCTCCCCGCTCTCTTTCTTTTCAATGTTGATTTTAGTAGAGTGTGTTTTATAACAGGCGGATTCGAGAGTTCTTATAACTATCGAATTCGTAACCTTACCCCCGAATCTAGAAATCGGGTTCGTAGACCGGAGTTGGAGCGTATCGGGATGGGTCCCGATCCCTAAAATCCATGGTCTCCAAGCCTTCCCGCACCCCCTTCATAAAACAAGAGAAACATGACTTCAAGGTCGGGTGCGGCGTGCATTTTAAGTGGACCCGGGGCCTAGCTTGGATGCGTATTCGGGTCATTGATGGTTGTGGTATCCACTTCAAATGGGACCCCAGACCATGGGAGTGGAGCTATAGGTCCTCATCGGGACAAACTTTGGGCCTTTAAAATGGTTCGAAGTCCTTCGGCAAGAATAAGCGCAAACGGGTCAACGTGAGTTGTCGGAATGGACACACCTTCACTTATTGGGTCATAATTCCTTCAATTTAACTTCGATGGGTCTCAAATTTTGGGAGCTTAAATTACACACCAAGAGCTTTCCATCGATATCTTACGGGCTTAAAACGAAGTTCGGATAAAGAAGTTATGCGTGTTTGAAGTCGGCAGAAAACTGCCCAGATCGTCACGCCCGTGACCAACAGGCGTCACGCCCGTGACGACTCACGGAAGTTTCATTTTTTTGTTCCGGAAGCTCCGTCACGCCCTGACAACCAATGGTCACGACCGTGACCCTGCTCGCCCAGGTCGTCACGCCCGTGATGACGGCGGTAATGCCCGTGACGAAACTGTTTTACGCGTGATTTTGAGACAAAACGCTGCGTTTTGTTTATTTTTCCCCCATTCCTATATATACCCCCTCCCTTGGTATTATTTGGAGTTTTTGCTGAATTGAATTGTAATGCTTAAGCATTGTTAGGGTGTTTCCCTTGTTTTCTCTCAAACTTTGTTATCTTTATCCAATCAATTTTGGTGGTGATTCAAGTCATTCCTTTAGTGATTATTGGTGGTTTATCCTAGATAATCATGGTGGGGTGTTAGGCCTAGAGTTGTGGTTCTCCTTGCTTCGAATCATATCCAACCTTCGGGTGCTAAAGGCTATTGTTATTGTTGATTATCGATCATCCATCATCACTCAAGCTAATATTCACCCACCCACGCGACGGTAATGCTCCATTTGATATCAGAGCTCAAGGTTTGCCTTAGCTTGAGTTTTTGTTCATTCCTCTATTGTTCATTACTGGTAGAGTTGTCTATTGTTGGATTTGATTGAATATTGGTGTTCCCCATCCCTTGTGTCTCCAAGTGTGTTGGAGAAGTTGTTATTGCTATTGTGTTTGTTGATTTTGATGCATATTGAAGCTTTGAGGAAGAGTTGGAAATTTGTTCACACAAGGTGTTCGATAAAATGCCCAAGTGAGAAAAACACAAAGAACCCTTTGCCAAACACAAGACAACTACAAGAAAACCCCCAAACTCCACAAAATATCCGGAACACAATCCGTCCTTCACCCTTCCTTCGATATAGATGGTGACAATAGGTCCGATCGAAAGGAATCAAGCCGACGCCGAAGTTCTCGAGTTCAAGCTATTGAGAACCGAATCTCCGCCCATGAGGATCGATTCTCCACCATTGATCGCACCCTTAATGCCATTATGGCGCGGATTGACAATCTCACCCAAGAACGTCAAGGTGAATCCCGGAAGTGTGTCAAATGTAGATGTGTTGGACACGATGCTTTGCAATGTCTGACAATTGCTATGGTTGAAGCTTGGATTGAAGAATCTTTTGGTGTGGATGAGCCTACAAGTGACATGGTAGAAGTTAAACAAGCAAAGGTCGATCTCTCGCCCAACGAGGGAGCTTCCGTTCATCCTTGTGAGGCTTCCGAAGCCATTGTTGAAGCTTCATGTCAAGAGGTGGATGAGCACATCGATCTTGCCCTTCCTCTCAACCTTGTTGAAGAGGCCCAAGAAGAAGCTCCTTTGGTTTTATCGTTGCCAACGACCGTGGAAATAAACAACCATGGCGATGACTCCCATTTCATTCCATCCGTGAGCACTCTTCTTCTTCCCCATGAGAAGAACAAGGTAACCAAAGACTCTCCTTTGACATTTATTAAATCATGCTTGAAAGATGGGTATTGTGATGTAGAGTCTTTGGATGAGTCATACATGTTGTTTGGTCGTCATTGGTTATTCGAGAATGTGTTTTTGATTGGGTGCTATTGGAAGCTTGGTGTGCAATGTTTTTGGAAGAGCATGTTGAATGAAAAACATTTGTTTGGCTGTGATTACATGAAACCCTTAGCCCCACATCAAACTAAACCTTGGGGGGGGGGGGAAGTAAGTTGAGGAACCTTCTCTTTTTGAGCAAAACACGGGATGAGTGTGCTCTTGGTGAGGGCAAGCGATCTATAGCTTTGTCTTTACCGAACGACAAGCTTAGTGAGGTTGAGCGTTCCCTAACTCCTCAAAATTTTCCTCCTTCTGTCCTATGTCCTTCACCCCCAAACCTCTTCAAGAACTCCTATTTCTTCAAGCCAGGTGGAGTTTATAGCGTGATCATGATCGGTTTGTTGGAGGGTTCAAGCAATGGGAGGCCGAGCTTTGGAACGTGTCTTCCTTTTAACTCCCAAGAGTTGAGGGAAACTTTTTTTCAAGAAGGAGAGTATGGACCGTATTGGGATGGGTCCCGATCCCTAAAATCCATGGTCTCCAAGCCTTCTCGCACCCCCTTCATAAAACAAGAGAAACATGACTTCAAGGTCGGGTGCGGCGTGCATTTTAAGGTGGACCCGGGGCCTTGGATGCGTATTCGGGTCATCGATGGTTGTGGTATCCACTTCAAATGGGACCCCGGACCATGGGAGTGGAGCTACAGGTCCTCATCGGGACCAACTTTGGGCCTTTAAAATGGTTCGAAGTCCTTCGGCAAAAATAAGCGCAAACGGGTCAACGTGGGTTGTCGGAATGGACACACCTTCACTTATTGGGTCATAACTCCTTCAATTTAACTCATATGGGTCTCAAATTTTGGGAGCTTAAAGTACACACCAAGAGCTTTCCATCGATATCTTACGGGCTTAAAATGGAGTTCAGATGAAGAAGTTATGCGTGTTTGAAGTCGGCAGAAAACTGCCCAGATCGTCACGCCCGTGACCAACACGCCCGTGACGACTCACGGAAGTTTCATGTTTTTTGTTCCGGAAGCTCCGTCACGCCTGTGACAACCAATGGTCACGGCCGTGACCCTGCTCGCCCAGGTCGTCACGCCCGTGACGACGGCCGTAATGCCTGTGACGAAACTGTTTTACGCGTGATTTTGAGACAAAACGTTGCGTTTTGTTTATTTTTCCCCCATTCCTATATATACCCCCTCCCTTGGTATTATTTGGAGTTTTTGCTGAATTGAATTGTAATGCTTAAGCATTGTTAGGGTGTTTCCCTTGTTTTCTCTCAAACCTTGTTATCTTTATCCAATCAATTTTGGTGGTGATTCAAGTCATTCCTTTAGTGATTATTGGTGGTTTATCCTAGATAATCATGGTGGAGTGTTAGGCCTAGAGTTGTGGTTCTCCTTGCTCCGGATCATATCCAACCTTCGGGTGCTAAAGGCTATTGTTATTGTTGATTATCGATCATCCATCATCACTCAAGCTAATCTTCACCCACCCACGCGACGGTAATGCTCCAGGAGTCTTTCTTTTCTTATTTTATGGTTTGTCGATTTCCTTAAATCGGCTGGCCACTCTTTTTCAATTTTACAAATTCGTTTAATTATTTAAAGTATTCAATTTCTTACACAAAATTAATTTAAGAAAATAATTTAATTCATGTCCAATATTTATCCATGGAGGGTCCCGAGAAAAATGGGTCAGAAACTGATAAAACCTAGGCGAGTTTTATCATTTTCAACCCAATTTCTTTTTGGGCCGAAGAGATCAGTGGCCCAACGTGGGATCTGCTAAAACCTAGGCTGGTTTTAACTGATTCCAGTGGCCGACTGGTTCTCTTTTGGGCCTGGATTTATCAATTGGGCCGAGACTAAATTATTGTTAAATTAATTTATGTAATTATGGATAATTTAAATAATAAAAAACGGGTTTGTAAATAAATAAAGTTTCATCACCTCGAAAACGAATTTTGAAAATTAAAAATAACTTTATTTAAGGATTAAGAAACCTTAGTCGGCTCCCGATCACAAATGTAGCGCATCCACGAAAACGTTTCCCCGAACGGGAATTTTTCCGGGTCCTACAGATTGGCGACTCCACTGGGGACTTAAACTTTAAAAAAGAGGGTAAAACTTGAAAAAATCAAATTGATTTGAAAAGTGTAAAAGGGAGAAGTTAATTTATTTCGCGACTTTATTATTCTTTTAGGCATCCCTTGCATATCGGGCCACTAATAGGGTCTTTTGACACGTTAGCACAAAGGCGACAGTTTAAGTTACCTAGGATTTCCCTTGAGAGCGGGAGGCCACTACTATGGGGATGAACTCTACATCTCTAAGAATTTGGTCGCTCCTCTCCCGATGTCACACTCCGAGAGCTTCCTTGAAGTACTTTGAGAAATACCCTAACTGCTTACCTTATGGTATGAAGAACCGGGGCGAAGGCATGCTGTAGGCTATATATACCCAACCATAAAAGTTCATGAATTTAGAGCCTTGGTTTAGGGTACCCTCTTCATGTGTATGCTAGGTACTATGTGTATCCCTCCCCTTTTCTTGTCTTTTGTAAAGAGTCGACCCTAGTTTGGAGGTTTTGTTCTAGTCCATATAAAATTCATTGGGTTGAGAAAATGATTATTTATTAATTAATATAATTAACTCAAAGACATTATGGTTAGCCCAAGTGGAAGGGCCCATTTATGTTTGAAAGTTGATTATCCTAATTGAAAAATAAAAATTGACTCACCTTTGATGATATTATATGGCCCTTTACAAAATTCTCTTAACAAAGGCCAAAAAAAAATTAATTAAAAGTCCAACAAAGTTAATGGATAACGTTTTAGACTGCATAATAGTTACTAAGCTCGAGTAAATTAATTTATCGATTTAATTAATCAATTCATCACATTTATGGCCGGCCCGTTGTTAGGCCCAACCATATTGGATTTGTCAATTAAACTCATAAATTAATTATAACTCGCTTATTGTTGGCTTTATCGAGTCCTTTACAATATCCATTTTCCTTGAGTAAATAAATAAAACTTGTTGTATGCTATGTGTAAATACGAGTTTGTATGTTGGGTCTTCATTAGAGTCGGACCTAATTTTGAGATATTGTTTTAGTCCGCGTAATAATCGTTGGGTTGAGAAGAAATAAATTTATAAACTCGATTAATTAACCTTAAATTTCACGGTCGGCCCGGTGGTGGGGCCCATCCATTTTAAAGGTTAATTATCTTTGTTTATCGATTTATTTTAACTCACCTTTGATGATTTTATTCGGCCCTTCTCAATATTCTCTTACTCATGGTCCAAAGAAAATTGATTAATAATCAAACAAAGTCAGTGTGTGTTGTTCTAGCCCGCGTAATAGTCTCAAGGTTAGAGAAAATAAAATTATAAATTTGATTATTAAGTCTAACGAATCCATGGTCGGCCCGTTGTTAAGCCCATCCATGGTGGAATTAATGATTGAGTTTATAGTTCTGTTTAACTCGCCATTTGATGGCTTTATTCGGTCCTTTATAACATCCACTCTCCTTGAGTTAAATAAATAAATGTTTTGGGTCGCAAAAAAAAAAGAAAGAAAAAAGTGTGTAAATAGAAGTCAAATTGTCAGTGTGTTCAGCATTATTCTAGTCCGCATAATAGCCAACATAGCTTCAGCTGTCTTGAGTTGTTGGGCCAAGTTACGGATTCTCCTTAAAACGGTCGGCCTGTGGATTAGGCCCATCCGAATTGAGAAACACTGACTTGTATCTTTCAACTTATGTCGACTCGCTATATTTGACTTTATCCGATCCTTTATAATCCTCTTGTTGTAAAAAGTATTGTTGTTACACAAATCTGTGTCATAGTTTCAGATAACTCTGAAACACTAATTCGGGAGTTCTTATAACTCTCGAATTCGTAACCTTACCCTCGAATCTAGAAATCGGGTTCATAGACCAGAGTCTTTCTTTTCTTACTTTATGGTTTGTCGATTTCCTTAAATCGGCTGGCGACTCTTTTACAATTTTACAAATTCGTTTAATTATTTAAAGTATTCAATTTCTTAAACAAAATTAATTTAAGAAAATTATTTAATTCATGTCCAATATTTATCCAAGGAGGGTCCCGAGAGAAATGGGTCACAAACTGATAAAACCTAGGCGGGTTTTATCATTTTCAACCCAATTTCTTTTTGGGCCGAAGAGATCAGTGGCCCAACGTGGGATCTGCTAAAACCTAGGTGGGTTTTAGCTGATTCCAGGGGGCTACTGGGTCTCTTTTGGGCCTGGATTTATTAATTGGGTTGGGACTAAATTATTGTTAAATTAATTTGTGTAATTATGGATAATTTAAATAATAAAAAACGGGTTTATAAATAAATAAAATTTCATCACCTCGAAAACCAATTTTGAAAATTAAAAATATCCTTATTTAAGGATTAAGAAACCTTAGTCGGCTCCCGATCACAAATGTAGCGCATCCGCGAAAACATTTCCCCGAACGGGAATTTTTCCGGGTCCTACAGTTTCTCTTATGGATTGAGTTTTGTTGGATTGAACAAGTTTGTTAATCTAGTTTGAATGTATTTTATTTAACCTTTGATTATGTATGTCATTGTTTTTGACTAGCCATCAAAAATATGGAATTAGATAGTACATTGATAGAGTGAGATGAAAAAAGATAAGAGAAAAAATTGATATTTATGATGACTTATTAATTGAAAATCATGGTTTCGTTGAGATGAGTTATTTATTATTATTATTAATATTAAAACCGGAAAAGAGAAAACAACATAATAGGCAAATTAAATCGCACATTATTCTTGTACTCCATTAACAACCATTAATTTTCTTAATACATCCTTATCAGTTATTTAAAATTTTTGATAATTATTACCTCCCTCCCGTCTTACTCGATTCTTTAATCAAAATTTGAAAAACCAATGGAATGATTTAGTTTAATATTGTGTTGTATACAAAGTTGCAAAATATTAATATTATATTAATTATACTTCTTTCTCACTTGTACTTTTTCTCAAATTGTGTTGAAAAAACTAATAAAAAGAGGCAGTTAGTTAGAAAATTTACATAGAAATTACAATTATAAGAGAAAAAATTCAAAGTGATACTACATATTATAAAACTAAAGTAGTACTGAGGCATCCATAAATCACAAGTCATCATAAATATTAATGAAAAAAGTGAAAATAAATGAAAAATGAAATGAGAAAGAGTGAAATCACTAATTATTAAACCACTAAATTTGCAAACAAAACAAAGTAGAAATAAAAAACACATTGGGGGCGATGGAGACAGAAAGTGATAATATTAACATTTTATAAATATTTTAAAAAATAAAAAATAAATAAAAATTTTCGGAAATTCGACCGGTGCCGCGTCGAGAATTTTTAGAGAGAGAATGGTAGGGAGAGTGAGAGGAGAGTGAGAGGAGAGGGAAGAGAGTTGAAATATATGAGGGGCAAAAACGTCTTTTGGGTGGGCGACAATAGTAATTAGGGGGGTGGCGCTAAGCATCATCGTTCAATGCTTTGGTGGACCTATGAATCTTACATGCAAGAAAGTCCAACACGATTTGTACCAGACCCTTCACTACTAGCTTCTCTTTCAGATCCGCCTTGTCTTATTGCCCACCAGGCTGCACAATAGAAACATTGCATTGTACCGAATCTGAGACGCTTCTAACTCCCAGAGCACTGTAGACCTCGCGCAATTTCACTGCTGACAGTGCGCTACTTTTTGGGAACCAAACAAATAAACGAGAGTCGATGCGGGGCATTGGTTAACCTTCTCAGCCATACATTAACAGGTTACAATACACACTCTCTTTGAACACATAACATGACCCAAAACTCAACCTCTTTTTATGACGCATCCAACTAACATACTAGAACTATACATTAACATAATTGTTATCCTCAACTACCATCACAAATAACCTATTTACTTACGTATCAACTAGTTGTTGAGTACCTAAGTTATTAAATGGATGTGACATAACTATTTATATATTTTATGTCTTCATTTGGAGTTACGAGTACATAAGTTAACAATTAAGTTGGATTATGAATAAATTACCCATACCAACTTTATACGCCAACTCACTTACTAATAACAACCAAAATCATCCAAACTCAACATCCTTTTAACACAACTACATCTAAACTATTCGGAATATATACCCTAAACCCTAAACTTAATCCTACATCACAATTACAATTTTTTCTAACACAATTAATCACTAATATTAACACATGCTTAATCACTAATATTAACGCATCAAATATTAACAACGAATCACTAATATTAATCACCAATAATTGTCATATTAACACATGCGTAACAATAATATTAATATTAACAATATTAATATTAATCTAATTTTCATAACACAATATTAACAATAATAATACAATTAATCACTAATAATTATCATATTAACACATGATTAACAATAATATTAATAATAACAATATTAATTAATTATCATATTTAATAATAAAAATAATATTAATATTAACAATATTAATATTAATCTAATTTTCATAACACAATATTAGTAATAATAATACAATTAATCACTAATAATTATCATATTAACACATGATTAACAATAATATTAATAATAACAATATTAATAATTATCATATTTAATAACATCAATAATAATATTAATAAAATTAGTATTTAATTTTAATTTATTGTTTAAAAAAATTAAAAAAAATTAAAAAAAAAATTTCAACGACAATTTGCAAGCAAACGCACGGCAAGCGCTTGACACGGCAAGGCAGCGGCAACCGTCATCGGACCTTTTTTTTATTTTATTTTTTTTGTTTTTCTTCAAATTTAAAAATTACAAAACATAAAACCACAAATTCAAAACACAAATTCGAAACATACCTCAAATTCGTCGATTCAATCCCGGTATGATGGTGGTTTGTGGTGGTCGTTGGTTGAGAGCATTTTCTAGAGAGATAAACTAGAGAGAAGGTGAAAAATGAAGTTATGAGGTTCAAGGGCAGTGATTGGAAATATTATGCGAAAGGTGGGCGACAATAGTAAAAAGGGGGGCGACGAAAAGCAAACGGGAAAAGTGAAGAGGGGGAAAGGGGAATCACGGATGGTCAGGCAATTCCTCAAAAATCTTCATTGGCAACCTCCCTAGGAATCTAGACAAGTTTGGATTGTGGGGTATCTTCAAGAAATATGCAAAGATAAAATCTACAACCATCATCGATCGGAGGAATGCAGATTCAAATTTTAGGTTCGTTGAAGTATGGAGGAAACATGAAGCAAGGAGGTGCATCATTCATCTACATAGAGCACTTATCAGAGGAAGGAGGATCATAGTAGACTGGGCGAAAGAAAGAGCAACCAAGAAGAGAAACAAAAGTGTCTGAGTTCCAAAACAGTCTACTACTGACAAATCTGAGCATGCAAAATTCAGAGTCAAAGGGGATATCAATGAAGAGTTTATAGATTGGCTTGCTAGAAGTTTAGTTTGCATATCAAATTCTCCCAGGGATCTTGATGCATTGGCATATCTAATCGAAGACAACTATGGCCCTGTTTTGAAAATTACTGCGTTCAGCGGGGTAACATTCCTTCTCACATTTGCATCCATTCAGGAAACGAATGTTGTGCTAGAAAATCCTATGGAGCTGAATGAGTGGTTCATAGAAATTTGGCCATGGTCAATTTTTGAATCTGCAGACTCAAGGAGAGTTTGGGTTGACATTACAGGTATCTCACCTCATGGTTGGGTTTGGGAGAACTTTGAAAAATGCACTAAGCCGTGGGAAAGCTTCTGTCTTTGGCTAGATGTATCTCCTCAACCAATCAATTTGAGGTTATGCGAGCTCTGATTCAGACCGATGTGTTTAGACAAATTAATGATGAAATTTTGCTTGACATTCAAAATTGTGCATTCAGAGTTTTCATCAGAGAAGTTAGTTCTCATCTCATACCACCAACGATGAATCATGACTATGGAAGTGAGAAGGCAGCAACATCCAATTATTCAAGTGACAATGACGAATGTGATCTAGATGTTGAAGAAGGCTTTCAAGGCAGTAATGTGATCTAGATCTTAATTTATTGCAACAACTTTCTAGTAATGGGTGTATTCAAGAAGTGAGAAGGCTTAATGATCAAACCAATGCCATGAAGAACGAGTGATCAAGGCTCTAGGTGTTGATGCATGGAATGAAGTGGTTGAGCTCCATAATAAAGAGATGAGTAAGCATGATGAGAATCCTGATTTAGCGCCTTCCAATAACCTTTCATTAGCAATGGTGCCTGTTAGTAATGACCCGGATGTGATTAATGTAACTCCAGCCTTGGGAATAGATGCGGCTCTTGGATTGGAAAAGTCTGTTGAAGTTGTTATTGGGTCTGATTACCATCTCGAAGTAGTCACGACTGATCAGTCTTCTCCTCAGGAACTTGAAAACGAAAATGATGTGGATGATATCAATTCTTTATCCTCTGACTGTGATTCCATTGTTAATGCTAGAATTCTTATAGCTGAGAAGGCAACCAAATTTGGTAGAGATAGAGGTTTTATGATACCCAAGAAGAACATTATTCCCAAGAAATACTTCGAAAGCAAATTCTCTGCCAAGAAGAAGAAGATTAAAGAAAAGGAAAGGAGGAAATTTGTAGAGGAAATTTCACCACCTACATCTGAAAGGGGAAATCTCTACAATGGTCTTAATTGATTCAGTAATATCTTAGGCTGAAAGAAGAACTTTAAAGATAGTGATTGTCGGTTTTGGTTTTCCAAATTTAGCTATCCTCCTTTCCACTGAAGTCTGAAGTTGCTAATTATGCGATATGGGGTGTGGAATTTGAGGGGTAATGGGGTTGAAATGAGCATAATGTGTGTCAAGTTCCTCTGCTAAGAATTTTCATGGATTCTGTGGTTTTGGAACATCAATTTTTATTGATTGATGTGTTTAGCAGGTTTGGGTACAGTGTGTGATGTTTGCACTGAAGTGTCTTCTAAATATGAGAATGAGCGAGGCTGTGATGGCTTGATATGAGTTCGGGTGATGTTAGGTATGAATTTACAGTGTGCCAGTACCTACAGAGGGGTCAGTAAGGGACTTGGTGTTGTTATTGGTAATTTGTAAAAGTGAATATTGGCTTGGTGCAGTTCTGAAGCATTTGCTATATGTGGTTGGATTTCTCTACTGATGAAAATGCATTATTTCATGTCCTTACGTGTTTGGTTTGATGCTTGGCTCCTAAGCTTGTCTCAGTCTGTAATCAAATGGTGCGTATTGGTTGTTGTCTTCTTCTTCTGACTGTTTGAATGTTTCACTTTGATGTGTGATCTTCAGTGATAACTATTTGAGAACCAAGAAGGTATGTTCTACAAGCATTGATTGGGATTGTCTCTCTTTGTTCATCAAATTGGAAGGTCATATATGCACCTTTTCTTCATGGACGTGATAACATCAAATTTTTATTACTTTTCTTGTTGCTGCTGGGCTGAGCAGCTATTTGGCTGGCTATGGGGTGCTAATTATTACAGATGATTTATCAATATTGTGGGCCTCATGTTCTGAAGGTGTTTGTGTTTTGTTATCGTCTTTCAGATTAGGGTTGTAATATTTTTTTATGAGTTTGTTTTGGTTGATCGCTCTGATCATATCCTATGTAACCAATGAGCTGGTGCTTGGTTTGATGCTCCTACGACTGCTACTTATCCAAAAAAAAAAAACAAAGAAGAAGAAATAAGGAGTAAAAGACCAAGACCTTCAAATCTCCGTAAAGGAAATGACTAAAGGACAATTAATAAACCCCCAATTTTTGAATTTTGATAGAAAAAATCAATCAAAATCGATTGATTTCGATCATAAATGAATTAGCACCTCCATGTGTTTGACTTATGAGTGAGCACCATGGCAACTACATGTTGGATCCTTCTCCTCTTATCAATGGCTCCAAATCCACCAATATATATGCTTTTCTTCCTATTTTCTTGTTCATTATTTTGTGCTCTAAAATTCAATCAGAAGTCAATAACTTATGTGATTCAAGCTTGTGCTAAAACAACTGGAACAATTTGTTAATGGAGAAAGATTGAAGAAGAAAGAATGACATAATATGTGATTCTAGTTCTGCGAAAACTGCAACTATAGTGAATTAAATAGGGAATGGGAAAATAGTGTGAGATGTGTGGGAGAAAATCACGGAAATTAGTTATATGGTGAAAGGGAAGAAATTTTTACCCTGTTTTTGTATTGGATAAAATGATGTTTGGATGGATTGGATTCTTTTTTGGGAAATTGTGTTTTTAGAAACGATGTTTTTTTTTTTTTAATTGTGTAAGGTTTTGATTGGATTTGATTAGAAAGAATTACTAATCCAAAGAATAGGGCTAATTCTTTTTTTGAGATTACATAACTGATTGAATGTAGGATGTGGCTATAAAGAGAAAAAGGAAACGGTAAAAAGATAGTGTAATGCGGTTGAATAAGGAGGTTGTCATTTCAGCTTTGAATAAAAAAAACTATTATGTGTATTAATTATTTAATTTGTGCGGTGTAGATTGTATATTTTTGTGATCAACGGTTAATATATGTGTTCTATTTTATCAAATTTTATGATTGGGGGAGGGAAGTGCTAAGAGTCAATTTCCATTACATTTTCCTATATATATATATATTTGTCATTTTACATTTCAATATATCATTTGTCAATTTCACGTTTTATTTCCTGTCATTCATAATTAATTTAATAATTTACTACCTTTGTTTTTATTTAAGTGTCACATAGGTAGTTGTGTCCAAAATTTTGATCGCTAATATCTTAATTTGTATAATGATTCATCAAACAAAATTGATATCATTAAATTCGTAAAAAGAATACTATTGAAAAAGTATAATATTAAATTTTTTTATAAAAATATTATGTGTGAAATTGTTAATTAAAGATGAATTTCAAAAGGCGAGAATGACAGATAAAAGAAAACGGAGGAAGTAGATATTTTAAAATTTTTTGAACTAAATCTTTTTTGGTTATCAAGATTTGTTCACAGTTAGACAAATAAATAATGACGTGGAGAATATGTACTAGCTAGTATATGTCGATGACAATGGCAATGGGTATAGCTGGTTGGGTGCCTATGAGCATGCAATTACACCAATGCCAATTTTTTTTTGTTGACAATAATAAATAATTTCTCAATCTCATGCTGTAGGGAGCGTTGCATGATGTTGAAGCCTCCATTTAATTCATCTCCATCTGTCCCCATTAATTCTTTACTCTCCAACCCCCCCTCTCCCTCCAATTTCCCACTCTTTATAATAACCCCCCTTCCCCCCTCTTTCTTCACCCTACACATCTCAACCAAACACGTCCCGACAACACCAAAAGATAAAAACCAAAAAAAAAAAAAAGATGGAGCCAATGTCGTCTTCAGTGAGGCTCAAGTACGTGAAATTGGGCTACTCTTACCTAGTAAACAACTTCTTAAGCCTGACTATAATCCCTCTAATGGGGGCGGCGACGGTGGAGATCCTCCGTCTCGG
This sequence comes from Portulaca oleracea, assembly GCA_029582165.1. Classification (NCBI taxonomy): domain Eukaryota; kingdom Viridiplantae; phylum Streptophyta; class Magnoliopsida; order Caryophyllales; family Portulacaceae; genus Portulaca; species Portulaca oleracea. Next base: position 23,766,709 of record CM055873.1, on the reverse strand, counting down.
CCCAGCTCACATCCTAACCGTGTTCAAATCCCTTCATTTGGAGGTGCTTTGCTCTTGTTTGGTTGTCATTTTTGTGGCAACCGTATACTTCATGTCAAAGCCCCGACCCATTTACTTGGTGGACTACTCACTTTTCAAGCCCAAATCAACCTTTCGGGTTCCATTTTCGACGTTTATGGAGCACTCGAAGCTCATCCTTAAGGATAATCCCAAGAGTGTGGAGTTTCAGATGCGGATGCTAGAGAGATCAGGGCTAGGGGAGGAGACATGTTTGCCACCAGCCATACATTATATACCTCCTAACCCTACTATGGAGGCTGCCAAAGGGGAGGCTCAGATGGTCATATTTTCTGCTATCGATGATTTGTTTAATAAAACTGATGTCAAACCAAAGGATATAGACATCCTAGTTGTTAACTGTAGTTTGTTCTCTCCCACCCCTTCCCTCTCCGCCATGGTCGTCAACAACTACAAGATGAGGAGTAACATTAAGAGCTTTAATCTTTCAGGGATGGGTTGCAGTGCCAGCCCTATCTCCATTGATTTAGCCAGGGATCTCTTGCAGGTATCTATCTTTTCCTTCTAAATATTTTTTGAAAATTGTGCAATCAAATTTCACAAAATTTTAACATAAATTTCTCAGTATATAAAATAAGTTACTATATAAAACTTTCATCATTAGATTCATAACGAAAAATACTATAAAAAAATATAAAATTCCAATTGTTAATAAGACATTGGGTAATAAATTATTAGTCAAAGAGTGATATTATAAATCATGTGAGTCAAAATTATGACAATTAATATGAAATAGAGAGAGTATTTTGTTTTGTAACTTGATTCTATTTCAACTGCCTACAAGTAAATGTTGCTTTCATACACAATTAAATGCCACCAATATTATTGGATTACCATGTCATGTAGGAATGCAAACAAAAATTAGACATGACATTAACCTTTTGCATCGCTTAATTTCAGTGTCCATGTTTATGGTACTGCCTAATATGGATTCAAACTTTTAAGATTAATTTAATGGTTCTCCTTAAGGTGTTAAAAGGTCTATGATATGGTAATCAATACTCCCTCTGTTTTTTTTATATGTCGTCTACGTGCTTCAGTGTCAATTTTTAATCAATAATTTCTAATATAACTGTTTTCCAAAAAAATACAATATTATAATTTTTTTAATAGTATTTTTTATTACGAATCTAATGATATCAACTTCGTATGATGAATTATTATACAAATTAAAATATTAACAGTCAGTTTTTGGCACAATTTTCAAGGCAACTGATAAAAACAAACATAGGGAATATTTTGCTGCACATAATGACATATATAAATTTGAAGTCACTTTCACAACCTTCTTATGTTCTTATTTCTTGTGTTTCTTTCAATTTATATGGTCTCCCATGTAAGATTTTGATCAATATTTTTAATAAAATATTTGTAAGAAATAATATAAATATTTTTAACTATGAACCAAATAATACTAATATCACTTAACAAACCAATATTATTTAAAAACAAAATACTATGTTAGAAACTAATTATTAAAAATTGACATTAAAAAATATAAATGACATAAAACAAAAGTACGGAGGGAATAGAATAGAAAGGTGAAGTATTACGTAGGGAGTGTTTGGTAGGAACCCTAGGAAAATTTTTCCCGAAGAAAATTTTCCATGGGAAGTTTTCTATGGGAAAGATTTCCTTGGTAAAAATTTTTCTTAGTCCCCCTAAGGAAAAATTTCTCTAGGAAAATGGAGAAATTGGTGAACCCACCGTGAAATTTTTCCCAATGCCAACTCACACCCAAATATAGGGAAAATAAGTCAACCCAGAAAAATTAACCATTTTCCCAGAATTATTGACCAACCAAACGCACCCTTAACAAATTCTCCAATTCAACACTGTTCCTGGTATGAGGAGTTTCCATGTGGCCTTTCTTTCATATTGATCAACCTTCGCGGGAATTATAAAATATTATAAATTACTTTGTTAAGCAAGTTCAAAAGTAAGTTATCTACACTGATTAATTTTATCATAAAATAATCGTTAAGTATTACGCTTGACTCGAAGGTTGGCAAACTTGTGAGTTGTGATTATACATTTTATTAATACTTTCTGGAGACATACATGAACCTAGCAACCTGTTAGTTGATAGCCAATTTTTGTACCTATACTATTTTATATTAGTATGCATACGTATAGATGAATGCCGAATTAGATATTTTTCTGTTTTAATTCAAGCATGAATGTGTATCTAATAATATAACTTTTATTTTATAAAAAAAATTCAGGTACATCCAAATTCAAATGCCCTGGTGATTAGTACGGAGATAATAACACCAAATTATTATCAAGGGAAAGAGCGAGCAATGCTCCTTCCCAACTGCCTATTCAGAATGGGATGTGCCGCGATTCTTTTGTCCAACAAGAAAAAGGAGAAAAAGCGCGCCAAGTACCAACTTCTCCACGTTGTTCGTACTCACAAGGGTGGAGACGACAAGGCCTATAGGTGCGTCTTCCAAGAGGAAGATGTGGAGGGCAAAGTGGGAATTTCACTCTCGAAGGACCTAATGGCCATAGCGGGAGAAGCCCTAAAATCAAACATCACAACCATAGGACCCCTAGTTCTTCCCGCATCCGAACAACTCCTCTTCCTCTTCTCCTTCTTAGGAAGAAAATTCTTCAACCCCAAATGGAAACCCTATATTCCCGACTTCAAGCAAGCCTTCAAGCACTTCTGCATCCACGCTGGAGGTAGAGCTGTTATCGATGAGCTCCAAAAGAATCTCCAACTGTCAGCTGAGCATGTGGAGGCATCCAGGATGACATTGCACAGGTTTGGGAATACATCTTCATCTTCACTTTGGTATGAGCTAGCATACATTGAGGCTAAGGGGAAGATGAGCAAGGGTGATCGTATTTGGCAGATAGCATTTGGAAGTGGGTTTAAGTGTAACAGTGCTGTTTGGAAGTGTAATCGGACCATTAAGGACCAACTCGATGGGCCTTGGGCTGAATGCATTGATCGATACCCCGTCCATATCCCTGAGGTTAACAAACTTTAGAAACATAACTTCTTGATCAAATGCAAAGGAAGATTGATTTGTTAATTAATTGTGTGTCTATTAGTCATAAGATCAACCAAAAATGGGTGTTATTTAGTTTTAGCATAGTTGGTAATAGGATTTCGAATCCTTTATCTATTTTTTATGTGATTAGTATGTCGTTGGCTTCACATTATATGTATTTGTATTTTATAATGTATACTCCACAATGATCAAACAGTGTTGTTAAAAGATTATTTTCCATGATATCTCGTTACTATCTTATTTCACTTGTCATTTTCTTTTGATTATTGAAAGCTTAAAAATGTTGAATAGTGCATACACAAATCCAGCCCAAAAATAACATACAAAGGAAAGATGACTCAACATAAAAGCAGATCAAGAACCTTATGTCTCTATCAATCTCCATAGCTTTTCTAGTAACTAAAATGCCAACAGAGTTATAACTATCCTTTGAATCCATGCACCAAGGTTTCTTGACAATTTTGGTTGCACGCGCAAAGTTGTCCCTTATCATTTCTTTATCTTTTGTTCCATGGACATAGGACAATTGTTGTTGGTCAAATTAGCAAGCACACTTTAGTCTTCAGTACAATTTTTTCCTTCCTTTTCTGCCTAACATTTGCTTTGAGAGACCCTGGGCTAAAGACGCGTGAGGAACAAGATTATCTTCAGACTTGGTAGGAGAGGGCGTGAGGAACAAGATTATCTTCAGACTTGGTAGGAGAGGGATTCATAAGGCAAGTTTCGAAAGATTCATTACCACCATCACAACTATCAGCAACATTATCAACCAATAGATCATATGACCATCATCCATACCAGGAACATCGCTCCTAACTTCATCCTCGATCCAATTAAGTAGTAAAATTTCTTTTAAGATCCACAAAACTGAGAGCCATTAGAAAAGTCATCAAGGTTTTGCATCTACCAAAGGTTATGAGGTCACTATACTATCAACAACAATTTCCATTAAATCAAAAGGATTATATGTAGTTACAACTATTATTACAACACACTAATGGTGTATCACATAGATAAATAGTTTTAACATATTTGGAATAAACAAAAAAAAAATAATTAATGATGGTTTATTTTTTTTAATATATGGTAATACTTCATCTTCTATACTAATTATCGATTAACAAATGTTATTCGGTCTCCAATGTTTATCTTTTATTAATAATTTTTTGTAACATATTTTACCAAGTTTCATGATAGTATTTTTCGTTAGGAACTGAACAATAATTATTTTGTATAATAAAAGTAGAAAAATTGGATCAAAATAATACAATCTTTGGGGGTATTCGATGATAATAATATGAACAATTTCCTTTGATGAGAATGTGCTAGCAGTGTGCCACGAATTCCATGAGGCAAAAACTCGGTTTAATGATGACATGGAGGGTTGTGCTTGATCTTTGATCCTTTTTTCACAAGCTTCTTTTTTTTTTTTACATAAGTTGGCAACATGATTATAGATGATATGGACTATTGACGTAAGAAAATTTGCTTGACATCAACTTTTATGTATTAAACAATAAAGTAAAATGATGGGAGATATTGCTAAAAAGTTTTGTCATCGTGCCTAAAAGAAATAAAAGATAAAAAATTGTGAAAGCTTCACGAGCAATCATCATTCTCTACGTCATCATTAAACTGAGCTGAGTTTCTGTCTCATAGACTTGGTGGCGTAATGTTAACACTAAATACGTCAAAAGTTCATAATATTCTCATCCACGGAAATTGTTCACGCTATTATCGTTCATCACCCGAAAATTTGTGTAATTTTAATCCAAATTTTCATAAAATTATATATATTAAGATATTAACACATAAAATTTCAAAATATGGTTGATATGTAAAAAGGTTGCCATTAATATGTAACCGCCCAAGTAATATATTGAAAGGAATGTTTGAGGGTTGATGATGTCGAGGTAGCTTAATTTTATTTTGAGGAAGTAGGCTCATTAAATAAGTTGTCAACTGTGTTCATGTGCGTTAAGGGTGCCAAATTGCCTGGAAAAAGTTGTGGGACTTCAAAACAGATGACAATTTTCCGTGGCTGGTTGGCCATAGTAAACTAGGACATCATCAACTATTGCCCCTGAATAAACATTGAAAAAATGGGTTGTTCCGTGACAAATTTTGATAAATCAAGCACCCAATAACTCTTTGACTAAATAAATGTCCATTTATGATTGTTGCCGGCAACTGTTACGATTGGTCATTGGATGAAGCTACAAAAATTTGTTTGGACACATGTCTAGTTGTCAAATGTATCAGTTTATAGTATGTAGGTGTTTGTTGACAATTTTATACGGTGAATTTTTATCAGGTAAATTATTGTTTTTTTGTGTAAATATTTTTAAAAATTTTAAATGAAACTTCTTGTAACTGCCCCTAACTGATCCCTAAAAACAATATGTTTCCTTACCTTTTGCTTGGAAAGAGAGTTAAAAATGGAGAGTTAAGAGTTCATAAGAGTAAAGGAGGGTGAGAGTATGGCAGGGTTCATAGGGTAAACTACTTACCCCTATTTGGGATAACAATTTGGAGAGTTCATAAGAATAAAATGTTAATTGACATATTTACCCTTTCATAATATATGTAGTTCAATGATGAGAATATGGGATGATTAGGGGTATAATGGTGATTTTCTATGTTATATATGATATACATCTCTTTACACCCCAAATTGAGGTGTTAAAAAACAAGAGTAAAGAGGTGTAAAGGGGGGTAAACCCTACTCCCTCCTACTCTCCTTTACCCTCCCTCACTCTCTTCACAAGCAGGAGTAAGGAATACGAACTCTCCTTAACCCATCCTAACTCCCCTTTACCCCTCTCCCAAACATGCCCTTAATTGTTTGAGAATTTTAAATATAATTTTGACCATATTCTAATAAAATCAAATCATGTATTTATTTTTGTTAAGAGACTTATTGCTAAAAAAATACTCAGACATTGTTTTAAAAAGAAAATCAGTATGTCGTTTACAGAAAGTTAAAAAAAAAATCAATTTTGTTACTAAAACCACAACAGGAGAAATAGGAAACGACAACCAGTAATATTACAAGGACAAAAAAAAAAAATCTTGCTGCATTAATATTAAGTAAGTGGCAGCCAAAATTAATTATGGCACATATATATATCAAAGCTTAATGTCGTAGGACCTAAACTTGGCAGCATTTGATTGATAATATATTGGGCTACAATTCAATTGTTATTGCCAACTTTAGGCCAGGAAATAAATAAATTTAAAAGAGCACTAAGATGACCTTTGTATTATTTAGTATTTGGACGTAGGCCCTATTTACATTGTATTTGAACTTAGGGCATGCTTTCTCTCTATTTCTCATTGTCAATGTCACACATTCTCTTTCTTTCTCAATTGAACATCAAAGGGAATGGAAGACAAGCTAATTGCGCTCATTCAGCATCAGAAGAACGCTTGAACGAATTAGCTCTCCTCCTTAAACGAACTTCTGCTGGCGATTTGTATCTAATTTTGAAATTCAATCTCTGTTAGGAGTAGTAAATCTTGTATTTCCAATTTGTTCACAATTTTTATTTCTTTGTTTTCTTTTATCTTGTTTCTTGGTTTGTTAGGGAGGTTGGTTATATATACCTTCCTCTCCCCCCTTGTATTTCTTGAGTTGAGATAATCAATAATATCATCTCTTCAATCTCTCTCCTTTTCTCTCTATAGTTTCCCCAAATTGGGTGAAACTTAACATGATATCAGAGCGGGTTATTTTTTTTTGTCTGTTTTCATCTTCTTCCTCTTCCCCTGTAAGATTGAGATTGTTTACCGTTCCAGGCAAGGCAACCTGTACACCCTGGAAACCCTTCTTCTCTTCGTAAAGAACCGCCACATCAAGCAGCCTGAGTACATCAAGAGCGCCACCAATCAGGGGGTTTCTACTGTCACCTTCATTGATCGGAAGCCCCTTCTCGACTACTTGGAGGGCCGCTCCTCTTCTCAGCTATCGTTTCCTCTCTGTCTTTGCCCAGATTTTCCCCACTTCAGTCTTCCTCTGGTTCAGTCGAATCTGACAAGGCTGCGTGCTCGAGCTATCGTTTCCTCTCTCTGCAAGCTCTATCAATGGCGTCGCAAATCTGCCAACGAGCTCTCCGAAAAGATTCTTTCGTCTCCTCCGCCTTGTTTGCAAACCCTAATATCCGTAGATTCTCGTCCTCCGCCAGCGATAAGATCACCGCCACTCTCTTTCCTGGGGATGGAATTGGTCCCGAGATCGTCAATTCTGTCAAACAGATCTTTAAAGAAGCTGGTGTACCAATTGAATGGGAACGTCTTGAATCAGTACAACCCCGATATTATTGATTTTGGCCAATACCCTCTCTCCGTCCACTTTCCTCATCGCAGAGAAACCACCCAATCATTCATTCAATCGCCATTGTTGATCTCTCTTTCTCTTAGATCCAATATGCCAAAATGTCTTCTACATTCAACGGCGATGAAACCGCTCCTTTCTTCGACTTCCTCGGCGCCGCTGCCGCCCTCGTCTTCTCCTGTATGGGAGCTGCGTATGGGACGACCAAGAGTGGTGTTGGTGTGGCGTCGATGGATGTGATGAGGCCTGAGTTGGTGATGAAGTCCATTGTTCCCGTTGTTATGGTTGATCTTTGGATGATGAAAGAATATGGTGTCCAGGAGTTGGGGTGTGAGTGATTGTTTTCGGTTCGTGACAGTAAGATTTGGGTTGTTGCTGTAGCAAATGCCACTTATTGATGGGTTTCAATTGTGTGTTTTTCCTCTTTTCGTTCTTTTGTCCGATCAACCAGGAAAGTCTTTGTTAGGGCATTGTGTTCGCCGGAGACAATTTCAATACCTGGAAAAAGTTCGGCAATTATCTTTCTTTCGTCGTTAGACTCCACAAAGTTCTTCCGTATCTACGTCCATTTCATCCAGAGTTGTGGTGATGGCGAGGAAGCTGTTGGAGTTAAAATTCAAGATTTCCACTGTGGCAAATTGGAGTTTTGACGCCCTCCAATTTAAGGGGGGGTGTTAGGAGTAGTAAATCTTGTATTTTCAATTTGTTCACAATTTTTATTTCTTTGTTTTCTTTTATCTTGTTTCTTGGTTTGTTAGGGAGATTGGTTATATATACCTTCCTCTCCCCCCTTGTATTTCTTGAGTTGAGATAATCAATAATATCATCTCTTCAATCTCTCTCCTTTTCTCTCTATAGTTTCCCCAAATTGGGTGAAACTTAACAATCTCTCTATATCTCACTCGCTCTCTCTATCTCTTCTCCTTCAATAGCGATTGGCATATAATATATTTGCATCGGCAATCCATTAGTACACCATGAAGCATACTCGTGGTAAACACATTCGACTAAAATCTATAGTTTGATTTCACTTGCCCTTGCCCTTGCTAGTTTTCGATGATTTTCCTACTCCACAATGATCTGTGTTGATTTAAATTATCGCTAGCTCTATTTCTGACTTTGAATTGATGAAATGATTTTTTGATTTTAATTGACATGTGTTGTCGTCATAGTATTTGAAGGATACAATGTCGTTATAGTATTTTAATTGACATGTGTTGTCGTTATAGTATGTGTTGTCGTTATATATATATATATATATACACACCATCCTTTTTCAGTTGGGGCAGAAGTGGGCAAGGTAAGATGTTGCTCTGGTATAGCTTGAGGCATGGAGGAAGGTGGGGATGACGTCAAGTCCGCATGGCCTCAAACCAACCAATACCATTGGGCATACTTAGCCTGCCCTCACAATACAACAACTTATATATAGATGTGACTTGTCTAATACATAAGTTTAAACGAGAGAAGCGAGTTTTAACTTACTGAAGGAGTGAAACGAAACGAGAAGAGTAAATCTTAACAATTATATATATATATATATATATATATATATATATATATATATATATATAATTCAACGTTAAAGTGATGTTTTACCGATTATAGTAAATCAAAGGTGATAGAGAACAAGTCATAGAGAGAACATTATTATAAATATTTTAACAATCGTAACACCCCCAGATTCATAATTACCGAATTATTACCAAACACCTCATAACCCAATGATTAGCGCAACAGAAATTATAATCCGAACGCATTACCGTTGACCATGATTATGGACAATTCTAACAAGACACTATTTGCAACTTAACATTCCCAAATTTGAAATGCATATTAATGTATATCACAACATACATACCATACTAACTTAGTATCAACATATCACCCTTCCAAGACAATATATCACACCCAATACCCAAAGATCATATGTCTTCAAGACTTTTATAAATCAAGCTATCACACGTATACACCAAAGGTGAAAGATGACTTCCTTAAAACAAAGAAACCTTCTGCTCTCCAATCTCACTCGCCTTCTTTCCAATTCTTGGCTTATCCGTACAAGGGGCATCACCTAAAACAAAACATAAAACAATTTTGCAAATGAGTCGAAACTCAATACGCATACTCCATCTACAGTAAAATAAACTTAGGCAATTTATTTTGTTTCGCGCATTTCAATTTATTTTGCGAACAACTAAACAATAAAAACAACAGTAAAAGCTTGCTTGGCATGTTCTTATTATCTTGATGATCTCATGCTTGAGATCATCGGACTAAGCCTTCGTATGCGCATACCTGGACCGATCGGGAGGTTTGGATGGGTTGACACTGGCCAGGTATTGACTTGGGTAGTGCACTATGGCACAAGTAACTTGGGTCGAGGCCATATTCATGTGAGAAAACATATAAACATTACTTATTCACATTACAATTATTAAACTTGCTTACTTGAACTCAAATAAAAGAGTTTTGGTAGAGTATAGACGATATGCGCACCTTAAAGTTGAACCAGCAAATAAAATGACTTGAAAGCTTGACTGGACTCGAACAGGGAGCAACAACGACATCTTGGACCACACTTGAGATAGGAACAATAAAGTGAATTAAGTTAGGTTCTTTGGTAAGGAGGGAGTCTCCTAATTAACTTTATCCAAGTTATTTTTAATTAAAAGATTGAAGAATTTTTGAGACTTTGCAGAAGACATAACTTCCTCTATAGACCTCCAAAAATTTCATAAGAGGACTTTTATCTGTCATTCTCACCTTTTGAAGTTCATCTTTAATAAAAAATTTCACACATAATATTTTTATAAAAAAATAATATTATACTTTTTCAATAGTATATTTTTATAAATCTAATGATATCAATTTGGTTTGATGTATCATTATACAAATTAAGATAGTAGCGGTCAAAATTTTAGACATGATTACCTATGTGACACTTAAATAAAAACGGAGGTAGTAAGTTATTAAATTAATTATGAATGACGGGAAATAAAACGTGAAATTGACAAATAATATATTGAAATGTAAAATGACAAATATATATAGGAAAATGTAATGGAAATTGACTCTGAGCACTTCCCTCCCCCAATCATAAAATTTGATAAAATAGAACATATATTAACCGTTGATCACAAAAATATACAATCTACACCGCACAAATTAAATAATTAATACACATAATAGTTTTTTTTTTTATTCAAAGCTGAACTGATAACCTCCTTATTCAACCGCATTTCACTATCTTTTACCGTTTGGTATAAATTGGGAATGGGAATGGGAATTCATAATGCTGCTGGGAATGAGAATTCATAATGGGAATGAGAATTAAGATGTCTTTATGAATTACGAACCTTATTGTTTGTTATATGGGAATTGATATTGGGAATAGGATTGGGAATAAAAATACATTTACTAAAATACCCTTTTATTAATTTATGAATGTTTTAATAAATTGAAATCGATGAAAAGCCATAATTGACATACATTTACTTCTAGAAAGTCAATTACCATATAGAAAAAATAAAAAAAAAATTAAAGTTCATATAGATTTTTTAAAACGTAAGATTAGTTTTTTTTTAAATTAGAGTGAGTAATTAACATGCTAAAATTTTTTTGAAACGTAAGGCTTTTTTTTAAAAAAAAAAATTAGGGTGAGTAATATTGTTAAAAATATTTATAATAATAGGAAAGGAGAATCAAACGGCTACCCTAAACAATATTGCTAATCATAAAACGTTTTGGTTTATTTTTTTAAATTAGGAAAAGTAATATTAAGGTAATATTGTAATTTAAAATAGACTAATAAATTCCCAAGATCAATTACCACACCCCCCCTGGTAATAGATTCTTGGGAATTCACCCTTCCTACTCTCATTCCCATTCCCGAATTGTTTTTTTATTACCATGAAACAGACATGGTAATTGTAATCCCCATCCCTCTATTCCCATTCCCAAGTACCAATTCCCATTAAACAAACGGCCCACACCGGGAAAGACTGAACGACATCGGGAAAGACTGAAAGACATCAGGAGAGACTGAACGACATCGTAAAAGACTGAACGACATCGGGAAAGACTGAAAGACATCGGAAAAGACTGAACGACATCGGGAAAGACTGAAAGACATCCGGAAACTCTGAACGACATCGGGAAAGACTGAACGACATCGGGAAAAACTGAACGACATCGGGAAAGACAGAAAGACATCGGGAAAGACTAAACGACATCGAGAAAGACTGAAAGACATCGGGAAAGACTGAACGACATCGGGAAAGACTGAACGACATCGGGAAAGACTGAAAGACATCGGGAAAGACTGAACAACATCGGGAAAGACTGGGAGACACCGGGAAAGACTAGGCAACACCGGGAAAGACTGGACGACACTGGGAAAGACTGGAAGATCAATATTGACGTCGGGATAGACTAAAAAACATCACGCTATACTTTGATCAGCGTCCTACTCGGACTCGATCAAAGTGGGGGCTAACTGTAGACGCTGAAATTTTGTCATTTAATTCAGCTTTATAAATATTGTAATTTATTTTGGGTTTATTTTATTTTGAATAATTTAGAAAAATGCCAAGAATTTTAAAATGCAAAAATGATGAAGAATATCCCCAAAATCAAAGCAAATCAAATCTCTCTTTTATTTCATCCTTCCTCATTCTTCCAAATCAAATAAAATCAACCTTTATTTGATTTTATCGTCCCAATATTCTTTCATTCACCACCATAAATAAATCTACCTCCACCACTATAAATACACCCTCATTTCCACTCTTTTTCGACACCTCAAAAATCATCCTAGGAGTATTGACACTAGGTGATTTTATCTTTCTTCCCCTCCCTCTTTCTTCTTCTTCTCATCATCATCATCTTGCATTCATAACCTTGGCATTAACTTGAGGTTAGTATTGTTTTTTTTCTTCTTTTTTTATTCTCACTTGATTATGATGTAAATCCAACTTAAATAATAATATTGATGCTCTAATCAAATTGACTAAATGTTAACTTGTAAATATTTATGCTTATGTTATTTTATTTTATTTTATTAGTTGCATTTTTTTGTTTTACTTTATTTTTTGCATTTAATCATCTCATTTGTATGCGCTAAATAATATTGATTAATCTATTTAATTCTCCTCTTCTACTCTTTTCTATAAATTAACCGATTTAGTAGACTCCGTTCTTTGAACGGGCGAATTCGAGGATTTTTACTTTCGAATTCGTGACCTTACCCCTGGATCCGAATCTCATGGTTCGTGGTTTATGGAGTTTAAATTTGAGTTTATTAATTCTCATTAAAAATTAATGGGCGACTCTTTTTATTTTATTATTTTGATTCATTTGAACATCATAATAAAATGTATTTAAATCCCTTCCAAGAAAAGACACCCCTTTCGACTTGCCGTTTACCGCGAGGGATACCACGGGGATTTTTTCGGGTCCCACAAATGGCGACTCCACTGGGGACTTTCTTTAAGAGGGTAAAACTTGAAAAGCCGGTTTTTTTTAATTTTTGAGGAGAAAAGGAGAAATTAATTTTTGTAATTTTTATTATTTAGTTAGGCATCGTGCATACGGACCTCCATCTCAGTTTTTATAAATCGGGATGAACCCAAAGGTACCGTCTAGGTTAACCCATTTTCCCTTTTGGGTAAAGTATATTTCCGACTTCAAGGAATGAATCTCACATTTCAAGAAGTTCGCAAATTGCTTTCCCACTCATGAAGCACTCCAAAATTCTTGGGATTATGAATTTACATTTTCCCTTTAATTTTGTGAGAAACACACGGGTCACATTACTATGAACTCCATAGAATTTGTGGCGCGTGAGAGACATGAGTATGTTAGTTTTTAGGTACCCGACCTTAAACCTTTGAACATAGAACATTGGTTAGGTGCATTACCCATTTTGTATGCTATATGCATTCTTATTGTGAGATGTGTAAATTATGTGCTATATGTTTTTTTTTTCTCTCTTCTTTTTTTAGAGTGGATCTCTTTGTTTTCCCCCCAAAGTATTGCTTTAGCTTGGGTAATAATCAAACAAAAGTTAAAAAAGACCTAAAGGTCTCACTTGGGCCCAAATCAAAGAGGTTTGATTAAGCCCAAGATCTTAGCTTGATTTTGTCCAACCCTTGGTTGTATTTGGGCCTAAAAAGGGTGTATCCGGTTGTTATTTGAATTTGAGTTCATTAAGGCTTAAATGTTGACTCAATCTTATGATAGCCCGATGGATCTTTCCCCGTACATAATCCCATACTAGGCTAGAGGTCGTCATGCAAGCCCAAAAGTGGGTGAGTTTGTACCAAAAAAAAATCATTCATCATGTAGGCATTGTTTGCATTAGGTTGTCCCATATAAATCACTAGGTCTTTGGGTAGGTCAATGTCAGCGTTAATTTTGAGGTCTATGGTTTCCATACAGGCAAAATAGGACCCAAACAGCAAAGAGTTAAGTCCTGGGCTAGAGTCGGATCTCAAAGGTTATCAAACTTCTCACCAATCTCATTCACACCACCAAGCGCAGGCTTGTCTGTTGTCCTTGATACTGATTCTGACACTCCTTCTCAAACTTCATTAACAACAAGCGATATTGTGTCTGTTCCTTCCAACTTCATGGCTGAAGAAGAAGCAAGGGGCCAACCCATCACTGCTGCGGACCTTTCTGATGTGGTGCGGGACATCCGTACTTTAATAGAAACACGATCCAACCAACAGGATCGTAGGATCGAAGGGGTCATCCAGGCCATTCAAACAATCAATGACAGATTAGGCATAGGGCAGGACCCAAAGGATGATGATAGAAGTGTGGGCACTGAAAAGACTATACCCCGGGATGAGCAACTTGCGCCATTTCAGGACAACAGGGTTGATAACCTGCAGAACATGCTAAGGCAAAACCCTCAATTTAGGGAACATTTCTTGGACATTGGCTTACCAACTGCTCCTCAAGCCAAGCTTCCTAACTAATTCTCCTTGCCCGAGAAGAAATTTAAGGCCATGGAGAACCCCACTCATCATGTGCGTAGCTTCACGTACATGATGGCCTTAAAGGAAGTAGACCCTAGTCTGTATGCTCATGTCCTCCCTTGGACTTTGAGTGACGAGATCCTGAAGTGGTACTACACCCTTCCAGTAGATACCCAGGAGAATTGGGAGACCACTTAATAGGCCTTAATTCAACAATACGCAACTAGTCAAGATGCTGATGTAACCATGAGTGACATGGCGGCAATCAAACAAAGTGAAGGAGAGTCATTCATGAGTTACTTTAATCGTTGGAACGTTCAAAAGGCCTTGATGACTGACAAGGTAACCATGGACTATCAAATCCAGGTGTTTATACAAGGGCTTAGGCCAAGATATGCTAGCTTGATGGAATGCCAGTTAATCCCAGACTTTTCAGCTCTAAAGAAGTTGGGATTAATGGTGGAGGCCAAGATAGAAGAAATTCTCTAATCCGGGAAGTTGTCACTGCCAATCGCAACATAGAAACCTAATTTGAACGTGGCTTACTACAGAGTCAAACGGGGTCTTTCGAAAACCCGTATCTGCAAAGATCAATTAGGCGATCCCCTCATGTTGCGTCTTTTCTTTTCATGGCAATCGTCTTCATTTTCAGAATCAGTTGGGATATCCCAAGTAGTTTCTGTATTCATCTTAGCTGCATTCAATAAAGATGAAGTCTTTCATGATTGTGACTCTTATCTTTCCCGACACTTCATTTGCTTCTAAACTGCTAAGGAAAGAATCTTGTGCTTGCATTCTTGATTTGAATTGAAGAGCTCACTCACCCATATGACCATCCAAGTGTGACACATCCATATTCTCATATTTTCCATTCCATCTTACATCTCCATCACATTTTCTCTATGCTTTTGTGCCCTACCGCGAGTCCAAGGTTAATAGAGAGAAGAGAGGCTAAATTCACCGCCAAAGCGAAGTTAGGCAAAATGAGAGATAAATAAAAAAGAGCGAGGCCAACTTGAACACTCATCTAACAAGTTGGGCAAAAGGAGAGGTAAATGAGTGAAAATTAAGAGGAGAGAAGCTAACCTGAACACTCACCCAACAGGTTTGGCAAAAGGAGAGAATTCAAAGCGACCAATAGTTTTAAAAGTGAATCTCACTATCAAATAAATCATGCAGCTTAAAAAATACATACTTATGATAGAAGGCTTCCACCCCTCACCACCTACATCATAACCACCTTCATTTTAACTTCGCTGCTTCACCTACATTTTTTCACACATCATCTTCTCAACCACCACCACGAACCCGGTCATCCATTTTATGACCACCCCATCCCTAAATCCATTTAAGCCGACTAATGTGTTGCGAGTGACAAATATCATTGATAAGAAAAATATAGATTGAGGTAGTCGAGTTCAAAAAAAAAAAGAGAAAAAAAAGAAAAGGAAAAAAATACAAAAAAAAAGAGAACTGCGAGTGACACATTCTAAAACCTTCCCGTCAAACCCTCACACCTATCCTTCCCATTAAACCTTCAACCCATCTCAAAGTTCTTCTTGAGGCATCAATCAAAGCTACACCTGTTGAACTACGACTGGCCTGATTCCACAATTGATACGTAGGAGAACCTCTTTGAGGCCCGGCTGCTGCAATTCACTTTAGAGAAAATCCATCATCAAATCATTTGGTCTTTGAGAGATAGAATAAAGAGTGGCTAGCTCGAAAACCTCACCAGGCGAGCTAGGCAAAAGGAGAGGAAACCTTGGTCTCTAATGACACTGACAAGCTATCAGATTTCTTTCACCAAAGCACACCCACCTTTTCCCATCAGACTTGGATCACCCTTCATACCTAAATTCATCAAACCATAGCCATTTGACCATCTCTTCCCTTATGAGATTAACCCACGAGACATGGTGCTCCGTCCATAGACCATCTCGTCCACCTCCATCAGTTCGAACCTTTGTCCATCGAACTACCCATCCATTCATCTGATCACTATACTCGTCTAGCCATCTATAACCTCATCTTGCCCACCATTGGGGCCTAACTGCTCACAAACATGCTCTATACCACCATTCTTACCTTTTCCATATTCCATCCTTCATTGCTCCTCACCCTGTGAGCTCTTCTGATTTGATCATCAGTGCATGTATGAGATTCATCAGTTAATCCTCGCTTCCAGAACACTTTAGTAAAGAATAACTCTTTTAACATAACAAGAAGCCAATTGCATCAAAATAAGGGTTACTTGAAGACAACACCCACCTAGGTCAATCATTCTGACTCACCTAAAGATGCTTGTTCACTGATACTGGGGGCTTGGTGCTTACATGTTCCTACCTAAAAGAATCAAGAAGAATAGAGAAAAGGCAAGAGAAATGAAGATGACTTGTCGCTTGATCCTTCTTAATGCTTGGGGTTCCTAACCATGACATCAAGGTCGAGCATCCTGACTATCCCATCATGTAGCTTAAGCAGACCGAGTCTTCCATTAATATCGTCTTTAGCATTCCAACTGGGGGCTCGCTCATCACTCAATATCAGCATCATGGCAACTTGCGAGGCAATTCGAGAAGAAGAACTCAACATTTTCACTATCTTTGTCTTGTCCTGAAACTCACCTCGAAATCACTCTTGACATTTAGAGTTTTTTTATTTACTTTTCTTTTTTTCTTCTTTCCTCGGGAAAGTGGGGGCTGTTCATATCGCATACATGCAGCAAATCAATGTGCATTTTTTTAGGTCATGTGCATTTTTCATTTTAAGTCACATTAGTTTGCATTTTGAGTCACATCAATTCGCTTTTCATTTTCATTTTGAGTCATGTTAGTTTTTTAGTTTTTATTTATTTTTTTCCTTTTTTTCTTCTCGAGTCAAATAAAAAAAAAGTCACATGCATTGCATAAATAAAAAAAAGTACAGAAAAATAAAAAAAAGAGTCACATCATGCATTAGAATTAGGACTGCATAAAATAATGCATAAAGAGTCTTATAGTATAAAATGCAAAATAGAGTTGTGTATTGTACATAAAAGAATCTTGTACTTTTTTTTATTCTCACATAATTCATGTAGCATAGCATGCATAAGACCGCATTTGCATTCCTCTCGATCTCTCCGGCCCAAGCCTCAAAAGAAATGAAGTTATGGCAGTTAGAACTCAAGCAAGCTCGCTTGGAATCTTGATCACCGTCGGACGTATCACCAAGAAGCTCCAAGGACGCTATCAATAAAGAAATTATTGGAGCTTTATGAGAATTAATTTGAAAAACAAATCATTTTTCAGGTTAAACTCTAAAATGGATCGCAAATTTTTATGAGAATTAATTTGGAAAATAATTTATTTTCTTAGTTACACTCTAAAAATTCAATTCACAATGTTCACGAGAATTAGTTTGGAAATAACTCATTTCTGAATTAAGCTGAGAAGACTCGAGCATACGGACAAACCAGACATATACTGCCAAGAACAAGCTGGGTCTAGGTCTTGTAACCAGACACCATACCTCCAGGTATGACTCAGACCCATACCCAGGGTTCCGAATAGGGGAAGACCCGGAAAACTCGGCACCATATCGCCAGACATGGTCTGGACCTGGGTTCCACATACAGCACCACCAAGAAGAAAATGGACCCGATGCGAAGACAAAATGTAAAATATCACAGAGCAATACCTAGCGGTATGCTCAGCGAAGGGGACTCAAAATTGGGCAATACGAAGAAAAAAAATCATCAAGCAGAGCGCCACGCCTGCAGGCATGGCAGCCTGCCTAGGGTTCCAAGCAACAAGTGAAATTCGGCTAACCGACCCTGGGCTAGACAGAGTTGCACGCCTGGAGGCATGACATCCTGACTAGGCTCGAATTCGACAAGACTGTGCAAAAACAAAGAAAACTGGATCATCTTCAACAAACTACAATGACATCGGGAAAGACTGAACGACATCGGGAAAGACTGAAAGACATCGGGAGAGACTGAACGACATCGGGAAAGACTGAAAGACATCGGGAGAGACAGAACGACATCGGGAAAGACTGAAAGACATCGGGAAAGACTGAACAACCTCAGGAAAGACTGAACGACATCGGGAAATACTGAACGACATCGGTAAAGAATGAAAGACATCGGGAAAGACTGAACGACATCGGGAAAGACTGAAAGACATCGGGAAAGACTGAACGACATCGAGAAAGACTGAACGACATCGGGAAAGACTGAACGAAATCAGAAAAGACTGAACGACATCGGGAAATACTGAACGACATCGGGAAAGACTGAACGACATCGGGAAAGACTGGGAGACACCGGGAAAGACTAGGCAACACCGGGAAAGACTGGACGACACCAGGAAAGACTGGAAGATCAATATTGACGTCGGGATAAACCTAAAAACACCACGCTATACTTTGATCAGCGTCCTACTCAGACTCGATCAAAGTGGGTGCAAACTGTAGACGCTGAAATTTTGTCATTTAATTCATCTTTATAAATATTGTAATTTATTTTGGGTTTAATTTATTTTGAATAATTTATAAAAATGCCAAGAATTTTAAAATGCGAAAATGATGAAGAATATCCCCAAAATCAAACCAAATCAAATCCCTCTTTTAGTTCATCCTTCCTCATTCTTCCAAATCAAATAAAATCAACTTTTGTTTGATTTTATCCTCCCAATATTCTTTCATTCACCACCATAAATAAATCTACCCCCACCACTATAAATACACCCTCATTTCCACTCTTTCTCGACACCTCAAAAATCATCCTAGGAGTATTGACACTAGGTGATTTTATCTTTCTTCTCCTCCCTCCTTCTTCTTCTCATCATCATCATCATCTTGCATTCATAATCTTGACATTAACTTGAGGTTAGTATTGTTTTTTTTCTTCTTATTTTATTCTCACTTTATTATGATGTAAATCCAACTTAAATAATAATATTGATGCTCTAATCAAATTGACTAAATGTTAACTTGTAAATATTTATGCTTATGCTCTTTTATTTTATTTTATTAGTTGCATTTATTTGTTTTACTTTATTTTTTGCATTTAATCATCTCATTTGTATGTGCTAAATAATATTGATTAATCTAATTAATTCTCCTCTTCTACTCTTTTCTTTAAATTAACCGATTTAGTAGACTCCGTTCTTTGAACGGGCGAATTCGAGGGTTTTCACTTTCGAATTCGTTACCTTACCCCCGGATCCGAATCTCATGGTTCGTGGTTTATGGAGTTTAAATTTGAGTTTATTAATTCTCATTAAAAATTAATTGGTGACTCTTTTTATTTTATTATTTTGATTCATTTGAACATCTTAATAAAACGTATTTAAATCCCTTCCAAGAAAAGACACCCCTTTCGACTCGCCTTTTACCGCGAGGGATTCCACAGGGATATTCCCGGGTCCCACAGGTTGAGAAAGAGAAAAGTTCAATGATCGGGGTTATTGTTCTTGAGGGCGTTGAAGGGAATCCTCTTGAGCTACTTGAAGTACATAGTGAGCTTGATAAAGTTCCAAGCCAAGAGGAGAATGCTAACGTCAACCTTGCCCTTCCTCTTACTCTTGTTGAAGAAGCCCATGAAGTAGCTCCTTTGGTTCTATCATTTCCACCGATCGAGGAATTAAGCAACCATGGCGATGACTACCATTCCCTTCCATCCGTGGGCACTCAAATTCTTTTCCTTGAGAAGAATGAGGTAATTTCAAACTCTCCTATGAAATTCATTGAGACTTGCTTGGATGTTGGATGTTGCAACATAAAGTCTTTGGATGAGTCGTGCATGACCTTTGGGAGACATTGGTTGTTTGATGATGTTTGTTGGCGTGATAAGTTGTATGATGATTATTTGGTGTCGAAGTTTGATGATTCTCTATGCTTGAAGTGGAGTGCTAAGAATCTTGGTGTTCCTTTGGTGTCTAGTGACAAGTTTGGGTTTAATGGAGCCATGATTCTAGTTCCACCAATGTTTATGGGCTCGTTATTTGTGTCATCCCTCAATGGATATTGTTTGAATGTTGGTCGTGGTGGCATGAACTCTTTGAATGAGTACATGTTATTTGGTCGTCATTGGTTATTCGAGAATGTGTTTTTGATTGGGTGCTATTGGAAGTTTGGTATGCGATGTTTGTGGGAATGCATGTTTGAATGAAGATCATTTGCTTGACCGTGATTACTTGAATCCCTTAAGCCCACATCGAATCAAAACCTGGGTGGGAAGTGAGTTGAGGAACCTCCTTTTGAGCGAAACACGGGATGAGTGTGCTCTTGGTGCGGACAAGCAATCCATAGCTTTGTCTTTACCGAGCGGCAAGCTTAGCGAGGTTGAGCGTTCCCTAACTCCTCAAAAATTTCCTCTTTTCGTCATTTGTCCTTCACCTCCAAGCCTCTTCAATAATTCCTATCTCTTCAAGCAGGGTGGAGTTCATAGCATGATCATGATCGGTTTGTTGAAGGGTTTGTATAATGGGTGGCTAAGCAATGGAACATGCCTTCATTTAAACTCCCAAGAGTTGAGGGCAACTCATTTTCAAGAAGGGGAGGATGGAGCGTACTAGGCTGAGACCCGAGCCTTGAATTTTATGATCACTAAATCGTTCCACACCCCCTCCACGAAACACGATGAGAATAACTCCAAGAACGGGTGTGGAGTCCATTTCAAGGTGGACCCAGGACCCTGGAGTCATGAGCTGATCGACATCAGGTGTGGCATCTACTTTAAATGGGACCCCGGACCATAGGAGTGGAGCTACAGGTCCTCATCGGGACCTACTTCAAGCCTTTAAAAGGGTTTGTAGTCATTCGGAAAGAATAAGCGGAAAAGGGTCAACGTGGGTTGTCGGAATTGATGCACCTTCACTCTTTGGGTCATAACTCCTTCAATATAACTCCGATGGGTCTCAAATTTTTGGAGCTTAAAGTACACATCGAGAGTTTTCCGTTGAATTCTTACAGACCTAAAACATAGTTCAGATGAAGAAGTTATGCTCGTTTGAAGTCAGCAGGAAAAACTGCCCCAGAAGGCAGTCGCGCCCGCGACACATATGGTCGCCCCCGTGACCATCTTCTGCACAGATGAAGTTGCTGCGTTGAGAAGGGTGTCGTGCCCGAGTCAGCTTCTGTCACGCTCGTGACAGATGGTCGTCGCGCCCGCGACAGACCTGGTCGCGCCCGCGACCCCATTCGGCCAGCGACGGTTTGTGGCGGACAGTAGCACGTCGCGCCCGCGACCATCCATGTCGTGCCCGCGACGTCCCGTTCCTGCGTGTGATTTCTGGCCCAAAACGCTGCGTTTTTTTATTTTCCCCCCTTTCCTATAAATACCCCCTCCCTTCCAATATTTTGGCAGTTTTTGACATTTGAATATGATGCTAGTGCATTTGTAAGGGTTTTTCCCTACTTCCTCAAAATCTTGTTACTTTCTCCAAGTGATTTGGTGGTGTTCAAGTCATTCTTTTAGTGATTATTTAGTGGATTACCTATGATAATCATGGTTGTATGTTAGGCCTAGAGTTGTGGGTTATTGAGAAATATATATTAGTTAGTTTAGTTTGTTATTCCCGAATAGGTTAGTTAGGTTGTCTGTTTCTTTTCTTTTCTTTTCTTTTCTTTTTCTTTTTTTATTTTCCTTTCTTTCTTCTGTTTTTCCTCTCCTCTCATTCTATATATAGGGGTGCTTTGTATCTCTTTCATTCAATTCAATATAGAGGAAAGGTGTATTAAGAGAGTTGTTATTTTGTTTCTCTCCTCCTCTTTTCCTGCTTCTGATTGCAAAACTTTCATGGTATCAGAGCAGGCTTCTGCCTGAATACTTCTTTTTGATCATTCCTGGGGAACAATTCCAAAATGTCCTCGGGAGATTCCAAGCAAGCTACGTCAGTAATCTTGGATCAAACAGACCCCCTCTTCATCCATCCTTCATATCATCCAGGGCAGACTCTTGTGACTGAAGTATTTGATGCCAATGACTTTGATAGCTGGAAAAGATCAGCCACCATCTCCCTTTCAGCCAAAAACAAAATCGTATTTGTTGATGGATCCTTCCAGAAACCAAATGCCAAGTTTAATCTTTTTCCTCATTGGAGATGGTGCAATGACATGTTTATATCTTGGCTGCTGAATTCTTTGCATAAGAACATCAGGAAAAGTGTTCTTTATTACCAGACACCTGAAGATCTTTGGAAGGAATTGGTGGAAAGATATGGTCAATCAAACAAGGCAAAGCTATTTCAAGTTCAACAAGATGTTGGTAACCTTGCGCAAGGTGATCTTGAAATAGCAGAATACTTCAATAGGTCCAGAAAGACTTGGGATGAACTCTCCATGGTTTCTGGCTTCCCTCACTGCAGCTGTGGGAAGTGCACATGTAAAGAAAACATCAATATTGCTCTACAGAGGTACTCAGAAGAACAGAAGGTAATGCAGTTTCTTATGGGTTTAAATGAAAGCTATACTGCAATTAGAGGCAACATCTTGATTATGTCTCCTTTTCCATCTCTGGGACAAGTCTATGTCATGCTTTTGCAAGAAGAGAGGCAGAGACAAGTAAAGCGAACTAACAGCTTTCTTACAGATGCTGCCTCTTTTTATACATCCTCTAATTCTCAAAATAATCAAAGAAAAGGGGAAGCAAGGCAAAATATGTTCTGTACCCATTATAAAAAGACAGGACATACAATAGATAGATCTTTTAAATTACATGGATACCCCAATAAGGGAGAGAAAAGAGGAAACAATGTTTCTGGGAGGAGGAAAGATACAAGGTATGCAAACAATGCACACAATAATGGAGAAACAGATGACAGCAACAATGCACATAATCAGACCTCAAGTGCATCAGGAATCACATTGCCTGGACTAACACAGGAGCAGTCACAACAGATGATTGATTTATTGGCAAGATTGCAGAATGGAGCAAATGACACTATGCAAGAACAGTCAGATTAGAAGATGGCTTACATGATAGGTAATCCTTTTTTAAATACAAGTCATATCTACATGATTTCTAGGGTAGAAAATAAGAGCTGGATAATAGATTCAGGAGCTACAGATCATATGGAGCATGATAAGAATCAATTGCGCAATATCAAGACTCTTCTTAAACCTATCTCAATTATTATTCCTAATGGAGAAAAAGTAAAGGTTGTAGAATATGGAGACCTGAAATTGACCCCTCAGCTTACCTTGAATCATGTCTTGCATGTTCCCCTCTTTAATTTTAATTTGCTTTCAGTAAAAAGATTGAGTGAGCAACTTAACTGTTTAGTGATGTTTACATCTAAGAATTGTGTGTTGCAGGGCCCTTCTCTGAAGAGGCCATTGGTTCTTGGTAAAATTTCAACGGGCCTCTATGTTGTTGATGACCAAACAACAAGCTGTCTTGAGAAGGATTCAAGTCAAAAGGCTTGTGAAGCTGATTTTTGTTCTAGTTTTCTTGTCAAATCACCTTCTAATGAAAATTGTAAGGATCGTGATCTGTGACACCAAAGATTGGGACATATTTCTTTCGGAAAGTTGAAAGAATTGCTTATGATATCCGGTATGGATTCTAATAAAGAATCTTGTTCTGTAAATTCATGTTCAATTTGTCCCAAGGCAAAGCAACAAAGATTGCCTTTTCCCACTAGTACCATATCCACCAAGAGTCCTTTTGACCTGATATACATAGATGTGTGGGGGCCCTTTTCAGCTAAGACTTATACAGGACACAGGTATTTCTTAACCATAGTTGATGACTTTACTAGAATGACCTGGACCCACCTGATGGTAACTAAGGATGAGTCTCTTTCTTTGATTAAATCTTTTGTCAACATGGTTAAAGTCCAATATGACAGGAATGTGAAAATCATAAGATCAGACAATGCTCTAGAACTAGGGCTTAGTCATGCAGCTAAAATTTTCTTCTCAGATAATGGCATCATTCATCAAACCAGCTGTGTGCAAACACCCCAGCAAAATGGGGTGGTAGAAAGAAAACACAAACACCCTTTGAAAACCTCCAGGGTAAGCCACCAGACTATTCTAGCCTTAGGAATTTTGGATATTTATGCTATATGTCAACTCTTAAGCAGGGTAGATCTAAGTTTGATCCTCGGGCCACCCCTTGCATTTTCCTTGGCTATCCTACAGGAAAAAAGGGATACAGAGTTATGTCTCTTGATAACAAGCAATTTTATGTATCAAGAGATATAATCTTTCATGAAAATGTTTTTCCCTTGGCTGACAACCAAAGGGAAAGCAAAAAATCTCTCTCAACACCAGATTATAACAAAGAACATCCAGATGTTTTTGATAATTTTGATCAAACTCAAATTGCTGAAGATAACCAATCTTTAGCTTCTGGAAATCCTCAAACTCACCATGATCACAAGGAAATCATACCTGAGCCTGTTGTGAATCAAACTAACAACACAGAAATCCAAACTTTTAATCAACAGACACCACCAGATGTCTGTGGTGTCAGAAGATCCAGTAGAGAACACAAGCCTCCTTCATGTCTTCAAGATTATTCTCTTCTTACACATAGAGCAGCTCCTATATGCTTAGCTACTATGACTAATTTGGTACTTCAAACCCCAAAAATAGACACTACAACTCTAACTAATGAGAGTCAAACTTTTCTTAAAAACTTGGACTACACTGAGCCTACTACATACAATGAGGCTTCACAACATCCTGGATGGAGTAAAGCGATGTAAAAAGAATTCCAAGCTCTAATTTCAAATAACACCTGGGAGATAGCCCCTCTCCCAGCTGGGAAAAAAACCCATAGGGTGCAAGTGGGTATACAAAGTTAAGCATAGAAGTGATGGAACAATTGAAAGGCTAAAGGCCAGACTTGTTGTCAGGGGGTTCACCCAAAGAGAATGGATTGATTTCACTGAGACCTTCTCTCCTATTGTAAAGATGACTACAGTAAGGAGTCTTATGGCCATTGCAGTTAAAAAAGGATGGTTCTTACATCAATTAGATGTGAACAATGCTTTTCTTCATGAGGATCTTCATAAAGACATATATATGGAGATTCCCCCAGGCCTGTCCACTAACATTCCTAATGCAGTTTGCAAACTCACGAAGTCTCTATATGGATTGAAACAAGCTTCAAGGCAATGGAATGCAAAACTTGCTGATACTTTATACAGCCAAGGTTATCAACATTCTAAAAATGATTACTCTTTGTTTTTTAAGAAAAATGATACTTTGGTTACTTTCCTTGCAGTTTATGTGGATGACATACTGGTCACTGGAAATGACATAGAGGAGATTCAAAATGTCAAGGCTTATTTGGATGAAACTTTTAGAATCAAAGATCTTGGGCATGTGAACTACTTATTAGGAATCGAGGTCTTGCATTGCCCTCAAGGGCTCATCATGACTCAACAAAGATTTGCAAAATAGCTCATCAAAGATTATGATTGTCAGGATGCCAGAACTGTTGTGACTCCTCTAGATCTCAATGTAAAGCTAAGTCCAGAGAATGGGGAGTTGTATGGTGATCCATCAAGATATAGACAGATAATTGGCAAATTAAATTTTCTCACCAACACTCGGCCAGACATCAGTTTTGTTGTGCAATATTTAAGCCAGTATATGCAGACTCCAAGAGTCCCACATTATCAAGCTGTGATCCATGTGATAAAATACTTAAAGGGAAAACCCTCTCTTGGCATATTACTTAATAAAGACCCTAATTTTGATCTTTTAGCCTATTGTGATTCTGACTGTGCATCATGTTCGCACTCTCGCAGGTCAGTCAGTGGATATGTGATTTTCATGGAGAATACTCCTATCTCTTGGAAGTCCAAGAAGCAGTAGTCCATTAGTTTATCTTCAGCTGAGGCAGAATATCATAGCATAAGGAGATTAGTAGCTGAGCTTTCTTAGTTGAGTCGTTTGCTACATGAACTCACACTTACAGACATCATTCCCATTCCAGTTAAATGTGACAATCAAGCCATTTATATCGCGGAAAATCCAGTATATCATGACAGAACCAAGCACATAGAGCTTGATTGTCATTTCGTGCGAGAGAAGCTACAAGAAGGATTAATTTCACTCTCTCATACTTCAACATCTTCTCAGTTAGCAGATGTGTTTACCAAACCACTTACTGGAATCCAGCATAGATTCATTTTGGACAAATTGGGGGTTTCCCAACCTCCAATTTGAGGGGGGTATTGAGAAACATATATTAGTTAGTTTAGTTTGTTATTCCCAGATAGGTTAGTTAGGTTGTTTGTTTCTTTTCTTTTCTTTTTCTTCTTCTGTTTTCCTTTCTTTCTTCTGTTTTTCCTCTCCTCTCATTCTATATATAGGGGTGCTTTGTATCTCTTTCATTCAATTCAATATAGAGGAAAGGTGTATTAAGAGAGCTGTTATTTTGTTTCTCTCCTCCTCTTTTCCTGTTTCTGATTGCAAAACTTTCATGGGTCTCTTTGCTCAAGGTCATATCCAACCTTTGGGTGTTCAAGGCTAATGTTTGTGTTGAATATCGATTATCCATCATCACTCAAGCTAATCTTCACCCATCCACGCGACGGTAACGCTCCAGCTGCTTTTTTAAAAAAAAAAAAAGAAATTAATGCCCAATTAATTATTAACCCCTCAATTTGTCTCTTCTCCTTGTAATTATTCCTCCCTTAACCTGACATTATTAATTTGGGATCTGGAATAAAATTTTACGAGACCAAACTATGAGAAACTTCAACAATAAAAATTTCCTGAGTACTCACGTTCTAATAATAGTTCTGAATAAGAAATTGGGTTGAAGAACAATTGTCAGACAAATGACTCGAATATTCCGATTTACTAAGAAAGATCGGGAATACTACTAGAGGAGTAGCCACATAAACTATTACACTGGAGAATTAATGGTCATTACTCTGTTTAAGTCTTGCAAAACACAACGGTTAGATGAATTGAAATGCGCGACTTTAGTTGGTAACTTGATTAATTAAGTTAATTAGACGACATTATGGTCTATTTAACGTTGGGTTATTACAAGAACATACTGATCGAGAAATTAAAAAAAATTATAGAGAAAACATAAAAAAGTGAACATTACTAGATAAAATCCTAATTGTAAAAAAAATAAGTTTACAATTACATGATTTATAAACATAATTTTTATTTTCTAGCGAATTTCGAGTTGAAATTTAAATATTTTTATATATTAATTTAAATAAATGAAAGATAGTGATATTTTTTTCTATTTTAATTGATGGTAGTGGCATTTTAGAATTTTTTGGAAAGTTGAATGACGTTTTTGACATTTTTGTTCAAACAATCTTTTAATCGGTTTACAACCTACTATAGCAGGTTTCAATGGCATGACCATTTTATAAAGTTGAGTGACAACAATGACAGTTTTCAAAAATTAGTAGTATTTCGACTATTTTGAAAAGTTCAGTGACATTTTTGTTCAGACACTCGTCCAACCACCTGTTATGAGAAAGTACAAAATCTGACCCGTGGGATGAACCAGGAACAGGTGGTCTGGCCAAGTCAGTTTTAGATATAGCCCATTTAGTGGGCGGACAAAATCACTTGATCCAGTTCAACCAAGAACCAACGGTTTTGGTACTTTATATAAAAGACTAGTTTATTTTCCTCCAAACCCCAACTCAACTCGAATAAAGAGAGACGTACAAGAAGTTGAGAGAGGAAAGGGGGAGTGACAGTAGGAAATTGGGTGTATAATAGTTGATGGTGGGAATGCGACAACTATCAATGCAGAGTATGATAATCACATGGTAATGATCATTAAATCATGAGACAAGATAGATACATGATACATCTATCTATCTATCTATCTATCTATCTATCTATCTATCTATATATAGAGAGACACACATTTGGGTGGCGGAGAGATGTTTGCATTTCGAGTCAAGATTCAAGAATTGACGACCTAGTATAATGCAGTACTAGAGCAGTCCAACCAATTGACCCACTGGATCAACCAGTTTGGAGATTAGCCAAGGTTTGACAACATAGGTACCAGGTTGAATCAAGCCGACATGTTTTTGACAATTACCTACTAAATGGGTTATACCTAAAACTGACATGCCCAGAGCAGTAATTTCCTATTCAACCTTTTGAGTCGGTTTTAACAACATAGTATAGCATACGAGAGCGAGAAATAGCATAAGGTTAGGTTTCTGTGCTGGTTGTCAGCCATGGGATTGGCGAATGCATGCCAGCATCAAGTGGCGGTGTGGGCAGTCTAGGGTGGCAGAAGGGTGTTGCTTGCAGTATTTGAAGGTGGAAAGGACTTGTTGAAGCCCAAAACAACTTCTGATAGTATATGGTCACATAGTTCATGATAGTGGTTTGAGCGATGTCGGCGATACTAGGTGGAGGTTGGCGCAACGAGTAGCAATGTGCTGGTTTGAGCGACGTCGACGTTACTAGGTGGTGGTTGCTGCAACGAGTAGCAATGTAGTAAGGAAGCCATTGTTTTCTTACCAAACACCTTAAAGCCAACATTTGCCAACTCAATTACTAAATAGCTCAATTTCAGGTCAAGGATTCTTCAACCCTTTTAACTACAACAAAAACATAAACTTGACAATAAACGACATATTACCTAATTCTAGCTCCATCCAACCAAACATGTGATCAACCAGTCGTTAGTTATAGGCTGATTTGATGTAGCTTTAACCTCTAGTTTGTCGTTAGTTATAGTTGATTTTCATTTTGCAACCTCTAGTTTACGTTGTTAAAATTCGACCCGCCTACACCAGGTCAACCAGTCGAACCAGTAACCGGTGACCTGGCTGGGTCGGTTTTCGGTTTAACCATCCAAGACCGATCAACCCAGTTCCACCGGAACCGCTGTCAACCAGGTTTTATATTTTTGGCCCCGTCTTCAAAATATTGTTCATCACAGTCTATGTTGTAAAAACCAGACCGGACCGACTGACCCGACCATTCAACCGTGAACTGAAAAGTTGACCAGTCTGATTTCAGGTTCAGCTCGGATGATTGGTTCAACCGGGAAAAATTGCCAAACTCGGTTGAACCGAACGATTCATGGTTAGACCGGGATTTTGGTAATTTAATTTTAAAAATTCCGGTTTTTGACCGTTTCAATCTTGTTCAAACCATGTTCATGTCGGTTTAATTATTTTGGTAACTTAATTATTCCTGTGGTATATGAAAATTTTTTAACTCATGACCGATTCATAACGGGGTTTTAACCGTTTCAACCATAACCCAAGTCAACTAGTCTAATCCGGTCAAACTGATCTGACCAGTTTAACCATTGACCCATTGGGTCAACCGATTCGCTGATCGGTCTGATTTTGACAACATAGGACACAGTGGCATAATCTGTTCGATTTCTCTGATTGTCTTAGGCATCACCACCATCTCAATGCATCTAGTCATCTGACTATGATACATGACACTAATCTCTCTATGTTTGTCAAGTAATCAAAGAGAGGAGTAAGGTATCCAAGAATGTTGTTATTTTTAGGAAGGAGTTTGGGAAGGAATTTGTAGTCAGAGAGAGCTACGGCCTTATGGGTAGCATTGCAACTAAGGGTGGGCAACGGGTCGGGTCAAGGTCGACTCATTAGTCATGTTAGGTCAAGTCGAGTCAAGGTTGTCCCTTTGTAGTAATGGGTCAAGTCAGAGCTTTCTAGTTAAAATATGGGTGAATCCATGAGTCAGCCTATTTGACCATAAAGTTACAATTAAGTGTACTTATACCAAAAAAAGTAATTATGTTAATTATTATTTAATGTGGAGTAAACAAGGTTCGTACTTAAAAATAATAGAAAAAACTATTTATTTTGAGTTATTGATATGTCGACCCGGTCCAATCAATTCACCGACTTTTTAACATTGTGAAACAGGTTAACTTGTTAATGAACCAATCATTCACTGACCCAATCTTTGACAACCCTTATTTTTTAGACGCTCTTTACTCAATGGGCCCCGATCCATTGTCCACCCCTAATTGCAACATATGACTAAATGAGCAAGAGTGGGAGATGGGAATTCAAGAGAGGGAGGAGATCTAGAGAGAGTGTGTTATGGCGCTAAGTGAACATTATTCATTTAAATATATGTTTCTTTGGCCCATAAAAAATAAAATAAAAAAAAGAGCAGTTGTTTCCAGCGGACAAAAAGTCAAAAGGGTTTGCATGCCAAATGGTTATATACTTATATACAATTCTGTTTTTTTATCTACTGTAAGTATTTACAAAACTTGTAATATTTCTTTATTTATCTACATTTACTTTTTATTTTTTGCTTTTTAATTTGGGCTAGACTAAAATGAATAAATATTTTCAACTGAGTATTTATATACAATGGTTTTTTTGTTAAAATGTTTTCTACTTAAGACTAGGTCACAGTGATCCAGGTCAATGGATCTAACCCAATCAAACCAGATCAAACCGTTCCGACCAGTTGATTCACTGACCCACTTAGTTAACCAGTTCAATGGCTGGTCTAGGTCTGACTACATAGCCTCCAGCTTGTTAGTTACTTGCTACATAACTTTAGTTGGCTGCCGGTGGTGGTCTTTTTATATTTGCCTTAATGAAAAAAATTAACCAAAAGTATTCTTAAATGTGAACACAGATTCAAACATCCAGGGAAGCAATCAAATCATTTCAATCTCCAACATAGGAGGGTTCAGACTTCAGCAAGATACACTGCCAACAAAACCTAGGTCTAAATTGCTAGTGTATGTAACCACCACTACAAGATCGACACAGCTAAACAAAGAATGCAAATCATCAAATTTTGCACTTTGTAACATTACACAAGCTTACAGCTTCTCTGATCATAAATTGATATAACTAAGATAGCACTAAAGGAAAACAAAGCCTCCCACCTAAGTAAAGACAAATAAGAGGACAAAAACAAAGGCGAAAACAGGGGAAAAGAAGGGGATCATGGGAACTCTAAAACTGCATGGTTACTTGGCTAAGTTGCTATCAGATAACCAAATTTTGACAATTTTAGCTATATGGTACAAAAATGCTGAAATGACATTAGTATTGGTAAGCACCTTGTTGTGGAGTAACACTCTGATAGGCAGTCTGTTGAGAATTGACATCACCATGCTGGTGCTGGGTGCTGTTGTGTTCAAAAGAAGCTTGATTTGGGTTCTGATAAGCAGCACCTTGTTGGTATGGCACTTGCTGCTGCGAAGTCATGTTATGGAAAGAGGCCTGTCCGTTTGGATTTGGATTTGCATTTGGATCCGGGTTTGGGTTTGGGTTTGGGTTTGGGTTTGGATAGGTACCCTGCTGGGCAGTCATGGTGTTGTAAGCCCCTTGATTAGGATCTGGGTAGGCCTGCTGTGGTTGTGGTGCCACGCTGTGGTAAGAGCCTTGTACGCTCGTATCTGGGTACGGACCTTGCTGTTGAGTCATCGTGTGATAAGCAGCAGCCTGACCATTCGGATTAGGGTTTTGATAAGCACCTGGGTAAGGATTATTTTGCCCTCCATAATTAGGGGGCACACTTTGTGCAGCATTGTACTGAGTAGGTGCCGGACCATGGATGTCCACCTTTGATTCTGAACCACCAAGATAAGGATCTTGAAACTTTACCCGCGTCCCTGGAGCCTGAATCGAATGAACAATTCAATATCTTCCATCATGCCATACTTTCATCTTCAGTTTTAAGTTTTGTGAATTCTCAAAGTTGAAATTATCATCTTAAACAAACTAGGAAAAAGTAGATTTCAGATTTTCACCGAATTCATTTTAATTTTGAACTTTGTTTAGAAATTTGTAATAACAAGTGTTGGTCATAGACGTTAATGTTCTTGAGGTTGTTTTCCTATTTGGAAATAAAAAATTTAAAAGAAAAGCAAACTATGCCAACAAGATTGATTTGATTAATTCAAAAATATTTAAAAACAAAATATTGATGTTCTCAGCTATATTAGTTTCTTTAGTAGTCAAAGAGACAATAATATTTTGGGACAAATCAGAAAGAAAATTATAACAGAAACAGTAGAATGCAGTCACTATTATCTAATTTTCATTATTTCTTAATTATAACACTTATAACATGTAAGGATCATATATGCAAAAATGATAATCAAACTTTTACTTTTTTTAGTGTTTACCTACATAAGTTTGTTGTATTAATAATAATATTAGTAGTAATAATAATAATAATAATAATAATATTAAATAATAATAATAATAATAACAAAGCATGCCCCTAATTCATTCTAGTACTTTCACAAATTATTATCATTTTGTTTCATATGTTAAATTACATTGTTTTTAGAACTAATCTCATTACTACTTGTTTATATTTTATACTATGAGTAAAGTATGACAACATGAAGCTGATAAACTGTGCACGTGGACAAGTACTGTACTAACATGAATTTTAAAATTACTACAAAGAAATATATCCTGACAATGAAATATGTATATATATCCATACAATAATGTATACATCAATACGATTTCCTAAAATTTACCTTTCACCTATTCATGATTATACAATAATCTAATAAATCAATGTCAAAATGATAAACGTCATTATAATTATTTCAAAATAAGCAAAATACAAGATGTCAACATTCAAATATTACAAAAACAAAATATCGTTAATCTGAAATAAGAACATTAAAAGAATTCCTTATAATATTTTTTTAAATAAAATAATAATATTTATTAACCTTTAAAATAAATATTAATTTTTAATAAATAATTTCGATTAGTTTCACCTACTTTTTCCTTGTTTATATTGTAATGATTTTTTAAGTTGTTTCTTATTAGAAACTCAATTCTCTAAATTCTGCTTTTGAATTTTTCTAGTAGTAAATAATTATAGAAAATGCATATAACTTCATATTTTATTGATAATATCTTAAACACACGCATGTTCGGCGTGCAAATCAATACCGGTTGTAATAATGGTGTGGGGAAAAAACTTCTGATTTGAGGATGTTGCAACACCCCATAGACTATGTTACCTAGACTCACGACACGGGTATGGATCCAAGGGTCTGACTCAGCATCCCTAAAAATTTCAGACACAGGGACGTGTCCAAAATGTGGACACGGCAAAAAAAAAGTCATATATATATATATATATATATACACATATATATATATATATATATAGCTTAACCCTAGTTTTCAAACCCCGCAAACCTACCCAGCAGTCTTTCACTCCCAGCCGGAAATGGGTGACTGATGGTCGTTAAAATCCCACCGGTGGAGTCAAGCTTTTACCCTACCAACAACTCTCAGCGTCACCCTGAATACCCATCAATTAGCCATCCAAATGTTAGATCTAGCATCTAGGGCTTTCATACTAAACTCTTGTCGGCCGGAAACCAGCAACTTGGTGCCGGAGAAGTCCCATCGGGGAAGTCGCAGCTTCCATTCGACCAAAAGCCCTCAACTTCCACCTCAAATACTGATCAATTGGTCATCCAATTGATAGATCTTCTCCCTCAACCTGTTACTATGTGTTGACCATGTCCAATGATTCTGACCAGGTCCGACACGGAGCCCGTGTCCCGGTTCGTGTCTGTTTCATGTCGACCTTGATGCGGCTACCCAAACAGCCGAGTCCAGGCACCGCAGCCCATAGAGAGAGAGTTGTCCCAAAAACAGTGTTTAGAAGAAGATAATGATAATGTCCAGGATGCTACACCTTCCTCATGTAATGATGGAGATTAACCAGCCCTCCATCATTTGTATTCCCAATTATGGAACTCACCCATGCTGAGCTACATTGATGCAATCTTGCTATGTGGTTGTCCAAGAAATCAGCAAGTTATTTCCACAGTTTGGAGTATGTTCGTCCAGCTCGCCATTCCATAAGTTTGCATCATTATCTTTAAATTGAGGCGTTTCTAAGATCAAGCCCTAGGAGACATTTGAAGGGCTATGAATAAGTTTTCCAACAAGCTATCAAACATCCATTTTGGAATTCATTTGCTTACCCAATATGATCCAACAAATGAAGTGCACCTGCAAAAGCTCAATTCAACACGGTTGGAATATTTTGGTTTGTTCAAGAGCATTTCAGTCCTTTCACTTTGGTTTTCGAAATTCCCTCATTTTATACGATACCAAAGATGTACAAGCTGCTAAGGAAAGTACAAGGAAGCAAGCAAGTAGGAAGGGGCACCATGAGTATTAGCTAAGTATTTTGCTGGTCCAATGGAAGTCATGCGTGTGTAACTTAGCAAGGTGGCTATCTTTAGCTCATTTTGGACGTGAATCATCAAGGAGGATCAATGAAGCAGCTGAGTTTGAAGTGATTCAACTTAGTTCATCTTGTTTAGAGGTTTGTTCATGTGTAGGAAACCTCATGTGCATCCTAGAGCTACTTGCTTGGTAGCGTAGTATGTATATATCTATAGAACTCTTGTAAGCTGGTTCATTATGTGAGTTTATGAATAGGAGAGAGCTTTCACCCCCCCCCCCCCCTTGTGTTTGTGAGTGTTACTCTCAAATTTCTACTTTTGTATCTTGATTTGGCTAATCAAGTGGTTTTAAGTATAGCTTGTTAATGATTAAGTGGTGATATCTATATCTTGATCTTGCTCTTTTGGTGGTGTTTCTGTATCCAAAGGAGATTAACAAGTCCAACCCTTGTAGTTTACGTTTGTGGTGATTTTTGTATCATACGTAGATTGCTTGTTTTATCTATCCATCATTTGTTTTTCTTTCCTTAATCTGAGTTCACACTCGTTCTTGGATTGAAAAACCACAAAACCACCTAGGTTTTTGCTACGGTGTGTGTGTTGCTTGGTGCACTCTGGTCTTATTCAAGCTACACATACATCAAGTAAGCCATGCCAAAGAATGCAGTCAGACCGGCGACCAAAGGTCGAAGCCAAGCCAACTCATCAGTCATGCCGTAGCCCCTGATCGACCATATCTGTCCATTTCATCCGGATCTGTGGGTCTTGTTGACATAGGTACAGCAAACCAACTAGACGATTTCGGGTAACATAGCTTCCGGCCCAACTCTTGGACAAACTATGTTGCGTAAGAAAGCCCATACAGTGTCCTAACACAGAGTTCCTTTTGAGAGACTACCAATGATTCTATTCAAAACATAATTCCAACCTGCAGAAAGGCTATAAAGCATACTGCAAACAAAATTATCCAAAATCAACGCACACAGATGAGGACCATACTTCAAGCCCCATGAAGCACAAATCCGACCTCACAAAACTACAGGTTTAGAGGTGAGAAATTGAATAAGCAAGAAGTCAACCCAAAAGTGCCTCCCCCAAAGCAATCAGAAGTTCAGAACATGAGGTGTACGTGCAATTATGCATCCCAAGAAGATAGATTAGTGAAAAATCCCAAATGAAGGAAGCATCTTCATGTTGCATTGGTTGATTGACAAGATGAAAGCCAAATGTAAATGGCAGAAGAACTCATAAAGATGACAAATGGAAAATCATTTTGTAGACTCGTCACTAAAATAACATCCAAGATTGTGTGGCACACATTGCTCAACTCAAGTACAATAACATCTTCTAACCCCATTCCTCTTGAATTTGACGACTTTTCCAAGATTCCAAGCGCCCACATACATACAAGGGGTTCATGACCATGACTACATAATATTCATCAAGATGCAGCATTTGGACTTTGGACATCTGAACCATGTCATTTTTCCAGTTTAAAAACATATAAGAGCCCTACAGCTCCTATAATCTCAAAGGATAATATTGAGATCCAAGGGCAAGAGAAGTTGACAAGTACATACATCATTAAACCTAGACAAACAACCCCCTTGCATCAATCTTCTTTAAAGAACAGAAACGAGTAGGGGATTTCTTGTCAATACAGCCCATGCTGAGCCGCTGACCCTTAGTTTAAAATACTGTGCCTCCTAGGCTCATAAAAACCCAAAGCCCAAACTGTTGCGACTCGACCTCCATAAGAAACTCCCGTGCTTGTTGGTACTTTAAACAAAGGTCAGATTTTTGTCTTACAGTGAAATCAATCCTCATTTTTCAAGACTTTTCTCTGTTTTCCTAATATCTGTCCACTCTCCATCTCTCTATTTACTCTTATTCACCTGTGTCCCTCCTAGCACTAAAGTAAGGCAAGTATCCGCTATTTTTCATAGTTATAACACAGTCTTACCTCTTTGATGTCGTATCTAACTTATTTTCAAAAACATTTATGGTTTGGTAGTGATTTTAACATTTAGTATAATTGTGACTTGCATCCGAAAAGCCCACACTTCCACCATGAAGCCCGCAACTGATTCCAAGACCATTTGCACTTTTTTGCGCCTTAAGCCTTGTTAAACTAAGCACTCACCATTGTGATATAAATTCAAATCGTACCATTTCATAAGAGGAATGCCCACACCACTATTCAAAGGCATAAGGTTGACATTTTTGTGATCGACCACCATCACAACACCAATTCACATTTTCTCGTAAACATTTCAACACTTAATATAAGGTGTCTTTGCTCAGTTCAAGGGAATATATGAAGCACAGACACTTCATCTTCCCCTGCGTATCCGTGTCCGACACGTATCAGACATGGATATGTTCCGACACATGTCAGATAAGGGAAAAGGTATGTTGGAAAGAAAAAGGCGAAAAAAGTAGTCCATACACGCCATGAACTCGAGCAGGACACGCTAGGTTTACATGTTCAACGCATCCTTGTTTCCTTCATGGCGTCCTCAACCATTTCTGCACTTTTGTGTCATAGCTTTGGCGAAGGAAGGACTTCATGGTTGCAACACCATAGGGCTCATAACGACATCTCGACTCCATTTTTATGTGTTGTAAAATGCTACTGCCTACTGGGGCGTGTAAACAAAGTTAGAGAGGGGAACAGTGAAGGACGGGTGTAGAGAGGGAATTGAGAAGCTCTATGAGGCGGTTGGACTAACTCTGTTCAATTTTCAAACCATAACCGCTTTACCCAAAATGAAGTGAAGTTGCCAGCTATTTTCCATTTAAGTCCCGACCTTTCACCTTTCTTGACAATTGTTAACCAAACTTTTTATTTACTTTCCTATGCCAAGAAAAAAAAAGGAAAGAAAACCTTCCCGCTACTCGAATCTGTGTAGTTTACCTTTTTTTCTTGTACTTTTTACTTTTTTTCTGCAAAGCTTGTCTCTAACATATTTACCAAACTTTTCAATATTTATAAAATCATACTGCCTCTGTTCCATAATAGTTGTTACTTTAACTAAAATTTCGAAAACCAATAAAATGAGTTAGTTAAATATTGTGTTGCATAGAAAGTTGTGAAACATTAGCATGAAATTACTTGTACATCTCCCTCTCTCCTATTTTTCTTCTTTGTGTCAAAAACAAATTACTAAAAAAGCAATTAGTTGATAAAAGTAACATTGGAATTATAAAGCGACAAGTATTATGGGGAAAAAAATGGTTGGTTAAAGTGACAACTATTATGGGACGGAACGTATATAATAATAATGATGATGATGATGATGATGATGATGATATGTGCCGGACTACGTCTATTGCCCATAATTTTTAGAACGTCACCGCGTCAGTGTTGTGCCATCTCATGTGCCCTAGTCTGTGCTTCTTAGAAGGGTCTATAACTCTTTCCCAAGACATCAAGATGCCACCTATGTTACCCAGCCTCGCCTATAAGGCTTCCGTACCTGGCTCAACACAACCCGAAGCGGATCCAAACATGGGTGTGATACACAGAGAATGGTTGCCAAAGTGGTGTAATGTTGGCTGCCGTGGGAGAATGATAAAAACCGAGAAACTCGTCATGAAAGCGGGGGACAACTCCGGTAACTAGGGTGGTAGCCATAGCGGCTATGCCTGAGAAGCCTTTCCGGTGACCAATTGTTGTAGGGAAGCTTTTCCAGTGCCGGTTAGCAGCGGAAGAGGAGGAGGGGGCAAGGTGGCATGCGTGTTTCAGTTTGATACATTGGCTAGAATTTGTTGCGCCAAAGTTAACAGACACAGGAGAGAAAGTGGGGAGGCATAAACTAGTGTATGTTATAAGCTACAATATACGTACATTCACTTTGAGCTAAGTGTTCTGTTTTGGATGATCTCCACTATTTGTTGGATTATTTTAAAATTAAAATGAAACTTTTTTTGGCTTTGTAAAAGTTGGGTTGAAACTAATTATAAGATTTCTTTTCTAATATAATCAAATATGTTAAGCAACTTCCAGGTTGTGTCCCCATGTCCGCAATTTTTAGGGATGCCATGTAGGACCCTTGGATCCATACCCTTGTCGCTAGAGTCGGGTAATAGGTCGTGTGTCGTGTCATGTGGTTTCATGTTCGTGTTGGAGTTAAACGGGTTGGAGAACCCTCAACCCTCAACCTACCCATTTAATAAACTGGCTGAAACTTTAACCAGAACCATTTAATAAATGGGTTGACCTGAACCTAAAATGGGTTAAGTTTGAGTAACCCATTTACCTTTTAACACATTAATATATTATTTAACAAAACAGAACTTGAAAAGACAATGCATTTGCATTCAATCATTTATTATCTACTAACTCATTTATGCAGGGATTCTTGACATTTGACATAGTATTTATGACTAAGGCTTTGAGTTTCAGAGGTGAAAATAGTGAAATAGGTCGAGACTTTCAAGGGTTGTGAGGTGTTTAGAAATTTCTGTTTTTTTTTTTAAATAAGGGAATCATTCAATCAACAAAGGTGTACAATTTGTTGATTGTTGATTGATTAAGAGATTTAGTACCAAAAGATGATATCAATATAATCAAAACTATTTAAGGCCAAAATCAAACTTTTTATTTCCCTCCTAAAATCCAAAATACAAAAAGAAAACCTTACTTAAACGGTGAACTATAAACAAATTACCGATTACCCATTTATTAAACGGGTTAAATGTGTCTTTTTTCGTATCGATGTTCTCAACGCAAACCTAACCCAATTATCTAAGCGGGTTTATCATCTCAACCCGTTTAATTAAACGGATTGAAAATTTATACCCAACCCCGCTTAACTTCGTGTCAGTTTCGAGTCGGTAATCGTGTCAGGTCAACTTTTCCCAACTCTACTTGTCGCACACTCGTGTCCAGACTCAACTCCAGGTAACATAGGATGCCACTCAACAGCTTAAGTGGAAGTTAAATCATCTCATGCCTAAAGAAGGAATAATCATAAATCATACCAAGAGGAGCAGGTGTAGGAAAGACCAAGACCTCAACAATGAAATTTTCAGAGGATTATTGGGAGGATTTACTACAAAAATAAAACACAATAAAAACCTATAAGAAATTTTGCGAGCTCCGGTAACGATAATAATAGCATCCCCTAGCCGACTATAAAGCATCGTAGAAAGCAACTACAAAAGCTCAAGAACGAACAAGCTCTTACTAACACTCCTCCTTATCAACCCCACATCCTGCGATTTGTGCAAGTTACCCTCTTGGGGTTGAATTATTGTAACTCCAATGCAAACAAAATGATAACCTGACGAACTTTCCAAGGATCTACTAGAAGGCAACCTGCAACTACTGTTGTACTTTTCTGTTACAGGAGAGCAAAGGTTAATCATACCTTTACACCTATAAATAGAACTTTAATGCCAAAGACTTCCCAATGTCGGTAAAGCAGGTGACTTATACGAGTACATGCCAAAAAGGTGTGTACACATCCACATGAAGAGTGCCTAAGCTGTGCCATGGTAAACACAACCAGTCCAGTTCACTTACTACATCAACCTTGCATTTACACACACCAACACTGGCCAAAAATTCCGCCTCTGAGTTAAAATGACCAAGTGACCAGGTCACCATCTCACAGGCTTTACTTCCAGGTACATTGAGTTGATAATTCATTTATGTTATTCAAGCTAATTACCAAACTTTGATTCTTTCAGTACAATTTTCCTATTAATGTCTGGAAAACCAATACTTCAATTAGCCGTCACAAATCACAGAAGTAGACATACAATACAGAAACAGACAGTGTTGAGGGGAAAAAAAGCATGTGATTAAGAGAAAAAAGCATACCTCCGGAGTATTAGAGTAAATCCCACCTCCCGCTCCAGGAATAGGACTTATTGCACTATTCGGGTAACGAGCCTCAATATTCAGATTAGGATACCTAACCAGGCAAGGTAAAATATAAAAATAAATAAATAACTAAATAAATAAAACCCATAATTGACTTAGCTACCAAGCTTGGTGACTTGTTCTTAAAATGAAATTCATAATTAAATACCCTGTGGCAGTCGAATGAACTGGAGGATCATAATCACGCGGGCCACCCTACAGAGAAGCAAAGCAGGGTTAGTTATTATGAATGCCTACGCGATTATATAACCTACAGAACACATAAGTTCCTATTCAAATATGTATAGTGCCTTGTTTCTCACACCGTAAACATCCCACAAAAAAGCAAATATATATAGTGCCTTGTTTCTCACACTGTAAACATGCCACAAAAAAGCAAACAGAAAACAATGCAGACAAGGGGGTATTGCCAGCTATATGAAAATTAGGCACAACAGTAATAAACAATGACGCACCCTTAAAAATGGATGCAATTGAATTAAGCAATGAACCTGCAGCATTTTGGGTGGTTATCAAGGGATTGACGAAGTATGATCATGTAAGGGAAGGTATGTTTTCCAATGGGGCACCATTTAAGGTCATTTCATGGAATGTAAGAGGACTCAACCGCCACATTATGAGGGAGGATATGAAGTGGGTGTTAGCATATTGTGGCTTTGTTCTTTCAACTCGAGTGGTTGTTTTCGCATTCGGTTCAGGAGCATTACAGTTATTCGCTTGTGGAATCTAGTATTGGGTTGGTTATTGTTTGCCATAAGTTTTAAGTCTTTGGAGGACAATTTTGTGTCGGGTCATACTCAGTTTTACAGGCACAAATGATGATTATGCCAGATGTCTTCTTCAACGAACTATCCTCCTTTTTGTCTCTTTGGAATATCCTGGGGTGACTGGAAGGTGATTATAACGTTGTTATGTATCTTTTAGAGAGATCTTCGAAGGCAGGTCAGCTAGTTGTCTGCACTGAGAGAGATCTCTTCTTTTATTGATTCTAAAACCTCATCAAACCTCAACTGGAAGGTGCCCATTACACTTGGTCTAACCACAAGGAGATTCTTGTGACGTCACATTTATCACTTTTTGTTCTCTTGAGAGGGAACATCACCTCTAGGGGGTGTCTTAAAGTGACCTTTCTAAAATCACATCAGATCACTTTCCCATACATCTACATGTGGCAGAATGTCCTTGTAGGCATTCTTTCAAGCTTGAAATATGTGGCTTAAGGAAGAAGGGTTTTGTGATCTTGTCAAATAAAGTTGCGAAGAGTTGAGTGTCGATCACCCTAGTTTCATTCTAAAATGGCAATCTTGATTCTAAAATGGCTTTGTTGGAGAAGCTTTTGGCCATCTTGATTCTAAAATGGCTTTGTTGGTGAATAAGAGTGAAGTATTATAACGAGAAGGACCAAAATCATTCCCTCACCTTTGCCAAGCAATTTGAAAGATTGGCAGTTCAAAAAGAGATGTCTCCATTGCAAAGTCAAATTGATAATTTCTACCGGCAAAGAGCTAAGCAACAGCCGGTTAAGGACAGTGATCGCAATACTATGTGTTTGACTGGGTGGCCAATAGCAGAAGAAAGTTCAATGCCATTCAGAACAATCAAAGTGGATGATTGTGTTGTGTTCTCTTATGCGTCCCCACCAAGGGGAGCCATTATTGATTTTTATGAAAATATTTATTCTGAAGATGAGCTTATGAGACCTTTTCTTAATGGAATCTCATTTCACTCTATTTTGATGTGGCAAATCTGGTCAAAGACTTCTCAGAGGAGGAAGTATGGAGGGTAATCAACGACTTGGACAAGGAGAAAGCTCTTGAAGCAAATGGTTACAAGTATAACATAGTACTCGTTTAGTATTATTGGAGTATTGTTAAGGATCGTATGATAGGATCCTGTTAGACTTTCACAATAAAGGTGCTTTTGAGAAAACTTTGAATGGTGGGTGGCATCAAATTATTTCAACCGATGAGCTTGGTGGGAAGTGTGTACAAAATTCAAGCTAAAGTCCTCATTTTAAGGTTAAGGACAATGGTGGGCAATGGTGTATGAATGTGTTAGATGCGTACATTAAGTCTAGGCAGGGGAGCATTCCATGTATGCTTGATATTATGATCATGTCTTTTGGAGTTTTTTCTTACTTATTTTTGTCATCTAACACAGCGTTTGGTAAGAACCCTAGTGGAGCATATGGGGATCTGGATTTATTGGCACAAATAAGGGATTGAAGTCAAACTTGACTTCCTTTTGGGCTCTGAACGATCAAGATCAACCACAAGGGTATTTTGGGTATTTCCTCAGGCGGGTCGAACTGGGAGTGCTTCGGATACTTTAGGTCACCAAGGGCATAATGGTCATTCACTCGAAGCGAGGCTTCCTTGTGCCATGGTCATGGAAGCAAGGAAACATGGAAAAGGGTAAAGGAGGGTTGCACGATCGTGCACTCAAACAGCACAATCGTGCCTTCCTTATGCCATGGCGCTTGGGAACCATCAAAGACGGCACGGTCGTGCAGCCCAAGCGCACGATCGTGTAGGCCCTCCCGAAGGGGTGGCACGATCATGCCACTTGAGCTGCACGGTCGTGCTAGTTTCGAGCAAGGCCGACTATTGGAGCAAGAACCAGGCGCACGATTGTGCGCCTCTTGAAGGTGAGAATTGCGGCATTTTTTCGGTAGCTCTTCTCCTTCTTTTGTAATGTTTTTACCCATTTGCCCCCACCCCGACAATGATGTAAATCCCCACTTTGAGGGTATTAATTGTAAAGCTTTTGGCCCTTTTGTAATTGTGCATCCCAAGCCTTCTTCCACCTCAATGCCTCCATAAATACATGACATTTAGAAGGAAGAAAGGCATTGAATGTGGATGAATGAAAATTAAAAAGCTTTGGCTTTCTCCCTCCCTCAAATCTTATTTACTTTATCCATTTGCTTAATGGTAGTGCTGCAAGTCTTCCCTTTTTGAAATTCGGGGCCTAGCCTTTAGCAGATTCTTGGTGGGTTGCAGTTCTTGGGTGGAGGATTTTCCTTTACCCCAAGTCCATATCGGATTCCAAGGTATTTTCTGAGTTCCAAATCGTAGTCCTCCATCTTCCCCAACTAAAGTAGCATCAAATCCCACCGCAACATGCTCCACCGAAGGTAATTTTTCCCAAGAAAAAATTTCGCTATGTGAAGGTGGGAAATTGTGGGCCTCCAATAAAAAATTTTCCAAGGTCAACATACAACCGAACATGGGGAGAATTGGTTAACTTGGGAAATTGACCAATTTTTGACCAACCAAACGCTCTCTAAATTAGAAAATTAGGTGTCTTAACAACCAGTGTGCAGTTTTCGATTTTTGGTGTTGATTAATGGTACGTTTTTAGAAGGTAGTTAAATTACAAATCCAACCTACAGAGAGTTTTTAGTTTCTCGTTTGCCTTTTGGCAATG
This sequence comes from Portulaca oleracea, assembly GCA_029582165.1. NCBI lineage: Eukaryota > Viridiplantae > Streptophyta > Magnoliopsida > Caryophyllales > Portulacaceae > Portulaca > Portulaca oleracea. Next base: position 23,722,815 of record CM055873.1, on the reverse strand, counting down.
ATAACCTATTTTTTAGAACTTGACTATAACATCAGTTATTCAAGACTCATTCTTCTTTTTGAAGTTATGTAGGGAATAAGGGTAAACTATTAAAAAGTGCACTCATTCCTATTTGTTTCCTCAAATTCAGCATTGACTCATTTTGTATGTGGAGTTGATCAAATCCCTTATCTTGGTCTTCCTCTTAGGACGTCTTATGAGAGTCTATCAATTTGTGATACTATAGTGGAGAGGTCTAACATGAGATTGAAAAGATACTAATAACTAGAAGGGTTGTCTCACCTTATTCACAAGCCCTATGTGGAGCCCACCTATCTATTTTATGTCTCTGTTCAAGATCCCTGCCACTACTATGAGTCATTTGGAGCAGGATCATGGGGGACTTCCTTTGAAATGACAATTCTAGCATATTTCATTGGGATAATTGGGATGAAATTTTATGTCCAAAGTTTAAGGGAGGTCATGACATTAGACCCCTCTATGTGATGAATGAAGCTTTAAAGTCCAAGGGGATATGGAGGTTTGCTAAGGAGGTTGACGCCTTATAAAAAAAGTGATCAAGGTTAAATTTGGAGTTGATTTAAGATTGATTGAGTAAGAGTTATTCTCCTCATAGTCGGAAGTCCATATAAGTAACTAATGAGCGGTTCAAATCCCAAGTGCATTTTGTGGTAAGAGTGGCTGAATGTCTTGTTTTGGCATGACAATTAGTGAAGCGATCATCCACTTAAATAACAATTCTTAATTCTTTATAGGATTTAACTTTTGTGATAAGAGTGCACAAGAGAGAAGTTTAGCAAATTGTGTCACAAAACGGAGAATTTATCCAATGGGATTTAACTTTTGTGAGATCTCTTAAGCATTAAAAAAGTGGGAACATTTGTAGTTCGTCGACTTTACTGGCTGAGAGGATGGCTTTGCACGAGGGTAATGAGACATTGTTTATAGCCTCATGACTTCAAAGGGTCTTCGAGCGGGTAGTAGCACTTGTAGGAATCTTTTTGGGGATCTGAAATAGAATTCTCCACAATATCTATTTGGAATTCCAAGGACACCCCCCCCCCTTTCCCAAATCCAAAGCTTGTTTCTTTGCTTAGGTAGCCCCCAAGGTAAGATTCCTACAGAGCACATGCTCACACTTTTGAAGTTTCAGCGGTCCTTGTAGGTGTTCTATGTGTTGAAAGGATGAAGAGTTCGCAGATCATTTACCTGTCCATTCTTTGCGGGCTTGTTCGCTTTGGGACCTTGCTTTTTCATTGATGGGGTTTCTTAAATTGAAGTGACCATGTGAATAATGTGTTGGCGGCCTAGAAGAAAGGATGAAAGGGATTCTGGCATGTGGAATTTGGTTCCTTTACCTATTTGACACACCACATGGGAGGAAAGAAATCGACAGAGTTTCGAGGATAAAATTTTGTCGTTTGATGATTTCAAACTCTACTTTTTGAGAATGTAGTATAGTTGGAGTGTGGTGCTTAAGAGTAATAGGAACTTGAATATTTTGGATTTTGTTAATACTATTACTGATAAGAGCCTCAGGGAATGAGTGTGTCAGTACTTGCCCCTCTTGTAAACGAGCAACATTCCCTAACATCCTAGCAATATATAATTTGATTATTAATATAAAAAAAATCAGTATGGTTTATTAGTAAAAAGAATTTAGTGTGGTTTTATTATTTAAAAAAGGAAATCAAGGGATTAACAAAGCTACTCTGAAAACGTAGCATCATCCAGAATTAGATTAGAAGCGAAATCCGAAATTCATAAGAATTCAGCCCCAATCAATCACTCTTCTTCGTTGTAATTTGCAAGCAATAGAAAATACACTCAAAGGAAAGTGACTGCATAGAAAAGGATATATCAAGAACCATGCATCATTAATAGAAGCACATTATGCAAACTACCCAAACACATCAAGTGTTACTACAATGCAGTACCAGACTGTTAACTACAAAACTTCTAAAGCAAATTACAACTCTGATGAAACAAGACTCTGTCTCCAAACATTTGTCACTTCCTTCAACATACTCCAGCACTTGCCAACAATAGATTCCACTAAATGACAAAACCCTCATATCATATATGTTTAAATACACCCCTGGTGCTCAGAATGAAGCAAGTTATCAACTAACCTATTGAAATAACAAATCTATGCTTTTAAAAACCAAACAATTATCTTCTATACCTGCACAGACAAAGATCCGAAAAAATCAAAAATAACTATCCAACAAAATCAACCTCGAAGCTTCCAGAATCTAACCATTCACCCACATTTTTCCATCCACCATCATCTTCCACACAATTCTAGACGTTTGGTAAAAGGAAACTCATCCATGAAATAGAGAGACAAATGCCAAGGCAAAAGGATAAACAAAGTACAACAGATATGATTGTATAATACTACATCAAGAGGGATAAAGCATCTAGCTGCCCAATCAAAAGTTCCCTTTCAACCTATCTTTAGGACAGAATCTCTCCCCATTAACTAAGGTGATCTTTACAAGAGCCCATGAAATCCAAAAGCAAGAAATCCTCAATTGCCTCACATGATAATATCCCAACCATTACAAAATAACAAATAGTATAAATTCCAAACACAAACCTCACCATCCAAAGCAACCTTTAGCATGCTCACCAACTAAAGAAACTTTAACTAATCCAACACAAACTATCAAAAAAATTGCCCTAATATTTAATAGGTACAATTAGGAGAGCAAATGAAATAAACTTTCACCAAACAATCAGGATTCATCTTCAATAGTGGCCATGACTTCAAAACCTATAAAACTTAGTCTAAAGTCCATCTAAGAACTAACAAATGTAGGGAAACCTGGGATATCTAAAATGAGATCCCAGTGTCAAACTTCAACAAGAAGCTAGAGACAAAGATGGCAATACAGGACTAAGATACAGCAAGGAATCAAGTGAACATGGTTTTTGAAATTGCGTGTACACAAAAACATATAATAAACATGCTTAGACCATTGTTTATTTGATTACTAGTGTTTTGTAATTTGACCTATGTCATTTAGCCTTCAAAAGGTTGTATTTGGAAGTAATTAACAACTGGTCATACTATATGAGCATAAATGTTTATAATACAACCCACATTCACCCTGCCATCTATCAACTCATCATGCGTTCAAGGGTGCCCAAGAAGTGTGTGAGTGTCCCTGTGCAACACATGTCGAACACAGATGCAAAAGGTCATGGAGACTAGAGCATTCTCTGAGATGTATAAAACTACAAAGTTATGGCATCGAAGTAGCTACTTCAAAAATATCCTGATACCTTCATTCTCATCTAGAAAAAGCTGGTCAATGTTTCATAAGAAATCAGATGTACCACAGGGACACCGAGGGGATGTCGCGATTTACAAAAGGGGTCAAGAACAAGTAAACTCATGCCCTCATCAAAACTATGAACAGCAAAACCCAAGAAATTTAATTTCTATCACCTTGAAGCACCAACGCCACCTAGACAATATCCTCAATAAGTAGAGCTCGAAATCATCAACGGCCAAAACCTTGTTACATAAAATCCACCTTATGTTACAATCTTTCTTTTTCCTGGCTTAAGGTGGATAACCCTCATGCAACTAACTCCATCCTCACTTAAAAAGACTCAGTGATCGTTAAAGCATCCCAATCAGTATATGATATTTTACCAAACAGCTAACCAACCTTATCTATCTACCCAAAATAAAGGATAAGGAAGTGCTTCGTATGGCAAGCATCCTTCATTTCTCTCTTCAATCTTATCCCTCTATCAACAATATAATCCTAAACCATCTTTTGCCACTGATCCAGAAGGAAAATCCCATGCTTTTCCATTATAAAACTTGTAACATCAGCTATATATCGTTCCCCATCCTCCTTGCTTGCCAGTTGTTGTGTGACCTCTAATTACAAAATGTATAATGCTCGTTGATTATAATTTTGCATTTCCCCCAAATTCTTTTATGGTAGCACCTTGTACACCTTGTGATTGATCATCCTTTCCCTCTAAATTTGAAGCTGCCGATGCCTTCACTTTTGTAAGGTTTAAAGAAAAAGGAGAACCTTCTATAAGGACATTTTTCTCCAAAAAAAATAATAAATTACACTGCAGTACCCTAACTTTAGTGGTAAGCTACGTTACCGTACCAGCGTCGACACGACACGGGATCCGTGGCGGACCCTGGACGGAATGGCTGGACACGGCCAAAGAACGAAACCCTAATCCTGGCAAACCCTAGATCGAACAATTGGACAACCAATTGGTCAGTATTCGGTGTGGTAGCTTGGGGCTTTTGGTTGACTGGACTGTGCGACCCCACCGGTGGGTTTTCTCCGGTCAACAGTCGCCGGTTCCGGTCGCCGGAAGTGTCTTCTTGGTTTTCCAGACAGATTTCTCTCACTGAAGTGAGGAGAGAGAAGGGGGTGGGGGCTGGGGGGAGGGGAGGCGTGAACTGACAGAGGAGAGAGAAGGGAGTGGGGGCAGGGAGGCTTGAACTGGACTAGGGTTTACTTTGAATTGTTTCCTTTTTTCTATTTTGATTATTTTAAAATTAAAGTAGTAGTAATTTTTTGGGCTTTTTAAAATATGGGCTGACCATACATGGGCCAAATCAATTTAAATTAAAGTATCCCAAGATTTATAATTTTTAAAAATGTCTCTAAAAATAATAATATTTCACTTTTAACATAATTAAATATATAATACTAACTAGGGGTTATGTTTCCTCTGCCGTGCCGGACCCTTGGATATCGTGTCCCCGTGTCCGTAATTTTTGGGGATGCCATGTCGGACCCTTGGATCCGTGTCTGTGTCGGACACCCGTGTCCCGAGTCCAGGTAACATAGGTGGTAAGTAATTTTTTAGCCCACTGTTTTCAAAATTAATTATGGGGTGCCTTAAATTATGTGCCTAAAAAAACTTTTTTGATAGATACGTGGCTAAAAATTTACAGGTACCACACGGACAATTTTCGGCGAGAAACATTACCGGAAAATGAAAAACGCAAGTGAATGTCCATTTTGCCCCCAAATATCTTCTTCCTTTTCCATCTTCCTTCTTCCATTGATATTATACCCCAACAGCAAAAGTTTATCATACAATTTGTGGTTGGATTTGTTCCCTTGCTCTCGAGACTTTGCCTTCAATTGTCTCAACTCCATTTCCAAATCCCATAATTTCTTCTTTAATTCAGCATATTCATCCCCTTTTGTTTCAATCTCACTCTCACTAATCTCTGTCCTCTCGCACAACCCAACTGCTTCCCTGAACACAACATCCAAAGGTTTGTTGCTCTCACGCTCAGATTTCCCATTTGGGGTTGGTTTCTGAGGTTCTGGTTGTCGGGGTTTCTGACAGTGCTAAAACAGAAATGAGTCTTTCAGTTACTACGGAAATCAACTAGGATTTCAGAAGTCAGGAATGTGTGTATCATTTTCGTTAATTGCAAATTCAAAATGGTTTATGGGGGGTTTTCGACGGGTTTGAGAATACTTGGAAACAAGGGGGTTTCGATAGAGAGCATTCAAACGGGAGAGAAATTTGCTGTGTGTTTTCATGAAGTAAATTGACAATTTTTGCGCCTTTTTGGGGTTTCGATCAGGTTTATAACTATATAGTAGAATCATAATCGCCATGAAATTGAACACCTCTCTCTGTACTTTACCTGGTGTATGACTATGTAGCAGAGACTTGATTGGTACCAAAAACTGGAATCAAAATCTGATTTAAATTAGAAAGGGGTTAATGGGGATTTGATGTGAGAAGATTTAAACTTAATTTGTCTTTTCTGCAAAGTTCTGTGGATGAGTCTTTATAATCTAAACTTGATGGTTTGGATTTGGGTTTGAATGAGGAGTTTCTGGTGAGATTGATTCAAACCCTAGTTGTTCTTGGAGAGAATTTGATTAGGATTTTCAAACAGGCACTGAATATGAAGGAATTTCCTATGATTATCTCTGTCTTGGGTTCGATTGTCAGTGCTATTTACAAGAACCCTAAAAAGAAATATGTCGATGGTAGGTATTTTCTAGTGGTGTTTCTCGCCGGAAATAGTTTGTGTGGTACTTGGAAATTTTTAGCCAGATAATTTAAGGTACCCCAGAATTAGTTTTGAAAACTGTGAGCAAAAAAATTAGTTAACACTAAAGTTAGGGTACCTCAATGTATTTTTGCATTTTTGTCAGCATGAATTACAGAACACTAAGAGACACTGCCTCACTAAATTGTCATCTGCTCTGCACAACCATTCCTTAGGGCTTGAAATCCAAGATTCTATTCTCTAAGCACACACCTAACTACGCATAATTCCGCCTTCCCCTGGCCCCTCCACCTCAACTCCTTTTTTTGAAGGAAAAATGATTGTATTAATAAAAGATTAATAGAAGGATGAACAATGGATACATAGACAGAGTTATACACATTCAAATGCATTTCTTTCCAGATGCACAGAAGAAACACGTGAGAAAAATACAAGGCCTTCTCACTTTCCTACCAAAATGCCCCTCTGGGTTTAACTACAAACATGAACAGCAGGACTCGCCGAGCGACTTCAGAAGGGAATTTCACCCATGTACAAAAGAACAACCTATTTCTTCAAAATTTAGAGATAAACTGTTCTAAGTATAGAGCCTAACCTAACTGTACAATTCAAAGACAAGATGAACACATATGAACATGACCTCTCAGGCAGCCAAAACCTTGCCCACACAGGACTAGGGCATTTATTTCAATTGATCCTAAGCAATTCATGTGTTGCTTTTCATCATTGGTTCATCTAAATACAACTTCTAAGTGTAGAAAGAGGATTTTTGAGAGGGCAAAGAGCGAGGATGAAAAAGTGATTGGCAACTGGATACTAACGATCTGACGATTTCCGTAACATCAAGATTACTTCGTTAAATGTTCTATATTACATAATATGTGAAAACTGAACACATAACAGCAAAATCCAACAGGCAACATCTGGCAAAGGCAGTAACCAACTAACCATATGTCTCCCTTGCATCACCCTAAGGGATATGCACCTACCTTAAGCTCATATGGCCCCCAAATCAAAAAGAAATAAAGGTGGACATCGAAAACGTAGCTGACTATCTATGCTTTATATCTAATGTTAGTACCAAGTCAGATCAATCAGCAATAGGCATCCAAATAATACAAGTCAGGAGAAGCTGGTGGAACTCAACAATCCTTCTCTTACATTCCATAAGTTCACAGAAAAATTAACACAGGCAAGCGGAAAGGTAGTTACCTTGACAGCATTATAGCTAGCAGAGGTACCAACTCCAATAGGACCCGGTACAGGAGGTCCTCGAGGAAAGGCACCACCTGGACCATATCCTTGGACTGGTCTTGGTGGAGCTGGCTCAGCTCCTGCATTCCCATCCCTCAAGCATCTTGCCCTTAGCCTTGATGATATCTCTCCTAGAGCAACTTTGGCCACCGCAAAACTACCAGATACCTATAAAGAAACTTCTCAATTTCCATGAGCGCATATCAAAAGCACAAATTAATTCTAGCATGCTAAGGAGAGTACAACCCTGCAATAGATCGAAGATAATATAACCCCATAGCATTTCATCTATCATTACTACCTGCACAAGCTCTTCTTCTTCCGACGCACACTTAGGCTTCTCATCCTTTGAGCAAAGGCGTATATCTGCTTGGGTTCTCCTTCTCATCTCATTGATAATTGAACCTCCTTGCCCAAGGAGGCATCCAACCTTACTAGAGGGGACAAGAAGTCTGGTAGTAATTGTACCTTTGTCAGAGACCTGACCTGCCTTATTTTGAAGCAGAAGAATCGCATCAATAGTCTGAGACCTTGGGTTCTGCAATGTCTGAAACAATTTGGTAGAGTAACATGAGTATACACAGCAATTACATCGATAATACCAATCTGTTAACTTAAGCAGGAATATCCGTGAGTTTGGAGCATAGCAAATCAAAAGGCAGTGAAGCATTAATTTTTGTAGTAGCAGAAAAACAAGAAAGAGAGACCTCAAAAGCTGAAACACGAATGACACGTTCCTCCGAGGAGGCTCCTGCTTCTTCAACATGGATACTAGCTCCAGTTTCTTGCTCTAACTGTTTCACGTTCATACCACCTTTTCCAATTACTCCACCAATCTTGCTGTCTAAGCACAAGATTTTCATGGAAAACTCACCCGAAGGCTCAACACCAGGCCTGCCAAGACCATCATCAAACCCTCCTGGCACAAATCCCCGATGGCTCCCATAATCCTCCATCCAAGGCGGAGGAAGCATGTGAGGAGGATTGTGCGAAGACCACATTGGATTGCGCGGACGTGGTGGAGGCATACTTGGCATAGGAGGACCAGCAGGGTGAAAAGCTGGACCTCGACCAGGCATAGCAACATTTAAAGCTTTCTCCTTACGTGGATTCTGATGCAACAACGTAGAAACTTCATAGAGTGCTTTCTTGATAACCGTTGGTTTTCCCTGCATCTGTTTAAAGCCCAAACACCAAAGATCAAAGGTGGGAAAAAGGAATGCATGAATTACTCCTTTACAACCTTCCAAACTGTCATCAATATCAAGACATAAATCCATGAAAAGTAGGCCTAGCAACTAGCACAAAATGAACCAAGAAGAAACGATCAGCATTTTAAAAAAAATAAAAAATAAAGAAAGAAAGAACTCAATACACCAAGCACTAAGCTACTACCTGACAAAGCATGAACTTCAACTATATTTCTCAAACACAACTAGTTTAAGAGGAGTCATAATCCTATTTTGCATATTGAGACTTGAGTCAAGTTGATGCCAATATGATGAAAGTTTGCAATCATTTTAGTTCAAAATACAGGGTTGATACATTGTAATAAATCAGCTGAGCATACAGACGTACATATATACAATGCCGATTATGCAGGGAAGAACCAAGAGCCCAAAATATCAAGGTCACACTTGGAACACTGACGGATATCACATGAAAGAACATCTTTGCTATATACCAATATCCAATAACCTTTCTATTCCAAACAGATAAGGCTATTTAATTTTAAAAGTTTACCGAAAGAGCAAAAGGATTGTAAGGTTAGTCCCGCCAGTGATCAATTATCTCATTCAAGTGACAGTTATTGTAATGCTCATTATAGTTGAACGCTTTGCTTTACTTAACATTGCACCAAATACAGACACATCATCCTGTAATTCATGTTAAATACACATAAGCAAATGATACAAACAAATTGTTTTCCCATGACAGAATACTGCAAAAGATCATACTACACCAGCTGTCAGGAATTTGCCTGCCTGCCTTTTTCATTTGTTTGTGAACCTTGCTCTATCAGTCTATTGTTTTCATTTCCTCGCATTTTCTCGAGATAGCAAAATGGCACTTTCGTGGACGCAAGTACTTAGTTGAGGCTAAAAGGGTGTCAAAGCATATCATTATAACAAGGAAAAAGACCATGTATGATCTATGTAATTGTATTTGCATAGAGGAAGTGAAATGAAAATCCCCCCTGAGCTACTCACCATTGGCTCTCTCCATTCTTTTATTTTTTCTTTTGGATCCAAAAGATAAACCCTAGAGAACGAATATGTACAGAGAGGTACATACATCCGTTTTTACTCACTAAACAAATAAAAAAGAAAAAATGATATTTGCTAAACATGAAGCAATAAACCATATCTGCCTCTGATTTCTTCCAATTTTAAGCAAAGGGTGGGCATTATAGGTGCAACCCATCAATCATACAAATTCCAAATTCACATTATATAGATCATAGATAAAGGGATTTTTCTCCAATATGATCCTCGAGCACCAAGGTTAACAGTAGTTAGAAATACAGCTATCATTTATTCTTAATCAAAAGCAAACCCCCTCAGCTTACCCAATAAATATTGTATGCTAAAAGTTCCATAAGAAGTATAAAAATAGGGTATCTGACAAAATACCCATTTTTTGTTTTGGCTTTTTTCCCTTCTTCTGCCTCACTTCTTTGGGACCCTTTTTCTTTGCTCATAGCCTTTCTTCAACTTCTTTATTCTACCTTCTCAGACATGCAGGCAAAGATTGCGAAGCCAATTCAGGAGCGAATGCAAACAGTTTGTCAATCAATGGCAGAGTTTTTTTGTAGATGTATTTGATCCGTCGGTGGCCCCATAGAACATTGTATGTATATGTGACATTTGCAATGTTGAACATTCCTAAACACCTAAGTAACATAATGGTGTGCACTGTTAACTAATGTTTATCGGCAACTACTTTGTAAATAGGAATGTTTACAGGAAACTATTCCATCCTAGTAAACAAATATCCAAATGCATTTGCAGTTTTGGGAAAGTATTGAACTGATAGATGATGCATGTCTATTAAATCATTTGCTTCGTTAAAATGGTCTCTAGCATGAACCCCAAATTCTCATCATATTCCTTTCTATTGTTCATATCTAGACCACAGCTTTTCATGTGATCGTCTTACGATTGAATGTTGCATTTCTGACAAGTTCCTGGCTGCCCCTAACATTCAACTTTATACCTATTATCAAGAATATTATTCAACTTTATGTTTTCTCAAATCAACCACTATGGATGAAAACCATTCATCCTAAAAGGAAGAACCGTTGTCTCCTTAACCAGTAAAACAAAATTTTAAAAAAATTGCGAATTCCTCTTTAATGTCCAAACCACAAGAGTGAACTTCTTTCTTGCTTTCTCTCTCAAGCTTCTGGACTGACCCATCTCATTCTCATGCTATCTCTGGTCAGACTCCATGGATTTGCTCAAGCTCCCACCTATCTTTCTCTGTGAATCCCGAGAGCCGTTGTTCGCCACAATCCACGGCCAGCTCAACCCTTTTATTCGCCTTCAGCCCCAACGCAAACATCCATGGCTCCTCGAACCCATATTCAGCCTTTCCATGGCCTCATCCACCTCAAGGTGAGAATTTAATTTTCTTTGCCTCTGATTCGTCACATTCATTCAACTCAATGAATAAATTTGAAATCATTCCTCTACAACGGAATAATTTGTTGTGGAAAATTAGTGGTGTACTTGAGAAGGTGTAATTGTGTAAAGATATTAATTATTAATCTGCCCAATTTCAGTGGGTACTTTGCATTTTGGGATTTCATTGCTCTATGGTGCTGCGAAGAGATTGTTGAATAACTTCCAGGTAATTTATAAGGTTTCTGGGTTGCCTGTCTAATGCCAAAACCTTCAAAAACAAAATTGAGTGCCAAAACCTTCAGTTTTGAGCTGGGATTTGCCTACAATACATACAAAATAGATTTCCTTTACTTCTACTTCGGAATTTGGATTGGTTATGAGAATTGGCATCACTGATGAGTAGGTTACTTGCCCTAGAGCTTCACAATCTCTCAATATTGTGTCCATATAGGAGGAGTTTCATTGTTTAGCTGTAAAATCGATACAAGTACCTATTGTTAGCTGGTTGAGTGGGAGGAATATATCATTGTTTAGCTGTAAAATAGGAGGGAGTTTCGAAATATTTTTTCTTATTAGAGTTGTTCACAGGGCTATGTAAAGAAAGAAGGGCAACAACCGGTTAGTTTTGATGGGAGTGACATTTTCTGATAAATTTTCAATTATAATGGTACAGTTGATAAAAAAAAATCAAATTGAATGGTATGTTTTACAAAAACTGAAACTTGGATGGTATGGATAGCTAAGAACTCCATTTCTGACTAAAGATGAATGGAGGGATGGGGAACAAAGGATGAAAAAAAGGGGCGCCAAAATAAATTAGAAAGGATATTTTAGTCAATATCAACATATTTATACACTTTACAGCAGATTGTAGCATAGCAATATTTATGAGGTACAGTGAAGGCGTGTAATTGCGATGATGGACAGATTTGTAATTGCCAATAACCTCAGAGCATGTAAGTAAAAATCTCTCTAAACGAAGCTCTTTATGGTGGGTTTAAAACATGATCATCCACAATGAGAATCCGATTTGGTTGTGGTGGATCGACATACTATTGATTTTGAGATGCACATTTAACAAAGCACTTTCTGGAGGATTCACTGCCTATCAATTTTGATATGCATTCTACAAAAGAACTATCATAAAAAAAGAAAGATGTAAGTTTAACAAACCACATTTCACACCAAAATATATGACACGACTACCAAGTTATGCTTTTTGGCAATACCATAACTGAAACTGTATTTTGAATCCTTTGATAAGCCATCTCCTTAAGGTTGTATCAATCATGCCAAGTTATTCAATCACAAGCGCACTTATGAAAGCACAGTAGTTGAGTACATCCCAACTGTTTTACCATGGAAAATGTGGTTACCACTTACCAGAATGTGAGAAAGCCACTCAATGAAACTTAAAGAAAGGGAAAAAGATTCAGGCAGATGAGAGTCATGGAACAGTAAAAGTGGCACAGCCAGACACTCACTGGTTTAATCAAACTTGACCACATTTTTAAACTTTAAAAATTTTTAGTTGCTCCCAAATTTGGCCCAATTACAAGTAGTTAAACTGCGACAACCAGCTCACCTGACTTAGTTTAGTAACCATGACCTAGGCTCCAATGGAAACCTCATTGTTGAAATTCATTATAGGGGTAAGACTCATACACTCCCACCCTTTCACGGTTCCACCTAAGCTGATGTAGATATGATGGGAGCAACATTGTGTACAGAGGCACAGACCAAATATACTGCACGATAAAATATAAGCATGTTTTTGTCATTCCTTAACTATAAGACAACATAGTTGCCAGGGTCGTGGATCAGTGTAGATCAAAGAACAAATTCGGAGTCGAAATCGTCAATTTGATAGATTCCGAGATCAGAGGGGGTAGATTCAATAGGAACAATATCTGGGATTGTAATTCGCCGGTAAATATTTTTGGAGCAATAGGGAGTAATAAAACAGTTCAATCATTGTCAAATAGTAATTACCCATTTAATGATAAAATTAATTGCTTAATATAAAGAGAAAATATTTATGTTTGAGTAAACTAAAGTTTTGGGTCACTCTAACAATATACTAAGATTTTTAAGATAGTGAGCTTTTCAAAGAGGCCCAAAAAATACTGCCTACATGATTCTGCAAAGAAAACAAAAAGGAAAAAACATACCATATATAATAAGTAAAAAGAACATATCTGATATCTTCCTCATCACAAAACACCTCTGTCTTGCAAATTAAAAGCCCAGCGCCACTGAGGAGAGAGAAAGAGAGCGAGAAAGGGGGGATACTAGAGAAGATACAGATGCTGAACTCAAGTTATGCATTCTCCAACTCCTTTCTTCAAACTGAAGAAGCATCCATGGCTGGGTTCAAGTTAGTCGTTCTGCTTTCTTCAAGCTCAAGTGTCCATGGCTTCAATAAGTATAATTCTAGAAAACTATGGTCTCTCCTTTGTTTCATTAGTTGGGGTCCGTAAATTTCCCGATCTGGACCGCAATCCCCACCGAATTGGAACAACTTCGAACTCCGATTGGGAACATCAACTTGGGATCGCGGAGCCAGAGGTAGTACCTATTTATGTAACTACGACAAGGACAACTAATGTGCAAGGTTATATGAAAATATTGTGATATCTTACTTAAATCTAAATACAACTATTCATTCAAAAAAGATCCAAAAACAGCATTTCAGAAGGTGTCAATTCAAATGTCTTTAAAAATGCATCCAAGTGGTTTTCCATTATGATTTTACAAATTGAGGGAGGCTCTTATCACTTTCGTCTTCCAACATTCATACAAATTCAACTGGCATGTGCCTACGGAAGACTATATGAAGGTCTTCAGCAAAGTTAAAAGGTTTCCATTAAGCATCATATCGGAGAATCTTTTAATAGCGGTGATTCACAAAAGGAAAAGATCTTGGTTAAAAGTGCCCAATGTGTAAAGGGGGCGTGGGGATATTGGGAGTAACTCTAAGCATCTATTACTTCACAATCAATGTGCCAAGGCTCCCTGTAAGTTAGAGTTTAGCTGATAGGAGTTTACTGGAATGCATTGAACTAATTTTTGGCTTCTTTACGAGGAAGCTATTCAGAAAATTCCATGTCAATTTCTCATTCCATTTATTGGGATAAATGTGAGAAAATAGCATGCAAGCCTTCAAGGAGTAGAAACATGTTAGTGTACCAAAGACAGTATTATCAATAGTTTGTCTTTTCAGGGGGAGGGCGCACTGAGAAACTCTCAGTTGAAATTGATTTTGTAGATAGATTTTATCTTCAATGTAATGATCCACTCACAAGATGCATGCAATGCCTTCAACATTTTGCACTTGATGTACAAATGTATTCTATGTGAACTTAGCTTGAACCAAGAATCATGTCATATTATCATGACATTAGAACATCAATACTCATCGGGCTGTTGTCGAACTTCCTCATCTAAAAGTTTTAGAGTAATCAATAGTCACTTTTGACATAATGGAAAAGTGTCAAATGACTTTAATGCTTGCCCTAACTTAAGCACCAACTTGGACAATTGCTTTATACGAAAGACTTCCTCCAACAATGGAGTACAACTACTAAAGCATTGCATATAAATTTTATGCAAGGAAAACTGGCCCAACCAAAGAAATTACTCTCTCTGTCCTATGATGCACTTTAACATCAAAAGATCGTCATTTGATGGTAGATGGAAAAAAATAATTAATCCTAACCATATACAGTATGGGGCCAACACAACACAATGGGCAATTCAAAACCTTTCTAGGACACCACCACCACAAGTGGATACAAAATAAGGAGGATCAACCTTAACCAGGGAGACAGAATCCAAGATATTGCCCAACCTTTCCAACAATATCATTTGATGGAAGATGAAAAAAAATAATTTGCAAACACCAAAATCAAATAAACAAGACTGAGGTTCACAAAAGCTAAAATTAATTGTGACAGGAGTTAGAAATTGAAGTCAGTCACAACCTACGAATCATGAGCACTTCTTTGAGCCACGCATATCAGTTTCGGACATGAATCCGACACCAACACTCCTCGGACATGGTTCGAAGACGCAAAGAATGTGTCCTCTAAATAATTATCAAAATAAACATCCGACACTTAGACGATCGTGGTGGACACGCGAATGCCAACCTTTGGACACTTTAGAATCATTGATGGGCATCACATTTTTTGGCTAGCCTACCTCCAAAGACATTCTCAACTATGATATCCTTTTTTAATACAACATTATCTTGCTTGCTGCGTCACCATCTTACACATGCCTTCGTCCCTCTTCCACATGACCTTGTCCCTCTTCCATTATTTTATTAGTGTATAGTTCTAGAATTCATAGACCATTAGAGAAAAGGTATTTATTAACAAACGTTTTTAAAGTAGAATTTGATGTGCTATGAAGTACTATATAAAATGAGGGTACGTGCCAAACTACGTGTCATGGCCTTATTTTTCGAAATCACGCCCCTGTGTCCGTGTTGTGTCGTATCTATGTCTCATGTCCGAGTTCATGCTTCTTAGGTCACTACCATAGTTTACTAGTTTAATAACCTGCCCCTAACATATTATAATTAAATTAATTAATGACTAAGTCACGCATTTCAATTCAGTTAATCGTTTGGTTTTTGTAGGACTCGAGCAGTGCAACAACCGCCACACAATAGCAAAATATTTTATGTACATTTTACCTGTGAGGCAACTTAAGTTATTCGGGTTAATCTCAAATTATCTAAGATATTTATCTGGTTAAATTATGACAAATCGATTGGTAAGTTTTCTATTCGCAAGGTCACGAATTAGTTTTGTTGGGTTCTATTTCTCCGCTGCATTAATCATTTAGTTATGTGATGTTTAGTCCTAATCTAGTGATTGTGTGAATCTGGGGACGTTACAACTAGCATCCAATAACGATAAGCATCAAAGTTGTCAACTCACACATATCCCGTGAATGATGCTTTTTTTAGGCCTAAATGGGAGCGGGCACAACCATAGCTTCCTAGCATCCATAATGATACTACATGTATCTCAACATGCAATATGCCTAACTTAGGTACTGGCGGCCAAAATAATGAGGCTAAGTAATATAACTCAAAGATGATCATATGGCTCTACCGATCCCGAACACTCATCCCTTTTTAAGACATTAAAACGATCTAGCAAAGCACCTAAACTTGTGAAGAATGCCCTAATCTACATTTTGCCAAAGTAAAGAAGCATTAATAGCTTTTAAAGCAAACTAGGCCTCGCCCAGCGACAAAGCCACCGAAGCTGACCTGCTTACACTCTTTAAGCATTCCATGATTTTCAGAGGGCATGATCATACTTCCTCTTTTAAGAAAGCGCACCCAAGGCACAAAAAAGGTCCAAAAAAGCCCGACTAGCAACCTCCTGCGCTCTCTCACATCAAAGCCCAACCCCATCCATAAAGCTTGGCCTATTTGGGCTTTTTGCACTTTTTAGCAAGGCATAGAGTGCAGAGCTCATGGGCGTTTTGCACACTAAGTTGCAGCTTTTCTCGCCTCCACATAAGTTTCGTTTCTTCCCCTTACACTCTCCTCCTTCCTCTTTCTCTTTCTAACTTATCTAGCTAGCTTTTTGTCCCTTTTTCTACCTCGTCCTCCTTCGAGTTTGTCTCTTCTTCCAGCTTTTCTTGGTAGAATTTTTGTTAACCACATCTCTATCTTTTTTTCTTTTCTTTTTTGCAAATAAATACCCAAACTTCTTTCTCTATTTTTTTCCTAGGTTTCTGATGTCACGCCATGCGCATGAAAAGCTCGCACCCGTGCGTCGGAGCCCGCACCATGAGCCTAGGAGCCCTTGTGCTTTTTTGCGCTTTGCGCTCTTTTAGTCACACTCAGGACATTGGATTTTCAGCCAAGGGCTTTGGGGAAGCATTGAGGTGAGAAACGAGGGCAAGGAAGGGAGGGAGGAAGGGAAGGAGGGGGAGAGAGAGAAGGGGCGGGAGATTCATAACAAAGAAATGACCTCGTTTGGGATTTCGGATTTGCGTTTCACAAGCCCCCTCTAAACTCCTTAGAATCTTTTTTTTCTCTTTTTCATTTGGGTGTCCCAACATTTTGTAGGAAGCACATCATAACAAAATAAAACATTTTGCGAATTTCAAAAACACAAAAAAAAAGAGAAAACCATGCCTAGCAATTTTGTTCAATTTTGTTATGCAAACGTTCAATGTATACATATAAGTGCATGTTATTTTTCAAACTTTTATCTACGTAAAAATCATCTCGTATTTACTCAAAAATGAAAATAAGTTCCTCTCTAAGAGTCTATGAAAAATAACCTAGTCAAAAAACAAAGAACCCATCTCAAAGTTTGACAATCCATTGACATGGTGTGGTTAGAGCTTTTGTAAGCTGGTTTCTCAAATTTATTCTATGTTCACACTTTTTACTTATCTATGTCAAAGACACCAAAACCACTTGACAAGAGAAAGTTGCACAAGTAAACCACACACAAATGAACAAAATATGCTTTACATATGAAATTCACACACATAGCACCAAGTCCAAGCAAACTTCAAAATAGGGAGGGGAAATAGGTGCAATAAACACCTCTAAAGTATATGGAATAAAGAAAATAGTGAAAAAGCATTAGAATTTGTACCTGCACAAGTTCATCAGTACTCAAGGCACAAGATGGAAGATGCTCGTATGGAAGCACACGAATGCTTGCACCAGTCTCATTTCTCAATTTCTGAATGACATCTCCACCTTTTCCAAGAAGGCACCCAACCATATTATGGGGAACAAGAAGACGAACAGTTAGTACCAAGATTTCATTATCTTCCTCCTTCACACCAGCCAAATCTTCCTCGATTATCCTCTCATGCACCTTCATGAGTGCATCTTGCGCAGGACAATGTGGTACCATACCATCCTCATCCCCACCGCCCTCATTTAACTCTCTCTTTGAATTATTATCCGGAGGGCTGAATATCATTACAACACGCTCATCTGACCCAGGAACCGATTCGGCCACAGAAACTTTCGCATGAGTTTCCTCCCTCAGTGCTTTAATTCTACCACCACCTTTCCCAATAACGCTCCCAATCTTTCTTGATGGGCAAAGTATTCGGTAAACAGTATCAGAAGGGTTAGGAATCTGGACATTCTCGTGATGTTCATGACTAAAATTTCTCCACTTTCCTTTCTTATTTGCCGCCTTCTTCTTAAACTGGGTACCTGGCCTACTTTTAAGAGCATCATTTTTGTCCCCCTCCATAGCTTCTTGCTCAAATTATACAGGAACCCCAATACCCTAAACATCATACAAATAACAAACATTGACAAAGCACACAGCAATGTTCAGCACTTCAGCATAACGATAAATCAGAAAAAGCAAAAACTAAATCTTTCTGCATCAGTAGCAACAAGAAGGCCTCGAGGATGTAAGTTCAAATCTGGTACATTACGAAAATACCAATAAACCAATAAACAAATGATGGGTGTAGAAGACAATGTCCGCAAAACTCAATACTAAAAATAGGCAAACAGTAAATCAAAGAAATGCAACTGGTTTATAATGATGCGTAGAATGAATCTAGGCCTAATCAAAGAAACATGAGCAAGAATTCTAGGGTTTAAGAAGAGAAGCGGGAAGAGAAAGACAGTAGCGTTACCGAGGAGAGAAAAAACCGGAGGGGATAGTGATGAAAATTGAAATGGCGAAATTGAAATTGAAATGGCGAAATTGAGATTGGGGGTGTGAGTGAGGTGAGTGCTACAACTCGATGGAGCTCTCCATGTTCGAACTCGAAGAAGAATACAAGGGGAGCCCAATTTGATGCGAAATAGGTGAGCGACACTATCTATTAGGTTAGGCCTCTTCCATTTTCTCTCTCCCTTTTTCTTTTTCTTATTTTTGTCATGAAATAAATAATATATACTACCTCCGTCTCATGATATTTGTCCATTTACCTAATTTCGGAGGACCAATACATATTAGGAATTGAGGTAAAAAATTTATAATTTACCTAAATTACCCCTACTTTAATTGAAGATAATAGTTGTTGGAATTTTAAAAAGTGATGAATGAATAATACAGTTGTTGAGATTGTAAATAATACAAATATTTTGGGACAAAGAAATTAGTTGGGATGGAGGTAGTATGTCCATATTCATATACCATTCAGATATCTATTGAGTATCTTTATATATTATGATAATATAATATGAGAAAATTTTGTATAAATATGAATTTGTATTGTGCAGGACTCTTGCTATGTAACTAATATAAATACTACTATAAATAAGATCATCTTATTCTCCTCTCTCAATATCTCCTGTCTTTATGTTTTTTCTATTATTCTCTCTATGTTGTATTCATATAATTATTATTTCATCCCCGATCAGGGTCAGTGTTATCGCATACTGAACTTTCAATCCCCCGGTCAGGGCCAGTGTTATCGTGACAAATGAGTATTTTGTTTATTATTATTGTTGTTATTTTAATTTGATCATGTTCATAAATAATGAACTTGATGGGAAAAAAAATCAAGGTAGAAGCAAAGGATCGGATCACAAAGTAAAGAAGACTAAGACTACAAACAAATAAAAATATATTATATATGTTGCACAAAGATATCAACGAGAGGACTATAACTTGAGGATTGTAGTTGTGAATTACTGCAACAAAATATTATACTTTTGTTTTTTGCTTGAAAGCATCAGATTTGCTTCTTCTTCGCCTTTATTTGTCAATAGTTTTTTGTATAAATTATAAGTCTTCTAAATTTATTGGTATTAACAATATGTGTATGTTATTGACTAATACATGCTATTCATCCAATTTCATTAATGAACCAATAGTTTCACCCAATATTAAATTTTTGTCTAATATGATAAATTGTAAATATTAATATTGAACCAGAAGTTCACTTCAATATTGAATATTATGTCTAATATCGATTATGAACTAGGAGCTCATTCCAATCTTGGTAAAAAAAAACAATTCTAATATTTTTAGTGAACCAGAAGTTCATTCCATCACCTTTATACGATTGAAGTTTTTTTTATTAAATATTATAGTTATAGTTAAAGGTTGTATATTTTCATTGGTGAACTATAATTTATTTTATTTTATTAATGAACCAGAAATTTACTCTAGTTACGAAATTTTCATTTAATTTTATCAGTGAACTGGAAGTTCACCAGAATGGTAAGGTTAAATGAACCAGAAGTTCACTCGTATATCGAAAGTTTTATCTTATGAGTGAAACAGAAGTTCGCTCTAATATTGATAATGTTATTTAATGTTATTAGTAAACGAGAACTTCTACCCAATAATAAGAATTTTGTCTTTATTTTATTATTGAACCGGAAGTTCACTCTAATGTTAAGAAATTTATCTAGTTTTATTACTTGGTTAAAAGTTCACTTTGATATTGAAAAAAAAGGGTTTCAATCTCATTAGTGAACCAAAAGTTCACTTTATTACCAATCAGAGTATATAGTTGTCATATGGATTGCCAAAAGACAATTATAGTTTATTTGAGATTAATTTAATTAATATCAAAATAATAAGTGGTTAAATTATTAGACCATCGACATGGGTTTGTCCCATTCCTCTGAAATGAATGTGGATGGATATAAATCCAAGAACCATGAGCAAAATAAAGGTCACGCCAGTAGCCGTAACAGACGACACAAATGTGATCATAGTCATGCTAATCATTCAAAAGGATAATTTCCTACACTACAATAAACATAGTGATTCTAGACACATTTCAGCTAGATTTAGATAGTTTTGCATGTCAACAAAATAGATTATGAAACACACAACTTGTGTCTTACTATTGTGCGTCACAATTTTTTTCTTGACAACTGTGTCTATAACTAATAGTAATAGTTGACAGCTTTTGGTGTTTAGTTTCATTATTCTTGGAAGCTGAAAAGTGGTCATAATTCCTTTTCAATAATTTATTTCTTTCCCAAAAAATAATATAACCATAAATTTGAATATGCACTCAAATAGATTAAAAAAGTACTAGCTTTTACACAGATTCATTACTTTAAAAAAATGTTCTTACAACTTATTGAGTTTCAAACTCAAAACCCCCAAATTTTGTTGGGGAAAAAATAAAGAAAGGTACATTTGCATATCTAAACTATTATCAATAAGCAAACTGCAAACCAAGGAAGAAATTCGCTACAGATCAGCCTCCTTAACTTCACTACAAATCAGCCTCCTTAACTCCTTGCACGAATAATTTCACCACTCAATAGATGGATCTATCTCCTTTCCCTTCAGTTGCTCATGAATGGATTAGGTCTCTACAAAATATCAAATAGAAATTCTCATATTATAATAAATTTCTTGTAAAACAAATAAGGTAAAAGCAAAATTAGGCCAAAAAATAACAAATATAAAAGCCTGTGATATTGAAGAAGCAGAGGAAGAAGGGGCACAACCCAATTGAAATACAACAATTTCATATCGTCCAGTACAATTTTTGTACAAATCTATACCACTTAATCTAGAACCTTATAAAAGTGAGAATGACCGGTTGCATATTTACTATAGCAATCTACAGTGTTGTGAAGGCATTGTTGTCTATAACCTTATAAAAGTGAGAATGACCGGTTGCATATTTACTATAGCAATCTACAGTGTTGTGAGGGCATTGTTGTCAATTCTTCCATCTTTTGGACAGGCAGTCATATTTTTGAACAGGTTGCAGTGTTTTTCTTCGGTGTCTCGAGCCCTTCAAACTTAGAAAATTCATAGATTACAAATCCAACGACGGAGATTAATTTATAATTTTCCTCTTACAACTCCCTCCTTCCTCATCTTCCTCACTCTCATATTCTTCCACCAAGAATTCCTCATCATCCAACCCCAGCAATAATCAATCCTTTTCCTTGTTTCTTTCATGATTACCACCCTCACTTTCACTTCCCAACAAATCCATACAACATGTTCGACGTTTTGCCTCAAAGACCTTTTTCTTGGGCTGAAGCTGAACCCCATTTTTCTTTTCCTGAAACGCGTCACCCCTATTGACTACAAAATCTCACATCCAGCCAGGTTCATCATCAGAAGGGCATTTATTATCTCCCTTTTTAGCCTTGCAATCAGTTCGTCGATCAACGAGCCATTGCAATGCGTTGCATATGATGCTCAACGTTTTTCCAGTGCCTGGTGGAAGGCATCAAGGATTGTGAATCGATGCGGAACAATGTAATCAATATAGAGAGAACCCTTCAAACTCAGAAAATTCATAGAAAACTCAGATAATTTGCATGTGGAGATTAATGAAGGAGAAATATGATGTAGCCTTCAAAAGCGACGGAGGAGGCAAAGTTGTTTTTATTCAGATCCAACAACGATGTGAACTGTCTGTTTGGATCCAAATTTTGCCTCAATTCAAGGTAATATCTGCCCCCTTATCTTCTTGATTGTCAGTTTTGGTTTCTAAATTGGCGAGGTAGATTCAGTTTGTGGATGTTGATTTTTTTTTAGATGGGTTGGTTGAAGGATCCGAGTATATACATGAGGGGTCAATATTGTTGTTATTTTTGTAATCTGTTGAGGGAATCAATTTTTGGTTTGAATTTCTGCTTAAGTATGACTAAAACACACATAATATGGAATGGATGGAGTATTATGGTAATTTTCAAAGGAGGGAGAACAATGTAAATATTCTATACACATTACTTATGCGTAATGGATCAAACGTAGCCATGACTAATTCATAATTTTAATAATAATAATAATTATTATTATAAATGTAAATAATAATAATTATTTGTAACGTCCCGGAAATTCAATTATAGAAAAGTCAAAGTCAAACTAACGTTGACAGACAAAATTAGCGGAAGACTCAAAACTCTTATTGGGCGTCACTGCCGTATCCCCGAAGGAATACAAGGCGAGAAGGAAGCTACAACTGTCTGATAACGGTAAACCAAACTAACAAACTCAAATTGAGAAAACAAACTTAGCAACCCTAACTTCAAGTCTTTCTGAGTTGAAACATAACACGACTAATTAAAACTAAACATGCCAATCGTCACTGCTAATTCCCGTTCCCAGCATATTGATCATCACCTGAAAACAAAACATTTCAAAAATAAGGGGGAAATCTCAATAATGTCTACCCCTAACGTTAAAAACAAGTTAAGTTCATTTCAATTCATTTGAGGGAGAGGGAACAAGTCAAACCATTTCACAAACCTTTAATCCCTTAACTGTTTTCCTCAACCCAACCAATTCATATTTTATTATGCGGGCGGGATATCGAATCCCATAAAGTAACATCACCTACCAAAGGCATCAAAGATAATCGCCTATCAAAGGCATAAATATAATAATCGCCTACCAAAGGCATCAACAATCGCCTACCAAAGGCATCAAAATAATCGCCTACCAAAGGCATCAATATAATAAACCCGCTTAATGTTTCACTTTGAATTATTAGTATCTTATGCAAAACTCAGCTCACAGCTCTCAAGTCAAACCCAACCCAGGTTATCAAAACCAATAAGAAAACCATTAATAAAAGACCATCTCAACATCTCAACTCATAAAACAAAACGCGACAAATAATCAAAACAGACGGTCTAAATTTCCACATAAGGTCCCCTTCGGGATGCAAATAACAAAAACAGATTAGAAATCAACAAAACACATTTAAAGTGCATCCCAGTGGGGATTAGGGCATAGACATTACCTGGTTAACTTCACTTCACAAGAAAAACGAACACACTTGAGTTCACTAACGACGCGAGTTAGCTCGTGCCTAAAATAGAAATAATTATTCTAATCAAAACGTGCCCTTCGAAGTTAGTATTAACTACCTTCTACCTAACCCTCCCCTAGGAACACTATAGGTTCCTATCAATCATGAATTCACACTTTAAATTACCTAACACATTCCAAGTAATCACATAACAAGATCAACACAAAATTTTCTCTCAACAACATTTTCATTAATAATTAACATCAAAAAGACAGATTACAACATCCACATAAAAAGGGTCATAACTTGGTTTCCCGACATCCTATGAGTCTGGTTTTGGACGTTTCGGAAACCTCGGGATGTCTACTAAAACTCTTATGTTGAACTTGAGACCAAACACATGCTTTAAGGTTCTCCAAACCAGTCATCTTTTCAAACTGTCCAGATCTGACCTAGGTCTGGTAATCGGGGTATAGCTCGACCTATACAACTCCAAAGTCTGATCTGCAAAATTCCTATGAAAGCTAACATCTAAGGGAATCTTTAGTTAAAAGGGTTCGATCAAAAGACGACTATACCTCTCATGGTGACCCGTTCTTTAGACACTATCAAAACTGTCCCGTTACCGGTTCCCAGATAATTGATTATTTCGGTTCTAACTTTCACCATTCGATCCCGGGGTCCTAATTTGGGCCTAAAAAAATGTCTAAGGTTAAAGTTTCCACCATAATCCAACCAAGGTCTATACTTCGTAATTTCTATAATCAAAACTAAGCAAAACGACTTCAATTCTCCCAACACCATAACATCAATCAAGGACCACTCTTACTATCACATTCCATATTATTCACAATAAATAACCTAATACAAGGAAATAACATAGTAACAAGATCGACATATAAAGGTCAAGACTTTACTAATTACACACAAATTTTGACTTGTAAAATAGTAGGAACATAATTTTAAAACAAAAAATTACTCGGAGGTACCCCAACTTTTGGTGAAATGTTTTTCAGGTACCCCAACTTTTCAAAACTAATTTTGGGGTACCCTTACTTTTTGGGTTAGAAATTATTAGGTACTTTTTTTGTCATCAATTTGGTTAAATGACCGAAATAGCCTTGTTCTTCAATTTTTTAAGAAATACCCTTAAAGAAGAAGAATAAGGGTATTTCGGTCACTTAAAAAAATTGATGGCCGGAAAAGCACCAAATAATTACTAACCCAAAAAGTAAGGGTATCTCAAAATTAGTTTTGAAAAGTTGGGGTACCAAAAAATAGTTTTCCCAAATATTGGGGTACCTCCGAGTAATTTTTTGATTTTAAAACACTCTTTTAAACATTATAACATGCTAATAAATAAAAACTAATATTGAGGAAAAGGAAAAAAAATCACTATAGCACTATACTTCCCAAATTGTACTTAACAACATGAAATTTGTGCAACAATGAACACAACCTTAATCAATAACTTAATCATAAAACAAAATCAGATTTAATAATTTAACTAACCCTAAAATCATGCATAAGATAATATCAATACAAACCTAAACAAGAATACCAACATTAATACCCTTAAACATGGTTTATAGCCTAACCAAAAACATGCCATGTCTCCCATATTAGCACCCACAATCACTAAATACCTAGCATGATTTATCATAAAAAAAGAACACAATATCCCTCACATATTGGCAACCATTAATTCACTAAACTATAACAATCATCAACTTAATAAAATCAAGATTTATAACCCTAATTACTCACTTACTAACCCATATTTTCATGCAAAGCACCATGATTAATAATGATAATAAGGATAACTCATGAAGATCAGATAACACTAATTAATATACAAGAACAGAGCTTGAACAAGACCAAAGCTAGAATTTAGAACAGAGCATGAACAAGCATGAACAACGAAACTGGAACAGAGGGTTACGCTCGGTGGTCGTTGGTGGTTTCCGGCGAGTCGAGGGCGGTTCCTGGAGGTCCTGGGCAGTGCTCCGGCGTCGTTCCCCGACAGTGGTGGTTCGACGAGACTCGCGGCAGTAGCAGCAGCGGCGAACAGGGACAATGGTTGCTTCGAGTCGAGGCGGCTGGGCGTTGGCCTTCGACGGCAGCGGGGGTTGCGTGGTGGTTGTTGGGATTCAGGGCGGTGGCCAGCGACGGTCCGGCGGTGGTGGTGGCGGCGAGGGACGGTAGAGAGGGAGTAAGAGAATAGAGAGAAACTAGAGAGAGGAGGCTACAAGTCTTGCGTGAATGTGTTTGAGTTTAAGCTAGGTTAACACCTAATCTCCTCCCTTAAGCTAATCTTAATCCTAATTAAATTCTCCCCCTCTCTAACCGACTAAGATACTAAGATCTTAACCAACTCTATCCAAGATCATCTTAATCCTTACTAAATCTCTTTATTAAACTTACTAACTAATACTAATCCAACTAATAGAGAAAAATACTACTAACATCACATAACCATACTACTCCCATCATTCTTCACGTTATACTACTAACACAGAAAAATAATAATAATAATAATAATAATAATAATAATAATAATAATAATAATAATAATAACTAAATTAGTAAAATAATAAAACATATGATACTAATTGTTATGAATTACCAATACTAATGTACCACGGTAGTGCTCACCTAATACTATCATACTAATAATAATACTAGTAACAATAAAAAAATAATAATAATGATCACGTAGTAGTAGTAGCAATAATAATAATAATAATAATAATAATAATAACAGTAATAATAATAATAATAATAATAATAATAACAGTAATACTAATAATAATAATACCCACGAAATTACCGATATACCCTTGTTAGTCCCTCAACGATCCTACGAGCTCAAGTGTTAGCAACAATAAACACAAACGAACAAATAAACAATTAACGAAGTCAAACCTAATTTACTAACGGCGTCACGGTCAATGTCCTTGGATTTTTCGGGGTTTTACATTATTACTAATAATTAGTTATTAAATGTTATTAATTAATAATAATTTATAATAATTAGTAATTTAGTAATATGAAAATTAGTAATTAATAGTTAATATTTAATAATAAACATATATATTAATAATTAATAAGTAATTATTATAATTAGTTAATAATAATTAATAATTGTTAATAATTAATAAACAATTATAATTATTAATAATTAATAAATAATTATGATTATTAATAATTAATATAATAAAATTACTAATTGATAAAAATGTCAACACCTAAAAATTAATTAATAATTATCATAGTTAATTATTTGCCATTGATAATAATTATTAATTAATAAAAAATAATAATTTATAGTAAGAATATTATTAATTAATATGTAATAATAACTAATTAATAATTGATAATTATTAATTATTAAAATTTTATTATCGTCATAATAATAATAATAATAGTAATAATAATAATAATAATAATAATAGTAATAATAACAATAATAACAAATACTATAACTATAGCTTTGATTCTATTCCACTGCTCACCAAACACTTTCATTTTCAGGGTTCTAATTCCATACCCAACCTCCTAGGATTCTAATTTCATACCCAATCCATTCCACTTTTCTTTCCAAACAATACCTAAGTGTCTTGTCATAGTATAAAAGGAAGTAATAACATATGCCTCCCCCAAACTTTTGTAAAATGAGGATTTTACCCTCCATATTTGAGAAATCTCAAATACCCACCCTAACCTTTACTCTTTACATAAATATACACCTTTTCCGTTTAGTCAACAACCTGGACATATTTGCCCCTATAATTTTATCATGTTTGACGAAAATACTCTAAAAAATTTAATTGAAAGACGAATTACTCTCCTTTTAACCTAATTGAATATACGTTTGATTTGGGCGCCCCTTCCTAATCTCTTCCTCCCCTGCTACTGAGAAAAAAACGAACACCCAACCCAGCCACAATGAGAAATACGATCGACGACAACTAGGGTTTGCAATCACTTGGTCTCTATCTCAATTTCGATTATTCCCTGTGATTTTTGTTATCTATTGTTGTTCGATTTGGTTTCTGTCTTTCAACTTTGGTAATTGCTTGTGATTGTGTTGTTCAATTTTCATATACTATCTTTCCATTTTTCTGGAAATAATATTCATATTGTGTTGTTTATGTGAATTTTAAATATTGATCCCCAGAGTCAATAGTCGAATAACTTGAGTTTTAAAGTTTGATTTTCTGATGTAATCGTAAAATGAAAACAAGGTCCATTATTGAGGAGTCATACAAAATATCAAATGTTGATTTTCTGATGGGAATGCTTATTCACTGATAGCAACAACGGAACATCAAAACATCAAATAATGAATCATGGAGAGATTATTTCCAATAATCAGCTGATTTAACTAAGGTTGAAGGGATAGATTATTGACTAGTGGAGGGATTAAGAATATGAGAATGTTGATTAATGACCCCTTTTTGCAATGTTGAGGAGGGAACAATTAAATCTGAAAAAAGGGGGAAGGGCATGCGTTCCACTTCCATCTGACAATAGGGAACAATTAAATCGAAAAAAGGGGGAAGGGGGTTGGGTTGAGCAGATAAAATAAATTAGTGTATGGGAAAATTTTAAATGAAGGGTAAATTGGAACTTTCATTATTTTTATTTACTAAGTAAATCTGAAAAAGTAGAAAAAAATTGATATCAACAATGGTTAGGTGTGATATTTATTGTATTTATTATTTGTCAGGTTGGGTAATTAATATTTCTCAAATATGGAGGGTAAAATCCTCATTTTACAAAAGTTTGGGGGAGATATATGTTATTACTTCTAGTATAAAATCTATATATTTATAAATTAAATAGAAAAAAAAATTACATGATTGACTTCTATAACTATAATTGGGGGTAGAGTAACTAACTAGTAGGAAATCTAGGCGGTGGAAGGATGAGAAACTAAGACAGCATGACCAAGGGAGTTGAGCAAGGTCCCATTAGGGGTGTTGAAATTACCAAGAGGGATCCCACCCCACCCAGTCACTATTGGGTGGAGAACTCATTTGCTATGAGTTTTATGGAACTTGAACGAATGGAAGGTTTTGTAGGTACCATCATTAATTTTTAATTTTGTGATATTAATAATTACGAAATAATATATGTTTTGGGTCAATGATATACTCAACACCCATAAGATTGGAAAACCTTAAAAGTAAAGCATATCAACATTGATTTATTCAACAAGGAATACTGCCTACTGATTCTAAAATCAAAAGAGAAAAAACCCAAAGCAATCCTCCTCTGTTCAAAATTTTGCTCACTTCATTCTCAAACTTGGTTACCCTAATTCTCCCCTTTTCTTTTGCTATCTCCATTTTTTCTAAATTTTTGCCTCTTATAATATTTTGCGTAAAAGTTTAAACCATTTCTTTTCATCTTTCTCGAATAGGATTATGAAACTTCTCCATTTTAAGTTCGAATTAGTTACTTGAAACTTCAAATTTGATTCTTAATTTGAACCCCGTTGCACTCTTTTTGCATATTTAAACTTTTGCCAAGGGAAAAGATAAAATAAATACACTAAATAGTTTTTCTTGATTGTCGTTGATATCAAAATACGTCGGCATTGTGAAAGATGCCTTGAAAATTTTCTGTCAGAAATTACCATCAACTTCATAATTGTCATTTATGAGTTTTTTTTTTGGGACAAAAGGAGACTATATATTAGAACTGATAAAGGAGTACATGTCCAAAGAAGCTTTGCCCGTAATCAAACTAGGGGCATTAGCCTACCACACTCTCCTGCCAATCACATATGGTTGGAGAATTGGAGGTGCGCAAGATCGTGAGCCACCATATTACCACCCTTTTTATAAAAGACCAAACACAAAAGGAAATGAACTAGCTACTTTTAAGATGTCTTTAATGAAGAAACCAACAAAACTCTCATAAATTTGACCTTTGAGATTGGATCAACTGATGTATTTTTTTTCAAACGTCTACGGAGATCTAAAACGTTATAGAGTCTAGAAAAGGAGTGATAACCACCTCTTTAGTATTTCTTCTCTCATTTGTAGGATGTAAGTATCATATATTTAAGTAGGTTATATATTTACTCATTCTAAAGGAAATGCGAATACCCTTTCTATAAGAGTACTCAACTTTAATATAGTAACTAGTCAAGAGCCCAAGTTGCAGTATATGCATGTATACTCGTGTTTCGATGTCCTTGGTCTATGAAAAATACCTATCTCCTTGATCACAGGAGAAGTATAATAATCAAAGAGAGTAAGAGAGACCACTAGCTATAATACATTTTTTTTAATGTTTTCTTAAAAATTACTTAACTTAAAAGACATATTTGTTAGATACAGATCTTTTGTAACCTTTTCAATTTGATGGACAAATTTCACTTATTGGGTTTCCTCTTAGTGCATTTTTTTTGTTGGTAGAGGGATTGTTTCTATGTTTTAGTGAATATGACTAGGCTTGGAGTAGGACAAGGAGCAAGGAATGCGTTTGTGGGATGGCAAGCAAATTATTTATGCTGAAAGAGCTATCTTCAAGTGTTATTTTATCAAACTATTCTACCTACTGCCTACCTGCTAAAAACAAATAGTATATAGAAAGGAAAAAATGTCGCATAAATCAACAACATTTCATGCTGTGTGGAATTATTAGCTCATTTGATATATTGCAGTTTATAAGTGTTGCTTAGAACTATTAGTGTTGGCTCATACTTCATACAACATATTTTAGTTTATATTTTAATAGTGACGCATCTATGATATGTATGCTTAAGATCTTAATAGTTTAGTAGTTTACCATTTAACGAATTGTTATGAGTAAGCCAAGCTCATTTCTGGATACTTGCAATGTTGTTAATGGCTCGACATCCATGCCCTAGCAATAACTGATCTTGATTGCTTAGAAACTATATGGAGGTATGATTGACTTTCATTATAGCTAGGTAAGTCAGGTCACTACTGGTACCTCGAATAAAGTGCTTATGAATTCCAATGGTATAAGTTACACTCATTGATTTGATGTGAACTCAACCACAATCTACATCAAATCAGAACATGTATGGATGAATTCAACACTTTATAGACTAATAGGTATTATTTATATGTGTTGTATGGGATGTAATTGGAGGCCGGTTTTCATAGAATCAGATGTATACAACTTTGAAGTGCTATTATTTGAGATAGTCAGTGGGAGGAAGAATGACAACTTCACATATGATGGCCAGTGTACAAGCCTTTTGGAATATGTAAGTTAGCTGCCATTATTTTTCAACTGTGAATTTTCGTAATCAACAACCAATGTCCTATGTTAATATATTTTCCCTTCCTTTCTCACTCGCCCTTTCCATGCTTGGAAACCATAGAACGAGGGTGATATTCTTGCATTGATTGATCCATCTATTGGCATACATATTGGATTATTGTGTATACATATTGGATTATTGTGTGTGCAAGAATTTGCTGAAGATCGACCAACCATTTCTGGGGTTCTTTTGATGTTTGATGGTGAATTTTCTAATGTCCTAAGCCCAATACAACCAGCGTTTGTCAAGTTGAGAAATTTTCTCCCTAATAACATATCACCAAACGCTGATTCACATTTCTCAAAGAATTATGTCTCAATGACCACGGTTACAGGTAAATGGTAACATTTAAGACTTACTTTTTTAAAAAATAGGATTTAAGTTGAGCCACATTTATAGATAATATTAAATAGCTTTATAAATGTTCCTCCCCCCTTTTGGTAGGTAAGGGAATGTTTATCAGCTGATTTCAATTCTTTTTCCTTTTTATTTGTTGTATGTTGGAGTTCCTATTAAACTAGATCAATTCGTTCGGTTCAAATTTGTCGTCAAACATGGTGATAAAAATCATGCAAATAGCTTTTCACTTTTTGATTGCATTTCAAGCTTGATTAGAAGTAGGTACTGTCAGTTGAGCCCTGAATCATTGGCTTGACTTCTGTTACCACCCATGCATGGGAGATGGAAGGGAATAATTTTCTCTGGGACTGCTTTGAGCTTTATATTGTAAAGTTGTTGGATTTTTTTTCTTTTATTAATTTATTTTCCTTTTGTTCCTACTTTTACTTTGGATAGATAATAACATAAGGTAGCTTAAATTTTAGCTTATGTGACATTAATAAGCAGACAATCTTATGGTTTACTTCGCAGGTACAAGGGCATATTAAATTGGAGGTTGATGAGCAACTAAGCTTTTGGCTAACTCAATATGCTACATTAGAGTTTGGGTTATTGGCTGAGGAATTATTAATGAGTGATTCTGTAATCAAGGTATACACTTTTTTCGGTTTTCTCCTTCTTCTTCTGAAATTGAATCCAGCCATTCATGGGATTACAATATTCAGTATATTGCCTACCTTGTAAAATATATGTTAAAACCCTTTGTCGTGGGGTTATGGCCATTATGTACTAATTTTTTAGGTTCAGTTCATATCCTTAAAGTTGTAGAGTATGTGCTTGAATTATATTAGCCCAAAATATAGGATAATGAAGTTGCTCCTAAGTCCTAAGGTCTAGAGTTCAAGGGCAGGTTGCATCTATGTGTTTGGAAACTCATTCGTCATTAGTATGTGTGTGTGTGTGTTTGAAGATTCTTATTGCATGGGTTTACGGTGTAATTTGTTGAACTATATGAGCACGCATGACTAGCTCCTGTTGGTCAAGTTTATACATGCTGCATATAGCTTTGTGGGTTCTAGATTATGGTTGACTTTCATGGTGTCTACTTTTCAACCTTTTTTTAAAAAAATTTCTTTGGCAATTTTCGTAAGTTGCTCTATTGCATTTGCAAATAAATTCCTGGCAAAACTAAATAATGTGTACATACTTGTATAGTTGTGCTTTGAAACCTTTGATGTGTTTCCTTTAATCTTTGGGTTTTTTCCCCTGGTAAATGCTAACTTTGAATGTTGTTATTTTGCTTGACCGTAGCTATATGGAACCCTTTAAATGTCTGGGAAAATGTTTTTGATGTGGAACTCTGAGCTTTTGATAGATGCTTGTGGAAATATAAATGTTAGAACATCCTTGCTCGAGACCAACCATTTACTCGTTCTGAGGGTTAGTTCGATCTTTTTGCATGATGCAATTTCTTTAGCATCTGGAGTATATAATGTTAAACATGACGTTGTTTAATGATCATTTCATTAGGAGTCCTCACGTATACACTCCAATCCCTACTTGGGAATTCATGAACAAGGCTTATTAATTTTCCAGGTCCTGGTAATAAGATTGGGGCATTGTTTTATGGAGTTCACTTCGTCATTGCAAGTACGTTTTGTGATGTAATTTATAGAAGCGTTACAACATCAAATGCTTTCTTTTTCATATTTGATAATGGAACTGCAACACTCTAAACTATTTGTCATTTTATAATGCAACCTATCATAAATGGAGTTTTAAATTATATTATATTTAGGGGACCTTTAAAACCATGCTATCATATATGTTTTGGATCCCTCTGATCTTTTTCTATCATGAGACAGCAAATTACTTGTCTTCCATTTGCTTGCTGTCTCTCAAACAGTCGATTACTCGTCTTCCATTTGTTTCCTATTACTAATATATTGGCTTTATCATCTGGACTAAATTTTAGAAGCGGTATTCTAACTCACTGTGACTGAAGATGAGTACAAGACAAAGGGAAAATCTCACCCAGGTGGTACCCAGAAGACGTTTATGATGGCGAGCTGGATGGACAACTCTCTTGGTTATACTAGGGTAAGAGTTGGTGTTAGCATCAATTTAGGCATATGCCTCGGAATTGGAATTGACATTGGACTTCTTATGTGCTCATATCAATTTACAACTTGAAGAGTTTGAAGATTCCTCTGATTTCGAATCTCTTATTTTACATGCATAATCATTCTTGATTGCTCATCCCTTCACATTGAACTAGAATTGGTCATAATATCAGCCTCTAAGAAGATATATAGAGTCGCTTCTAGCTTCCAACGTGAAACAGAGGTAAGCTTTTGTTCAATCATAGTGCGCTAGAAGCAAGCAAGTCCCTGTGATATTGGCTTCCATTTGTTTCCTATTACTAATATATTGGCTTTATCATCTGGACTAAATTTTAGAAGCGGTATTCTAACTCACTGTGACTGAAGATGAGTACAAGACAAAGGGAAAATCTCACCCAGGTGGTACCCAGAAGACGTTTATGATGGCGAGCTGGATGGACAACTCTCTTGGTTATACTAGGGTAAGAGTTGGTGTTAGCATCAATTTAGGCATATGCCTCGGAATTGGAATTGACATTGGACTTCTTATGTGCTCATATCAATTTACAACTTGAAGAGTTTGAAGATTCCTCTGATTTCGAATCTCTTATTTTACATGCATAATCATTCTTGATTGCTCATCCCTTCACATTGAACTAGAATTGGTCATAATATCAGCCTCTAAGAAGATATATAGAGTCGCTTCTAGCTTCCAACGTGAAACAGAGGTAAGCTTTTGTTCAATCATAGTGCGCTAGAAGCAAGCAAGTCCCTGTGATATTGTGCCAAAGGCCAAATTGCAACAATGCCACAGTAGTGTGAAGTTGCGGAATAACTGTTAGTCTTTTGATTGTGTTTTAAGTTGATATTTAGATTTATGGGGTGGTGTTAGGCATTTAAGGGATGGCATGTGTGCAAATTGTTCATTTGGTCTAGACCCTTAAAGTCAGTTGGCTTTTTTAGCGTGATACTTGTTAACTTGTAGCAATAATTTTGCCATATATAGTCTGTAAAAGAGTGTGTATTGTACTTACAATTGAACAAGTACATGTAGATTGGCTATGGCTATATATTTTGAACTTCTCATTCTTTGTTTTCCCCCATCTTCATGGTTCTATAGTGCATGGGTTCACCATGCAGTCATACTCATATGTAGTCTACTGCTATGAAAACCACATGATTTGATTGGTTGAATTTGGTTATTGTAAAGGTTGCTTACTCTACTCTACTTCATGAATATATCCTGTTAAATCTAGCTTTGGGTCCACTGTGCGCATCGCGCGCACCTTATGGCTAGTCAATCCAAAAAACAGAAATGAAAGAAGTTTTAGCTTCAAAACCAAAGAAATCAAACAAAAAACTAGACATTCAAACCATAAACTATATTGAAACCCTAACTTAGAAATTATACCACTAGATCGAAATCCGCCCCAAATACAAGATCTCTAATTGTGCGATTTGGTAAAAACCCAGTATAATGTGTCAAGAATCCGACCCCATACTAACTTAAAACCCAGTAAATTAAGTAGCGGGAGGGGAACTCATCACAAACGCAAGCAACATCAACCCAGTTGAAATACATCAAACGGGAGACCGATTTAGCATAATTTTTGCTCAGATCTAAACCACTCAACCAACATGTGCAAAACAAACAAATTAAAGATGATACCTTAAGAATTGTACCATCAAGGTCGAAATCTAGCCCTCGGCGCAAGAACTCCAAATTTGTGCTCATCTAGTGAGATCCGTCATCCATCAATCATTCTATTGTCTTTAGTCTTTTTCTATAGATTTCTAAACACCCAAATGGTAGAAGAGATTTGTTGATTTGAGCAAGGAAGACCATAGGAGATCTGTTGAGCAAAAATCGCTAAAGGAGATCTGATTTCTTAAGAGAGAGAAAGAGGGAGATAGAGAGTAGTAAAAGGGGCGGATATTTTGAGGCAAATGAAAAATGAAGCAAAAGAAATGGGTTTAGGGTTTCTCGATGACCATGACCCATTAGTACCCTCACCTCCTCTCCTTTTTTTATATTATAATTATAATAATTACTTCTTTTGATTTCTTTTTCTTTTTACTTTGATATCATATTTCTTGAGATGTGTGAGATTTACTCGAATTTTTTTGTCATCATCTGCAATTCTAATCAATAAAATATTTAAGATTATTTTTAGACACTAGTTTATGTCTACTATTTTTGTTGACAAGAAAATTTTAGGACACCCTCCCCTTGTGTCCCAATATTTATGTCTACGATCAAGTCTTTTGTTGTAGTGCTACCGGGAGTACAAACATAGAATATAAAAGCATGACTGATACAAAAGTGAGCAAAGTATTATTAATAACCAAAGGGAAATGGCACGTATCAATTGTATGCCATAATATATTGTTGAACCTATCAAACATAAGATATTATTTTATAAACTTCTGATGGCCAGTGATTTTTTATTTATAGTATGCACATTGTTTTTAGTTACCCTTTTGGCATTGTTCAAAGACTTTAGCAATTGTTGTGTTTTAATTAATTTTCAGCCCTTTTGTTGTTTGACATTGAACTTTGTCTAGGACAATTAAATTGTTCTAACTTTGGTAACTTAAGTATTAACTGTGAACTTGATTTGATCATGAAGATCTATTTGGTGGAAACTAGGTCGAGCATTATTAATTTGGCATCCTTGCTAGAAAATTAATTATATGCATGATCATCAAATATAACATTGATTATTGAGTTCACAGAAATATTATCATGTTGATATGTATATAATTATGGATTAAAATGAGTCCTCATGTGATGCTATATTTCATGGATATTCATATGATTTGATATGGATGCACCTTATTGAAAATGTTAAGCATACAAAATGCAAGTAATATGCTCCCATCTGCCTATGACTATATGATATCAATGATTTATTCAAATTGGTTGATCGTATTGAATGATTAAGTATTTTCCAGTATTATGAACAAGACAATGCCTGATCGCAAAGTTCATTGTTATAGATTGACCAAATATGAATGAATTTTGTTTCCTAAGCATTTACAGTGGCGGATCTACACTTTGAAATTAAGGGTGTCCAATTAACAATATTTTGGATGGTGTAGTAAAATTGGATACCTTTATTAATATTTTAGGCATTTTTTAGGGTGTCCACTTAACATAAACATATAATAATTTCTTAAAATATAATAAACTGTTTCAATTTTTTTTCGGGCTTAAGGGTGTCCATGGACACCATTGAGTATAATGGGGCTCCGCCCCTGTAAGTATAATACAAATTATAGTGCATATTGGATATTTGATGGTGATACTATATGAGCATATGGATTGAATCTATCTTTGTGAGAATTTACTGATATTTATTTGATTTTTCATTATGCTCATAAACATGTTTTAAAAGTAACCAATGATCTCGATATCTATGATTAATGCATGTTTACTGTGGAGTATTTAACTTTCAAGAGTCATGTATGTGCTTCTGAAGTGGAGTTTTTTTTTTTTTTTAATTTTTATAAATAAGTGATTATGTTGGAAATACAGCTGGCACCTAGCTGCCACATGGTAGTTATTGATGCATAACAACTTCATTTGGTTGTTACGGCTAAATTAGAGTCGGTTATCTCCCTACTCTCCATATTGTTGCACATGATGTATATTTATA
The DNA here is from genome assembly GCA_029582165.1 of Portulaca oleracea. NCBI lineage: Eukaryota > Viridiplantae > Streptophyta > Magnoliopsida > Caryophyllales > Portulacaceae > Portulaca > Portulaca oleracea. Next base: position 23,685,775 of record CM055873.1, on the reverse strand, counting down.
CTTGGTATCATTTTACTCTTCCTCTCTTTCTTTTTCTCTCTATCTCTGACCAATGTTAACATGGTATCAGAGCATGAATTAGGTTCTTGCTTTCATTTATTTACTAGCCTCAAATTCTCTGATTCTCTCTCACCATCTGTCGATTTTGCTCGATTATTCTCCAACAATTCAGATTGATTCTTGCTGAGTTTTTTCCTCTCTGTTTTTCTTCAACTCGTGAATCGATTTTGCATTCTTTTTGTATGAACTCATATGCGATGGCAGTTCCTGGAAGAGTTCCTACTAACATTGGTCCATCAGATCCTTTGTTTCTTCACCCCTCAGATCATCCCGATCAATCTTTCGTTGGCGATGTTTTTGATGGAGAAGATTTTGAAAAGTGGAAGAGAGGTGTTTTGATAGCTCTATCGGCGAAGAACAAGTCATGTTTTCTGGATGCAAGTTTTGTCAAACCTGCTGAGCTAGCACCATTATCAGGAGCTTGGTAGAGATGCAATGATATGGTCCTGTTGTGGCTTCTCAATTTATTACACAAGGATATCAAAGAGAGCTTTCTATACTATCGAACCGCTGCACAAATGTGGGAAGAGTTGCTAGAAAGGTATGGACAATTTAACAAGGTGAGGCTATTTCAAGTCCAATAGTTTGTTTCTAGCTTATCTCAAGCAGGACTTGATATTGCATTATATTTCAACAAAGCTAAGCAGGTTTGGGAAAAGTTCTCAATTGTGGGAGCTTTACCTCTTTGTGATTGTGGCAAGTGTACTTGCCAAGTGAAGATAAATCAAGTTCTCCAGAATTATGCTGAGGAACATAAGGTTATCCAATTTCTTATTGGGGTTGATGAAAGTTATACAATATTAAGAGGAAATATCCTTCTTATGTCCCATCTTCCTTCACTAGGCCAAGTTTATTCTCTTTTCCTTCAAGAATAAAGGCAACGACAGGTCAAAACTAATGTCAATTTTCTATCTGAGACTGCATCATTTCAGTCTTCTGCTCAAAGGCAATATAATCAAGGCATTCATAATCATGCTCGCTTTCAAGAAGGCAAGAGACCTAGGCCGTTTTATGACTACTGCAAAAGGCCAGGACACACTATAAACGGGTGCTATAAGTTGCATGGTTTTCCCAATGAAGGTGATCAGAAGGAGAGATCAACTGGAGCTCGAGTAGTCAACAATGTTCTGAACATTGGAGAGGAGCAAGTTGGAACTTAGCATATTATTTTGCCAGGCTTAACTCTCGAGCAATCTCGACAGATGTTACAATTCCTCAATAAGCTTCAGGCCAATTCAGGCGATGGTTCTCAGCATCCTGAGTCATCTACTACTTTTATGGCAGGTATCAATCAATTTCGGACTTCTATATCTACAAATTCTATTTGATGTCTCTTAATTGGGTAGAAATACTTGGATCATTGATTCGGGGGCTAGTGACCATATGGTGCATGATATTAAATGTTTGGACAATGTGAAGCCACTTACCAAACCTATTTTTGTCACATTACTGCATGGAGAAAGACTTAAAGTGACTCACTCCGGTGAACTGCGAATTGGTGGAGTATTACTCTTGCGCAATATATTGCTTGTCCCTAACTTCAAATTTAATATGTTATCCGTGAAGAGATTAAGTGAGCAGTTACGTTGCTATGTTGTCTTCGCTCCAGATTATGTATATTGCAGGGCCCTTCTCTGAAGAGGCCAGTGGTCCTTGGTAAGGCCACCGAAGGGCTATACACTTCTACTGGATTAAATAATGTGCAATGTGGGAATACTTTCTTTTTTGATATAGGATAACTTTAGCCTACTACTAAGGATGACATGGCGTGTAGTATCTACGATGATAAATAAGTGGAGTCAGGCTGTAAAAAATCCATGTCATTGTCTTGCAATTTGAATCAATGTGATGCGTGTACCCTATGGCATAGGAGAATGGGACATTTGTCTTTTGCTTTATTGAAACACCTACCACTAGTCAATAGGTGTAAGCATCTTGCATTAAATAATAGCATTCCTTGTGACATTTGTCCAAGGGCTAAGCAACATAGACTCTCTTTTCCTCATAGTTCTATATCTACTTCAATACCTTTTGAGTTGTTGCATATAGACACTTGGGGTCCACATCCAATAAAAACACATGTTGGTCATGCTTATCTTTTGACTATTGTTGATGATTATACAAGGGCTACATGGGTTCATTTAATGGTTACCAAGGATGAGGCCTTCTCCCTATTGAAATCTTTTATCATCATGGCTCGCAGTAATGGGAAGGTTAAAATTGTTAGAAGTGACAATGCCTTGAAATTGGGGCTTAATAAAGTTGCCTCTGCTTTCTTCTCTGAGCATAGGATCATCCACCAAACTAGTTGTGTCTACACTCCACAACAAAATGGAGTTATGGAAAGAAAACACAAACACCTTTTAGAAGTTACTCGTGCTCTCCTTTTCCAATCTCATATTCCTTCTAAATATTGGGGGGAGTGTCTTCTCACTGCTACTTATCTCCTTAATCATGTTCCTACTGCGGTGCTTAATCATAAAACTCCTTATGAATACCTCCATGGCAAGGCACCTAGCTATGAACATCTAAGAGCTTTTGGTTGCTTGTGTTACACCTCCACTATAAAACCAGGAAGACATAAACTCCAACCAAGGGCTATACCTTGTGTGTTCCTTGGTTACCCAATGGGTAAAATGGCCTATAAGGTAATTCCATTGGAAGATAGCAAAATTTTTATGTCACGTGATATCAAGTTTCATGAGGATGTGTTCTCTTTTAATATTCCTTCCGCAACTCCCCCCTTTCTTGCTCCATGTCTACCCATCATAGATGACCCCATTCCTATGAGTCCTACATATTCCCCACCTCCATCATCACCTACTACCTCACCACCAATAACTTCTTCTTCTTCTCCTCCTCCTACTATTCCTCCTTCTCGAAGATCTACTAGACCTCATAAACCTCCTGAGTATCTTCGACATTACCATTGCTCTTTTACTTCCACTAGACATTATCATTGTCCCACCACTACTACTAACCTCTCCTCCCCCTCTCCCATTGTCCCTCTCCATGCTCTTACTGCCTCCCGTCAACAACTCTTATCTAACCTCCACATTCATGAGCCCATTTCCTATTCTAAAGCTGCATCACACCCAGGGTGGCAACATGCCATGGATCAAGAGTTTCAAGCCCTTCATGATAATGATACTTGGGACATTGTTTCACTCCCCAAAGGAAAAAGGCCCATTGGTTGCAAATGGGTTTACAAGGTCAAGCACAACTCTGACGGGTCAGTCGAATGATTGGAGGCCAGGCTTGTTGTCAAGGGGTTCATTCAAAAAGAGGGAGTGGATTACGTTGAACCTTTTTCCCCAGTCATTAAAATGACCACCATCAGAACCCTCATGGTCGTCGCTCTTGAGCGGAGTTGGACTCTTCACCAACTTGATGTTAATAACGCTTTTCTCCACGGTGGCCTCCATGAAGACATCAATATGCAGCTCCCTCTGGGGTTATCTTCCACATTACCCTATGCGTCTTGCAAGATTAAGAAGTCCCTATATGGCCTCAAGCAGGCCTCCAAACAGTGGTATGCTAAGCTTGCTACCGTTCTTCGCCAGAGAGGGTACACTCATTCTTCCAACGATTACTCCTTATTTTGCAAGGTTTCTGGTTCGTCCATGGTTTTTCTTGCCATTTATGTCGATGATATTCTACTAACCGAAAATGATATGGATGAGATTAAAGCGATCAAGGATCATCTTGATCATATTTTTAAAATCAAGGATTAGGGTTTCATAAATTCTTTCCTTGGCTTCGAAGTTTTGTAGTCTTCTCAAGGAATAACTATTACCCAATAGAAGTTTAGTCATGACCTGCTTAACGATTTTGAGTGCCAGAACCTTAGCCCGGTTGTCACCCCATTGGATCTCAATGTCAAGCTCACTCCTACTACTGGTGAAATTTATCCGAATCCTACCAAATATCGCCAGCTTATTGGCAAACTCAATTTTCTGATGCACACTCGGCCCGACATTGCTTTTGTTGTCCAACATCTCAGCCAGCTCATGCAATATCCCCGGTTCCCCATTATTTTGCTGCCTTACATGTCCTTCGCTATCTGAAGAGGCAACCTGCTCTTGGCCAGCATTCTTCTACATTATGACGTTGACTGCTCCTTGTTTGCTTATTGTGATTCAGATTGGGCTGCTTGCCCCCATATGAGAAAGTCGATTAGTGGGTTTTTGGTGTTTCTTGGCCAGACCCTCATCTCTTGGAAATCCAAGAAGCAGCAGTCCGTCAGTTTGTCATCCGCTGAAGCCGAGTATCGCAAGATTAGAAGGGTGGTGGTTGACTTGGCTTGGCTCAGTCGATTGTTGCATGAACTTCAAGTTCCTTCCATAACGTCAATTCCCGTGAAATGTGAAAGTCCAGCCATGATTTACATTGCAAAAAATCCTGTGTATCATGAACGCACCAAACACATCGAGTTGGATTGTCACTTTTTTCGGGAAAAATTGATGGATGGTCTTATCTCCCTGAGTCGTATCTCTACCAAGAGCCAATTGGCTGACATCTTCCCTAAACCCCTTCCAGGGGTTGCCCATCATTCTATCTTGCCCAAATAGGGGGTTTCTCCACCCTCCAATTTGAAGGGGGGGGGGGGGGGGGGGGGGTGTTGGAAATACAACTGGTACCTAGCTGCCACATGGTAGTTATTGATGTATAACAACTTCATTTGGTTAACTAAATTAGAGAAGGTTATCTCCCCTACTCTCCATATTGTTGTACATGATGTATATTTATACTTGGTATACTCCCTGTACAAAATCAATCAATACAATGATCATAATGATCACACTAATCTTGGCCTCATTTCTCTCTTCCTCTATTTCTTTATCTCTCTATCTCTGACCAATTTTAACAAATTAAAGCACTTCCACTATATGCTTTATATGTATTGATGTTATATTTATCTTAAAGTGAATTTCATGGGTAGTTACTTGATTGAAACCTTGAATAAATGAGGTGATAGATGTGTGTCCTGCAGACACCAAAACAACACACATTTTTAGTGATAATAAATTACTTCTTGTCCATTGATGAGGGAAGCAAATATTACCATTATATATATGATAAGTTTATTTTATATATATGTGATCTTGGGATATTTAGAGTTAATTTGAGTGATTTTGGATATGAAAGTATTATTTTTATACTCGAATTCTCTATATTATGCTTGGTTGGAGTTTGGTATGATTTTGTAGGAAATTGAACTAGTATTGATCAATTCAAGCTCAAAATCAAGTGTATGGAGTCCAAGAGGATCACATTGAAGAATAAACCCACCCTAAGGCCCAAACTCAGGCCAAACATATCAAAGGGTTGTGCCAGGCACCAACACGGGTGCCATTTTGGGTAGAACGGACCGTTTTAGGGTCCAGAGAAGGCAGAATTTGACTCCAGTGAGCAACACGGTCTGTGTCACTACAACACGACCCGTGTTGAATTCAACATGGTCTGTGTTGGCTTTGTTAAATGCGGAAATGGCGTTTCAACTTCATTTTAATGTTATATAATTGCTATCCGGATGTTTCCATGGATGATTCACTCCCATTCATTCTCATTCATCGTCATATTCATCCCTACATTCATCCATCCTTTCTTCCACAATTCCATCCAAGTTCATCCCTAGTTTACGATTGAGAGTTCATTGGAGATTGATGATCAACTGGCAAGATTCCATTGCAGTGGAGGAGCTAAAGTCTCAACCGATCACCACTCAAGCAAGGATTGATTCGATACTCGGTTTACTTCTCTTTCTTATAGTTTTCATGCATTTTAGTATAGATTTTGATATGTTTTGTGTTTTGAACACGAGTAGTGAGTAGTTTTATTAGTTTGGGGGATAAACCTTTGTTAGGTTCTCTTATGGATTGAATTTTTTTGGATTGAACAAGTTTGTTAATCTAGTTTGAATGCATTTTATTTATCATTTGATTATGTATGTCATTGCTTTTGTTTGCCCACCATTAGCATGTATTTACATTGTTGAATGAAGTACCGAACGAAGAAATTCGATAAATGAAACCCTTAGGATTAAACTGATTATGAAGTGAACTAGACATAAAAGACTTTGTAATTAGGGGTCATTGGATAATTTGATCTTTAACTTAGTTAAAATTGAAATAACCACGAAAGTAGGTGACTGATTTTATTAAGCAATCCGTTTTATTGCCAAAAGCTCGCTACGAAAGAATTTATGCGATTATCGACCCTAAAATGTACCAAATTTGTGACTTACATGTTCAATCCACTTGTTTGATTCACAGAGTTACTTAGGTTTTGTCCCCTGAACGTCTTTCTCATATCGATTTCATCTTGTGAATTGTGTAAATATTAGTTTGTTTTGACCTTTTTAGCGAATAGAAGTAGAATTAGTTGATTAAAAACAAATCCCGACCGATTTAGCAATCACATAGGAGGCTAGTTTGGTGCGTAGTTAGCAAAGTCCCTGTGGGATCAACCTTGATATTTTCTACACGTACACCCATGCACTTGTGGCGTATCAAGTTTTTGGCGCCGTTGCCGGGGACTTTGTACCTAGCCGCCACCGAACGAATATCCTTAGATTGACTAAATCATTTTCTGTTTATTTTTCTTGTTTGATCTCCATTTGGTTTCATTTTTTGTCTTTTGCTAGGTCTTCCAGAGGTGCATGCAAAAGGTACCGCTATTCGACTTCGATCCGGAGATAGAAAGAACCTTCCGTTCAAGGCGGAAGCAGCAGCGAATAGAGGAAGCAAGAAGGAGGCAAGAAGAAGCCGAGGAGGAACTGAAGACGGCCCAACTGAGACGTACTTTCGGGCAGTGCGTGACTCCCCCAGTCGCAAATTAGCCCACCATCATCGATGCACCGGGAGTGACCGCCAACGATTTTGAACTAAAGTGCTCCCTCAGCAACTTGGTGAAGGCTTCACCTTTCCGTGGCCTTCGCAACGAAGACCCAACCGACATCTCCACATCTTTCGGCAAGCATGTGAGACGTTCAAGGCAAATGGTGCAACAGAGGACGCTATCAAGCTTCGGCTCTTCCCTTTTTCACTAGAGGGGAACGCATGGGAATGGTTGGATTCCCTACCGGCGACCACTACCATCACCACTTTTGATCAACTTGCTAGCACATTTGTGGCGAAATATTTTTCGCCTAGCAAGTTGACAAGCTTGAAAATCCAGATTTCCACATTTGCGCAAGAGCCAGGAGAGACGCTCTACGATGCATGGGAGACGTTCAAGGATCTTTTGAGGCAATGCCCCCAACATGGATTCGAGCCTTGGGTGTCTATCCAAGCGTTCTACAATGGGCTGGATGACAACTTGAAGGCCAACATCTTGGTAGCGGGGGGAGGCGACATCATGAGCAAGACCGTGGAAGAGCTTCATGAACTCATCGAGCAAATGGCGGTGAATAGCTATCAATGGTCTAACCCCCGTTCCGCACGAACGGGAGGTAAGTATGAGGTAGACGCTATCACTCTTTTATCCGTGAAATTAGATGCATTAACTGAGAAGATGGATAAAATGAATGTGAATGCTACCCCTCACCCTCAAGTTCAGTGTGCTTCTTGTCATTCATTAGATCGAAATCCGTGAAATTAGATACATTGAGATCCGTGACAAGCCCAGTTTGCAAAATGTTGTGGCGGACCATCTTTCGAGGTTACAACTTGAGGCCCCTAGTGATGATGATGAGTTCCCGATTGATGATTCTTTCCCCCATGAGCAACTCTTCGTTCTTGCCCATCAAGCCGCTCCTTGGTATGCAGATTTCGTAAACTACATTGTGTGGTGCTTTGCCCCCGGATATGTCATACCAACAAAAGAAGAAATTCTTCTCCGATGTGAAGAGATATGTTTGAGAGGAGCCCCTACTTTACAAGCTATGTGGTGATGGGGTTTACAGGAGATGTTTGCCGGAAGAAGAGGTGCAAAGTGTGCTTCATCATTGCCATTCAACTACATGTGGAGGCCATTTTAGCACGGACAAGACCATTGCAAAGGTGCTTCAAGCGAGATTTTATTGTCCAACTCTCTCAAAGGATGCAAGAAATTTTGTGCTTTCATGTGATAAGTGCCAAAGGACGGGGAGAATTTCGAAGCGGAATGAGATGCCTCAAAAGGGTATCTTAGAAATGGAGCTATTTGATGTGTGGGGGATTGACTTCATGGGTCCCTTTCCACCTTCACACAACAACCTCTACATCTTGGTTGCGGTGGATTATGCTTCTAAGTGGGTGGAAGCCATTGCTACCCCTACTAATGATTCCAAGGTCATGACCAAGTTCCTCAAGAAGAATATCTTTACAAGATTTGGAATTCCAAGGGCTTTATTGAGTGATAATGGCACTCACTTTTGCAAAAATCCCTTAGATGCTCTTTTGGCCAAGTATGGGGTTACTCACAAGGTTGCCACTCCTTATCACCCCCAAACTAGTGGCCAAGTTGAACTTTCCAACCGGGAAGTAAAGAGTATCTTGGAGAAGACGGTTAGTAGATCAAGGAAGGATTGGTCACTCAAGCTTGATGACGCATTATGGGCTTATCGAACCGCATTCAAGACTCCTTTGGGCACTACTCCATACCGGTTAGTTTTTGGGAAGTCATGTCATTTGCCGGTTGAAATGGAGCACAAAGCATATTGGGCCATCCAAACCCTCAACTTTGATCAAAAGTTGGTGGGAGAAAGAAGAACGTTGCAACTCCAAGAGTTGGATGAGTTGAGGTTGGAGGCCTTTGAGAGTTCCCGGATTTACAAGGAGAGAACGAAGCATTGACATGACTAGCACATCATGAAGAAGAGGTTTGAAGAAGGAGATATGGTGCCTTTTTTCAACTCTAGGTTGAAACTCTTTCCGGGCAAGTTAAAATCCCGTTGGTCGGGTCCATTCCGGGTGTTGAAAGTCTTCCCACATGGTGCGGTGGAGATTTGGGATGAACAATCCGGAGCGTTCAAGGTTAATGGGCAAAGGCTTAAGCCCTACTTTGTTGGTCAACCGATCGAGCATGGAGGAAACATCAACCTAACCACCCCCGGTGTGGTTTAAGAGGTACTATGTCAAGCTTAGGACAATAAACAAGCGCTTCTTGGGAGGCAACCCAAGCTTTTTCGATTTTATTTATATTTTTAGGATTTTCTTAAATTTTTCCTTATTTTTCTTCTTTTTATTTTGATTTTTCTAAATTTTTCCTTATTTTTCTAGAACTCTTAAGATTTTTCTTTGCTTTAGTTTAATTTTTCTAGGATCTTTAGAAATTTTCCTCCTTTTTATTTTCTTTTCTTAGGATTTTCTATGGATTTTATTTTATTATTCTTTAATTTTCGAGGTATTAGTTTAGAAGGAAAAAAATGGGAAAAGAAAAAAAAATTGAAAAGGAAAAAAAAAGAGTTTGAAAAAAAAAAAGATTGAGAGTGAGTGAGTGAAAGAAGAAAAAAAGAAAAAAAAATACAAAGGAGAGGAGCTGCAAGGATTCCAACCTAGGCAACAGGCAAAGAACAAAACCAACACAGATCGTGCTGCCCCTAGCACGACCCGTGTTGCCTTCCAGAGAGTTAGATTTCATGAACACGGGCCAACACGGACCGTGTTGATTCAACACGATCCGTGTTGAACCCCGACGCCAGGTAATACGGGTATTTTACCCGTTTTCTCGCCCCTTCTTTTCCTTTTTAATAATTCGTCCGTTTTTTTACTAAATCCTCACCTGTGTAACCCTTCTCCCTTACTAACTCCTCTTCCTTCATTCTTCTTCCTCCATACTCCTCCATCTCCCTCTAAACTCCATTGCAAACCCTCTTCCTCCATCACTCTTTGTGCTCCATCTCACTCAATTCTTCACCAAATCACTCCATTTTTCTTCCATTCTTCCTATTTTCCTTCCTCTTTCAGATCCCACCAATTTCATCATCATTCCTTTCACTCCATTTTCACCCTATTCCACCTCCTCCACCACCTCTGTGATTGTCCTGTCTTTCCCCTTTGTGCTAGTACATTCTTGTTTATGCATTGAAGACAATGTTTTGTCCAAACACGGGGGGAGGGGGATTAATTTGAAAGTTTTCATCTTTGTGTATATGATTTTATTTTTTTCCTTTAATTTTTGTTTATTTGTTTTCTTTTAGTTTGTTAGTTTTAGTTAGTATTTATTTTGTTTAGTTTTGATTTTATCTAGTTTTTAGCTATCATTTGTAAATCTTTTGCATTCACTTAGTTTTGCATTAGTTAGTATCATATTAAATTTTATTTTCTTTCTATTTCTTAGTTTTTAGTCTCTTCTTTTCTAGTTTTTCATTTGACTTTTGATTTTAGTTTTTGAAAAAAAAATAAAAATTTCAGAAAATTTAAAAAATTGAAAAAGAAGAAAAAGGAAAAAAAATAGGTTAAGATAGGTTTAGTGAATAAAATTCTCCGGTGATGAATTAATGCTAGATAAGTATTCTTTTGATTTGATTTAGTCTTGTATAGCCCTTTTGTGAATTAAAGTTTTGAAAAGAGTTGTGAAAACATAGAAAGTTTAGAATTATACTTTGATAGTGATTATTGATTGCCTTTTCTATGATCTTTTGGCATAAGTTTAGCACAATACATCTATTTGAGCTAGGTTTACTTGAGAGCTTTTAACACGTGAGACCACATAAGTCTAAATGACTAATCATTTTTATTAGTCTCATATTTTCCATGTGTGACTCATCCATTATTTTCATTCTCTAGAACTTGCGATGTATCTCTTTGAAATTGCATTTCTGCTTGTGCATTGATAATATGATAGAGACACTCTTGTATTTATGTAAGCTACGTAGCCAAATAGCCACTCTTTTACATGAGAATATCCGGCTTTAACCCTCTTTTAGCATTTTATCACTCTTTCTTTTGATTACCCATATTGATAGCCATGGCCGAATATTTAATTTCCTACCCTTAAGCCTATGCTTGGAGTGTGTTAGAGTGAAAAATTGGCTTGATTGTGGTGAATTTTGTGGTTTGGTTTTGTTGCGGCTGTTGTGTGAAGATGAATATCATGAGATTTTTCCCTATTGAAGCTTGATATGGGTTGAGTTGGAAATTTGCCTTATTAGTGTATATATCTTTAAGTTTTAGTTGAAAAAAAAAGAAAAACAAAAGAAAAAAAATTAGAAAAAAAATTAGAAAAATGAAAAAAAAATGAAGAAAAAAAAGTGTTTAGTAGTTTGAAAGTTTATTTTTCTTTGAGTTGAGGCAATTTCTATTTGAATATGAGATGTTTTATTGTGAATATAAGGTGTGAGAGTTCTTAATTGTGCAATTTGGTGAGGTTTATGCTCAAAGTCTTGGCTTTTAGCTCCACTTACCCAAATTTATTTCCACTCCTTACCCTTAATCTTAGCTCCATTACAACCCATTCAAAGTTCTCTTGATTATCATTGTGCATTGCATATTAGCGGTAGAGAATTGAGATTATTTACAAGCTTATGGTAGAATGTTACTTTGTGATTGAGTATTGAGTGCACCTTCATTGAATATTGCTTTTCAAACACATGAGAGGAGTGATTCCACATTCCTAAAAGTGAGCTTGTTCTCAATTTACCTAGTTTCAACCATAATTGTGTGCTTGCTTGTTTCATTAGAAATTAGGTGGGTGATTAGTTTGATCTTGATAGGTATAGTTTTTGTAATTATTTCTATGGTTCCATTTTCTCTTGTACATAGACTTTCTTTCATACTTGGGCTATGCTTGAATAAGTTGGATTAATTGAATGTCTTATCGTTGCTTTCCTGAGGAGATTGTACATAAATTTCACTTTGAAACTTTTTCTTTTTACTTGAGTCATGTTGTCCCGTTTATTTTCTCTTTTCGTTCTTTACTTTATTTTTCATTTTATTTGTGAGTTTAGCCTTACTTAGGGACAAGCAAGGTGTAATCATGGGGGAATTTGATAAGTGTATTTTGTATATATGTGATCTTGGGATATTTAGAGTTAATTTGAGTGATTTTGGATATGAAAGTATTATTTTTTATACTCGAATTCTCTATATTATGCTTGGTTGGAGTTTGGTATGATTTTGTAGGAAATTGAACTAGTATTGATTAATTCAAGCTCAAAATCAAGTGTATGGAGTCCAAGAGGATCACAATTGAAGAATAAATCCACCCTAAAGCCCAAACTCAGGCCAAACATATTAAAGGTCTGTGCCAGGCACCAACACGGGGGCCATTTTGGGTAGAACAGACCGTTTTAGGGCCAGAGAAGGCAAAATTTGACTCCAGTGAGCAACACGGACTGTGTCACTGCAACACGACCCGTGTTGAATTCAACACGGTCCGTGTTGGCTCTGTTAAATGCGGAAATGACATTTCAACTTCATTTTAATGCTTTATAATTGCTATTCGGCTGTTTCCATGGATGATTCACTCCCATTCATTCTCATTCATCGTCATATTCATCCCTACATTCATCAATCCTTTCTTCCACAATTCCATCCAAGTTCATCCCTAGTTGAAGATTGGGAGTTCATTGGAGATTGAAGATTAACTGGAACGATTCCATTGGAGTGGAGGAGCAAAAGTCCCAACCGATTACCACTCAAGCAAGGATTGATTCATTACTCGGTTTACTTCTCTTTCTTCTAGTTTTCATGCATTTTAGTATAGATTTTGATATGTTTTGCGTTTTGAACATGAGTAGTGAGTCGTTTTATTAGTTTGGGGGATAAACCCTTGTTAGTTTCTCTTATGGATTGAATTTTGTTGGATTGAACAAGTTTGTTAATCTAGTTTGAATGCATTTTATTTATCCTTTGATTATGTATGTCGTTGCTTTTGTTTGCGCACCATTAGTATAGATTTAGATTGTTGAATGAAGTACCGAACATAGAAATTCGATAATCGGAACCCTTAGGATTAAACTGATTATGAAGTGAACTAGACATAGAAGACTTTGTAATTAGGGGTCATTGGATAATTTGATCTTTAACTTAGTTAAAATTGAAATAAGCACGAAAGTAGGTGACTGATTTTATTAAGCAATCCGTTTTATTGCCAAAAGCTCGCTACGGAAGAATTTATGCGATTATCGACCCTAAAATGTACCAAATTTGTGACTTACATGTTCAATCCACTTGTTTGATTCACAGAGTTACTTAGGTTTTGTCCCCTGAACGTCTTTCTTATATCGATTTCATCTTGTGAATTGTGTGAATATTAGTTTGTTTTGACCTTTTTAGTGAATAGAAATAGAAAATCCCGACCGATTTAGCAACCACATAGGAGGCTAGTTTGGTGTGTAGTTAGCAAAGTCCCTGTGGGATCGACATTGATATTTGCTACACGTACACCTGTGCACTTGCAGCGTATCAATATATGACACTCTACTTTAATTAAAGGCTCCTGGAGGGGATATGGGACCTAGGATTTATGCAAATTCATGTGGATGATGAAAATCCACCCACAGAACTCATAAACAATACAACTAAATTTTAGGGTTTTTTTGGGTTTATGGAGATAAGCAACAATTACAATAAGAATTGAAAGGATATGGACAATTGTAAAGAGTGAACACCCTCTCAATTGAACTAAGATGTTCAATTAATTGACAAGGATCTTCGACAAAAGCACCATTGAACCCCGAAGAACTCGCACAAAGAGTGTGTAGAAAAACACTCACTCACAAGGAAAGATACTCATACAAGCAGTTCCACCCAAAGGATTAACTTTTCATTTATTAGGGTTTCAAACACCTATCAATTACAAACTCTCAATGGAGAGGTTTTTGAGGCTAAGCTCTCTATGTTCTAAGTGTCTAATTCTCCAAAATGAGACCTTACATGTGTTCATAAGGGGAGGAGGAAAAGGGGAAAGAAAAACAAAAGAGAGAAAAAAACAGAGAAAGTCACGACTGTCAAACCCAGATTGGTTATGGGTGTGACCTGGTAGGTCACGGCCGTGACACTTAGGGTCACGGGCGTGACCTGGCTTCTGGAGCTAAAACAAACATGTCGTGAAGGGTCACGAGCGTGACAACAAAAGGTCACAGGCGTGACTCTTCCGGGCAATTTTGTACCGAATTCAAACTCACATAACTTTTTCATCCAAACTTTATTTTAGGCCCATAATATATCGATGAAAATCTCTCAGTGTCTACTTTAAGCTCCCAAAATTTGAAGTTCATCGGAGTTGTATTGAAGGAGTTATGACAGAAAGAGTCACTGCTTGTCTTTTTCTAACCTTTTAGGTTAATTCTTGATATGTGCTTCCTCGTATGGCCTTCCAACCCTATCCTTAGTGCGAGGTGAACAACGCAACCTCCTTGGTTGCCCAAAGGACCAAAATGTCCTCGGGTTGGTCTCCCTTGGATATGAAAAAACCGAAATACCCTTGGCTTGGTTCTTCTTCGTTTGGCTCCCAAAATGAGAGTTGAGGTTGACTCTGCCTCATTATTCATGCCGAGAATCTTGAGACCCCTTAGAAGAGCTGATATGGATCCCGATGAGGATTCGAAACCTTGAACTATCGCCTGGGATCTTCCTTGAAACGAACACCGTCCCCAATGATGACCCAAAATGTCCTCCAAGCACACGGATCTACCTTTAGATGAATCATGTTGTCGAGTTTGAGCCGTGGAGAGGAAAGGGTGGCTTTAAGCGAGCTGAGAACCATAGGTGAACCAAAACGGGACCCTCCCCAATATACTTCAGCTCCAGAAGAGTGCATATAATATTACTTGTTGGAACTAACTTTCATATTGTGGACGAACTTTTCTCCACCAAGCTAGTCTCAAAGGAACTTGTTAATTAAGTTTCCAAGATATTCATAAGAATGGATACCATTTTGAGACAACTAGTATTCATATATTATGAAAACTGCTTTGAGCAAAATATGTGTGTTGAAAAGGATATCATTCTTATCTTTTGGGTTATTTTATACAATTAACCCAATTGAAACACATACTCTAGTAAACCAGAAGTTTCCTATTGATGAAGAATTTATTATAGTAGGAGCATCTTAGATCAATCCTCTCAGGAAGAAATCATATGGATATATTGTGAAGGGCCAGAAGATCCTTAGTCAAATGAGTTCTAATTAGTTGCTCGCTATCAAAGAAAATTAATTATAACACCATCATTAGCAAAGATAGGGATCGAATCCCTTAGATTCATGGGTTGTGTACAAGTAATATTTGTGTTGGTCCTGTAGGCCCATATGTAAACCATTTGATATAGTATGTATTTACTTGATGCATCAATAAGATAGTCACTTGTATGTTTACTATCAACTTGCAACTTGACCCTTGCAAGTTTGTTTGCTCAATTGATTTACGAGACATTTCAAATTATCAATCAAGAAGATTTATCTTGATAATGATGGTGAAGGCTTTTAATCGTTTTTGTTTGCCAATGGACATATATGTTAAGCATCCTTTGTCAAATGTTTATATGCAAAATGATCCTGCAGAATCGTTAATGTATGATAAGTTGAGTATATAACAAATGACAAATCTATCACTTTTGAGAGCGGAGCTTACTACAACTGTTCAGGGACATGTCAAGAGGTTATTATGAATGTTTAGGCCTCCCCTACAAATGGTTTTTGGCCATGAACCAAATATCTCCCGCCTTTGGATTTGATCATGTGCGATGTATGCTCTATGATAACGCACTAACATGGGACCACGAAGGAATTGGGAATATATGTTAGGTATGAATATCCATCCATAATTAAATGTAATAGAACCATTCATTGGAGATATAATTATGGCATAGTTTGTCGATTATGATGACACAATTTTCCAAACATTAGGGGGAGAAATCAAGTTGTTGGACAAGGAAATAAGTTGGAACGAATTATTATGGTCCTCATACAATGTAATGTGAACTGGAAGTTCAAAATATAATTTGTCTACAAACTTGAGCGAATCTACTACTAGATATTCTACTGACCCACAAAGAGTTATTATATCTTAGTCCCAACCACTAATGCTCCTGTAAGAATTGATGTCCCGGTAGGACAAATTTAATTGTTAATGAGTCTAGACCACATATGAAGCGTGATAGACCAGTCGGTTCCCAAGACAAAAGTCCTCAAAAAAAGAAAAGGAACAAATAATTAACGATAACCGAAATGAGGAAATTCTGACTCCAGAAGAGTCCTCAATTATGACAAATGTGGAAGTTACACCACAAGCTTAGGCACCAGAAATTCATGAAAGTGATGAGATCTAATTAGTTATTTCATGAATTGGATAAGGTGGAACCAAAACGAAGTCGACTTCGATATAATATTTAATTATATAAAATAGCGCACATTATTGTGAGTAACCATGAGGATAATGAATTTAGGTCTGTTAATGAATACATACAAAGATGAGATTGGCCAAGTGGAAAGATGCTTTTAAGAATTAAATTTTCTTGTAAAATTGGAAATATCAGGATCTATTGTTCATACACCAAACTAGTGTAAAACTTGTGGGATACAATTATGTTTTTGTCCAAAAACATTACGAGAAAAGGAGATTATAAGATATAAGGCACAAGGGAGGACATTTTGCATAAGTGCCTTCACAAAAACTTGATATCGAGTATGAAAGAATATAATCCTATGTAGTTCATGATACTATATCATGATACCCTGAAATTTGGCAATACATGAAAAGCTAAGTACGCATCTTATAAATATCGTTATAGCTTATGAGAAATTTGATAATGATATTTATATAAAACTCCTGAAGGGTTCAAAGTGCCGGAAGCACACAATAAAATTCTCGAGAATATTAGTTACTTATAGATAGATATCTATGTGACTAAAGCAATATGGACGCATATTGCATAATCAAAGGAAATGATTGATCCAGATCCAAATTGTTTGTGAATAATGTTTATGACTCCCAAAGAGTTTCAATAGTATTGGATCGCTTTACCAAAGCATTTGGAATGAAAGACTTTGATAAAATTTATTAGTGTCTTGGTTAACAAGTTGAACACTTTGAGAAAGAACTTTTTGCGCATAAAGCGATTTTTGTAGCAAAAGTGCTAAAATGATGTTGCATGGGCAATACACTCCTTTTTAAGTATCCCGGCAGTGGTACGACCATTTTATATGAAACAACCTCCTTCCGATCCCGAAAATATGACAAGGAATTTATCGTTTCTGAAGTACCATATTTGAGTCATGAAGTACTGCATTTGGGTCCTGAAGTATCGTATTTAAATGATATTGAAACGTCGATGTATCTTGCTAGTCATACATGACCTAACCTACCTTGGTACCTTGAAGGTACAACTAATATGGGTCCAGAGCTAGTATGCAAGAAATCCGCTCAACGAGAATTTGGTTGATTCACTTGACAAGTCATTTTTTACTTTAACGTTTGATAAGCTAGCCATGAAATCAAATTACATCCCCTCAAAGATCTAAATTGATGTTCTCATCAGGGGTAGTAATACGCGTTGTATTCTTTTTCCCTTATCTGAGATCTTGTCCCACTGGATTTTCTTCGGAAAGGTTTTTAATGAGGCAACATATGTTTGCGTATTAGAATTATGTACTCTTTTTCTTTCACTGTGGTTTTCTCCCAATTGGATTTTTCCTAGTAAGGTTTTAACGAGGCATATTCTTTTAGATAACGGACATTCAAGTGTTATGAAATAATATATATGTGAATGTCCATATAGCACTCAGATATCATTTAGGTATCTTTATATATTAGGATGATGTACTATGGGAGGATTCTGTTTTCATATGAAGTTTATACTGTGCAATACTCTTGCTATGTAACTAGTATAAATACCCCTTATGGGCTATGAATAAGATCATCATATTCTCCTCTCTCAATCTCGATCTCTCGTCTCTAGTATTCTTCCCTATTATTCTCTCTATATTGTGTTCGTATGTATATTTATTGTTTCATAACAATTTTTTAATTGTTTCGTTGTTTTTGAAGTTTATTTAGTATAGAAAAATTCTATTTGGTAGACTTCAACTTTTGCTGATTCCAAATTGTCAACCACTTTTTAAATTATTCCAAGTGGTAGGCATATTTTGAAAATTATTCCATCTCGTGAGCTTCTTCTTGTACCGTTGTTAAAATATTGCTCGCAAAACTTTCCTCCTCTCTCAATTTCATTTTTGCTCTCTCTATCAATCTCATAATTGACTCGCTTGGAATAATGTCTTAAGTGTTTGATAATAAGGAATAGTTTTTAAAGTACTCGAAAACTTGGAATAATTTTTAAACTTTTAAAATAAGCTTACTATTTGGAATAATTTTCAATAAGTCTACCATTTGGAATAATTTCAAAAGTGGTTGACAATTTGAAATAGACAAAAAGTTGGCTCTTGAGTATGATAAACACTTTAGACCAAACGTTTCAATCCTATTGAAGCTTGACCTTCCAAACTCAAGAGAATTTGCTTTCGACAGTTAAATACTCATAACGACATTCATAACTGGTCCTATTGCCAAATAATATATCAAATTTTACATCCACTCTTGGAATTCAGATGTCAACTACATCCTTCCATACCAAGTTATGTAATGTCGTCAGTATGGATCAAATCCACTTCTTGGAGTTCTGCTAAACTATTTCAGCGACTTATCATCATAAGTAGTTTAATTCAAATAATTAAATATATCGATCTGTCTCTATAAACCTTGGCTCCAAGATTGCATTGAGCATTATCAAGGTCCTTTCAAATATGAAAATCTTTGTACCTTCAGCCTTAGAACATTGAGTCAGAAAGGTCATTTTCAACTTGGAGTATGCCACCGCGTACTGGACCAAACAAGACAACCATGCTCCCACTGAATCTCTTACAACTTCAAGAATATTTGGATTCTTTATAAGATCATAACTCTTTTGATCACTTGATCAACCATTGACTTTAACTCCATGCCTATGATGACGATCACAACTGACCATTCTTAGCTTGTGGACCTTCCCAACAATTTGGGAACTTCAAAACCTTAAGGTTGTGTCATATACAAAAACCATTTCCTAAACCAATCTAGGAAACCAGTTTTGATGTCCAATCACCATCTCATGGTCATTCCATGCACTATGGTAGGAGTATCCATGGACTTAGGTATCACCACTGGTGATCAAGTCTCTTCATAGTCACAACTATAAACATGATACTTTAGCAACCAGTTGAGCATTTGTAAACCTCAAGTTTATCATCCATGTCAATCTTTACTTATAAAAATCTACTTGAACCTGATAGTTAGTGAAAAACTTTCAAGTAAGATCATAGAGTTTGTATCGGATTTCATGACTTTAGGCCATTTGATATAATCTAGTCTTTCAAAGCCTTCTTAGTAGGTGGTAGACTTATTACTTTCAAAAGTAATACACAGGTGCCAACAACTAGATAACCACATCTCTTAAGCTGACGCCCCTGTCTACCCAACCTACCAAAAGGTTCTTCCACAAGTTCTGCATCCAACCAGCTCTCAACTCCTTGAGTCTAGTCCTCAAACACTTTTGACCCTCATCCATCTAAACCTCAACTACTTCAATCTTAACTCACACTTGCTGACTTTCAGGAAGTGTTTTAAGTGAGAGTAGTAGAGTGTTATGAATAGGAAAGGGGGAAGTAGTATGTGACTCATGAACTTCAATAAAAGGGTGGAAGTAGTTTGTGATTAATGAACTTCAGTAAGTTCGTAAAATCTCTCCCACTCTTTCTCTTAGAGATACACCCTGTCTCTAAGGAGAAGGATTTTGAGACACAAATACATCTTCAAAAGAATGAGCGCATGAGAATAACTTTAGTTTCTTTTGAACAATCGATAAAGAAACATATTTAGATACGAGAGTGCAAGACAGCCAATTGGTCAAACCTATTGATGATTCTCGCAACCTCAAATTAAAACAAACAGACAAGGAATAATTCCTCTCCATATCCCATATGGTGTCTTTCTAACAGCTTTGAAGACAGAAAATGGTCATAACAAATAGACAATTATCAAGAACATGCCCTTAATAGCAAACATAAGACTTTTGACTCAAGAATCATCGATCATGCAATAACCAGTATGGTATGATTCCTTTTACAAGACACACCATCTCATGGTGCTTATGAAGGAATGAGAACCATGAAACGATTTCATGATCTCTTCGCTGAAAACTGAACTCTTAGTTTAACACGTCAACACCTTGTCTCATACAAAGGGCTTTAAATTTATCTCACTAAGCAATTCTCATACTTCATTTAGAAAATCTTTAAACTCTTTAAAGGATTCTGAATCATGACACATTAAGTGGCATAACCATGTCCCCTAGAATTTTCATACAAGGCGATGAGGTATTCTCAAACACTTTTGGTACTAGTCTCTGGTATAGCCAAATACATCTCATATGTATTAGCCTTAAACTCTTTACTAGCCTGCTCACTGATTCAAAGTGAAAAGATGATGAAGTCATTTACCCTATCAGATATATTTTGCAAACACCTAGTGTTTCAAAGTCCAGCCAATCCAAAATGCCTGCTTGAAGCAGCATATGGATGCCTATTTTGATTAAAATGACTTTAGGCGAAAAACCAAAATTGCGACGGTTTGAGTCATACAATTAACTTATTTTGCATTTAATGTGATGAATATGTTTATCTTAATCCAAAATATACTAGTCATTCAACAAATACTAGTATCATAACAGATTCATTCCTTAGAAATTAAAGCATCTCCTTTACAATTTCAAAAGAAATAAGCATCCATTCCAAAACTCAAAACAAAAATCTAATTTCTAATTAATTACATGAACCAGCAACTATTAAGTTCAAGTACTCGTTTGGAAGGAAAAGATAAACCAAAATCTTAAAGCGTGAACTAGAAAATTGCTTGCTTGTTTCTTATGCTAAGATTAACTCTTATCCTTGCTGTCTCATCCACTTTTCAGCTTCCATCCCGCACATTTCAACAAATGTGAGATTTAAGTTGGTATCCAATACCCAAAAGTAAAGACATTTAGAATATATTCAATCACATATGTACCCGATTCAAGAAATTCCACTTCTCAGACTCCGAGCCTGTCAGGTACTCTGAGGAAGCCTTCTCTTGGAGATCTTAGACTTGCGCAACAGCCTAACGCTAGCCTTCACGATCTTCAAGGCCCTTCTTGACTTAGCAGACCTCCTAAGGCGCTTTCCCTTCTTAACCTTAGAAACGATCTTGTATGCCTCCTTAGAAGCAATCAAGTCTCTCTCTACTGCTATGAGCATCTCCTGTAGCTTCAACAAGCTATATTCATGCCCTTTCCTGACGTAATCCATCTTGAAAGACTGGAATCCATCGTACAACGAGCTCAGGATGATGTCAACAGCCGAGATAGGGTCAAAAGGAAAGCCCATTCAGCTCGTGTTGTTGAAGTGAATAATCATCTTCAACACACGTGGCCCAACAGGTTCGCCGACCTCCAGCTTCGAGTTACAGAGTGAGACAATCTCGAAAGACGGCATGCCCACAAAATACTTTTGGAGCAGCTGAGACATACTACCCAAGATCAACTTGGCCACATAGGTATCGTCATCACAATGACGTTTCCAATTAGCTTTCTCAACTTCCGAGGCATTATCGGCAGGGGGGTCGCCCTTAGGTATGTCAAGCACATACTCTTTCTGCTTGTCCTTGAGAATATTTCTCAGATACTTGACCCAATTTAGGTAATTGAATCTAGTGAGCTTCTCCTTCTCAAGGAGGTAACGATGGAAAGGGAGATCAACAACAGACATTATGAATCTACAAGCCAAAACGATGCAATTAGGATTTTAAACATCAATAAACTCTAGAAATTAAACCGATTTAATTTCAACATTAAAACACACTCAACTCTTAATTAGTGTTTCAATGTAACCAAGATCCAACAGGCACAAATCGACATCGAGTGAGCTTTAGCCAAAATAAACCTCGTGTCAGATCGCCTAAGGTAGATCATCTCATGATCAATCGTTCTAAACGATTCTTGGTGAGAGTGTGTGTATCTCATATATCAACTCTCTCTGTTGTTCATGACTCTAGACCCTCTAGCCCGCCATTATGGACAGACCTGACTTCCACCCAACTTGTTACCGATCCATGGATGACTTGCTTTGGCAATGATCACCCATGATCCAAGTGGTGGTCGTCAAGGTGAGCAATCACATGTCCAAATTTTAGAGAGTACAAATTTATTATTCTAAGCACGCGATTCTAGGTGAAACTTGTAAATCAAGCATGAATATCATAATAAATTATTAAAACATGCTAAGAACCATTCAAAGCATAAACATGAAACCCCTAGTATGACCTCTTAAACATAATAAATTATTAAAATATGCTAAGAACCATTCTAAGCATAAACATGAAACCCCTAGTATGGCCTTCTAAACTTAATTAAATAAATTTAATTATGATAAGCTAGTCTTCGAGTCTTTAAGAACTCTTTCTTGAAACTTCTAGAATTCTAACTTGAACGATTCAAGGATTCTCTTAAAAAGTACTTCAAGAACACCTTCTCGAACGCTTTCAAGAACTCCTCCTTGAAATATCGCAACATAAATATATCAGCTCCTACTCGAACTAATATCTAAGTTGCATTGGGCTCCCACCCAACTTCATGTCTCAACATTACAAGATTTACAAGCGGGTCTCATCAAATGAGATTACATTGACTTCAAATATAAATTACAACTTTAATCAAATTAAATTGAAAACATATTCAAAATCGACAACACGCAGGCCATATTTCACCCAACCCGGCACGCAGGCCGATAAAACTAGACTAGCTAAGGCCATACTAAGAGTGCATGCGATCAAGTAAATAATTTTGGCAACATTGCAACATGACACATCAACGTAACATATGTCAAAACCAACTTCAATGACAATTATAGAAGGCATCCAACTTGCAATATATCACCCAAAATCCAGGGATAAAGCCAACGTACTTTAGCATCAAACAAATCCCAAACATAATCAAGAAATTACGCATGCATACTCAACAAAATCCAATTTTATTGAGTTTAGATTTCCAGCCTAAAACGATTTCAGGCGAGATAGGAAACACTTTTCCTTCTTGAAATTCCAAATCTCAAGGCTAGACACATACTCATGTTTGCTCGATTTCCAAAATCGAGCAAACTTACTCGGCAGATTCCTAATCTATGCTGAGGATCATTTTGTAGAGGTTCAACTGGATCACCCAGCCACCAACCCCACAACAACGATTTGATTATGCCCAACTGATCGACTGATATTTGATTTACAAAATCAACCCTTCCCATAATGCAGTACTTGAATGGAATCACCCATTTCAACATCGCAGGTTAAATCTAATTTAACCGGGAAGTTATAGAAAACGAGCTTTCAAGTCTAAACATTTTAGACCCAAACCTCAAATTCTTTTAGGTTTGATGTTTGAAGAAATCATGAAGTGGCACTAGTTATGAGTGTGACATTACATGTCACGCACATTCAAACTATGCCCAACCTCATGAAAACCAATGCTATCACGAGAGTCATCATGATTACGGCGTCAAACGCAACAATTACTCGAGACGCTCAACAAGAATCCAATACAATCATGAGAGACATCGCGAGTACGGCGTCAAACGCAACAATTACTCGAGATGCTCAAAAGGAATCCAATATGATCACGAAAGCCATCGCGAGTACGGTGTCAAACGCAACAAATACTCAAGATGCTCAAAGTGAGAGAAGAAAGGGATGAGTTTCACCAAAATCCCGAGTAAGGCACCTAGTGTCGTGCTCGAGATTCCTTGTCAAACAAGGGGTGAACCTCAATGCAAACCTATGGTTATGGCAACAATTGTCACGACCAAAGCTTTCCTCATATCATATGGTAAACCCATATGTGATCACAAAGGAGATAAGCAACAGAAACATCCAAAACCAATTTCCAATAAATCAACGCCAAGGTTCAACCATAACAAGATCATTACATCTAATAATCAAGGTTAACCAACATAATATGCCAAATTAATAATTAATCTAGCATGCATACATCCTAATAGATCATATCTACCAAGATTATAGTATAAAAGGCATAAACAAGCAATCTAGCAAGACTATCTAAACATGATTCAAAAATTAAAACATATAAGAGAGATAGGCAAAACATAAGCCTGCTATTGAGGCTCTAATACCCTTGATGGGTTATGAGGGTCTAGACCTATCTAGGCCACAAGAAGAGGTGGAGCCGATCTAATCGGGACCACCCCGATTAGGGGCGGAACAGGAATTCTAACTATTAGGATTCCCACCTAATCTAACCCAAAACAATAAATAACAGAATCGAAATAGCAGGGGCTTAGTATTACCTCATGTCTCTCAAATAGAAACGCCTCGGTCGACCTTGTACTCTTGAACGCTCCGGCTCCAGAGGAACTTCGAGTAGAAGATTCCAAAATAGGAATCCTCCACAAAAGGTCCACCAGCACCTTTCGGCACGACTGCTAGACTGTTTCAACCCCCGGTCAAACTGTGGTCAAAAGAGTATGTTTGACCGTATCTAATACGGCCCGTCCTTCCTTCCTTATGGCAGTTTCCCGGGAATCACCCCAAGACTCCTAAAGCTGGGAACTTCCAAAAGAAAGCTTTTCTCAGTATCCCTTAAATCTCAAATATAGAGACTAGCTTTATAAATGGCCACTTGGGATGGAGGGATAATTTTTCCATCCAAAGGGGATCCCTTTATATAAGGGAGAGGGAGGGGAAATGAGAGTTTCATTTCAGATGTGGGACGCACCCTTGGGCATCCCCACGGACTGTGGTACCCCTCCACGGACCATGGTGAGGTGCAGAACCAATTCTACAACCCAGGAGGGCACCATGGACCGCGACAGGCCACCATGGACCGCGGCAGGGCACCATGGACCGCGGCATGGCACCACGGACCGTGGTGACCCCCACCACGGACCGTGGCTGTAACATCCCCGGCTTTTGGGGTATTACATGGCAGTATTTTAATCAATTTAATCTTGATTTAACGGAAGCTTATAAAGCCGAGAGTGTTACCGCCACTTTCCTAAACCATGGAAAAGTAAGGCTTTTGTCGTGGACTCTGATAAGTAAAATAAATAAAGATAAATGAAAATTAAAACATGAGCCATTTCTAATTAAAGAAATAATATTCAAGTATTTCTAATAACCCCTACTTGAACAAAATGTTCAATTTAACTAATACAATTGTTTTGGGTAGCTAATTTGACCCTGGTGGTTCCTCTCTTTCCCGGTGTATATCCCCATGGTACCTGCCATCTAAACCAAAACATAAAACATGAGTTTTAACATCTGTACGATGCAACCCTATCACGTAAAATTCATTTTATTTTGATCATTTAAATTCATTTTGCAATAGTAGAGAGGGAATAATGCAAGTAAAACATGACATTTTGCTGATAAAAGATAAATGTAGTTCTGGTGTACAATACTGGGTGTGGAACCCTTTGTATATTATTGTTGAGCCAGGCTATATAACCCTAGGATCTTGTCCTTCGTTATGTGCACAGCTGAGTCGGTTATTAACTCACACACCGATACCGAGAATGTTGTTAAGGGTCCACTAAAAAATTAGCCAAGAAAGTAATTCAAAGTATATAATAATATTGGTTCTTGGCTTCCTACGTAAAAATATTTGAACATAAAATGTATAATGCATGATATAAATATTTGGACATAAAATTGATACTGTATAATTGTGATAAAAATCAATAGCAATTGCATGTACCTTTCCTTCTCGGACTTCGATTGATTCAGCGAATATCCAAAATACTCCCCCTTTTTATTAGGAATTATGTATATAAAATTATGAGAAATTAAAATCAATAAATAGTATTATTTGAAAAAGATTAAGTAGTGAAATAAGTAGAAAAATAGGGGTATTAATTAGGAAATTACCAAAATGGATTAATTGGGCTGGGAAGCATTTGGTGCAACAAAGATCAAATTGAATTTCTGAGTTGGAAATAAAAGAGAGAGTTAAATCCTTTATCTACCACTTAAGTTTGAAGTTTTGTCAATTTTGCCACCAAGGTTTTAAGTTTATCAAAAATGCCACATTAGTCTGAAAAACTACCAAAAATACCATCAAAATAGATTTTGACCGACTACTACAAGTAAAAGGTATTTTATTTTTGCTTTGTTTTTTAATTTAAAAAAGTCAGAAATAAAAGTTAAAAAAAAACTGGAGAGAGAAATAAGAGAGAGCCTATCTAGATTGGGTTGTAGAAGATGAGTACCGAGGAAGTCCAGAAGCTTCCATGTCTAGATTGGGTTGTTGCCTTATGGGATTTTTTTTTTTTTTATGAAGATGGAACTTGACAATAATGGAGATTGGGTTGTTGGTGGAATCCACAGGTATCAGAGACATGCTTCAATTTGATGCTGCCACCAACTGAGATAGAGAAGAAGCCAGAAAACCAAGAGAAATGCAATGTCTAAACTGAAAAAGGTTTAAGGAGGCTTCTGGAAGTTCACTGTAGCGGAGAAGGATGGAGAAAACTCATCAATGGGGAAATGAGTTTTGATTTATTGTTTTTTTAGATAAAGTATACAGTTTTAATTTTGATGTTTGTAGTTTCAGAAATTGGGGTGTTCAATGGGTAAAGAAAAAAGGAAAATGAAATTTAACTTGCAATAACAGGTCATAAGTTACTCTTGTGGCATATTTGACAATTTTATAGAGTTGAGTGGCATGTTTGATCAATTCAAGAGTTTTGTGGCAAAATTGATAAAATGGAAGACTTATGTGGCAGACAAGTCATTTAACTCATAAAAGAGAGGGTCTTCCCCTTCTCTTTCTTTTATACCCACGCACAGCAAGGGGTAAAGGAGGAACGTAACCATGGCAGAGGGGCTGTGGCGGTTGGGTGGTGCAACGTCGGGGCAAGGCGGAACCGTAGCTAACGCCGATATTAGGGAGAAAGACCACCGCATTAGAGGTGGTGGTCGAGGTGAAGCTGCACCATGAAACAGAGGAGAGAGAAAGGGTGGTTTTGGGGTGGTTTTGAGTGGTTCTTGGGTGGTTTTCCGGCGAGAAAGGGGGTTAAGGTGGTGGTCTGGTGGCGAGGATGGTGGCTGTGGTGATGAATGATGGTGATGTTTGATGATGGCAACCAACACAGGGGAGGAAAACTAGAAAAAAGAGGAGAAGCAAATGGGTTTGTGTTGGATGTGTTCTGGACATACAATCTGATTTTATAGTAATCTACTAGCTTTGATGAGTCACAAACTTTGCTTTGTGGCAAAATTGATAAAATGGAAGACTTATGTGGCAGACAAGTCATTTAACTCATAAAAGAGAGGGTCTTCCCCTTCTCTTTCTTTTATACCCACGCACAGCAGGGGGTAAAGGAGGAACGTAACCATGGCAGAGGGGCTGTGGCGGTTGGGTGGCGCAACGTCGGGGCAAGGCGGAACCGTAGCTAACGCCGGAATTAGGGAGAAAGACCACCGCATTAGAGGTGGTGGTCGAGGTGAAGCTGCACCATGAAACAGAGGAGAGGGAAAGGGTGGTTTTGGGGTGGTTTTGAGTGGTTCTTGGGTGGTTTTCCGGCGAGAAAGGGGGTTAAGGTGGTGGTCTGGTGGCGAGGATGGTGGCTGTGGTGATGAATGATGGTGATGTTTGATGATGGCAACCAACACAGGGGAGGAAAACTAGAAAAAAGAGGAGAAGCAAATGGGTTTGTGTTGGATGTGTTCTGGACATACAATCTGATTTTATAGTAATCTACTAGCTTTGATGAGTCACAAACTTTGCTTTGTTGCCAAAAGGAGAAGACATGGAGCTTGTCAATTTGTATTGGAATTTGACTTGGAAGCCATGGATGGAAAGCAAGTCAAGAGCATTAAGGAAGAAGATCGAGAAAAAGTAAGAATAGGGGTGGCTATGAGTTTGAAAAAGTGAAAACCATGTTGCTGCTTTTAGTTGTACTCAAAATATATTACTATTTAGCTAAATAAATTAGAGAAGTATAGAGAGATTTTTAAAAGAAAGAAAATAGAACAAAATATAGGAAATCATTGTTAATGGAGAAGGAAAATAAACTAATGAAAGTTACAAGTTAGTAATGTTGAAAACTTAGTTAGAGAAAAAGAAAGTAGTGTGGCGGATGCCATATGATTTTTACTAATGTTGGATGATTTTACTAACTTTTTAATTATAAAGAAAATTTGGACTACATTAATTATTTAAAATAATTTAGAGTTTACTTAGTAAGATAATCACGATTAATGGAGTATTAAAAATTCAGGCTGTTACAGTGGCAAGGAACCAAGGACAGTGGTGTTCCCTCTTTACCCCCTATGGGTTTTTGGGCCTCCTTGGTTCAATACCTTATTGATTCGGCCCTCTTTCTCACATACTCTTGCCTTAGGGTACTGGCTTGTGTGACTCTGTGGGACCAACTAGCATGGTTGTGGTTGAACTGTTCAATCACTAGTTAAGAGATCTTCTAGCAAAGACATCAACCACCGTGCCACGTTGGCTTGAGTACTCGGTTGTATTTGAACATTGTCGGGGCACTCTCAACAGGTTTGATCTTAGGACGCATGTGAAATTATCAATTATGGTTCTTGGTCAACTTTCTTAAGCAGAAGCTTACTTAATTGAATTATTTTATTCCTTTTCGAAAAGCAGTCATTACATTGTGACTATTCTTGGTCACGCTCGTGACTAGGCCTTTTTCAGGGTTTAGTACGTGACCCCTCCCTTCTCTTGTAAATAGTTACCTCTCATATTTTGTAAGGCAACTTATGTTTAAGAATATTCATAAATGAAAACTTTGGGTTTTTGAAAACTCTCTTCAAAATCTCTTGTATTTTTATCCATTGATGATGATGGTGGTGGTTAAGAGTATCGCCTTTAGAGTTTGATTAATGGGAACCCTTTCAATCAAGCTTGGTGAGGATTTCAATGGTGAATGAAGTGATGGCTGGTGGTTTTTCTCCTTTATACTTTCACTTGGATTGCTAAGATTGATCTTGGTGAGCTACTCTTTAGAGATTAATCATATTATCTATTTTTATTGCTTGTTTGTTGTTTTTTGTCTGATCGAACACATAAAACCCTTAAATATTTCTATTGTTGATGAGTCCTACATTAGGGTATTTCCATATCCTTGAATGATTGTGGATCCTTGGCCTTAAGCTTCATCTTGCTCATCCCTAACCCGCTCTAT
Organism: Portulaca oleracea; assembly: GCA_029582165.1. Lineage (NCBI taxonomy): Eukaryota > Viridiplantae > Streptophyta > Magnoliopsida > Caryophyllales > Portulacaceae > Portulaca > Portulaca oleracea. The sequence continues at coordinate 23,656,567 of CM055873.1, read as the reverse complement.
ATACACACATATATACGCTTTCTAATACTTCTTCTAGTGTTTATATGTCAATTATAACTACCAATTTGTTTCCATGTAGTAACAAAAAAAAAAACCTTGTTCTAATCAAATGCAAATGCAAATGCAAATGCTATTTACAACAAGTTAGCAACTACTAAAATCTTTTTACCAATTAAAGCTTGAGCAATTGCTCAGCCCAATTGCAATACTTCTAATGAGACAAACTCATCTTATAATTAGGGGTGTGCAAACTCTGGTCCGGACGGAAAAACCCTGTGACCCGAACCAGCCCAAGCGTAGCCCGGACCAACCCGGTTATGTTCGGTCCAGTCCGCGGGACCAGACCGAATTAAATCGACCCGGAGATTGAATTTTCACTGAATAATAGAACAGGACCAGACCAATTTCACCTTAGACCTGGACCGGACCAGATTATGTATTACGGGACAAAGAAAGACTCTTAATCCAATAATACATGAAACACGTGCAACCAAACAGGAAGATGGAAGGGTTCACGAGATTAAGGTGGAAAGAAGGGGGAGAATTCTCGTGAGAGGGTTCTTTGTGGAGGCTGTTTTGTTGTGAGGACTTTTGTGGTTTCAAGGTTCAAGAAAGATTGAATCTTGAACGGGAAAGAGAGATATGGTTGAATCTTGGAAGGTGAATATGGAGGAGGGTTGACGTGAGGTTGGAGAGGGGAGAGAGTGAGGGTTGGCGTTGGTTTGAGAGAAAGAAAGAGAGTAGTAGGTTGTTGGGAGGAGAGAGAGGGAGTTTGTTGGAGGTTTGTTATGGAGAGAGAAAAGAGAGGAGGTGACGTTTGTGGGAGGAAAGAGAGAGAGGGGAAGGTGACGTTTGGTTGGGAAATAAGGGGGTAAGGTTTGTCTTGTCTTAACTATATTGATAGAAAGACAATGATGTAATTACCTTAACTGTATTGACAGAGTAAGAAAGGATAGATCTAGGTTTCTAACTTGAATCCACAAGAAAGACAACCTAGGGCTAACTTAATCTAGACCGCAACCTAGGATCAAGCTCTTCCTAACCACTTGGGTGTCATGCCAAGATACAATAGAAGAAAGGGGTGAGATTTATCCAAACACTCGAGAGAAAGCTAAAAGCTTAACTGATTTCATAATTCAAGGTTGATTGATTGCCTTTGAGAGGCTACAATCCTATTTATACTAGGAGAGTCCTATATGGACCGATACTCCTTTGCTTGGCGTGCAAGCCAAGTTAACTAAGCTAGGAGACTCCAATTGGCGTGCAAACCAAGGAGTACTTCCTATCTAGACGCCTACTTAGTCCTACTCTCCCTTGGATTAGGAATCCTTATTCTAGGGGGAGTTTGTTACAACTACCTTATCCTATTTGAATTGGCTTTCCTAATCCACTATGGATTAGCTACAAAATAGCCAACTCTAACTAGGAGACTACTAATCTTGGCGCCTAATCTAGCCTATCACACGTGAATTACACACACACACTCCTATGATGCTCAAGTTTATAATTTACTTGGCATCTTACATCATTCTAAAAGATAACTTAAACACACCAAAACTATTAAAGCTAGAAATGATTAAAATTACATCCAAAGATCAAGATCATAAAATTGAGCTTGAATTTCTTGACTTGGACGTGTGACCTTGGACTTGGCGTGACTTTTGGGCCCAAATCTAGGATGTTTGGACATCCTCTTGAAATAAGAAACACACCATGTGAATGGGCCTTTGGACTTCTATTTTATATCTTCCTTCTTTGGCCCACTTGGTGTAAATGAACCAAATCTTCTTTATTGGGCATGTACTTGATGAAGTCCTTTGATGGAGGACCATATCTGTAGTTTGTAGCTCCCATTGGGCCTTCTGGGTTAGGCTTAGAGGAATAGGCGTGGGCTGATTTCCATCATTCCCCCCTAGTTGAAAGAAGTTTGTCCTCAAACTTGGAGGCTCAAGTTCAAAGACTTCAACTAACCCAACTGATATCTTCACGTGGATTAGGACCTCCACATGAACCATGGTTGCGCCAATGATCTCTACGTGAATCAGGACCTTCACGTGTATCTCCATGTTGTGAAAGATTCGATCTTTCATGATTTTGCAATGTAGGAACGTGTCATAGACACACTTGCCGACGAAGGACATATAGGGAGACTTCTTGGGATTTCAGCAGTAGTAATCCCTAATTGAATCTGAGCCAAGCTGATTTCCTTCTTTTTTGCAATCACTAGGGCACCTGGATGAACAACTTTCTTCTCGATTGTACCCTTGGCGCGATAAGCAGATAAATTTCGAACCCTCAGAGCAGCAGTAGGGTTCTCGTGATCTCCTGCAGTTGGAGTTCACGTGGACTAGACCTAGGTGAGGTCTTTTCAGTTGAGTTCTCGTGAGGAGCGACAAGGGGCGAATTTTTTTCTGATTTTACGAGACTAGTTGATGTAGGAATGACCTTCTTTTGTTCACTAAACTCAGGGCGTTCAGTGATCATGAAAGATATGAGTTTTGAATCATTCCCGGTTGTTGGTGATGTCTTCAGAGGAGCTAATGTAACCTTCTTGTTTTTCACCATCAGTGTGTAGGTATTAGTTATTCCATCATGAGTAACACTTTTGTCAAATAACCATGGTCTTCCAAGCAGAATATGACAGGCTTCCATAGGTAGTACATCACACCAGATAGAATCTTGATAAGACTTTCCAATAGAAAAGCTTACCAAACAGCGTTGAGTCGCCTTTAAGCTTTTACCCTGGCTGATCCATTGAACAATGTATGGCATGGGGTGTGGGCTTGTAGGGAGCTGTAGCTTGTTCACCATAGTAGTTGAAACTGCATTAGTACAGCTTCCACCATCGATGATCAAAGAACAAACTTTTCCTTGCACGGTACAGCGGGAATGGAAGATAGCTTCCCGTTGTTGCAAATCTTCAGGAACTGGAGAGCTATTTAGTATTCTCCTCACAACCAGCATCTCTCCTTGATCTTGTTCTTCCACGACCTCTTCTTCAGATTCGTTGTGACAGGCGTGGGATTCCTCTTCTACATCCGTCGGCTCAGGTTCAAAGAGAGCATTCTGAAATTCTAGCAGTGTGATTCCCCTCTTGTTTGGACACTCTGAACCAATATGACCGAGCCCTTGACACCTAAAGCACCTCTTTTTATCCGTGGGTGGAGCTGGAACGGATTTAGGAACAGTTTAAGGGGTTGGGATAGGCGTTTTTGTGGCAGACGGATAGGAGTGGGTTTGGCTTTTTTGTGGAGTGTATGTTTGAGGCGAGTAGGGAGTTCTTTGGGAACTAGGGTTCTTGTTTGGCATCTCCTTGCCCCTTCTTTTCTTTTGCTGTTCCACCTTGTTAGCCAAAGTACTCAATTCATCAAGAGTTTCATAAGGTTGAAGTTCCACCACATACCTTATGTTGTCGTTTAAGCCAGCAAGATACCTCACAAGAGTTTGAGGTTCATCTTCTTTCAAATCATACCTCCAGAGTAGGTGTTCGAACTCCTTAGTATACTCTTCAATGGATTTAGATCCCTGGGACAGTTGTTGCAGTTTGAAATAATTGTCCTTGAAATAACTGAAAGGAAGAAACTTGGAGTGGAGTTTTTTCTTCATCTTTTCCCAAGTTCGGATCTTTCCTTTCCCGACATGCTGTCGCTTCTTCTGTAGGTTAGTCCACCAAATACTAGCATGCTTCCGCAGTTTAAGAGCAATGTGTTTCACTTTCTTATCATCAGCAATGTCTTTTAAATCAAAGACTCGTTCGATTGTTTGAATCCAATCAAGAAAGATTTCAAGATCAAGATTACCGTCGAATTCAGGAATGTCGACCTTGAAGTCGAGCCTTTCTTCTCTTGGTGCACGCCTAGATTGACGTGACCTCCGGGCTGAGCTAGCAGAGTGCTCAGTTTCGTTAGGACTGCCGGGGACGACCTCTTCTTCTTCATGTCCCCGTAGTGTTCTGAATTGCAGATTCATGTATCGCTTCAGTTGATCAAAAAGATAAGTGATTCTTCCTTCAAGTTCAGCCTTTTCCTGCTTCCATTGCTCAGTAGAATCTTCACCTTCATGACTGTTGCTTCCAGACGCCATGGGAGGAGTTTGGAACGTCTAGAGTGACGTTGGGTAAAGGAGGGATAATGTGTTTGGGCTGTTTGTGGAGTTTAAGGTTACAAGTTGGTACTAAAGATTTGAAGGTTAAGTGTTTGGTACTGCAGGTAAAGCTTTTGAACTTGCAGGTTAAGCTTTTGGCTTGCAGGTTAAGCCTTTGGATTTGAAGGTTACGTGTTTGGTTTACACTCAACACTAACATAAAGCTCTGATACCACTTTTGATGTATTACGGGACAAAGAAAGACTCTTAATCCAATAATACATGAAACACGTGCAACCAAATAGGAAGATGGGAGGGTTCACGAGATTAAGGTGGAAAGAAGGGGGAGAATTCTCGTGAGAGGGTTCTTTGTGGAGGTTGTTTTGTCGTGAGGACTTTTGTGATTTCAAGATTCAAGAAAGATTGAATCTTGAACGCGAAAGAGAGAGATGGTTGAATCTTGGATGGTGAATATGGAGGAGGGTTGACGTGAGGTTAGAGGAGAGAGAGAGTGAGGGTTGGCGTTGGTTTGAGAGAAAGAAAGAGTATAGTAGGTTGTTGGGAGGAGAGAGAGGGAGTTTGTTGGAGGTTTGTTATGGAGAGAGAAAAGAGAGGAGGTGACGTTTGTGGGAGGAAGGAGAGAGAGGGGAAGGTGACGTTTGGTTGGGAAATAAGGGGGTAAGGTTTGTCTTGTCTTAACTATATTGATAGAAAGACAATGATGTAATTACCTTAACTGTATTGACAGAAAGGTAAGAACGGATAGATCTAGGTTTCTAACTTGAATCCACAAGAAAGACAACCTAAGGCTAACTTGATCTAGACAGAACCCTAGGATCAAGCTCTTCCTAACCACTTGGGTGTCATGCCAAGATACAATAGAAGAAAGGGGTGAGGTTTATCCAAACACTCGAGAGAAAGCTAAAAGCTTAACTGATTTCACAATTCAAGGTTGATTGATTGCCTTTGAGAGGCTACAATCCTATTTATACTAGGAGAGTCCTATATGGACAGATACTCCTTTTGTTGGCGTGCAAGCCAAGTTAACTAAGCTAGGAGACTTCAATTGGCGTGCAAACCAAGGAGTACTTCCTATCTAGACGCCTACTTAGTCTTACTCTCCCTTGGATTAGGAATCCTTATCCTAGGGGGAGTTTGTTACAACTACCTTATCCTATTTGAATTGGCTTTCCTAATCCACTATGGATTAGTTACAAAATAGCCAACTCTAACTAGGAGACTACTAATCTTGGCGCCTAATCTAGCCTATCACACGTGAATTATACACACACACTCCTATGATGCTCAAGTTTATAATTTACTTGGCATCTTACATTATTCTAAAAGATAACTTAAACACACCAAAACTATTAAAGCTAGAAATGATTAAAATTACATCCAAAGATCAAGATCATAAAATTGAGCTTGAATTTCTTGACTTGGACGTGTGACCTTGGACTTGGCATGACTTTTGGGCCCAAATCTAGGATGTTTGGACATCCTCTTGAAATAAGAAACACACCATGTGAATGGGCCTTTGGACTTCTATTTTATATCTTCCTTCTTTGGCCCACTTGGTGTAAATGAACCAATTCTTCTTTATTGGGCATGTACTTGATGAAGTCCTTTGATGGAGGACCATATTTGTAGTTTGTAGCTCCCATTGGGCCTTCTAGGTTGGGCTTAGGGGAATAGGCGTGGGCTGATTTCCATCACCGGACTAAGAAAATGGATGGTCCGACCCGACCCGGACCAACTAGATCTTTTTCTTTATGTGTCAAAATAACTTTTAAGTACAATAGTCAAACTTTTAACTAGCTAGTAGTCGCCAGCTTGATTAGAAAATTAGTGTTTTATTACATTCCATAATACATGTTTGTATAATTATTTAAAGTAATCTATATAATATTAATAGTAAACTTTGTAGGTCCCACATAATGGAGAAAGCAGATTAGTTGTACGGATTCTTACCAATCAGAAAGCAGATAAATACTAAATTAAATTATTTTAGAGCAAATATTAATAATTATTTTGTTGTTATCTTTAATAATAATAATATATACTAATAATAATAATCTATATATTATAATAGAAATCATTGTGGGTCCCACGAAATAGAGCCACGGGAGTGATTTTAGGGAAATTGACCAATCACAACGTAGAAAATTATATTTTTTTTTCTATTTTCTATTTTTTTATTTTCAATCCGGATTTTATTTTAAAATTAAAATAAACAGAAAGTATCACTCATCCTTGACTGCTTTGGACTCTAAATTAAATTATTTTGGTGCAAATAACAGTAATTGTGTTGGTGTTGACTATAATAATAATAATAATAATAATAATAATAATAATAATAATAACAATAACAATAACAATAATAATAATAATAATAACAATCTATATATTATAATAAAAATCATTGTGGGTCCCACGAAATAGAGGCACGGGAGTGATTTTAGGGAAATTGACCAATCACAACGTAGAAAATTATATTTTTTTCTATTTTCTATTTTTTTATTTTCAATCCGGATTTTATTTTAAAATTAAAAAAACAAAAAGTATCACTCATCCTTGACTACTTTGGACTCTAAATTAAATTATTTTGGTGCAAATAACAGTAATTATGTTGGTGTTGACTATAATAATAATAATAATAATAATAATAATAATAACAATAACAATAATAATAATAATAATAATATTGTTATTCATATTAATATTAATAATAATCTATATATTATAATGAAAATCATTGTGGGTCCCACGAAATAGAGCCACGAAAATGATTGTAGTGGAATTGGCCAATCAGAATGTAGAAAATTATATTTTTTTCTATTTTCAAATTTTTTTATTTTCAATTCAGATTTTATCTTAAAATTAAAAAAAACCATAAAGTATCACTAATCCTTAACTGTTTTGGACTATAAATTAAAATATTTTGCGGGAAAAAACAGTAATTATTTCGGTGTTGACTATAGTAATAATAATCTATATATTATAATAAAAATCATTGTTGGTCCCACGAAATAGAGCCATGAGAGTGATTGTAGGGGACTTGGTCAATCACAACGTAGAAAATTATATTTTTTCTATTTTCAATTTTTTTATTTTCAATCTGGATTTTATTTTAAAATTAAAAAAACCAGAAAGTATTCACTAATCCTTGACTGTTTTCGATTTTGAATTAAAATATTTTGGTAGAAATAACAGTAATTATTTTGGTGTTGACTATAGTAATAATCTATATATTATAATAAAAATCATTATGGGTCCCACGAAATAAAGCCACGGGAGCGTTTCTCGTAGTCTAGATCAATCACAGCGCTGTAAATTGTATTTTATTTTCAATATTTTCCAGATTTTATTTACAATTACAGAAATTAAAAAATATATCTTTAATCCATGTCTGCTTAACATCACTTAATTTCAAAACGAGTCCTACTAAATTTCAAAAAGTAGTGTTCAATTTAAATTTAAATTGTATTTTATTTTCTATTTCTTTCCAGATTTTATTTACAATTAAAGAAATTAGAAAATATATGGTTAATCAATCTTATCGCAGTTCAAAATTATATAGACATAATCCTTCACATTCCCCATCAATAAGTTTCACATTCATAAATGTTTTCCTCAATATTCATCAGTATGTGTTCACATCCATGACTTTTATAAAATTTCAAATGTAACTAATTGAGTTTACTCCGTGCATCGCACGGGTTGAGGCCTAGTTTGCTTTAATGTCATACTACCTCCGTTTCAAATTAATTGTCACTTTGACTAAATTTTGACCATTAATTACTCACTCAATATAATGAGTTACAATATAAAATTACCGTCATTAGAAAGATATTTTCCTAACAATTATAATGGAAGTAATTTTATATTGTAACTCATTGTAATGAATGAGTAATTAACGGTCAAAGTTTAGTCAAAGTGACAATTAATTTGGAACAGAGGAGTAAATTTCATAATGCATTAGTAACAAAGTAATAGTGTCCTAAAGTAATGTTAACTAGCCACTAGCCTATCACTATTAATTTGTTACTAATGCATTATGGAATTTATGATTGTACAATACTAATGCATTATGGAATTTATGACAGTAATTTACTGTATTATGATAAATTCCATAATTCTTTAGTAACAAATTAATAGTGATAGACTATTTTTTAAAAAAACAATTTGGTGGCGGCTGCCTTCGATTAGGAAATTTTTGTTGAAGATTAATTTGCTTAAATTTCAACTTATGGGAATGACGTCTTTTTTAATTGGCTATCTTGATCAGACACGTCATAAATTCCATAAGTTGAAATTTAGCGAATTAATAGTAATAATATCATGTGGTGTTTAATTTATGTTTACTAGTAGACAGTAGTCGCTTATAATTAGAAAATTTATTGTCTGAAAGGATCTTATGAGTTGACTCAAAGCAACTATGCAATAATAATTATGACTAATTATGGTGAGCGTATAATTAGGAAACTATAAAAAATAATTATGTTTACGGACAAAATATCTATTGGAGTTCATTTTAGTTAAATTACGTATATGTCGAAAAGTATAAATCGGGTTAACCAGTCCCACCCGATTTTTTAGGTGCTCGGACCGGGGCCAACACGGAAAACCTGAAATTATAAATATTATGGATCGAGATTGGACCGAACATAACCGGGTTGGTCCAGGCCAAGTCTGGGCCGATGCGGGTCACAACGTTTTTTCGGTCCGGACCGGAATATGCACGCCCCAAGTCTCTGGTCCATAATATTTATAACTACGGGTTTCTAAGTCACTCCTGGTCCAAACACCAAAAATATCGGGTTGGACCTGTTGACTCGATTTATACTTTTCAACATATATGTAATTTAATTAAAATGAAATTCAATAGATATTTTGTCCATAAAAATAATTATTTTTATAGTTTTCAAATTATGCGCTCACCATAATTAGTTATAATTATTATTGTCTAGTTGCTTTTGAGTCAACTCATAAGGTTTTTTCATAAACACAAATTTTCTAATTATGAGCGATTACTGTCTACTAGTAAACATAAATTAAACACCACATGATATCATTACTATTAATTCGCTAAATTTCAACTTATGAAATTTATGACATGTCTGATCAAGGTGGTCAATTAAAAAAGACGTCATTCCCATAAGTTGAAATTTAAGCAAATTAATCTTCAGCGAAAATTTCCTAATCATAGGCAACCGCCACGAAATGTTTTTATAAAAAATAGTCTATCACTATTAATTTGTTACTAATGCATTTATGGAATTTATGACAATACAGTAAATTACTGTCATAAATTCCTTAATGCATTAGCATTGTACTGTCATAAATTCCATAATACATTAATAACAAATTAATAGTGATAGGCTAGTGGCTAGTTAACATTACTTTAGGACACTGTTACTTTGTTACTCATGCATTATGGAATTTAATTATGACATTATGAAATTTAATTATGTAATAAGCCAAGGAAAATCTCTCCTTAATACGTGTTAATTAGTATAATTAATTAGAATTAAAAGCTTATTCACAAAGTAATTAAAGCGCATGCTCCTTTTATTTTACTAACCAGTGCGTGTTTTGCAGGACTTAAACACCGCAACGATCGGCTTAAATCTTTTTTTAAGTTTAAGTCCTTCAAGAATTTCTTCTCTATAATTTTCAAGATATTCTAGTTCGTGTACGAATTCAGTTTACCGGGCCTCTAATTCTAGGATCCCTTTTTTTTGAGGAATCAAGGTGTAAGTATGAGAAATTAGGAGGTGGTTTATGTTATATTTTTGGGTCACCATGAGTATTTTACGGTTATGAAAATTTTGGTATTTTAGGAATTTGGGAGATATGGGTATAAGAGAAGAAAATAAATTGATAAAAATAGGGTTCCATTTGGGCCATTTGGCCGGTCCAAAGGAAGAGGAGGAGGGGAGTTTGGCCTCAATTTTAATTGTATGTATATCAGTTTAAGGAGGGGGGGTTTCTCATTCAAACTTCAAACACTCAAAGACAACTCTTGCTCTCTTCCTCCCTTGTGCCCCTCCACCTACCCGTGCCACCCCTCTCCGTCTGCCCTGCCGCCGCTGACCACCTCCATTGTCGTCGACACACGTCTTCGGCGGTCGTCGTCCATCGTCGACCATCGCACCACCTTCATCTCCTATTCTCACTTCCTTTTATCTTCTTTGCAAGTATAACTTTCTCCACCTTGCTCCTCATCTTTTCTTAAAATTAAATCATGGTTTGAATCTGAATTTTTGTGGATTTATGTTGTTTTCAGAAGTGAGAATTCATGGTTCTAGTAATTACCCAAAGAAAGGTGAAAGATTCAAGTTCAAAGGAAGAGAGTTGGGTGAGTTTTGTTAATCCTTTGTTATCTTAGTGTGTATGAAGTAAATCTCTTGCAAATAATGAGTATGCATGTGAATTTGAAAGAGTAATTCTCTGTGAAAGTCTGAAAATGTGTTAGATTCTAAGTGCATGTTCATAGATTAGGTTGAGAATAAGAAGAATGAAAGTTTGAAAGTGATGCATGTGGTATTTGGTGATGGATTATGGAAATAGATGATGTAGTGATGTTGCATGGGGATAAAATGGACTTAAACGGTGATTTTCTGGGCAATTCAAGTCCGAATATTGTATTTGTGAGAAATAAATTATGTTTTAAGAAGGATTTAGACTAAATTACAAAGGTTGAAGTGTGCATGTTAATAAATTGCAAGGAGGATTACAATCTGGTTGGTTTTTCATTTTTCAGAAAATAAGGGACGTGATTCTGGGTAAATTTATGGCATGATTAGGTAGATAAAAGTGTTAGCTAGCACCCGATTTTTATAGTTTGTCATTTCGATAAGTATGTTAGGATTTTTGGCCAAAATCGTAAAGTCGCGCGAATCTGAGACATTCTAACGTCAGTGTAAAGATGACTGTTTTTCAACTAGTTAGAGGTTGTTGTGGTTTAAGAGCTGAACATAAAAGTTTTAGAGGACATTGTGAGCTTTCCAAAATGGTATGATATGCGTTCATAGGATATCGGGAGAGAGAGTTATGAGCTTCTATTTGAAGGACAAAAATTTGCGTTTTTCCAGAAATTATGTTGTTGTGGCTGCATCTGTTGTAGGCTGAAAACCAACCCCTTCCCAAGCTTAAATCAAGTGGGGGTGAAAATGAAAGTTGGATTATGAGTCATAAGCTTTCCATAGACAGCTTACGGGCCCAAAATCGATTAGTATAACTCAAGTTATGGTCTTTCGAAAAAGCTTTGTCGACGCTTCTATTTTCTGGACAGATTAGAGAAATAAGAGTCTTGACCTTCTTAATCATGTCTTTGATCCTTGGGGTTAGCTACAAAGTTGTAAGGCGTGTTTCAAGCTTTCCAAAAAGTCCTCTTATGCAATGATACGATGCCTATAGAGATAGTTATGGTCATTTCATTGCAAGTTAGGAAATTAAGTTCATCTTCAAGCCACTTTAATTTTATTCAAGTAATCCATTCCTTCTCCTACCTAGGGAGGATTTTAATTTTAAATCTTTTCTCTTTTCTAAGTCCTTCCAAGAGATCGTGGCCTTTCCGTTGTTCAAGTCCCTGCTCATTCTGTGGTGTCTCTAGAGTCTCAAGGTACGTGTACTACTTGTCCCTTTATGCATTTTATGTACTTAATTACTTAGTCTTGTTTTTATTCGATTAATTATCAAGTTAATTATTGCCTATTCTATAAATATTATGCGAGGTTTATGTCAATAATACCTCTTCTTAAGTTAACTATTTTCCTATGAATATTATAAAAGAATACCATGTTATGGGTTATCGAGGAGTTGGTTTGTTTGTTTTATTAAGGCAATGCACGATAAAAGAACCCATTTTTAAGCTTTAGTTGTGAAGTGCCAAGAGTTATTCTTTGAAAAGCCTTTATGAAATTCGAACATCATTTAAGAAAGGTTCTTTTATTGTATTTTAAGTTCGTTAAGAAAAGTTAGTTTTTGTGAGTGAGACTTCCGAAACATTCAAAAGCTATTAAAGTCCCGCCCATGGTTTATCGTGCTTAGAAGCACACCAAGAAGTTAGTGTCAAAGTACACACCATGTTCACGTGTCTTGTGCACCCCATGTAAATCAAGTAGGTGACGTAGTGCACCCCAGGAATTATAGTTAGTGCCTTAGATGCACGCCATGAAAATCAGGCCAGTAGGATAATTATCCACCATCCGGATCTCCCGATCGGTCCGGGTATGCGCATACGGAGGCCTAGCCGATGATCGCAAGTAGAGGCATATATGTATAATCATAGTGTTTGGATTCTCTCTTTTATCGATTCTTTTACTCATGATGTAATTTTAATCAAGTATTGTAATCTCTTTTGTTTACACTCTTCATAAAACCAAGAAAATGATTCTAAGGTTGAGTTGTGAACCTTTCAATTCGGTTCATCCAAGTTAGGTCGTTTCAATTGCAAACTAAGATCAAATGTCCCCTCCTTTGAGGTTGCTTACTTTCCTTCGCTAATAAGTTATTACTCAATTATTTTGTGGTTATTAAGAATACTCAATTTAAGGTGTTGTTATATGGATCTTGTAATTGGTTCAAGTTTTGTCATCCTGTAAGTATACCTTACCTATATTTCTCTTCTTATGTTTATACTTTTAATTAATTAATTAGTGAAGCCGCGCTTAAAATATTAAACTTTAGACTTATTTATTATTTCTTTTTATTTCCCTAGTTCGGTAGTATTCGTACTGAGTTAATCTCACTTTTAAGTTTTAATGTTACTTTTAGGAACTCCAGGAAAGGGCAATGGCAAGATTCAAGAAGGGCGGAACCCGAAAGCAACGTGAGTGTACTCCAGGTGAATTTAGAGCCCCTTTCGCAGACACTTGGGATCGATTGTTGGGGGTTTGTGGTGATTTAAGTGAATGAGTTTTGATTTTGGTGGTTGTGTTGGCTAATGTGAATTTCATGTATGTTAAAGTCTTACGCCTTGGAGGGTTGTATAGTTAAAGGGTCTTACTTGCCATCTTGTGGTGTTTAAGTTAAGATATGTCTGGATGAGGTTTGCTTGAAAAATTGTTGTGTTTGTGGTGTTGTTGAGTATTAATCTTAGCCTAGTTCATATTCATGGCCGACGGTAATACTCTCAGGTGATTATCCGCTGCTAATCATTAGGATAAGTAGTTTGTTAGATTAATCTTGTGGTTAGTAACCTGGGGGTGTTACAAATTATGACATTAAAGTAAATTACTTTAAATAATTATACGGACTTGTATTATGGAGTATAATAAAACCCTAATTTCCTAATCAAGGTGACGACTACTAGCTAGGTTAAAAGTTCGACTATTGTACTTAAAAATTATTTTGACACATAAAGAAAACGGTCAAATTGGTCCGGGTCGGGTCGAGCCACCCATTTTCTTGGTCCGGTCCGGTCCAGGTCTAAGGTGAAATCGGTCCGATTGCGGTCTATTATTCAGTGAAAAATCGGTCTCCGGATCGAGTTAATTCGGTCTAATCCATATGGGTTCGGACCGGTGCACGCCCCTACTTACAACGTAATTATAGTAATAAATTGACCTCTCTATATCTATATTCTAAGAGGATATTACGATAAGTAAACCATTGTAATTATAACTATAATATCCTTAACTAATATAAAGGAGAGAGTTTAGTTGTGTTTTGCAACTTGCTTGTCTGTTTAATAACTTGTATTTACACACGAATTTACTCTTTTGCCCTTGAATATAATAACAAGGAGTTTGTCTCGTAATTTATGTTCACAATCGAATTTATCATTTCGTCATCGAATACAATACAATAATAAACAGTTTGCCTGATTGCTTATATTTACACTTGAATTTATTGTTTGTCCCCTGGATACGATAATCAAGGACCGTATATAAAAGGAATTGAAAATTAATTTATTAGACCTATCAATTCGAACGAGCGAGTTGAATTAATACAGATTGTATGTATATCTGGTTAAGGCCTATACAGGTCATGAGTATTTCGGGTTCCGGTAATTTTGACACTGAAATACGATTCGTGTGCATCTATATTCAGATAAACACCGATAATCTATCTATATTATAGAATGTATTCACCCTAACCTTTTCCCTCCTCCAACCGTGCAATCATATTCAATAAAGAATGACAACCATTGATTCATTTTTAGATAAATCTCAGCCATTAGATCAAAATAAATAACTACTTTTCAGTTATTACAAGAGGAATCAATCTTCTATAAATAGTTACATAATTATTTTTCACTCCAATTCTTCCAATAATCTCGCGAGATTCTACCATAGTTGAATTTATTTTCAACTATGGGTTGAAATGTATAATTGCCCTTAATTTTTCCATTATAAAATAAAATTAATATATATATATGTTCACCAAAGGACTTGTTACAATAAATAAATCTATATGTTAAGTTATAATTTTTTACAAAATTGAATATTTGAAAGGAAATTCTACCATAGTTGACTTTTTTCAACTATCGTAGTTGAAAAGTGAAAAAACCATTAACTTTACCATAAAATTTAAAATCAATGTAGGTTGATCAAAGTAATTTGATACAACAAGTAACCGTGTTTAGGAGGATATAAATCTTTTTAGAAAATATGATTTATTTTTAATAAATGGATGGTATAAAATTTTCAACTAATCTCTCAGTTAATAACCGTTGTGCCTCTATTCCAACGTTTTCTCCTTCCATTCCCCTGCTCCCCTTCCGTATCTGTGAAAAAAAGCATCCATCCGCCAACCCAAAATTAATTAATTATGCTTTTTCGAGTGGTTTACAGAATTGCAGTTATTGCTTTTCTCTCTCAATCTCAATCTCTTCCTCTGAGAATCAAAAAACCAATCAATGAAGGGGGAATTTGGTTTAGAATGGGCATTACGAAGCAACTTATTATGATTATAATTTGCATTTTGGTCAATTTCAAAAGTCTCAATGGCTAAGTGACATTTAGCATCCGACTCTTCTTTCACATTGTAATTACTTTGTAACTTCTCTGAGAAGAAGATTAGTAGTAGTGGTAGTGGTTTTCCCAAGTGGAAAACAATGAGCAAATCTTTATATACAAGTAGAAGAGGCACTTGCCTCGATTTTCGTGCGTGTTGTGTTGTGATGCAATTCTTTTTTTTTTTACTTTTTTCCTTTTTCCTTCTTATTAAATCTCTTGATAATGGGTTCATATCTAAAATATTTTTTAAATTTATTTTATCAACAATTTGAAAATGGGTTTATATCTAAAATACATAGGGTAATTGGATTCTAATAATACGAACTTTGGGCCATATAAGACTTAATAATACGAACTTTCGATTTGATTCTTAATAATACGAACTTTGACCCCCTGTTGGATTCAGTAACACGCCACCGAGTTAGTGAATTTTTGACTCGCCGGAAAGCTGTGTTGGCAGGCCAGGCACGTGGTCCTTGCTCTCTTGCTTTGCCAGGTCAGCAATTGACCAAAAAAAAAAGCCACGTCAGCCTTTTAATTTCCCTCCAGACCAACTGTACGTTAGGTTTATTTTTTTTTAATTTTTGTTTTGAAAAAAAAGCCCCTCAACTACTGTAATATTCATCCATCATCTTCATCGTCTATTCTCTCTCTAACATCTGCGAAGAACAATTCTGGGTTTGGGAAAGGGTTTTGTGAGAAGCGCTTGCAAATCTCCATCAACTACTGCTGCTGCAGACGTCTCCAGTACTCTTAGCAAGCCTCGATCAACACTGTGCAACGGTAAAAGCAAAAGCAGAGGTTAGTTGTTTTCTTCCTTGAAATGATGACAATGTCGACTAAAACCCTAGCTTTGATAGGCCAAAAGATTCTGTTTTTTTGGAGTAAAAAATCGTTTTTTAAAGTTTAGGGTTTCTGGGTAGGGAATCTAGTGGGGAATTTTACCATTTAAAGTTAGGGTTACTTGAAAGTTCGAATTTGGGGGTTTAAAACTGAACAAAATGGTAACATTGTTTCCTCATTTTGTCTTATGCAGAACGATGTTGTATGATTTGGTGAATTTGACAATTTACTATGGGGGTAAGTTTGTGGAGGACCCAGAATATAGATATGAGGGTGACTTGGTGAGATATGAGGCTTATGATGTTGATAAACTCTGTTATTTGGAGATAGTAGGGCTTGTTAAGGATGAAGGGTACACTAATGTAGAAACTGTGTACTATTCCGTACCTGGTTTGGACTTGAAGTCATCATTGAGGAAGTGTTTCACACATTTTGAGAGCATTGATATGCTAAATTGTGCAATGACATATGGGGAGATAACTGTGTATGTTGTGCACACAGTGGATGATGCCATATTAGATGATGTTGTTGGGTATTTGGGACCCCCCCTGTGTCACCTTCTAGGAAATCAAGGAAGAGGTTTAAAAGAGGGGCATCAAAGACTCCCAAAAAAACTCCATTGCATAGCAGCCCAAGCCGTCGTGGGGGAAAGAGAGTAAAAACTGTGATTCCCAAATCCCCTTTTAGGAGGGTGAAGTCCAAAACCAACCCTGCAAAAATGGATGATCCTGTTGCTGAGCAACCCACAACACAGGCATCTACTCAGGTTGATGACATTGAGATGCAACCAAGCACCCAGCCATCTTCCCAAGTGGATGACCCATTCAATGAACCAATCACCCAACATTCCCAAATGGATGAGCCTTTCAATGAACCAGCCACCCAACAATCCCAAGTGGATGACCCTGAGATGTAACCATCCAACCAGCCTGACCATGCTTTGGGACAGAATGTTGATGACCATGAAGTTGAAGAGCCAGTCATTGAACCCTCTACCCATGCTGATGACCATGATTTGGGACAGAATGTTGAGGAGCCTATGAATGACATTTCAATTGGTAGGTCTTCAGAGAAGGTTGATAAAGGCAAGGAGAAGGTTGATAAAGGCAAGGAGAAGGTTGTATTCTATGATGATTCAAGTAGTGATCCTGATGATCAGACTTGGGTGCCGGGAAGAAAGGATCTAGATGAGTCAGATGATGATGATGTGACTGTGAATGAAATTAAGTCAGGTGGTAGGAAGGCAAGAAGAAGGTTGGATATGTATGCTGAGGATGGGTGTGATGATGATGATGATGATGATGATGATGATGAATCAAGTGATGATGATGTTGAGGGTGAAAACACTGTACATGAAGAAGTTGATACCTCAGATGATGAATACAAGATTGCCAAGGAGAAGGAGGCTGAGTTTAAGAAAAAACAGAGGGAGGAGGTGTTGAAAGATGATGGAAGTGTAAGGATAGACCCAACAGAACATCCTCATGACTGTGTAAGTGACTATGATGACTCTGAGGCTGAGATGGAGACAGATGGAGAAAGTGGAGATGACATTCCAAGGATGTTGAGGAAAAGGACCAAGAGATGCAATGTTGATGACCAAACACAATTCAAGGATTTTGAGTGGCAAGTTGGTATGACTTTTGGGACTGCAAAAAGATTCAAAGAAGCAGTTGCAAGGTATGGTTTGTATGGAGGTTATAGTGTTAAAATAGGTGTGTCAGACAGCAAGGTTGGGAAATATGGGGCTGTGTGCCAACCAAGCTGTAAGTTCAAGGTTTATGTTTCATGGGATAAGAGGCTGAGGACTTTTGTGGTGAGATCTGCTAACAACCATCATGCTTGCACTAGGAGCATGACAAAGAACTGTCAGTTGAAAGCCCCTTGGGTAGCACAACACTACCTTGCAAGGTATAAGGAAAGGCCTCATTGGCCTTCAAAAGAACTGAAAGCCCAAGTGATGCAGGAGTTTAGGTTGGAGATAGCAAGGTGGTTCTGTTATGATGTGAAAAGAAGAGCTCACAAGATGCTGCATGGTTCAATGAAGTCCCACTACTGCAAGATTGGGAGTTATTTGGAAGCACTCAAGGCTGTTGCACCTGACAGCAAATTCAAATTATGTACCAATCCAGATGGTGACAATGATGTTCCTGAGTTCCATAGGCTGTTCTTGTGTTTTCATGGGATGAAGGAAGGGTTTTTGAAGGGATGCAGACCTGTTATTTTCATCGATGGTGCTTTCCTGAAAACATTCCTTGGTGGGTGTCTGTTGGCTGCCATAGGAATAGATGGAAACAATCAAATGTTTCCCATTGCATGGGCTATTACAGAAGGGGAGAACAATGACAGTTGGGAATGGTTCCTGTTGAACTTGCAAGAAAGCCTGGGGGATCTGATGGCTCTGGTTGGGTGATCATTTCTGATGAGCATAGGGTAAGTGTCTGTTTTGTCAGTTTGAATAATATGAAGTTTATTTTTTGTCAGTTTGAATAATATGAACTTCATTTTAAGATAGTAGTTCTGATAAATACAAACTTTAATGTCTGTCACTTACAATAATATGAACTTTTCATCCTGTCAGTTTCAATAATATGAACTTAATATTTGGTCAATATGAATAATATGTATTTCATTTCAAGATACTGACTAAACATATTTGATTATTTGCAGTCCATACTGTATGCATTTCCAAAGGTCTTCCCCAATGTTGAGCATAGGCGTTGTGCTAGGCACAAATATGCCAACTGGAAGAAAAATCACAAGGGTGAAGAATTGAAGTTATTATTTTGGAACTGTGTGAAGGCATACAATGAAGCAGACTTCAAGTATGCTGTTGATGCTCTTAAGGAAGAAGACCAGTGGCGGTGAAGATTTCCTTGCTGAGAATCCAAGCCAATTTTGTAGGGCTTTTTTCAGGACAGATAGCAAATGTGATGTTGTATGCAACAACATGGCTGAAACTTTCAATGCTTACATTGTACAAGCAAGGGCTAAACATTGCATCTACATGCTGGAGGAAATCAGAGCATCACTTATGGAGAGGGTCAGAACTAAGAAGAAGATCATGGAGGAATCGAGTATGAAATTCCCGGATCAGGACTAAATTAGAGAAATCTAAGCAGAGAGCAAGAAGTGCATATGTTCACCCAGCATTGAACAACCAATTTGAGGTGAACTTAAATGTGGACAAGTGTAAGGTTGATATGACCAAAAGAACTTGCACTTGCAGAGAGTGGGATCTGACTGGCATACCTTGCTGTCATGCCATAGCATGTACTGTGTGGTTGAAGCACAATCCTGATGATTATGTGGACCCTTACTACAAGAAGGCCAAGTATCTGGATGCTTATCTTATTGGAATCCCACCTGTTGAGGGGGAGAGACACTGGCCAGCAGTGCAGCTACCTCTAGATCCACCACCAGTGCAAATTGGACCAGGTAGGCCAAAGAGGAACAGAAGAAGAGGCCCTACTGAAGACCCTAAGAGACCAGGGAAGCTCACAAGGCATGGAAGGGTGATGGTTTGTTCAATTTGCAATTCTCAAGGTCACACTAAAAGGAAGTGTCCCAACAAAGATGACCCCCGATACACCCAAGATCCAAACATCCCACCTCCAGCAAAGAGAGGAAGGGGAAGGCCAAGGAGGAATCCATTGCAGCCTCAGCAAGGTCCCACAGCAGAAGCAGCTCAACAACCATCAGCTGCCAGAGGTGATAACAGTGGCAGGGGTGATGGGACAACTGCCAGGGGTGATGGGACACAAACCACTGGGAGGGGAGCTGCACAAGGCAGGGGCAGAGGTAGAGGCAGGGGCAGAGGCAGAGGGCAAGGACCTGTGATTGGAGTTGGGAGGATGTTTCAAACAGAAGATGACACAGGGTATGTTCCAAGAAGGGGAGCTTATAGGGGTTCTAGATCTGGTGGAAGAGGTGTTTCTTCTGGTGCCAGATCTGGATCTGAAACTGGTAGGGGAGGGGGTCATGGTAGAGGAGGGGCTGAAGGCAGAGGTAGAGGAAGAGGAATGATAGGAAATATTGGGGATCGGTTCAATTGTAGCAGTGGGAGAGGGGTAAGTTTTTATTGCTTCTCACCAAACTTATGTATTTAATTTTCCTTTATTTTTTGTTAATGTTTTTTAAGGGTTCAATAAGCCAACTTGTTTCCCCACTTTTTCCATTGGATAGGTGGTTGGTGATGTTGCTGGTGGAGGACCACAAAGTGAAAGGGAATGGTCAATAAAGTGGGGCATCACAATCCTAAAGATTCTCCATGCCAACACCCACTTTTTTTTTGTTGGAAGAAGATACTGTTTTCAATGCTCAAAAGATGCTTCCATACTGATGTTTTTGTAGCAGCAAACCCTAGAACTCTATATTGTTGTAATTAAGTTGGTCGTGTTGTATATTTGGGAGTAATTGATGTCATTTTGTGATTGAAACACATGGAATCTTTTGGCTGTAATTTGGATGATGTTATTCAGTCAATGTAATCAGACGTTTTTGTCATCTGTTGTGCTCTAAATCTGTCATATGTTTTTGTCTACACCTGTTTTTCAATTTTATATGCGTCAGTTTCAATAATATGAAGTTTATATAATACAATTCTCAATAACATGGACTTCCAAATGTGAAACCATTAATAATATAAAGTTTAAGTATTCAATGTTATAGTAATATCAACTTTCGAATTGTCAGTTAGAATAATATACACTTTTCATCTGTCACTTTATGAACTATTATCTACAACTGTCTTATTAACATGAATTATTCCATTTGATGTGATTTACCCACTGTTTTTTGTCACAAAATATGAACTACATCAAGTCATGAACTGACAACAGTTAATGCAACTGATCCATTCATTCAATTTTCCATTCATTGTTCACCAAATTACAACTCCTATCCGCTCCAAGATGCTTACATCCACAAAATTCATCACTACCCACCCTAAACTACCCCACATAGTTCAGATGCACAACCTGACTTTGTACCCACCCAAATCTTACATCCACTTTGAAACCAGGACAACCAGTAACATACCAAAAACTATGTCTAAAACCTCCATTGAAGACCTGTTAAAGGCCTTCTTCTTCTTTAGCATGACAATTTCTTCCTCTGCCTTGATTCTCTTTTCTTTTTCCTTTGCAAGTTTCTTCTTCAAGCCCAGATTCACCTTCTTCAAGTGTGCAACACTTCCAATTTCTGACAACAATTGTTCAATCCTCTCATTCAGCATCTTGTTCTGCTCCACCAAACCTTCAACAGTTCCAATTTCAACTTCCCCAACCAAATCCTTTTCCCATTTGAAGAATCCACAGTCAAGGTGCTTTGACTGAAACCAGACCAAGAAGTTAGTTCAATTTCTGGAAAAACCATCCCAAAACCCAAATCCGAAAAAAAAACCCTAATTTCAACCCCCCTCCCTCCGATACGAAAATCACACGCAAAAACCTCAAATTTTAGGGTTTACCTTCCACATTGGACATCCATAGAACCCTAACCCAGCATTTTCTCCCCTTCGACAAATCTTACGCACAGCAGCGATCCCGTGTTCACACTTTATCCTTCCATGGTTCACAGTCCACCCAGAGGAAGCCCCACTCGAAACTCCATCAGACTTCATCACTTCGAAATTCGAAATTCGAAGATGGAGCTTTGCAGAAGATGAGCAAAAAAAATTTCAAACCCAGATCTGGGCTGTGAAGACTGACGATGAAGATGAAGGAAGGAGATGGAGATGAAGGAAAGAGACAAGAGTTAATTTTAGGTAAAATGGTTGTTAATGAAATAAGTGAAGGAGGGAAAACTTTGCTGACATGGCAGTTTTTTAACTCATAATCTGACCTGGCAAAGCAAGAGAGCAAAGACCACGTGCCTGGCCTGCCAACACAGCTTTCCGGCGAGTCAAAAATTCACTAACTCGGTGGCGTGTTACTGAATCCAACAAGGGGTCAAAGTTCGTATTATTAAGAATCAAATCGAAAGTTCGTATTATTAAGTCTTATATGGCCCAAAGTTCGTATTATTAGAATCCAATTACCCTACTATATAAGTAATATTCTCTCCGTTATAAAAAAATTGATGTCATTAGATTCGTTATAAAAAATAGTTTTCGTGTACTGTCATCTAGGAATAATGATTTATACTATTATAAAAGTATAATATTATATATTTTTTTTTGTAAAAGCCTTATGTTAGAAATTATTGATTAAAGATTGACACTTAATTGACAGTTAAACTAACTTTTTTTATTCCAAAACAATTGTCACTTTCCATTTTCCAATACAAAATTTAATTATTTTAATTTAAATAATTGTTTTAACTTTTTACCTTTTCAATTAATAAAAATTACTCATACTCACATTATCTCACTACCTACATCTTGATATAAAAAAAAGACATTGGAAAATAGTGTTATTTACTTAGGCCCTGTTCTTTTATGCACTATTTTGCGGAATGGTGTGGTGAGGTGTGGTGGAATTGTGGCAGTTATGGTGGAATTGTGGTATGTTATTGGTATGTGGGGTAGGTGAAAAGAGAAGATATAAAAAGTAGAGGAAAAAAGTGAGAAGAGAGGAAAGTAATGATTTGCGTTAAAATGTGGCGGGCTGTGGCAAACTGCGGTAGGCTGTGGCACCGCAGTTTGCCAACCGCAAAAAAGGACAGGGCCTTGTGTGGGTAGTTTTTTTTAGTTAAACCTTAGTATGTGAAAAAAATTGAAATATGTCAACTAATATGGAACAGAGGGAGTATAATAACAAGGAGTTTGTCTTGTAGTTTATGTTCAAATTCAAATTTACCATTTTGTCCTCGAATACAATCGATAACAAACGACTTGCTTTATAGTTTATATTCACACGTGAATTTGTTGTTTTTCCCTCAAATACAATAAATAAGGATCCTAACATTAATTGAAAATTATGTTATTAAACCTATAAATTCGGACGGATAGGTTGAATACATATTGTGTATATATTTGGTGAAGGCCGGGGCACGTCATGTGTATTTCCGGTTGGAAAATTTTGACATTAAAACTACATTTCGTTGTATCTAGATTCAAGTAAAAACTAATAATATAATAATTACAAAACTTGGGTCATATTCTTTTAGAGTGTAAGATAGCTGGAGGATGGGTGTAATAGGATGGAGTGGGTGGATAGAATAATGTTTTGAAATGTAAGTCACTTACTTAAAAATAAGAGTTTTTAAATATATAGTCACATCACTCACAATATTTATTAAATGTATAAAGTTTCAAATATATACTATAAAGGTATGTAAAAAGTATGAATGATGTGAAAAATATGGGATAAAGTAACTAAAAATGTCATGGATAAAATAAATTTATCATATGACAAAAAAACAGGGTCAAACCCGTCCGTGGGAACCATAACTAGTTTAGGGAGAAAGGAGAAGGGTGAAAGATTTATTTATTTATTTATTTTGAGGGGGGATATGAATTGATTATGGACTATTTCACATTAATGATGCGCCGTGGCGGTTGATTATTTGGTTTTCTTTTACTAACTAATTTTTTATCTGCTGTACCCAACGGGTATTAATTATGGTAAAAGAATTAAAATTAGACTGATTGATTACCATTGATATTTACATAAAAATACTACAAATTTCAGGGTAAGACATGATGTATTTTAACAATATTATTATATGTTAAATTAGAGTAAATGATATAATAGAATCCTATAAATGCTAATATCAATTGTATAAAATTATATTTTTATATATAAAATTTTTTGAATTTATGAAAGAATAACAACCTATCTTAGTTATTTAATCTATATATAATAATATTAATTCAAAGGCCACAAGGGAAGTTGCTTCATTAACCAATTTCACGGAGGAGAGCATATAACAGGGGAGAAAGCTATAGGAGGATGTTGTATTTTAGATTTGGTGTTTGGGAGTGGAGACTAGAAAATATCTTTACAATTTGGTTTTTTTTTCTTTTTTTTAACTAAATGACAGTGTGATTAATATTTTTGTAAAAACGTAAATTGTTGTTATTAATATTCTGTGCACTTTTTGTGGTAGATAATTCTGTATAAATAAATTTTTTGTTATTTCAAAGGTAGATAATTATCTTTTTTTATTATAGTTTTCTTGACATTGTTAACATCACGTTGAATATTAAACAATATGGTATGTTATTTGTTCAAATAAACTATTAAGTGATTCTCAATAACAGGGGGAAAAACTAATGACTATTAAATTTTATAATTGTATACAAATGTATTTACTATATTATTACATTATTTTTTCTCACATTTAATATCTGCTTATGTCATTTTTTTATATTTTTATTATATATTTTTATTTTATTTATTCATTTGTTACCTAAACAACACCCCTTTGAAAGAAGGGGCAAAAAACTAGTTTTAATAGTTTGAAAACTTGAGTCTTGTCCTATGGAGTAAAAGATAGTTGAAGAGTGAGAAATGTGAGATATATCGGAGAGATGGATAAGATAATGATTGAGAATATAAGGGATAAAGTGAGTGGATAAGATAATGATTGAAAATGTAAGTCGCATTAGTTACATCATTTAAAGGTATAGTTTACAATTTTTAATAAGGTATTATAAATATGACAAGTTAAACTAGTCACATTATTTGTTAAACATATTAATTTTTTAAATACATATTATGTAAGGTAGATAAAGAAGTACGGATAGTATGAAAAGAGTGGAATAAAGTAACTAAAAGTAGGATAGGTAAAATAAATTTATCATACATCATAAAAAAAATAGGCGATAATCGATCCGTAGGACGGGCGGGATAATTAGTACATTTATAAACATTACATGTATTGCATGCCAAGCAAAACCAGTAAAATATACCTCCTCTATCCCTTTTAATTTATCATTTTAAAAAAATGGAAAAACTAATACAACACATAAGTTTAGGTAAATAAATCAAAATGATTAAAGTTAGCGCTGACAAAATTTCGTCCGACCCGAATTATCCGAATCGTCCGGCCCGGAGAAAATCGGATCTGAATATATATTCTTCGTCCGAATTTGATATTGAGCTAATATTCAGACATAAAATATTCCTTTTTTCTATTGCCCCAACTCGATTTTTGCTTCGTCCGAATTGTTTGACCCGGTTCGACCTGAAATAAAACCGGGTTCGGACATGAATTTCTCGTCCGAATTTTAACATTGTATGAATTTGTCCACCCAAATTTGCCTGAACCTAATTTTTACCCGCGCTAATTAAAGTATCCAAAATTATGATTCCAAAACTATTTATTAATTAAGGATAAAAATAATAAAATTATTATTGAAAATATAAACATATCAAATAATAAAGGTAAAAAAATGAATTAGATGGACAAATATAAATAAGACAGAATGAGTGAAATGACTCCTTAAAATTGTTTGAGGGGAAAACAAGGGGTGGTTGAATGCCAACTCGAAGGTCCAAACTTGTGGGATAAGAATAAAATTAGAAGTGGGGCCACCAAATACTACTAGTAACAACTTTCTCATTGGGCGCCCCCAGTGATAGCCGAAACCAAAAACCACAAACAAGAAACCAGTGTGTGGTTTTTTCATGTTCAGTCTCCACGTTTCTCTCTTTCTTTTCCCGAAAATTCGGGGTTCTGCTGATGCAGGCCCCACTCCTGTATGTGGCGATTCAACCAAACTTCTTAGCACCCACGTCCTAACCACGCGCCCCTTCTCCTTGCCCTTCATTTACCTTCTCTTGATCCACGTGGTCTCCATGCTCCAAGCCACCACTTTTGGAGTTTTGGTACAAAAACAAATATGATTAACTTAAAATTATAAACTCATAAAAATACTTAACAAAAGTTATTTTGAATAAATAAAATTAGTTAAAATTAATACTTAACAAAAGTTATTTTGAATAAATAAAATTTATCTTACTTGAAGTTTGATGTCATAATTTCTATATACTCCACCTTTTGTAAAATAATTTTTACCATACCTCACATAATATGTAAGTGGTTTTTACCTAATGACAGGGCCGCAAGTGCACGGTGTACGTAGTAGCACGTCAAGGTCGATCTCACAGGGACTCAATTAGAAGCACAAAAAACTAATCTATCGCGATTGCTAAGCTAATCAGGATTTGGGTTTTGGTAATGGTTTAACAATTAAATAAAACTAATAAAGCAGGAAAATTCAATCAAAGAATCTATCCAGAGAGAAAGATTTCTAGGGAGATGCTAACATAACAACGAGCTCGATTACTAAAACTTAGCCTGCACAATCATACATTCAAGAATGAATCAAGAATCGATAACCTCTGAATTCTATCGCCCTTTCGATGCTAAATAGAATTATCCTGACTAACCTAGTCAACAACTTTCGTATGCCTTTCAGGTTAAATAGAATTGAAGGTCTCAAAAGGTCAGGTTATTTAATGATTCCCTAATTCACTACTCCTTTTTCAACTTTCGCAAACCTAAGTAGAAAGGTTGGTAGTCAGATTACCCTAATTCACCTTTCAGTACTTCTTAGGTTAATCTCAAACTTACAAATATCCAAGGCCTTAAGAATACTCATAAACATGGAAAACACAACCTTCTATTGAATCTAATCAAGAATTCATGCACAAACTAATAATATTAAATCAAACTACATTGTTTCGGGTTGCAAAACCCTAGAATTCAAAGAAACTACTCACTCATATTCAATGAAAACACGACACAAGTTCCAAACATCATAATTAATTCTTAAAACTAAGAAGGAAATCGAAAAGAAAGAATAGAATTGCGAAGAATACAACCCGTCGAGCCTTTCGATCCCGGGGTGAAACCTTCTCATGACGCCGCCCTTTCCTTTGCGAATCTTGATCTTGGTTTCTCTTGAATCGATTCGGTCTTGAATCTTGATGGTGGGGGATAGGAGTAGAATGGAAGTATTAGGGCTCTCTTTTCTCTCCTTAACGGCCAAAGAATGAAGGAAAACTGATAGAAAGTGACTTGAATTTTCATTTTTCATTTTCATTTTTTTATTGGTGATTGTCATAACTAAGTAAATCCTAATCATCAATTTAGTCTAAATTAATATCATGTACTTATTTTATTATTTTTATTTGAATTTTTTTATGATGTTCCAATTTAGGTTGTTTTTATTGTGAAAGAACTTCGTTCAGTTCAAATAAATTAATTTGATTAATATTTTTCTTTAAAAAAGTCAATTTTAATTTAAATGATCATTCTATGATTAACTATTTAATAAGTAATATTTTATAAAGAAACTAAAATGAAAATAATCTAACGTGTGGTAGACTAAATTTATTACTAAGAATTTTTGGACGTCAATAATAACAATTTTGTGGATATTAGACACTAATAATATCGATTATTTTCTTGGTCACTGAAGTATCAACTATCAACCTATTTACCACCAACAGTACACCACCAATTTGGTAAGGTTTTGACTCATGGAAAGATGATGTGGCTTCATAATGAGTGACGTGGAAGGCGAAACTTGTGTAGAAAATGTTGACGTGGACACTAATCTGCCTTCCACATCACACAATTTGGAGCCACACCATTTTTTCCAATAAAGTAAAACCATACAACTCGTTGGTGTACTATTCGGGGAAAATAGGTCAATAATTGGTACTGTCAGTCTCTAAGAAAATAATTTGTGTTATTAATGTTCAATACCGCTAAAGTTGGTATTGTTAACGTCCAAAAATCCTATTACTAACTATTGACTCCCTCTGTTCCATACTAGTTGTCCCAATATATATCCTTCTTTAACTAAAAGTTTTTCATAGCATATTTAATCAAAATATTACAACATTATGTTATTATGATAATAGTTTTTGTTATGAATCTAATGACAATACTTTCTTATACTAGAACATCGCATAAGTTGAGAAATTAATGACATCAAAGGACAATTAATGTAGAACAGAGAGAGTAATTATAATAATTATCTAATGTCGACAATGAACATAATTACTCCCTTCGTCCCTGTTGATTTATTTTCCTAGGTAACTTTCTGATTCCTAATTATTTTTTATTTTAAATTTCCATTATAACATTTACCAAATTCACATGTATATTCTTTAACATTAATAATTAAATTTTATGACTTTAAATAATTTTATAATTTTCTTCCAAATTATATATATTAGTTATAATTTTTCCAATTTTTTTTAAAATTAATGGCAAATAAATACTCTCTCTATTCTGTATTAATTACATTGTCACTAATTTGGCTGTCACGTTCAACTTATTAGGAGGCACGGAGAGATTAGAATTACTCTTGGAAGTCCGGTGTGGAAGACCTAAAAAGTCAATTAGAGAAGTGATTAGAGCAGATATGAAACTTATAAGCTTAGAGGAGCACATGACACTAGATAGGAAATTTTGGTGAGCTAGGACGGAAGTAGTAAAGTGAGACTAGCTAGCGAGGCAATGTGATCAGTCTTGGTTTGTTGACATGTGTCCTCTTTAATTGATGTTGTGATCTAAGAACGTGCAACTCTCACTCACCTACATGAAGCCCACATGTGTGTACTCCCTTTCTAATTCCGCAAGGATCTTTCTGTTCTTAGTTTGCCTCCTTCCTTTTCATAGGTGTTTTTTTCGTTTGAGTTTCTTTTAGTGTTTCAACTGTTTTTTTAAAAGTTGTTTTCCGAAAGGTTTTCATTGGATATGCATAATCAACCTCTTCACGGATACTGATTCATGGGGGGAAAGACTGCCTACATCTAGATCCCTTAGCCCGCATACAATCGCGTTGCACCTGAGAGTTTGTTGTTGTTGGTCTTCATTGTCAATCTTCGATAGATAATTTCTTATACAATATTTTATTAATAATTGTCATATTATACTTTTAGGATATTAATGATAGTCACTTGATATAACAAGTCATCGTATATATTGATAAATTTATGATAAAAAATTTAAATTCTAACAGTACAGTTTCTAAAGACGACACTTAATTTAGAACGGACGGACTAATTAAGACTAATGGCCTATTGAGTTCGGGGATTTTGAACTATCTTAAAATGTCAAAAATAACACCGTAAACTTTTTTTTCTTTCCGATTTTGCTGCTTACGTATTTTAACATGTCGAAAATAACATTTTGTTTACTTTTTACCGGTTAGAGAGGTTATTTGTATTATTCTTTTATTTTTAATTCTTGTATTACTATAACTATAACTCCATTCCCACCTCCTTATTCCTTGTCTTACATTTTTATTTCCTTTGTCATGGTGAAATTAAAATAAAATAAAGGAATAATAAGGTTGTAACTGTATTAATAACAAAAATATATACATATAATGCCTCAAATTGATTAAAAGTTTCATAGTGTTATTTTTGACATTACATAATTTAGTGATAAAATAAAATTAAAAAATAAATCTACAATCCTATTTTTGACTTTTTAAATATTTGGGTGGTAATTTTATGGTTAATTGTTCTCTAGTGTTGCGCTTAAGATTGAAGTTAAAATGAGATGCTTTTTTTACAACTAGGTGTTGCGGTGTTGCCATCAATCAACTTGGTTTGACCAAGTATTTATTTTTGATTAAAATTTGGTAAAAGCAAGTAGATTTGCTGTTGCTGTTAATTAACATAAGTAGTCGGTGGACTTCAATGTAGATTAACCCAAAACAATGAGGTGGTTAACTCAGACAGAACTTGGTTAACATGAACTTATTATGGATTAACTGTCCATTGTAGGTTAACCCAGATCAATGAGGTGATTAACCCAAAATACAGTAGGTTAACATGAACTTGTTCTGAGTTAACCGTCCATGGTGTCTATGTTGAGTGCTTTATGTTAGCATCATTATCCATATGATGTATCTTCATAACCCTAAATCATAATTTATGTAGTTTTTATTTTATTAATTACTAATTTCAGTATACAAACCTTATGTTGGAACTATGCGTTAGGAGTACGTGCAGTTCATTGTAGTTAACCCAGAACAATGATATGATTAACCAAAAATACAGTAGGTTAACAAGTTGAACGAATATGGTAACTACAAACACAATTTCAATTGTTAAATATTCATTTTCCATCATTACACCTATGCATATAGGTTAGACTCTACTAAAAAACACCGAAATATAACTATTTTTTGGTCAAATGTGAATTTGATTGATGGCAACACCAAGTTGTAAAGAAATATCATCATTGTAAATAAATCTTAAATCTAACACCACAAAGCAATTAATCCGTAATTTTATCGCTCAACTGATGAGCTATTTCCTCCCTTTTAACGTGGTGCTTAGTGCTTACACATGAAAACCCCCACAGCACAGCAAGTAGCAACACCAGAAAGTTCCGTACAATCATAAATTAATTGGAAAGTGAAAGACACGAGACGAAAAGTAGAGTGAAGTTCACTGTTCTCAGGTCATCTATACCCACAAATTAAAAATAAAAAAAATAAAGTGGATAAACAAACAAGAATTCCACATTGATTATTGATTATGCAGCTCCCCTTTGCCAGATTGAGAAAGACAATACTGATAACAAAAAGAAAAGCGGTTTTCCAATTCTCCCTCATAACCCCTGGTTTACCAGTTTTCTTGGAAACAACTGCGCCCCCTATGGGGAATGAGTATGACCCCACTTCCCCTAAACAGCTGCCCAGTGGGTACTCGCCACTCAACCACAGCAACTTAGAAACATATTTTTGATGGTCTCCATTTAAATAGCGTATCCCACTCCCAGCCTCACCCCCCTCCATTCAAACTTCCTTGTAACTTTCAACTTCAAATTTAGGCAAAATGCGTATGAGTTGCAATGGGTGCAGAGTTTTACGAAAAGGATGCAGTGAGAATTGCAGCATTAGGCCGTGTCTTGAGTGGATCAAGTCCCCTGAATCTCAAGCCAATGCCACCGTCTTCCTTGCTAAGTTCTACGGCCGTGCTGGACTTGTTAACCTCATCAACGCTGGCCCCCAACACCTCCGTCCTGGTTAGTTAGTCTCTTTACTCTTTACAAATTAGTAATAAATTAATGTCAGTTAACCCAGGGGAGCTAATTGAGATTATATTTGTTGTGCAGCAATATTCAGGTCACTTTTGTACGAGGCATGTGGGCGGATGGTGAACCCAATATACGGATCAGTGGGCCTTCTATGGTCGGGACAATGGCAGCACTGCCAGACTGCCGTCGAAGCAGTCTTGAAAGGCGAAGCCATCACACCCATTTCCCCGGACTTAGCTGCCAAGGCTCCCCAGGTCAAGGGCTACGACATTCGCCACGTCACCAAGGATCAAAACTCTCCGTCTAGCTCCGCCGAATCCACCCGGCTTAAGCCCACCCGTACCCGCTTCAAGCGCTCCATGGTGGCCAAGTCCAGACACGTACAGGCCTCCGGAGCAGCGATGTTGATGACGTCAGCTGTCCCCGAGTTGACCCGCCATGACCCTGCTGAGTTCAACGGCTCCACCACCAGTCACGACTCGTCGGCGAGTTATCCCGACGAGACCACAACGGGTGCCAGCATGGTGTCAGTTGAAACTGCTTATGCTGACGTCGAGGGAAAAGGAAATGACGCAAATGGAGATGGTGAACTGGAGTTGGAGCTAACTCTCGGGTTCGGATTCGGGTATGGACATGCCCAGACCTCCGGTCATTTGAGACAAAGGTCTACTTCAGCGGGTCAGATCCACCTGCCACTTGTTTAACTTTCAACACAAAAATTAGAGAATTGTCCCTTTTTTTTTTTATTACTCCCCCTAGATGGCTGGATTACAGTTTTGTTGTACAAAAATGATATTTTCTTTTCTTTTGGTGCAATTGTATATACAAATATTGAGTATATACTACATATGCCAGTATATGTTTACGGGAAGTTCGGACGTAATGGACCCTGACTACGCCAAAGTCCCCAATCCATTGAAAAATCCCAAAAATTTCTCAGAAGCGGTGGTTATTTTGCTAAATAAGTTAAAAGATTAATGTTTTGAAAATTCTATCATAGTTGAAAAAAATTTCAACTATGAAAGTTGAGAAATGTCATCCCTTGATTAGACTGGAATGAATCTTAACTCTTAAAATTTGGTAACTGGTGACTTGTTTATCCAGTCATCCTTTTCCCGAACGAATTTAGGAATCACGTATATTTATGGAATCTTCTCTTATTTTCTCTCTCTGCAAAAATCAATGGCCTCCATTTACCCCTCCTTGTTCAACTAAGACCAAAGGATAATTTGACATCGTCAAGCATTTTACTTCTAATAGGATGTCTTTGAAGAGTTGCATTAAGCGTTTCTTGATATTGATTGTGTGATTGGCGTCATTTGTACTGTGTCGAGTAAATTGAGTGACGGTAACAAATTAGTTTGGCTCTAATGGCAAGTTGTTATCGTTGATGGGAATTTGTGGAGCTCTATAGTGATAAGTGATTCGATTCAATGGTTCCAAATGGTGATGGTTATAAGATTTTAGAACTACCATCATCTCTTGCTCATGGGAAGATTGAGGAAATTAATCTAATTCACATATCTTTGTTTTGCAAAATTATTGTCAGATGATTAAAATCAATCCTTCGAACACAATAGATTAACAAATTGTGTGATGAAGTACAAAGACTAACCAAATTCTGTCAATTTTGGGCTTTCTCACCCACTAGGCCACTACTATCTCTTGATTCCAACCCAAAAGAGAAATGGACACTTAATAAAGATGTCATGGCCTTTAGCTACAATTATCCATTCAATTGTAAGTCTAAATAAATTGAAGACAAATTACCCAACAAGACCCCAATGTCATGGATTTCAACGAAACTTGTAAGAAATTAAGGAAATCATGCCGAATGGTGAACATCAAAATAGCTAAACAAGATTAGTAGAGTTGAGAAAAACATAAGGATTTTTGCAGATGTTGGAATGATTGAAAATTCATGGAAGACACTGGTAGATATTTCAGTGGGAGAAAGCAGCCGAAAAGATCGGAAGATGAAGGAGGAAGCCGAGGAGGGGGCTGGGCTTATGTGAGTAGAGAGAAATAGATTTTGTAGGCAGTAACCGTCTATAACAAGTTTTTCCTTATTAATTTAATCTTCTAAGATATTTAACTTTAAATCCAACGGGTGGTTATCAGTTTCAAGTTGATTAATTTTTTATTTTTATTTTTATAGAGGGGTTGGTTGATGGAAAATTTTAGGGAAAATGATCCATTTTTTTCAAGTTGATTAATTGTTTTTCCATGTTTAGATGTATTAAGGTTTGGGGAAAAGTTTTAGAGTGGATCCACAATTCCCCACATTTTCGTATGGAGCTTGTTTTAAAATATGAGAGAGGGCAAATTGCAAAATATTCATGCACAACCTAGGAAAGTTAAAAGAAATAATAAGGATAATTTGGACATTTTACATATTTTTTGTTGAATGTAATGGCATACTTAACTATTTTTCATCTTTGTTTCTCTCCCTTTTTGTCTCACACAGGAGGATTAGTGGGGTTGTTATGGTTTTAAAAGATCTTTCCTTGCCCTTGTGTATTAGCTTTACCCATGGTTTTATGGGGTGAATTTGGGTTTGGACCACTACAGGTGCGTTCTCGTCGCCCCCCCGTCCGGTCAAGGTGAGGCACATCTCGGGTCGTGAGTCCTTCCTATATTCTTTGTATTTAATTTCGAGTTATTTTTCCTAGTTGACGTTGTCAAAGTCAGGTTATTGTTCAACATTCAATGACTTGCTCATTAAACGTTCTTGTTTTTTCTCCGACACTTCCTCAATTTCCCCCTCCTTTTAGTTGCGGTTACTCAGAAAAACTACTTTCTCCACCATAAATAAAATGAGATACATTCCTTTTGTCATATACTACATCCTTATTGCTCTTCTCCTCTCATATTGTTTCTAGACAATTGCTACTGAATCTTATGTCTAACACTCTATTTGATTTATTTGCCAAATATAAATATGCCAAGCTTATCTGGGATACTCTTGAGAAAAAAATATGGTGCATATGACGCAGGGGAAAGAAAGTATGTCATTGGGGAATGGCTGAAATTCCATATTGTTGATGACAAACTAGTGATGGAGCTGGTTCATATCTATGAGAACCTATGTGTTGAAGTCTTGAACGAAGACATGAAGATGCGAGATTCTACAGACCAATGTCTTGATTGAAAATTTTCTTCCCTCCTAGAGTGAATACCGCAACCAGCTAAAACACAAGAAGAAGGACCTAACTCTGCATGAACTGATCAGCCACATGAGGACCGAAGAGGCCACCATCTCAAAGATAAGATAAGTTCACTTTCTTTACGTTCTTCTAATGCTAACCTAGTTGAACATGTTGTGCCTTCAAACAAAAACAGGTTTAAGACTTGGAATAAAAGCCAAAAGCAAGCGTTTGCCAAAAACAATCCCCCGGTGAATAAAACAGGCTATAAAATCCATAATTCCAAGGTGCTCTGCAATCTCTGTGGCAAGCCGGGCCATAAGGCTTACCAATGCAATCAAAGGAAAGGTTCCTCGCAGTCAAGTCAGAGACAACCATCTAGCCAACCTGCTGCACAAACCAACTTGGCCGAAGACAGTGAGATCATATGTACTTGACCACCCTGGAGGCCAACTTAGTCACTAATCCTACAGAGTGGATTCTGGATGGTGGAACTTCAAGACATTTCTGTGCCAACAAAGAGTTGGTGTATGACTTTGAAGATATTCTTGATGGCCAACATGTTTACATGGCCCACAATTGGAATCTTGGGTAAAGGAAATGTCCCCAGTGAATAAAACAGGCTACAAAAACCATAATTCCAAGGTGCTCTACTATGTTTGTGGTAAGCCAGACCATAAGGCTTACCAATGCAATTAAAGGAAAGATTCCTCGCCGTCAATTCAGAGACAACCATCTAGCCAACCTACTGCACAAACCAACTTGGCCGAAGACAATGAGATCATATGTGCTTGACCACCCTGGAGGCCAACTTAGTCACTAATCCTATAGAGCGGTGATAAATGATTATATTATAGTATTTTGTAGGGCTCAAACATGTATTTTCCATGCTTTTATTACATTAAATCCCACGCTTTTATACCAAATTCTATGATATTCTTCACTTGGTCGAGAATTGGTATCTTTTGCAGAACTTGATGAAAATTCCATAAGAACCAAGAAAAGTGAGGAAGAATTGGAAGAAATTAAGAAGAAAAGAGAGAGAGAATTGGAAGTAAAGAAGAGAAGAGGAAATAGGCCCAAAGATTAAGGAGAAGCACGACCCAACTCCATTGCCTCGACCCAAAACACACCAAGGCAACACCCCCTGCCAACGTTAATGACCCCCACCAACGTGCCTCTCCCCCTCACCAGCGCCCAAGGTAGGGAGTCTAGATTGAAGGTAAAATTGAGGCGCTGGTGGTGCCTCAGTAGACGCTACCAGCGTCTCACCTATTCTTATAAAAAGAAAGTTCCGCCGCACACTTTAGGATCGATTTATTCATTGTATGATTCCACAAAACTTTAGTATTAGGTTTTCTTTAGTTTTTCCATTCTTTGGGGAGCCGCCCTATTAGATTAGGAACAAAAGAGGAGAAGAAGGAGATCGAATCGAGTGACACGAAGAGATCGAATTCGACGACTCAGATGTTTGGTTTATTCTCTATTTTATTATATTTCGTAATTTAGTTTTCGTATTTGTTTTCCCAGTTTTTATTATCGTGAGTAGCTAAATCCCTCGTTTAGGGGATAAACTCGACGTTTCTTGATTGATTTATGATGTGTGATTTCAGTTTTAGGTTTCACTACAGTTGTTTAATCTTCTTGTTATGTATGTCATAGTAATTGATTAGCTACCTCTTACTTGGTTTAGATTCTTAATATCAGAGCGAAAGATTGTATTTTGAATTGGAAAGACGAAGATTGAATAGACGCATAAAATAGTTAGAAATAATGGGTTCACGCTTAGGTCAAGTTATAATCGGTTCTTATCTTTGATTAGATTAAATAGCCACGAAAATAAGTGTTTAGTTTTAATCACTGCAACTCACTTCGGATCGAAAGATTGCTGTGACTATGATAGGCCCTAGAAGGATTATAGACCCCGACACTACCAATACTATCTTGAACTGGAATCACTTCTTGATTGATTGATTAACTAGAGTTGACTCTCCTAAACTCCCCTAATTATCTAATAAAACCCACAAAGATTTTATCTTTCTTGTTTATTTTCTTAAATTTCTCTTATTCACTCAACCTGAAAGAACCCTAGAGGGGGGAGGGGGTGTGAATAGGATTATGAAAATTTCTGCACAAACACTCACTGGTAAAGGACATTATGGTCTTAATCTTTTCAGATTAAGATTCAACTTTAGATAGACCAAAGTAGACTGAAATAAAGGCAATAAAAAGATAACTGAATAATCTCCTTTATTTCGTAGGAACAGAATGCAGAATGAATATGAAAATTTCCTAAGGTAAACGTCCTTAGGTTTACAGTCGAACAGAGTGCCTTGTAGAGGGCACTTCGAAAATGGTTTCTGAGTAAACACACACACCAAACACTGTTTTGGTGCAAACACCAATCGAACCTAAGTCCGTCTAGGATTCGATTACACTCAATCACTAATCTCACACAAAGCTTCTTCTCACAACACAAAGAAGAAAACTTTAGAACAAGAAAAACACTCTCTGTTTTTCTCACACCCGATTACTTTCGTGGAATTGTTAATCTTCTTCAATCTTGAAGATTTCTATTTATAAGTGGATTGAATCAGCAGCAAGAGATGTTGGGATTGTTTTCTTCCTGATTCTTTCCTTCTTCGTGATTTGCCTTGCCTTCCAATTTTCTTGTGATCTACTTTCCATCTTGCGAGATTTCCAGAAATTTGCAATCTTGTCTTCTTTCCAAATTCTTGATCAACCTCATGTTTCCTAATTAACAAGTTGCATATAAATTACAACCGATATTGTGCACTTTAAACAAATCAATTATTACTTGTCAATCAAGTGCACATGTTAGTTTAGTTGACAGAAATAAAAATGTACATATATTAATCACCAGTGTCTCCAAAACAAGAAAATCATTTTAAATATTACACAATGAAGAACTTCAAATCAAATATTGATAATAGTCAGCCTAAATGCATTTGTTTTCAACTAATATGCCTAATTGAGTATAACATCTAAAGTATTTGCCATAAACTATATTGTACTCTAAAAAATTTGAGTTTGAAGATGAATGAGTAGTATCTCATTGAGAAGCCCATGCCAAAGACATTCGCACCAGTAGTATATCATTGAGAAGCCCATGCCAAATACATTCGCACCAGATCGATATTAATTAGGAATTTTAGAAGTCTCACTTGTAACACAATTAAAAGACAACGAATAAAACATAAGACAAAATTAAAAAAACAATTGAAAGCCTTCAAGTACGAAAAAAGAATGTTAGGTGATTTAACCATGCGTAACAGTTATTGAATTACTAAAGCCTAATTACTATCTAGACAACGATCTTGGTTCAAGAATTAAGACTACTCTATATATAAATGACTAGAGCTGTTGAAGAATCAAAGAATCACTAGCATACAACAAAAAGAATTCATTAATCATAGACATCCTCATTGTATGACTAGCAGACTAAATAGTTGATTGTGGATAAGATCATTTAGTGTTTATTTCAATATGACAAGGTTTTGAAAAACAATGGTATCTCAAGAATATAAACTCATAATATTATTGATCATTAAATAATCTTTAAAGGTGCACTTAGGTAATATATAATTGACATGATTGATAGGAACATGTATTTGACCCATACGATGCAAGTATACAATGAGCAGATTCAATTTAAGAGAGCACATAAGTTTATTAAAGAACTCACCTTCTTCTACAATCCAGAAACATGTACGTCTCGTCCTTATCAAGGGCTTGTATGTATCTCTATGATTCAGGAACTTTAGAATTTAAAAAAAAACAACCATCACAGTCTGGAACAGATTAGATAAACATTATAATTGGGACAAGGCCCAAGAACTAGAGTAAAATGGTTCCTTTGCAACACCTGTTGTTGTTTTTCCAAGTTTGGAACAAAACAATAGGAATAGCAACCAAACTGCAAGCCAAAATAATGGAGGAAAAACATTCCAAGTAAAGCCATCCATTACGTGTGAGAGTTGCAACAGTAGCCTCTATATTGTTAAAATAGCTTGGAATAGAAAACTTGGAAATAATACAAGAAAATAACATCGGAAGAAAATTGCAGTATGACATCAATTGCTCATAATGATCCTAGAAAAACATAAATTTAGCCTAACTGACTGCTATGCCTATATTAATATCATTCATGCCAGAAACAAAGGCTAGCATCCAAGCTTAATAGTGAAGATGTAATACATCATATCCGCATAATAGCAAAATGTTTCCAAAAGTTGCCTAAAATTCAATACATAACAAAGACAGTAAATTGCTCTATAACAATTAGGAATCATTTATCCCATTTTACTCATATCTCATACGGTATGCTTTCAATATAATGTCATATACAGGGGCTAGTGTAAGTACTTTGATGAATCTAGATAACATCATAATTCAAAAAGATTCATAACTCCTAATTTGAGCATATTCATATGACAAATATGTTTCCCAATGCATCTTCAAAGATGCTATACATAGTTGTGTGGACATTTTTTCTCATCGTTTAGATTTCGAACGCCCGCGAGACGGGGGATTTGTGTTGGGGTTTACTTTTAAAACTCTTTAAGTATTATTCACACATTTCATGAATAATAGTTGTAATATTACTTTCCATTTACTTGATGCATCCCGTGAATCATTAAACTAACCTCTTAAGAGTGAACATCCACTTGTTCCAACTCCTTTAAGATTCATTCAAATTGTTCACAAGACGTTAGGCTCAAAGAAAAGCAAATTAGGTGACCATTATTTAGAAATATATAAATTCACATTAAAGTTGCATTGGTACATTGTAAAACCATGTTAAACATAGTTTAGGCATTCCCGATGTGTTTTAGTTCGAAAAGGAGTCACCACCCGACTTTTTAAGTGAAAAACCAAGAAAACCTGGAAAAGAAAACAAGAAAGACTCCGCCTACGAAATCAAGAAATGGATTCAGGGGTAAGGTTAAGAACTCAAAAGGTAGGAACCTTTTGAGTTGCCTCTTACAAAAGGAAAGATTCTACTAAAATTTATAAAGGTTGGAACCTTTTGAGTTCGCCTCGGGAAAATCCGTTGGGCATCATCAACATCGGGAAAATCTGATCCGCCTCGGGAAAATATGTTGGGCATATCAGCATCGGAAACATCCGATCCGCCTCGGGAAAATCCGTTAGGCATCATCGACACTGGGAAAGACTAGGACATCGAAAAAAACAAAGGAGAAGGGGAGTTCGGATCAACTGCGTGTTTAGTCCCATTTTTGGGCCTAAATATCGTCTTTGTGCTTGTTCTTTTTGCACGATTCCGAGTCTTTTTCATCGTTTTATTAGCGTTTTAGTTGTTTTGCAGGTTTTCACACTTTTGGAGCAAAAGCAAGGAAAACGGGCTAAATTGAGGCTTTTTAAGGAATCCCGAGCCAAGCCGTGCCTAGAACCGAAGCGGAGCCGACCCGGGCAACCCTTCTCCAATTTTGGTGTTGATCAGTGAGGTAACACCCGCTACAGTCTTTGTAGCGAGCGTTCCAAGCCCTAGAATGAAGACAGGAGAAGGAAACAGGGGTCCGTCGCGCCTGCTACACTTGAGGTAGCGCTTGCTACACGCTTGTTGAGCCCGTTACATAGTTTGTGCCGCCCGCTACGCTGCGCTAGACGCTGATCATATTAGCTGGCCAGAGGGACTTCGCCCCCGCGATTGGGCAGCTCGCGCCCGCGACCCTGCGTAGCCTGAATTACCTGGCACAGTTTTCTCACCTGTCGCCCTCGCCACCTTGGAGGTCGAGGTCGCGCCCGCAACCTGTATGTTTCTGCGCGTATTGTTGGCCTTGAACGACAGCGTTTTGGGCAACTATTTTGCCTTGCATTTAAACTCCAAATGAAGATTTTGTGTTTATCAAGTAGACATCTAATTTTAGGTTCAGCTCTCACCTTAGTTAGAGAGAGATTAGGGTTTGATTAGTGAGAGATTAACTTGGATTAATTTAGTGTTTTGTTGAATTATGGATTGCACTCAAGATTTGAGGATTTAATCAATTGAGAGATTGTTGGATCATCATTTCCCTTGCTCTTCCTTGTTCATTTCTAACTTTTGATAAGTTTTCTCCTCCCTAAACTCTTTAATTAATTGCTTTGCTAATTACTTTACTTGCTCTTTAATTGCTTTGATTGTATTTTGGTTGTTGGTTGTTAGAAATCATGCTTAGGATTGGTTTTGATGTTGTTAGCTTAGTTTTAATGATGATTAGTGGCTAGAAACCCCATGGGTTAGGGGGTAATTAAGGGTGTGAATGGGTGATTAGGCTTGGGTTATCAATTTTAGTGGGTAATTAGTTGGGAAATCAATTTCCCACTCCTATCCTTCCCTCAAGTGGAATGTATTTGGGTCGGAAAGCTCCCGAATACATCCAACGCTTGTGTTGGAAGGTTGGAGTTGGGATAGTTAATGCTCACCCACGAAAGTGGAAGGAGGTTAACTAGAGAATTTCGTTTCATTAACCCTCCGGGTCCGTGGTGGACTTTGGGGAAGTTAATCCGGACCATCCTCGAGAGTGGAAGCTCGGTGGGTATTTTCTAATGGAATTGCCACTTGATTCTCCCTCCTTATTGCTCTCTTGTTGCAAAACCCATGTCCTTATTCCCATTTGCATCCCAAAAAGCCTCCGAAGCCCATTTTCTTACCTTGACCGACCTTAGTTTTATTTGTTGTGTTGTGATCCCCTTTTCGACCAATTTCCTACCTTAACGATCTCGATCCCGACCTAGACCTAATTGCTATAGCCAAGGCCCCTCGGTCCCTGAGAAGAACGATAAAATCGGTTGGTACAATCCACATGTACACAAAATGGCGCCGTTGCCGGGGAGCCAGCGCCCCTAGTTTTAGTTTCTTGGTTATAGGTTGTTTTGAGATTGCTTTCACGCTAGAAATTAGTTTGTCCCAATCCTAATGAATTTGATGTTTCTATTGGTTCTTGTTGGTGCATGTAGGTTCGCCTTAATGTCCTATCAAGCATCGTTGGAGGCTTCGAGTCCTAATGGGTGAAGTTCCAGCTAATTCACCCTGTACCCTTCTATCATATGCCGTTCCATCTTCGGGTACGGGAGGTAACCCTATCACTTTACCACCACTACAACCAGACGCGGTATTTGAGTTCAAGCCGTGTCTACTTGATGTTTTTGAAAGTAACCCATTTCATGGAGATATTTCCGAGAGTCCTATCTCTTATATGGAGAGATTTGAAAAGCATATCAATTTCATGCATATGCCTGGGATATCTTCGGAGTATTTAAAGTTGAAGTTCTTTCCTCTAACTCTAAAGGGAAAAGCTGAGATGTGGCTTGACATATGCCCACCTGGATCATATTCTTCATGGGAAGCTCTCAAGAGAGATTTTCTTCAAAGATTCTTCCCGACTGATAAAACATGTAGACTCCGGCAAGATATAATGAGCTTCAAGCAAGAAGCCGGAGAGTCTCTTTTCGAAGCATGGGGGAGATTCAAAAGTCTCCAACGCTAGTGTCCACACCACAATCTACCCAACTGGATGCTACTTCAGCACTTCTATTGTGGACTCTTTGATTCTCTCAAAGAATCAATCGATATCGCATCCGGAGGGACATTTTGAAGAAGACTATGGAGGAGGCTAACAAATTTCTTCATGAGCTCACTCAATATGCTTCCGATTTGGGAGGTAGCAAATCAAGAGGCGAAGGTTCATCTTTGGAGTATGATCCCACTATTAAACTTCTCTTGGCCACCATCTATGAAATGCAAAAAGAAATGGCGAATGAGGAGGCTTATAATCAACTGAGAGTAGTCCAAGAGAAGCAAATCTTTGCATCCACTTCCATCCCAAGTATTCATACTTGCGAGTTTTGCTATGGTCCACACCTCACTCAACATTGTGCAAAAATTCAATAATTGGAGCAAGTGTGTGCCATTCATTCTTCCCACATCAACCAAAATCCTTTTTCCGCAAAAGAGGATTTTGCTCATGACACGACCAACCTTTACCCTTCTATCTCTCAAACCTTTGATCATCACTCATTTATTCAAGAAGAAATCTTTCATCAAACCCAACAAAACATTCCACAACCTCAAATTTCTCAACTACCTCAAGAATCCTCGTTTGAGTTGATGTTGGAGCGAAACATGGATAACCGAGAGGAGGATCAAGCTTATATCCAAAGTCTCGAGCTCGAATTGGCTCAAGCCAATCAACTTCAAATTACACCCATCCAACCCCCTCCTTATCAAGGAGTGGAGGTGAATGCTATTACCTTGCGGAGTGGAAGAGAAGTTGAGGAACCCAAGTCGGTGGAGGAGAGACTTCTTGGAGAAAATAAGGGAGATGTTGAGAATAAATCCGAAGGTGAGGATAAGGAGGTTGAGCAAGTGGTTGATGATAAGAAGGAGGAAGTGGCGGTTGAGGAAGCCAAAGGTATAAAAGAGAAGGCAGAGGAAGAACAAGAAGGAGTTTTGAAAGAAAATGTTTGTGAATGCCCCGAGGAGCGATTTGATCCCCACCAATTGCAAATTCCTCTCCCAAATTGGTTGATTCAACACTTGATTGATGAAGGACATATTGAATCAAAGCTTAATGCTCCAAGTGAGAAACCCTTCTTCATGGGACCTTGTGTTGAAGTCAATATGATAGAGAAAGTTGTTCATGAGCACCAAGTGGAGGTTTACTTTCTTGAAGTGGCACTCGACAATGGGAATGAAAACAGTCATCCCAAGGCCTTATGCCCCGAACCCGAGGTATTTGAAGACGCATTTCAAGATAATCCACTCAAGATTGTTCCATTGAGGAGGGAAATCTCGTTGGATGAAGTTTATATTGAGGGCATAGAGTTTGAGGAGATTGTTCCTAAGAGCTTGAAACTTGAAGAACCGCTTGAGGAAGAGCCTAAGTTACTTCTTTATCCCCATCACCCAATTAAACCACCGGAGGAAAACCTTGTTCTATTTGCGGAGGTGATGAGGAGGTGTTGGAAAAGAAGGAGGAAGCGACATTGGAAGATATTGAAGATATCACTATTTTCTCCCCGCTTATGGTCAACTAAACGATCGGAAGGACGACTTGCTTTGAGGTTGTCCAATGACGGAAGACATTGGAAAGGGAGGAAGAAGAAGCGAGTTTGGTGGAAGAAGTTGAATAAGTTCCTCTCGTGTGCACCACGTCTTTCTAGGATCAAACGGGTATATGGGTTGAGCTAGAGACCTAAAACTAGCGCTTTATGGGAGGCACTCCATAATTTTTGTAATTCTTCTTTCTAATTTCAAGTTTTTCATTTTTCGTAATCTTGTTCCTTTTTCTTTTTCTTTATTTTTCTTGTTAGTTTTATTTAGGTTTTCTATTTTTCTTGTCTTTTTTATTTTATTTATTTCTTTATTTTTGTATTGTTGAGGTATTAGTTCTAGGTTTAAAAGAAAAGAAGAAAACGTTTGAAAAAAAGGGAGAAGGAAAAATGATGTAAAGAAGGAGAAGAAGAGGAGGAGCATGCAAACCACGGTGAAGCTAGTGGAAGTGGAAGTCAACCATGGGAAGCTTCATTAGGGCATCTCAACTCTTAATTCGTGCAAATGACAGTTGACCTTCGAGAACAACAAACTTTACTCCATAGCCAGCACAATTTGTTGGAGAGCCAGCAA
The DNA here is from genome assembly GCA_029582165.1 of Portulaca oleracea. Lineage (NCBI taxonomy): Eukaryota > Viridiplantae > Streptophyta > Magnoliopsida > Caryophyllales > Portulacaceae > Portulaca > Portulaca oleracea. The sequence goes on along the minus strand of CM055873.1, from coordinate 23,612,918 downwards.
GATTTGCTACGTGCCCAGCAATCCAAACTGAACAATGTGCATGCACATGTCCAAAGGCACGAGGAGTACTTCCAACAACAGAACCAGTACTGGCGCGATTGGCGGTATTACTACTACTCCGTTGAGAACCATGCCCCAGCACCGCCGGGGTATACAAACCCCCACTAACCCACCTACTTTCCATATCATCCATTGTTAGGGTTTAGGTTATCTAATTCCTAAACAGACACAGATTAATTGGCGGAATATTATAATAGTTATAAACAATTAATCAAACAACTGCAGAGGCTTTAGTAATTATACCTGATCGCTAATTCCGACTGAAGAAGAGGTTGACCTTCCAGATTCCAATGCTGAAATCCTCTACTGAAAAGTCCACGCAGCACTCCGGGAACCCGATTGCTAGATCAACCTGATCGAGACGAATCTCAATCTAAGATGTATGTAAGATTGTTTCGGGAAACAGAGAATGTTTCCTGAAACTAGAACTGCAAACTAAAAGAGAGAGGAACTCAGGAAATCACCCTAGTATATCTCTAAGAGTCTTAAGCAGTTGATGTGCAATAATCTCTCCCAGAGACCCCTTTATATAGTGTTTAGAAAACCTAAGGAAAAGGTTCAAAAACCCTAAAGGGCCGCATTAAAACAACGACGTCTTTCTGGGCCCAACACGGTCCGTGTTGAAACAACACGGTTCGTGTTGGACTCTAGAAGGTTCAATTATTCAGCCCATGGACACCACGACCCGTGGTGTCTCAACACGGATCGTGTTGGGTCAACGTGTTGAACCCAATTCGGTCCGTGTTGGGCTGATTTCTCACAGAAATCAATTTCCAACTTTTCTAAACGTGATACAATATCATTTAGGTTACATACATTGTTCCATGGCACTGGCTTGTGTGACCCAGTAGGACCAAATAATATAAATGTAATTAAACATATTTAATTACTAATTATAGAGGTCTCCAGCAAGACATATAATTACTATATTACTTTGGTTTAATCTCCGTGTATATCGAACATTGTCGGGACATTCTCAACATCCATATCCTCCCCCGGGAGGATCCGAGCAATAATTTGTAAGTATCCCTGCCCCCACTTTACTTTCTTTATTGATTTGATGTACACTGATAGTGTTAGATAAGTGTGTGTGTGTGTGGGGGGGGGGGGGGGGAGGGGGTGCTTTATAGGGAGGTTTGGGGAAGTGTGTCGCTTAGTTTGGTCTTGTTGGGTTCGTTGTCCCCATGGTTCAGTTGTTTTGCTTCTATTTACTTCATCATTTGTAAGACCGGATAGGAGAGTAGTTCCACCCTCAATTCCCGCCTCAAAGAGTGAGATTCGGGGTCGAGGTTAGCTAGTGTCAATGTAAATGTGTAAATAGTTTGTCTTTAGTTTGTTCTTTAGCTAGTGTCTTGTATATATTTTTGTTTTTGTTCTTTTTCTTTTATATGCATGCGAACACTCATACTTAGGATATTTTTCTTGATTATCTCTAACCCTAAGTGTGATGTTCCTTTGGATCACGGATTGAGCTTGTTTTGAATGAAGACCTCGAGGTAACACTTTTTCGCTCTCTTTTTGATGTATATATTGTTGATCCTTGTTGCATGCTTGATTTTCTTTTTGGGTGGCGAACCCCTTATAGTGTCTGTGTTGAGATTATTTTGTTGTTGGAGCCGTGTGGGCTCGGATCGCCACCACTTGCTTGCGAGTTGTTTTGTATATATGTTTTGTCTGTTTGTAGGTTCTCTACCCTTTCCATGTGACACCCTTCCCACAATGAGGACATTATGGCGTTTTAAGTGGGGGGGGGGGGGATATTTACGTTTCTTGGGTGGATCGCGTAGCATTTTGTTTTTATTTTTCTTAGTTTTTTGCTAAAATTTGAAAAATTTTCGTGAAAATGAAAGAAAAAAGGGAAAAAGGTTGTGAAAAACTCCTAAAGATTTTCTTTTTCTTTGAAGATGCTTTCAGTGACAACTGTGTAGGTAGTTGTCTAATTGGCCGATGTAATCGTTTAGAAGTGGTCAATATGGATAATGATAGGCCTTGGGAAGGATTTCAGCCATGATTTATCTTTATTAGACCTTGAAATGGAATGTGAAAGCAGAGTCCTCTCACTCTTACACACCTCTCAATTGTGATTTTCTTACCCAAAGTTGGATAGTTTGAGTTGTTTAGTGCTCTTGCTCGTCTTAATCAATCAAATAATTAATTACTATCGGTCCTACCGACGAGGGTTGGTATGGGTGGACGACGCTCATGCCCCTTAAGTAAAACGTTTGCGAATGGAGCAACCCGATTTGGTAGGGTAACCCTTTGCGAAGGCCGACCCTAATCCTGAAAAACCGACACCGATGCCCTTAAAATCTTGAAATAAGAGCAAGGCAAAAGAAAGAAAAGAGTGAAGAAAAAGAAAAAAGAAAGCAAAATAAAGAGGAAAGAAAAAGCAAAAGAAAAAGAAAAAGTTGAGAAAGTAGAAGAAAGGAAAAAGAAAGAAAAGAGAAGTTGGAAGAAAAATAAAGAGTGAAGTTAGCTTAGCTAATAATCCCGAGCTTGAGCATGAAAACGACTTTGATTGTCCGACTTAAGTTAGGAAGGCTCGATTAAGGCCCCCCTTGCACTTGTGCACGAGGATTCTTGCTCATCATGTAGTGTAGGGGTTGAAAAACCTCAAGGATTGGCAGTTTTCCAACCAGTGTCCTTGTTTGTTCACTTTTGCTTATTCCATTTGATTGTTGAGGGGGGTTGGGGAACTAAGTGCATGATTGGGATGAGACTATCTTCTTCTCTCTTGTTTTTGCTTTTGGTTTTTCACCTTTTCTTTTCTTCCCTTTTTCTTTCATGGCTTTTGTGGGTAAAGTCGCTACAAACCCTCACGAGACCCACCTCGTCCACCTGGGTTGCCAAGGGGTTTAAAGGGCCTGGTACAAACGCTAAATGAATTCGTTTCCTCCCACGACAGAGGAGTTGGTGTTTAGTTTTTAGTTTGTTTTGTTTGGTTTTGCTCGGGACGAGCAAAAGTTCAAGTGTGGGGGGGTGTTTAGTCCCATTTTTGGGCCTAAATATCGCCTTTTTGCTTGTTATTTTTGCTCGATTCCGAGTCTTTTTCATCGTTTTTATTAGCATTTTTGTTGTTTTGCAGGTTTTCGCACTTTTGGAGCAAAAGCAAGGAAAACAGGCTAAATTCAGGCTTTTTAGGGAATCCCGAGTGATTTCCCGAGCCAAGCCGTGCCGAGAACCGAGGCGGAGCCGACCCAGCAACCCTTCTCCAATTTTGGTGCTGATCAGTGAGGTAACACTCGCTACAGTCTTTGTAGCGGGCGTTACAAGCCTTTGAATGAGGATAGGAGAAGGAAACAGGGGTTTGTCGCACCTGCTACACTTGAGATAGCGCCTGCTACACGCCTGTCGCGCTCACTGCATAGTTTGTGCCGCCCGCTACGCTGCGCCAGATGCTGATCACATTAGCTGGCAAGAGAGACTTTGCCCGCCGACCGGTAGCTCGCGCGACCTGCGTAGCCCGAATTTCTGGCACGCTTTTCACCTCGCTCGCCACTGAGGTCGCGCCCGCGACCTGTATGTTTCTGCGCGTATTGTTGGCCTTGAACGACATCGTTTTGGGCAACTGTTTTGCCTTGTATTTAAACTCCAAATGACGATTTTGTGTTTATCAAGTAGACATCTAGTTTTAGGTTCAGCTCTCACCTTAGTTAGAGAGGGATTAGGGTTTGATTAGTGAGAGATTAGCTTGGATTAATTTAGGGTTTCGTTGGATCGTGGATTGTACTCAAGATTTGAGGATTCAATCAATTGAGAGATTGTTGGATCATCATTTCCCTTGCCCTTCCTTGTTCATTTCCAGCTTTTGATAAGTTTTCTCCTCCTTAAACTCCTTAAGTAATTGCTTTGCTAATTACTTTACTTGCTCTTTAATTGCTTTGATTGTATTTTGATTGTTGGTTGTTAGAAATCATGCTTAGGATTGGTTTTGATGTTGTTAGCTTAGTTTTAATGATGATTAGTATCTAGAAACCCTATGGGTTAGGGGGTAATTAAGGGAGTAAATGGGTGATTAGGCTTGGGTTAGCAATTTTAGTGGGTAATTAGTTAGGAAATCAATTTCCCACTCCTATCCTTCCCTCAAGTGGGATGTATTTGGGTCCGAAAGCTCCCGAATACATCCAACGCTTGTGTTGGAAGGTTGGAGTTGGGATAGTTAATGCGCACCTACGAAAGTGGAAGGATGTTAACTAGGGAATTCCGTTTCATTAACCCTCCGGGTCCGTGGTGGACTTTAATTTGGACTATCCTCGAGAGTGGAAGCTCGGTCAGTATTTTCTAACGGAATCGCCACTTGATTCTCCCTCCTTATTTCTCTCTTGTTGCAAGACCCATGTCCTTATTCCCGTTTGCATCCCGTAAGGCCTCCAAAGCCCATTTTCTTACCTTGACCGACCTTAGTTTTATTTGTTGCGTTGTGATCCCCTTTTCGACTAATTTCCTACTTTAGCGATCTCGATCCCGATGTAGACCTAGTTGCTTTAGCCAAGGCCCCTCGGTCCCTGAGAAGAACGATAAAACCGGTTGATAGAAACCACGTGTACACTGCAATCAATCTACTGTATAGGTAATTCTCTATATCTCCAACCATTATTCAAAATGATCTAACATTCTGCTTTGGTTTTCTGTGCAAGGAACCATCACCGACACCGGGAAAACCTGGATATCATCTTCCAGTTGCCATTAATAGAGCGCTGACATCCACCCTCTAATCGGCAGTAAAAGAGCACCGACATCGTTCACCTTCCGATCACCATTAAAAGAGCATCGTCAGCATCCACCTTCCGGTCGCCATTAAAAGAGCACCGACATCATCCACCTTTCGATCGCCGTTAAAAGAGCACCGATGTTTTCTACCTTCCGGTCACTGTTAAAAGAGTACCGACAACATCTACCTTCCGTTCGTCGTTAAAAGAGCACCGACAACATCCACCTTCCATCCTAGTCCCATATACCTCACCTATAAGTACCCCCTCATCCCTTCACTCACTTCATCTACAATCATCATCAATACTTCTTATCAACTACTTCCATCTACTCTCTCAAATTCTCTCATCAAACTTCCATCCTCCACTATCATCATCATTTTATTATCCATTGTTGGTAATGGCTAAATGTAGCTGTTTTCCTTTTTTAGTCACATTGTTGGTAATGGCTACAATTAGTCGTTTTCCATTTTTAGTCAGTCTTTTTTTGTGGTTCCCCCTTTTTTATCTATTTTTTAGTTCCTGTTTTTGTGGCTGTTGGCTTCCAGTTTCTCTTATAAATTGGAGCCTCTGGAGGTCTGTGTTTATCATCGAATACAATTCTCTTCTCCTCTCTTCTCCTCTCCTCTCCTCTTCCTTTCTGGGCACACAATTTTGCATACTCCATATCCTTGGCCACGAGTGCACGTGTCTCGGGATAATCTGAGTTAACCTTGGGGAGCGACCGGCAATTCCGATTGGCACCGAGGTCGGGCCGTAATCGCTTTCAAGGCAGTGGTTCTTCCACGGCTCAGTTTTCTTGTGTTCTCCACAGCCTTGTTTCGTTTCTTTCCCAGCAGCCTTGATTTTTTCCAACAATTTGAAAGCGATTAATGTCAATGGCTGCTCCTCCTAAAACCCTCGCCGAGATCTACAAAATTGAGCCTTTCGATGGAACCAACTTCAAACGATGGTCCCAAAAGTTATTGCTCTGTCTTGAACAGTTAGAGATTGATTATGTGTTGTCCTCGCCTCATCTTGAAGATCTAGAAGCACCAACACCACCTCCTCAGAACGATCCTGAGCAAACCCCTACTGTTCCAAGAACCCCTGTTGTTCCACTAGATGAGAATGCCAAAAAGAAACTGGAGAAAGACAACAAAGTCGCACGAAGTTATCTTCTCAACAACATCTCGAACCCTCTGTTCGATTTATTCGTCAATTTCAAATCTGCGAGGACTATATGGAACAAGCTCGAGATCAAGTATGACGCTGATGATGCTGGAAAGAAGAAATATGTCGTTGGCAAGTGGTTGCAATTCCAGATTGTAGATGACAAACCTATTCTGGAGCAAGTTCATGTATATGAGAACCTGTGTGCTGAAGTTCTGAATGAAGGGATGAAGATGTGCGAGATATTGTAAGCAAATGTGTTGATTGAGAAGTTTCCACCATCCTGGAGTGACTATAGGAATCATCTCAAGCACAAGAAGAAGGATTTGACCCTTCAAGAATTAATCAGCCACATGAGAACTGAGGAAGCAAATCGTTTGAAAGATAAGATGTCTTCTCTCTCTTTGAATTCTATTAAAGCTAACCTGGTTGAATCTTCTGTTCCTGCTAATAAAGACATGTTCAAAGGAAAGAATAAGAAAGATCAGAAGCAATCCAAGCATCAGAAACAACTGAACAAGCCTAATGCTAAAATCCGTAAGGTAAGGTTCTTCATATGTCCGGTGGCAAACCCGCCACAAGGCATATCGCTGCAATCACCGCAAAAGGAGCAGCTTCAAACCCATCGAAACCCGCCGATGTAATAGTAACTGCTTAACTGATCGAGGAGATCAAGTATTCTCGCAAGAATCTGGAAGCTAATCTCGTGATTAACAACAACGAGTGGATTCTGGACAATGGAGCAACTAGACATTTCTGCACCAACAAGAATCTGATGCATGACTTTGAAGAGGTTCCTGATGGTGAACATGTCTTCATGGCCAATTCTTCCATTGCTGCGATACTGGGTAAAGGGAAAGTTCTTCTTAAATTTACTTCTGGAAAACCTTTATGCTTGAACAATGTGTTGTATGTCCCTTCCCTTCGTAGAAATCTAGTTTCTAGTAGCCTCCTTGATGGTGCTGGTTTTGAGGTGAACCAAAAGGCTGGAAAAATTGTTATCCTTCGTAATGGGGTATTTGTTGGGAATGGGTATCGTAGTGATGGATTATATGTTCTGAATGTTGCTTCTGATGTTAATGGAAATGCTTCTACTTCTGCTTATATTGCTGAATCTGTTAACCTTTGGCATGGTAGACTTGGACATGTGAATTATGCTTCCGTAAACAGACTAAAGAACATGAAATTAATTCCAAATGTTAGCACAGAATGTTGTTCTAAAGGTGATGTTTGTGTTGAGGCGAAATTTGCCAAGAAACCTTTTAAGTCAGTAACTATGAGATCAACTCAGTTGCTTGAGCTTGTTCATTCAGACCTAGTCGACTTTAAGAACACAATGAGCAAAGGAGGAAAGAAATGGTATATTACCTTTATAGATGACTTCTCTAGATATACAAAAGTTTACCTTTTGAGGTCTAAAGACGAAGCTGAAGAAGTGTTCTTAAAATATAAGGCAGAAGTTGAGAATCAACTAGACCGGAAAATCAAGAGGCTTAGGTCTGATAGGGGTGGTGAATATGACTCAACCTCTTTAGCTGTTTTCTGTGAGAAAAATGGTATTATTCAGGAGACTACCGCTCCTTACACCCCTCAACAAAATGGTATAGTAGAGCGTAAGAACCATACCCTTAAGGAAATGATGAATGCTATGCTTTTGAGTTCTGGATTGCTTGATAACATGTGGGGGGAAGTTGTTTTGACTGCCTGTTTTATTCTCAATAGAGTTCCCCATAAAAAGAGGGATCATACCCCATATGAACTTTGGAAAGGATATGCCCCGAATTTGAATTATTTGAAAGTGTGGGGGTGTTTGGCTAAAGTGGCTTTACCTAGTCATAAGCGTACCAACATAGGCCCAAAAACCTTTGATGCTGTTTTTATTGGATATGCTCAAAACAGTGCTGCCTATCGTTTCATGTCTTTGAGTGATTATTTAATTTCTGAATATAGAGATGCTGAATTTTTTGAGCAAGTATTTCCGTTGAAAAAGAATATGCCTAATGTGGTAACTGATGTAGTGTTTGATGTAGTACCTGAAAATGTGAGCTTGCCTGTTGCTAGTTCTAGTACTAGAAATGTGGAAATTGAGCCTAGAAGAAGTAAAAGACAAAGAACTACAACTGATTTTGGACCTGATTTTGTTACTGCTTTCCTAGTTGAAGTTTTTAATCATTATGATGTGGATGCTTTGACTGAGGATTTTGTGACTTTATTTCTAATTGATGAAGATCCAAAAACCTATGCTGAGGCTATTAGGTCTATTGATGCAACCTTTTGGAAGGAAGCCATTAGAAGTGAAATAGATTCCCTAATGTCTAATAAAACTTGGGAATTAACTGATTTGCCTAAGGGTTGTAGACCTATTAGTAGTAAATGGATTTTCAAAAAGAAATTGAGGTCTGACGGTTCAATTGATAAATATAAGGCCAGACTTGTCATTAGAGGTTTTGACCAAAAGAAAGGATAGATTATTTTGACGAAAATAAGCACCATTAGAACTTTGATTGCGTTAGCTGCGATTTTTGATCTTATTGTGCATCAAATGGATGTAAAGACAGCTTTTCTTAATGGTGACTTAGAGGAAGAAATCTATATGACCCAACCTGAGGGTTGTGAAGTACCAGGTCAGGAGGATAAAGTATGCAGATTGAGAAAATCTCTTTATGGCCTAAAGCAAGCTCCTAAACAGTGGTTTGAGAAGTTTGATAGTTCTCTTGTGAAAAATGGATTTGTTGCAAATTTGTCTGATTCTTGTGTCTATTCCAAGATGGTAGGATCAGATTGTGTGCTCATATGCTTATACGTTGATGATATGCTGACCTTTGGTACAAATTTGCTTGTAGTTAATGAAACTAAAATGTTGTTGTCTTCTTTGTATGAAATGAAAGATATGGGTGAAGTTGATGTGATCTTAGGGATTAAAATTCGGAAAACCAACTCTAGTTATACTTTGTGTCAGTCACACTATATTGAGAAAGTGTTAAAGAAATTTAACATGTTTGATGTGACACCTGTTAGAACTCCCTACGATCCCAGTATACCTTTAAAGAAGAACAACGGTCCTAGTGTGTCTCAATCTGAGTATGCTAAAATTATAGGAAGTGTAATGTTTTTGATGAACTTTACTCGTCCTGATATTGCTTATGCTGTGAGTAGATTGAGTCGCTACACTCATAATCCTAGTCAAGAACATTGGGATGCACTTCATCGTTTACTTAAGTATCTAAAAGGTACAATGGATTGGTGTTTGCACTTTAATAAATTTCCCGTTGTTGTAGAAGGATATTGTGATGCAAACTGGATTTCTAATAATGATGAAGTTAGTTCTACTAGTGGTTATGTTTTTACCTTGGGTGAAGGGGCTATCTCGTGGAAGTTTGCAAAACAGACTTGCATAGCCCGCTCTACCATGGAATCTGAGTTTATTGCTCTTGAGTTGGCAGGTCAAGAAGCAGAGTGGCTTAGAGGTCTCTTAGCAGACGTGCCACTATGGGAGAAACAAGAGACACCTATCTCTATACATTGTGACTCACAGGCAACAATTGGAGTGGCTCATAACAGTGTCTATGACGGGAAAAGGAGACATATCCGTGTTAGACATAGTGCAGTAAGACAATTGCTAAAGCATGGAGTAATATCCTTGCAGTATGTGAGATCGGAGAAGAATTTGGCGGATCCTCTCACTAAGGGGTTGACTAGACGAGTTGTTCTAGAGGCATCGAGGGGGATAGGGCTTAAGCCTATGGCTTGAAGAGGTATGGTGGATACCAATTATTTGGTTCAACGAAACCATACTAATCTTCGAGGTGCACTACATCCTTATCCCTATGGTGCAAAGTAGTGCTTCTAAGGTTGAGATTATTCTCTTAATGAATCCACGCCCTTTGTGGGGGGTGCTTGTGAGACGCACTGAAGGATTCACCGATTGTTTGTTGTAAGGATGAGCTAATTGCTCTTAATAATTCCATAGTCACATTTGTGGTGGTCTATGTTGAGATAGACTTGATGGAATTACATGCGTAAGTGTGAAGGTTTGGTCACCTTCTATGAGAGATTTGGGCTATCTCTCTAGAGCACTTATGAGTCCCAAGGTCTGCGCCTGGCCATAAAGGCGCAAATATTGTTATCGCGGAGTATGTTTTTCTGTAGGTTGATATGTGTTGTGGGGGTCTCAATCAAAGTCTTCCAAGTTCAAGGCCTAGTCCACTTGTTAGATTATTGACTGTTGCCTCACATCACTAATGTGTCAATTCAAATCGAAAGATATTGACACCTAAGTATCTGACCTGTTTTGCCCAGTTTTTCCTTTTCTTTTCTTGACTACTTTGTAAGCCATTAGTGGGGGATTGTTGGTAATGGCTAAATGTAGTTGTTTTCCTTTTTTAGTCACATTGTTGGTAATGGCTACAATTAGTTGTTTTCCATTTTTAGTCAGTCTTTTTTTGTGGTTCCCCCTTTTTTTATCTATTTTTTAGTTCCTGTTTTTTGTGGCTGTTGGCTTCCAGTTTCTCTTATAAATTGGAGCCTCTGGAGGTCTGTGTTTATCATCGAATACAATTCTCTTCTCCTCTCTTATCCTCTCCTCTCCTCTTCCTTTCTGAGCACACAGTTTTGAATACTCCATATCCTTGGCCACGAGTGCACGTGTCCCGGGATAATCTGAGTTAACCTTGGGGAGCGACCGACAATTCCGATTGGCACCGAGGTCGGGCCGTAATCGCTTTCAAGGCAGTGGTTCTTCCACGGCTCAGTTTTCTTGTGTTCTCCACAGCCTTGTTTCGTTTCTTTCCCAGCAGCCTTGATTGTTTCCAACATCCATATCATCCATAAGCTTCACTTTTCGCCACCCTCAAACACCCTTCATCACAAAGTTCTAAACCAGCGCCATAATCAAGTCATCATCACGAAGGGACCGACCTTCCTTCCATCGTATTTGCGAACAAGCAAGGTTTGCTTATCTTTATTATTGTGTTTAATCATGTTATGTATGCTTGAAAATCTTACTTGTACATTCTTTTGTAAAACATTGTATTCTTTGTTGCAAGCTTTGAATATATCATTGCAAAATCCTTTAAACTTCTCCCAACTCCTTTCATATCTCAATATCACATTCTCAATCTCAATCTCATTATCAATCAATCACAATCTCAAACATATGGATGGCCATCCATTTCGCACAAGTGCATATAACTAACCCCGAGGAAGTAGCACCTATCAGGCATCCCTGATCTCTTGACAACCTCCCCGCAGGAACAAATCCTGGTCTTTGGGACATTTCTCGAACACACAACCATATCAGGGCCTCCCCCGATCTATTGAAGACCTCCCTGCAGGAACAGATCCTCGTCTTTGGGAGGTTGCCCGAACCCGCATTTACGTCTCAGTTGAATTATTAGTCCGGTTTAATATCATACCTGTCCAAACTGAATCAGTCCAATCCCAATTTCCAAAATCATTTCCAAAACACACGCATAAAGCACTGTCCAAATTTTATCAACTCAAAAGAACGTAACCAACATCCAAAATAGACAGCCAATTTTAACCAAAAAATCCCTTTTCGGGATACAATTGCCAAAACACATTAAAATCATAAAACGCATAAAATGCATCCCAATGGGGATTAGGTCATAGACATTACGTGACAATTCTTCTATTCCCTTCACGAACACACTTGAGCTCACTAGAACGAACGTTTTAGAACGCGCCTAAAATAAAGAAATTTCTAAAATCAATAGGCGTCGTATCGAATTAATCTAACCCACCTAGAGGAACACTATAAGGTTCGCATCATTCTTAACATTTAAAACCAATTCACATATTTCAAACAACTAGCATAATACAAATAAATTATTATTTCACCAATGATACACATTTATAAAAAAAATAGAACATTGGATAGATTGCAAGGCTCACATAGAACGGACCATATTCCCGACATCGTATGGGTCTGGTTTTGGACTTTCTGGAAACCTCGGGATGTCTACTAAAGCTCTAATGTTGATACCAAGACCTAAAATACACTTTAATGTCTTAAAAAACAACAAACTATAAAACCTTTCCAGTTCTGACCTAGGTTTGCTTTTGGGTCATAACTCAGAATATACACCTCGGAATCCCAAACGGCAAAATTCCTACGAAAGCTAGCACACTAAGGTACTTCCCGGCCAAACGGTAGCGCTAAAAATCGACTATACAATACATAGTGACCGATATAGTATGACTCATAAATTCTGCCCAAACTGACTTGTTTTTATTTTGGGTTTTTCGATCCTAATTCTAATCAAACCATTCCGAGACTCTAACTTGGGCCTCCAAACAGTACACTTAAGTCCGACACATCCCCCTTCACTCCCCTAACACTCTAAAGATCAATCTTTACCCCATCTAACACCAAACCTCACATAAGCACATTAAATTTGCAAGGTAACATTTTCATTAAAACGTAACGTAGCGATCAACTTAAAACTTGAATTTTTCGACATCGAAACTTCATAGAATAAATCACACACGGCAAGAATTCTAAACCTTCACACAAGTTTGAAGTATTTTTAAATAAAGAAAATCGATTAAAACTCGTATTAACGCTATTGCATATGATAATAATCAAAATAATACGATTAGTACGTCAAAGAACAAAACTTTACTAAAACATAATATAATTTAACTTGTAAAAACCATAAAAAGATTTAACAAGACCGTTTTAAAAGCTATTATATAATTATAATCATATACTTACGGTTTTAATTAAAAAATTTCTCAAAACTTACACCTGCTTTGTGACAGACTTTTCAACTAAACATACTACATTTAAAACTTATTCACAAGCACCACTAATTAATAAGAACAAATAAACTCAGATTAATCACCTAATAACACCTACAACATGCATAATCTAATATTAGAACGAAAATTAAACACATTCTAACAAGAATAATAATATGTTTATCTCATATATCAAAACTAATGCAATGACTATAATTATAATCACGCATAAAAGAACATAATCATATAATACTTGTAAATTATCACATATAATACTCCAATGAATCAACATAATTATCTCTAGCATAGTTTACAAACAATACTCACATGCTTCATATATAAATGACCAAAAAGTACTAATTTAAAACAAAACAAACTTAACGCTTAACAGTTAGATTAAAATATTAAACAATCTAATTAGTACAAATAGGATCATTTTGTAGAATAATAGTAGTAATCAACGACATCATAATAATGACAGTAATAGTCTGATCAAAACAATAGTTTAGGGATAGGCTTTACGCAAACTGGCAACACAGGCCACATGTCGGACAGTGGAAGGTCGGCAACGGTAGCGACGGCGTCGGACAGGGTGGTCGTCGGAAGTCCAGGCGGCGTCGGTGGCGATCTCGGTAGTGGTCGGAGTTCGAGGCAGCAGCGACGTCAACGGTAGCAGCGACATATGATCTTTTGTGTCTGGGCACGTACGACAGTTTTCGGCGACTCCGATGGCGGTGCTACAATCCACCGAGGTTCGAAAGGTGGCGACGACGATTGGCAAAGGTTGGACGATGGTTGGTGTCGCTCGCACACAAGCAAAGGGTGAAAGGGAAAGGAACGAACACAAAGGGAGCGTGAGATGGTAGTGGTGGTGGTGTGCGGTGGTGCTCCGGGACTGCCGGCGGTGTCGGGGCGATGTTCACAGAGGCGCGAGCGGCGATGGTTGGTGCTCGTCTGGGTGGCACGATGAGGAGAGAGAGAGAGAGAGAGAGAGAGAACAGATCGGGAGAGATAAAGAAAGGCAGGCGGCGGTTGCTTCGATTTTCGGCGACAGTTTCCGACCTAGGTGGTGACGGTGGGATTATGGTTGATGTGGTAGCATTTGCATCAGATAGAGAGGAGAGATGGTTAGGGTTAAGAGTAGGGTTTTGGAAAAGTAAGAGAATACTCATACTAAAGTTAAATATGGAAAAAACATAATATAAACAAAATTAATTATCAGCTGCCCAAAAATAGTAAATAATTATTTTTAATTTTCTAAATAAATAATTTCCATCAAATAATACAATAAACTATCACCTAAAATCATACAATTATTATGCACATAAAATCACTTAATTGTCCCCACTTCCATGCACACTCCGATGCATATAGAAAAATTACCAAAATACCCTTGTTAATCCCTAAACGGTCCTATGAACTCAAGTGTTAACAGAAATAATCGCAGATAAAATTCTCAAAATTTATCGGAGTAAACTTAATTAACTAACGACGTGACGGTCAACATATTCAACTTTTTTCGGGGTTTTACATCATTACTCCCATAAAAGAAGTTTCGTCCTCAAAACTTAAACTCAAACTCACGGTCTGCCAGAGGGAATTAACGGTAGCCTTAACCAAAACTCAGGGTTTTACGTCAATACCCTCTTCAAAAGAGTTTCGTCCTCGAAACTCAATATTCCACAAGCGTTGGAACTAGAAGCTAATCATACCGTAACATACGAGGGAAAGAGATGAGTACGTGTCACTACGTCGTCCAAATTTTCTCCTTCATTGCTAATGAGGTGGGTGTTGATTGCTTGGCCTATCGCGATTCACTTGGTTCCCGTTGGGACCCTCCCGATTCTGGTGTTGTTGCCTTGTGTTCCTGTTGTAGCCTCCTCGATCCTGGTATTTCGAGGGCGGAGCTCCTTGGTCATTGGTTCCTCTATGGTTGGGTCCTTCTGGTGCTGAAAAAGGGCAATTTCTCACCAAATGGTGTGGACTGTCACATCGGTAGCAGCTTCCCTTAAGGTTACTCTTGCAATCCCTGGAGAGATGGCCCGACCTGCCACAAGCTCTACAAAACAAACCAGGTGGTGGTGCTCGCCATTGGTTATTCTGCCAGTTGTTGTGGTAGCTTCTCTTGTCGGGGTATGTTAGGGTAGGGTCAGAGCGGGAAGGTTCATTCCCCTTGTTGCCTTGCTTGTTCAAATGTGCCTCCCGGGCTATAGCTACTCTCTCAATGTCGAGGGCCACATCCAACATCTCCTCGTATGATGAATAGGATAGGGCAGTCGTACGGTCCTGGATATCGAAGTTCATGCCGCTCTCAAAACGATTCATCTTTAGGACTTCGTCGGAGACAAATGTCGGCGCGAAACGAGACAACTCCGCAAACTTGTCGAAGTATTGCAGCACAATATCGTTTCCTCGCTTTAACTTCCAAAAACTCTTTCTCCTTAGCTTTCTGCAAGTACATGGGGTTGAAGTGGTTCTTCAACATCTCCTTGAACCGGTTCCAGTTGAACTCTAGTTAATGCTGTCGTTCTTTCACACTCATCCACCACAAGTCAGCATCTTCTTTCAGGTAGTTGGTTGTGAATCCAACCTTACGCTCATCGGGGCAGGGAAGAGCATCAAATTTCTTCTCGATGTCACGTATCCACTCTTCAAACACCTTGGGGTTAGCTACCCCGAAGTAGGTGGGAGGGTTGAGGCTGTTAAACTCCTTGAATAGAGTGGCTTCATTGTCCTTCCTCGGCTCAACTCGTTGCTTCGACTTTCGTTGAAAGTGCTCGGTCTGTCGAGCCATCATCTTTATCATAATAAGTTGTTTCAAATGCGGGACTATCGACGGGGTGTCCCGTCCATTCGTTGTGGATCGTGTAGCCCTTGCTGCTCGAGCAGCTGCTGTCTCTTGGAGTTCGGTAAATCGCTGCATCATCTCATCGGCTTATCGCTAGTTAGGAGAGATCTACGTTGAGGCTCATTAAATCTAGTCCCATCCTCTCGAGTCATCCTAGAGTCGGAAGAATTCACCTTATTCACCTCTTACTAACGAGTTTATATCCTAATAGTTCGACCATAGCAAGACGTTCACAGGACTACTTCACAACAAACAGAGTAAATAAGCACTTAAAACTCATAAACAAGGAGGGAAGCAAAACATACCCCATTCCCCATCCTACACTCACACTCCGAACGTAGTATCCTAAGCTCTAACTAAAACCTAATAGACACTTAGGAGCTACCAGGTCGTAACCCAGAGCTCTGATACCATTCTGTAACGCCCCAGAAATTCAATTATGAAAAAGTCAAACATTGACTAACGGTTGCAACGGAAGACTTTTTTTATTTTATTTGGGCATTACTGCCGTATCCCCGAAAGAATACAAGGCAAGAAAGGAAAAACTAACAACTAATCATTAATTACTTCAATTTAACAACCAAAAGAAACTTTCAAATTCTTGAGCAACATAAACTTAACATTAATTAACATCAAATCTAAAACGCAAACTAAACTTTATTCTCAACTTCTAACTTCAATCTATCGTCCTCACTTCTAGATCCCGTTCCCATCATAGAACTCTTCACCTGAAAACTAAATATTAAAAACATGAGGAGAATTCAATAATGTCTACCCCTAACCGTTAAAACAATTTAAAATCCATTTCATTTCATTTTTGGTGGAGGGGTGAACAAGTCAAATCTTTTCAAAATCAACTTTCTTTCCCAACCAACCAAACCATCTTTCAGATTTATTCAGCAGGCAAACCTTACTTATTTGGCCCTCGAAGTTCAAAACTTCACAATAATCATATCTCAATATCACATTCCCAATCTCAATCTCATTCTGAATCAATCACAATCTTAAACATATACGGATGACCATCCATTTTGCACACGTGCATATAACTAACTCCAGGGAAGTAGCACTTATCAGGCATCCTTGATCTCTTGACAATCTCCCTGCAGGAACAGATCCTGGTCTTTGGGACATCTCCCGAACACACAACCATGTCAGGGCCTCCCCTGATCTCTTGACAACCTCCCTGCGGGAACAGATCCCGGTCTTTGGGACGTTGCCCGAACCCGCATTCACATCTCATTTGAATTATTAGTTCGGTTTAATGTCACACCTGTCCAAACTGAATCAGTCCAATCTCAGTTTCCAAAACCATTTTCTAAACACACGCATAAAGGACTGTCCAAATTTTATCAACTTACAAGAACGTAACCAACATCCCAAATAGACAGCCAATTTTAACCATAAAATATCCTTTCGGGATGCAATTTTCAAAACACATTAAAATCATAGAACACATAAAATGCATCCCAGTGGGGATTAGGACATAGACATTACCTGACAATTCTTCTCTTCCCTTCACTAACACACTTGAGCTCACTAGAACGAACGGTTTAGAACGCGCCTAAAATAAAGAAATTTCTAAATTCAATATACGTCGTACGGAATTAACCTAACTCACCCCTAGGAACACTATAAGGTTCCCATAATTCATAACTTAACATTTTAAACCAACTTACATATTTCAAACAACTAGCATAATACAAATAAATAATTATTTCACACATGATACACATTTATCGAAAAATAGAACACTGGACAGATTGCAACGCTCACATAGAACGGACCATATTCCCGTCATCCTTTGGGTCTGATTTTGGACTTTCTGGGAACCTCGAGTTGTTTACTAAAACTCCTATGTTGATCCCAATATCTAAAACACACTCTAATGACTTAAAAAACAGCCAACTATAAAACATGCCCAGTTCTGACATAGGTACGCTATTTGGGTCATAACTCAGAATATACACTTCGAAATCTCGAACCGCAAAATTCCTATGAATGCTAGCACACTAAGTTACTTCCCGGCCAAATGGTAGGGCTAAAATTCGACTACACAATATATGGTGACCGATATAGTATGACTCATAAATTCTGTCCAAACTGACTTCTTTTTATTTTGGGTTTTTCGATCCTAATTCTAATCAAACCATTCGGGGACTTTAACTTGGGCTCTAAACAGTGCACTTAAGTCCGACACATCCCCCTTCACTCCCCTAACACACTAAAGGTAAATCTTTACCCCATCTAACACCAAACCTCACATAAGCACATTAAATTTGCAAGGTAACATTTTCATAAAAACGTAACGTAGCGATCAACCTAAAACTTAAATTTTTCGACATCGAAACTTCATAGAATAAATCACACATGGTAAGAATTCTAAACCTTCATACAAGACCAAAATTTTGAAATATTTTTAAATAAAGAAAATCGATTAAAACTTGTATTAACGCCATCGCATATGATAATAATCAAAATAATACACTTAGTACGTCAAAGAACAAAACTTTAATAAACATAATACAATTTAACTTGTAAAAATCATAAGAGGATTTAACAAGACCGTTTTAAAAGCTATTATATAATAATAATCATAAACTTACAGTTTTAATTAAAAATTTCTCAAAACTTACACCCGCTTTGTGAACATACTTTTAAAACTAAACATACTACATTTAAAACTTATTCACAAGCACTACTAATTAATAAGAACATATAAACTCATATTAATCACCTAATAATATCTACAACATGCATAATTTAATATTAGAACAAAACTTAAACACATTCTAGCAAGAATAATAATGTGTTCATCTCATATATCAAAACTAATGCAATGACTATAATTATAATCATGCATAAACAGAACATAATCATATAATACTTGTAAATTATCTCATATAATACTCCAATGAATCAACATAATTATCTCTAGCATAGTTTACAAACAATACTCACATGCTTCATATAAAAATGACCAAAAAGTACTAATTTAAAACAAAACAAACTTAACACTTAACAGTTAGATTAAAACATTAAACAATCTAACTAGTACAAATAGGATCATATTGTAGGATAATAGTAGTAATTAACAACATCATAATAATGATAGTAATAGGTCTGATGAAAATAATAGTTTAGGGATAGGGCTTTACGCAAATTGGTAACACAGGCCACAGGTCGGACAGTGGACGGTCGGCGACGGCAGCAAGGGCGTCGGACAGGGTGGTCGTCAGAAGTCCAGGCGGCGTTAGTGGCGATCTCGGTGGTGGTCGGAGTTCGAGGCAGCAACGACGTGAATGGTAGTAGCGACACACAATCTTTCGCGTCTCGGTACGTATGACAATTTCCGGCGACTGCGACGACGGTGCGACGATCTACTGAGGTTCGAAAGGCGGCGATGACGATCGGCGAAGGTTGGGCGATGGTTGGTGTCGCTCGCACACAAGAAGAGGGTGAGAGGGAAAGGAAGGAACACAAAGGAAGTGTGAGATGGTAGTGGTGGTGGTGTGCGGTGGTGCTCGTGGACTGCCGGCGGTGTTGGGGCGATGTTCATAGAGGCGCGAGCGGCGGTGGTTGGTGCTCGTCTGGGAGGCACGATGAGAAGGGAGAGAAAGAGAGAGAGTAGATCGAGAGAGAGAAAGAAAGGCAGGCGGCGATTGCTTCGATTTCCGGCGATAGTTTCCAGCCTAGGTGGTGACGGTGGGACTATGGTTGGTGCGGAAGCAGTTGCATCAGATAGAGAGGAGAGACGGTTAGAGTTAAGAGTAGGGTTTCGGATAAGTAAGAGAATACTAGTTAAATATGGCAAAAACATAATATAAGCAAAATTAATTATCTGCTGCCCAAAAATAGTAAATAGGGATAATAATTATTTTTAGTTTTCAAAATAAATTTTTTCCATCAAATAATACAATAAACTATCACCTAAAATCATACAATTATTATGCAAATAAAATCACTAAATTGTCCCCACTTCCATGCACACTCCGACGCATATAGAAAAATTACCAAAATACTCTTGTTAATCTTTCAACGACCCTATGAGCTCAAGTATTAGCAGAAATAATCGCCGATAAAATTCTCAAAATTTATCGGAGTCAACTTAAGACGTCACGATCAACGTAATCAAATTTTTTCAGGGTTTTATATCATTACTCCCATAAAAGAAGTTTTGTCCTCGAAACTTAATCTCAAACTCACGGTTTATAGATGGAGTTAACGGTAGCCTTAACCAAACCTCAGGGTTTTACATCAATACCCTCTTCAAAAGAGTTTCGTCCTCGAAACTCAATATTCCACAAGCGTTGGAACTAGAAGCTAATCATACCGTAACATACGAGGGAAAAAGATGAGTACCAGTCACTACGTTGTCCAAATTTTCTCCTTCATTGCTGATGAGGTGGGTGTTGATTGCTTGGCATATCGCGATTCGCTTGGTTCCCGTTGGGGCCCTCCCGATTTCGGTGTTGTTGCCTTGTGTTCTTGTTGTAGCCTCCTCGGTCCTAGTATGTCGAGGGTGGAACTCCTTGATCGTTGGTCCCTCCATGGTTGGGTCCTTCTGGTCCCGAAAAAGGGCAATTTCTCACTAAATGGTGTGGACTGCCACATCGGTAGCAGCTTGCCTTCAGGTTACTCTTGCAATCCCTGGTGAGATGGCCCGACCTACCATAAGCTCTACAAAACAAGCCAGGTGGTGGTGCTCGCCATTGGTTATTCTGCCAGTTGTTGTGGTGACTTCTCTTGTTGGGGTATGTTGGGGCAGAGTTAGATCGGGGAGGTTCCTTCCTCTTGTTGCCTTGCTTGTTCAAATGTGCCTCCCGGGCTATATCTACTCTCTCAATGTTGAGGGCCACATCCAACATCTCCTCATATGATGAAAAGAATCAGGCAGCCATACGGTTCTGGATATTGAAGTTCATGTCGCTCTCAAAGCGGTTCATCTTCAAGGCTTCGTCGGCGACAAATGCCTGCGCGAAACGAGACAACTCCAGAAACTTGGCGGAGTATTGCAGCATAGTGTCGTTTCCTCGTTCCAACTCCAAAAACTCTCTCTCCTTAGCTTTCTGTAGTGACATGGGGTTGAAGCGGTTCTTCAACATCTCCTTGAACCTGTTCCAGTTGAACTCTGGTTCATGTTTTGGTTCTTTCACACTCATCCACCACAAGTCAGCATCTCCTTTCAGGTTGTAGGTTGCGAATCCAACCTTTCGCTCCTCGGGGCAGGGAAGAGCGTCGAATTTCTTCTCGATGTCACGGATCAACTCTTCAAACACCTTGGGGTCAGCTACCCCAGAGTAGGTGGGAGGGTTGAGGTTGTTAAACTCCTTAAATAGAGAGGCTTCATTGTCCTTCCTTGGCTCAACTCGTTGCTTCGACATTCGTTTAAAGTGCTCGGTCTGCCGAGCCATCATCTCCATCATCATAAGTTGTGTCAAATCAGGGACTATCGGCGGGGTGTCCCCTCCATCTGTGGTGGATCGTGTAGCCTGTGCTGCTCGAGCAACTGCTGTCTCTTGGAGTTCGTCAAATCGTTGCTTTATTGTATAAATATATTTTTTTTATGCCATTATCTCCATCATCATAAATTGTGTCAAATCGGGGACTATCATTTATTTTTTTATTCTTTACTTTTTCTAAATTTATGGTATAATTATTTACAGTTTTCAACTTTTTAAATTTTATTTTGATATTTTATTTAATTTAAACTTTATTATTTGATTTAATGTTTTAAATTTAAATTTAAATTATTTATAGTTAATTGTAAAAAAGATAATTAAATTAAAAATTATAATATAAAAAATAAAAAATAAAAATTAAAGTACTTATTTATAAAAATTTATAAGTTAGAAAATTCACAACTTAAATTGTTTAAATTTTTTTATTTTTTTATTTGGTAAATTTTGGTAGGTGTGGTTAGTTTTGATAGATTTCTTTAATGTTTGTAAATTTTGATAACTTTCAATATGTTTCGACAAATTCGGGTAGTTTTCAGCAATTCTTTTACTGGCCTCTATTTACTGTTCAAATTTACATGCCCTAAGTTGAAACAAATTATAAGCCGACATTTGTTTAAAAACAGTTATGGGATTGACCGAGTCCTTTTACCTCATTTTTGTCTAAAAGAAAACAAATTGTCTATGGTTTGCCTAATTTATTGGCTAACACCATACATATAACAAAACTTTCCTCTCTCCAAAAGAAAAAGAAATCTTTTTTTCCTAGTGATAGCAATTTTCTTGATTTTTATTATTTATTAAAACCTCAATTCTGAACAGACATCCAATCTACAATTTGGCGCTTGCATACTACACAAAACATATTGGTCCCAGGGACACCTCAGAAGGTGCTCCTGGACGCCATATATATCATATGCAAAATATCACCATCTTTACTATCTTATATATTTGCTACTACATGCATGGATGATAGATTGATATTTGAGTAGTAGTGCCCATACCTCCTTTTCACAACAATTCTATTTCAGGTTTGATTTCTCTTCTATTTAAATTTTGGTTGTTTTGACAAAGATTTTTAAGATCATTCCAACAAGAATAACAACTGTAAGAGATTTCATATTTGATAACACCGACATACTCCTATGCTTCTCGGGAAATAAGAACAATTATATCAAAACTAATAGGAATACTACGGTTATCAAAGATGACATACTATTCTGTATATGTTAAGTTATGGATTTTTATGTTTTATCATTTGCAAAACTTAAAAGTAACGGAAAAGTTTATTGGGATTGTCGATAATAATAATTATCACAATAAATTTTTTTTTATTAGTATATGTGTTCAATTATATCTAGCATTTTTATTTTTTAATTATTATAGAATTCTAAAATATTTTTTAAATTAAAAATTTATTTATAAAGATCTACAAAATTAAACATCGATCCTAACTAGGTTTTAGCCTAAGAAACAAATATCCAGCAAAAATTATTTGATTTTCAATTTTTGTAAATAAATAGTAATTAGGAAATTTATTTTATAATTTTACGTTAAATGAAAAATGAATAGTTAAGATGAAACTTAACATATATACGGATAAGATTTAATCTACTTGTGATGATGGTATGCTTTATAACCACTATAAATATGTACATCCTAAAAATAGCTAAATAAACAAATAAGAATATAATGTGCATTATGTTGTAAAAATAGGATTGAAATGGAACGAAGAGTGAAACATGAAAACAATAGCTAAAATAAACAAATAAGAATGTGCATTATGTTGTGAAAATAGGATTGGAATGGAATGTGGAGGGAAACATGTTTAATTTGGCCCTTTTGTCTAAGCCCGTTGTGTGATCTCCTACTAGGCTACTACCTTATGCAGTGGCGAATCCAGAAATAAAATCAAGCAGGTTCAAAGTCAAATAAAAAAATTCAAAACAAGAAATAAAAAATATTCACTGATTAATCTGTTCGGGACTATACCCCCTATTTTCTACATTCAAAGGAATATTGGTAGAGCTTGAAGGAAATCATGATTGAGTAGGTAATTTTTTGAAATATGTTTCCATTTGAACTAAAAAAAAGGATTACAATCACAATTGTTCAAACAAATATCATTCAAACTAATTACATTTAAACCAATTCAAATTAAACTAAAATTAGAAGAAAGTTAAACATAATAAAACCTAAAAAATATTATCAGGATAAGTTTTCAAGTTTGATAGACAAATTCTACTGGACCAACTAACATATAGGAAATAGAATAATATTTCTAAAAATTATATTATATAATCATACACAAACTAATCTAAATTAAAAATGGATTCTGAAATTGAACTAACATTTAAGGAAAATTTCCAAATGATAATAATAAAACCTAACCATGCTTGCTGAATGAAGTCAATGAACGGTGGATTGCAACATAAAAGGGCAGCCCAATGCACAAAGCGTCTCCGCAAGCGGGGGTCCGGGGAAGGGTCCCACTGTAAAGGTGTAATGTACGCAGACCTTACCTTGCATTTCTACAAGAGGCTGTTTCCAGGACTCGAATCCGTGACCTCACGATCACAAGGCAACAAACTCAACCGTTACGCCAAGGATCCCCTTCAGGAGTCGAACACAAAACTACTACGGGCTACCTGTTCCTTTGTGAAATTACCGCACGCCACTAAGCCACAAGTGCTGAATTGCTTCAAAATCGCTATATATTATACATATATATACACTTAATTATCCATATTTAGTTTTTAAAACAGAAAATTTATTTATTTTTAAGCAGGGTCACGTGACCCATGTTAGATCCGCCCATATATATATATATATATATATATATTGGTTGTAGTGTATTTAAATTAATAAATATGGGGTCTACACTCTTTCTTTTGATAATTTTAATCAAGCTAATGCTCCTTATTGGAAAAAAAATTATATGGAGAGTCTAACTGTAACTCTCCTAATAAGTCACCATTGCGAGTGCTCTAAGAAATTAGAAGTTATTTTTATATTTTACGTGTTTGGTTCATTTTCAACTTTTTCAGTCTAAAAGTTGTTTAAAAGCCTGGCCAAACAGGAACAAGTTTTCATTTACTTCTTTGAATGAATATTTTATTACTTAATACTATAACTTTTATGAATTGATTTTTAAAAATACCATAAGGTTAACTTTTTATTTTCCCATTGAATAATTTGTGAGTTACTTTTTTTGGGAAAAACATAAACTTAATTCTCGATTATTGTCATTATAATGTAATATTCAATTACTTAATATTATAATTTATTCATGATTTTTTTTGAAAAAATAAAGGTAAGTTAAATATATAATAAACAAAAAAGTGACCATTTATTTATGATTTAATAATTAATGAAGTTAATTTATTAAAACAAATGAAAAAAGTGACCTTTTTCATGCACTCACTAGGAAGGCCACATACGTGTAAATCACATTAAACCTCGCGTTAATATGACTATACTATAATTTGTTGTTTTTGTTGTAATAAAGATGATTATTGATTTTAATATAGAGATTTAACATTTTATTACTTAATACGATAATTACTTATAGAATTTTTCTTGTATAAACACAAAAGTTTTCTTTTCATTTACAAATCATTGAATAATAATAATAATTGGTTATTACTTACTACTATCATTAATGAGACTTTTTTTTTTAAAAAAAAATGGGGAAAACCTATTGGCAGGCGCGCGCACACACACATATATATATATATATATGTGTGTATATGTATGTGTGTGTGTATATATATATATATATATATATATATATATATATATATATATATAGAGAGAGAGAGAGAGAGAGAGAGAGAGAGAGAGAGAGAGAGAGAGAGAGAGAGAGAGAGAGAGAGAGAGAGAGAGAGAGAGAGAGAGAGAGAGAGAGAGAGTTGGATTATAATAATCCCAACTTTTACAAATTGGACAGCGGTGACTTTCGGTTTGTATTCTGGTGGTCCAAAAAAAAAATTGTATTAGTGGGACATCATCATGAGAATACCCTAAATATCATAGATTTTGTGTTGCATTTGATTCAAAACTTAGTATAACACTTTACCATGATTTTTAATGAATTTATGACATTTCTCCTAGTTTTTTCAATTTTTTTACATTTTTTCACTTTTATTCCTTTTAAAAAACTCATAATAATTACTCGGAGTCTCAAAAAAATAATTTAAAAAATGTTTTAGCAACTACATTTCATTACCTTTCTGGCGGAAGGAACGTAAAAAATAAAAACAATATGGGGTAGGCCTTAAAAAATAAAAAAGAATGTGGAGGTGGATTTGGTACCATTACAATACAATTTTTTTTTTTTGGACCACCAGAATACAAACTGAAAATAGGGATTATCGCTATCCAATTTGTAAAGTTGGGATTTCTTTATTTATATATTGTAACGCCCCGGCCCCTCCCGGGCCGCGGACATTACCGATAACTGCTTGAAGGATCGCTGACTGGCCCCACAAATCACCACGAGTCTTTCCAGTGTGCTTCGTCCTCGCTCACACGCTGTCTGGGAAAACTTCCCAGGAGGTCACCCATCCTTTGACTACTCCCAGCCAAGCACGCTTAACTGAGAAGTTTCCAACGGATGAGCTATTATAAAAAAAGGTGCACCTTGGTGATATAAGTAGTCATTTCAATCCTCTTAAGCCATACTTTAATCCCATATCCGGGGTATTACATTCACCCCCACTTAAAGCGCACAACGTCCTCGTTGTGCCGCCCAATCGTAATCTTTGCCCCGCTTAGGTGATCGCCATGGCTCTCCCGGCCCATCGGGCGCAGCTTCACGGTCCGCAGTCGGCTCGATACTATTCGTAACGCCCCACCCGCCGCGACATTACCGATAATCGCCAAGGATCGCCGATCGCCCCACAAATCACCACGAGTCTTTCCAGCGTGCTTCGTCCTCGCTCACACGCTGCCTGGGAAAACTTCCCAGGAGGTCACCCATCCTTTGACTACTCCCAGCCAAGCACGCTTAACTGAGGAGTTTCCAACGGATGAGCTACCATAAAAGAAGGTGCACCTTGGTGATATAAGTAGTCATTTCAATCCTCTTAAGCCATACTTTAATCACATATCTGGGGTATTACATATATTGTGTGTGTGTGTGTGAGGATACCGTGGTGGGATTAGACGTTACTTCAGTGAGAGAAGATGGAGGATGACGAACTCGAACACGGAAAATACCTTGACACCCGATATACACTTCGGGTAGAGGAGAATCCAACACCCAAGAGCTATAACCCACCAAGAATCTGCAAAAAGCCACGCCACCACAAATTCCAAAAAGGGAAGACTTGTAACTCTAACGTGGTTTTCGTGATCCGGTAATTGTCGTTCTCTCTCAGGGAGCAAAGGGCCTAGAACAAAAGCAACTGGAATCTAGGTAGGCTTAAGGTCACTAGATATCAAGATTTTTTGGGTGATAAACAGTGAAAACTGTTCGGCCTCGTTTCGAGCCGAATTTCTTCTCTTTTATAGGGTATATTTGCTTGTTTTAACCCCTATTTATATATTAGATATAATGATTTGGTGTTTTGTAGGAAAATAAGGAGTTAGAAGAAGTTTGGGCTTAATTGAAGGTTTTTAGGGAATCCCGAGCTATTTCCCGAGTCAAACCAAGTCAACCCGAGCCGAGATCCGAGTCAAACCAAGTCAACCTGAGCCGAGAGCCGAGGCGAAACCGAAGTCGGAAATTCCATATCAAGATTGGCGCAAAACAGGGGAACGGTACAAACTTAAAGGTTTGAAATACGTGTGCCTTCACCCTTTGGGTCATAACTCCTTCGTTACAACTCCGATAGCTCTGAAATTTTGGAAGCTTAAAGTACACACCGAGAGCTTTCCATCGATATCTTACGGGCCTAAAACGGAGTTCGGATGAAGAAGTTATGCGCGTTTGAAGTCGTGGAAAATCGCCGTAACGCTGCCGCTCGAGCCATCTGCTGGCTCGCCCGAGCCAGGCTTCTGGGGCAACAAAAACACCAGCCAGAACGCTTGCTCGCCCGAGCCAGAGGGTGGTTCGCCCGAGCCACTCTGTCTGCAGACGCGCGCGCTGCGATTTGTCCTAGGGTTTTGGGTTGTATTTTTCCTTCTTCTATAAATACCCACTTGTATTAATCTAAAATATCAATTAGCCTAGGTAGTTTTAGGAGTAGATTAGATTTACTTGCTTTCTTTAATTGCTTTCTTTAATTGTTCTTCAAGTTTTCTCCATTGTTCTTCAAGCTTTCTTCAAGTTTTCTTGCAATTGTTATTAAACTCTTCTTTCAAGCATTCTCATTGAAGTTTTACAAGCTTTCTCTCTCTCTCTCTCTTTCTCTCATCTCCATTGTTGACTTGTTTTCCAAGCTTTATAGTGTTAGCCACAATCAACTCCATTTTTAGTGGGGAGGAGGGTCAAGGAACTCCAATTCTACTTACTAGTGAGAATTTGGGGGATTCTTGGTAATCCAAACCACAATTTCTTGTTTGTTCGGGGGAAATTCAAGTGTAGATTGAAGGTTTATTGAAGATTAGTCATCAAAGGTATAATTTCTCGTTCCCAATTTCATTGTTCATTCAAGATTTCCATTCCTTGCTTTAATTGCTTTATTTGATTTCATGCTTTTAATTGCTTTCTTATTTATTATCTTGTTTAGATTAGTTTATTGCTTCATTTACATAATTTATTGCTTTCCGCATTGAGAAAAACCCCTTTACACAAACCGATTATCCTTAATCAAGCCTCACACCCATCCCTGTGGACCGACAACCTAAACTTATAAAACCACAAAAAATTACAACCGAACAATGGCGCCGTTGCCGGGGATGGCGTTATTTGGTAGATTAGGCTATTGGTTTGTGTGTACATAGTTTATTGCTTTCTTGATTATGCTAGAAAAATGTAGCGAAAAAAATTGAATATCGAAAAAAAAAGTGAAAAAAAGAAAAAAAAGAAAAATAGAAAAATAGAAAAAAAAAGAGAGTTATGGATAGTCCCCAATTCCCTCAATTTGAGCATGAAATATTTTGGAGGTATTTTGCTAGATTGCATGACTACCGTGTTCAATGTGAATTATATGGTATCTTTTATGATACATTATCTCTTTTGGGAATTGTTAGTGAGGGTGTGAATTATGAGCCCCGAAACCTTTTAGATTATTACGGGTTTTCTTGTTTAGGTGAAGAAAAAGCATGGGAGTTACTTGAATGGTTGTCTAGGGATTCCTTTGAGTTTGAACAACAAAATGTTAGTCCTAGCTTTCAACCTCCTTATGCACCACCCTTTGGGACCGAAACTGAACAATCATGTGATACCCCGTGTATGTTGATGATCAATCTTATGATGGGGGATATGTGGAAAACTATTATGATCTTTCCCAAAGTGCCGATGTTGAGTCTCCTTCCGTGTGCTCCTTGTGTGATTCGCCGTATCATAGTTCAATTTCTTGTTTGCAAGCTACAGTGGTTTCCTTCAAGGCAGAAGTAGAAAAATTATGTGCGAACATGAATGAGTATATGCGTGAATTTGTCCATGAGAGTAATCAAAGGGTAGTAACTCCTTCTTCACAAATGGTTGATTCGAATGTTGAAATAGGTCATTCATCGTCTTTGAGTCCTGAAATGCATGTTGATTTTGCTGTGTATGATAAGGATGATGACTATTATAACCGACCATGCCTTGGACTACTTAGTAATTCCTTAGCTCTAGCCCCACCTAGTGAGCATGAGGAACATGATGATTCTGTGTGTGATGATGAAGAACTTGATGACTACATGCTCGATGATGAACCATTGTCCATGCCTTTGTGTGAAGAAAAAATTGAGATTGATGAATGCCATGATGCTTTTGATATAATTGAGCATGATCTTGTTGAGAGTAAAATTGAATCTATTGTGATTGAATGTGTGCTTGATACCGATTTGTTCACTTTCATTGAAGATTATTGCATTAGCGAGGCATTAGCTACCCTTTCTTGTAAATCCATTGATATGCAATCTTGTGATGATGAACTTGAGTCTATGGGGATTGATCCTAAGTGTTTGGACTTGGTTTGTGACAATGATATTTTTGATGGTGATATGCTTTATGAGTCGTTGTTTGCATCCAAGTCTTCCCATGAGCATGTCCATGAAAGTGTTGCATTGCCTCCTTCCGTTGATTTGTATACCCAATCTCCATTTACGAGTCAATGGGAGGATCCATTTGTCATGTCTTCTTTCACCATGCCTAGAAAAGTCTTGTATATTCATGAATTTCATCAGTTCTATGACTTTTCTAAGGCATTTGATAAATTGTTAAGAGCACTAATATTTGTTTATGTGCTATTGCGAGTGTGCTCTTATCACCACCATTCTGAGATGCATGAGAGGATGCATGATTTGTTACTCCGGGCGTTGAATGGTTCTGACATGATGCCCGATATCTTGAGGTGAGAAGGAGTGAATTTCTTGATAAGATACCTTCGAGGTAATATCCTTCCTCACCCTTCTTGTATAATTAGTGACTTGGTCTTTCTTTTCTTCTTTTATTTTCTTTTTGTGTGTGTCTTTTTCTTTTATTTTGGGGTGCTTGCTTACCTACTTTTGTTTCCATTTTGAGAACACGATAACCTCTTTGTGTTGGAGTGAGAGGGTAGTATGCATTCCGGTATTCGAGTCTAAGAAAAGAAAAAAGAGTCGTTTTGTAAATATTTTAGTTTGTTTTCTTAGTTCATTAGTCCTTAGTGTCTTGTATAGTTTGTTTTTCTTTTTGATCTTGCATGTGAACCATCATACATAGTATGCTTTTCTTGTTTATTTCTAACCTTGGTGTGATGTTCCTTGGATCGTGGATTGAATATGCTTGATTGAAGACTTCGAGGTAACCTCTTTCCACTCTCTTTATGTGAATATATCGACGATCCATGATGCATGCTTGATTTTCTTTTTGGGTGGCGAACCCCTTAAGTGTGATGTTGGATAATTTGTTGTTGGAGCCGCGTGGGCTCGGGTCGCCACCGCTTTTTATGTGATAAGTGTTTTGTATATAGGTTTTTCTTGGTTTTCTACCTTGCTTGTGACACCCTTCTCACAATGGGGACATTGTGGTGTTTTGTGTGGGAGTGGGGGGTGTTATTTTCCATGTGTCATGGGTAGATCACCTAGTTTTTGAGTCTTTGTTTTTGTTTTTCGTAGTTTGTGTCTAAAAATTGAAAATTTTGTGTGTGAAAAGAAAATAAAAAGGGGAGAAATGTTGTGAAAAACCCAAAAGTTGTTTTTCTTTTTGAGGATGTTTCCGTTCACAGTTGTGTAGATAGTTGTCTAATCGGCTAATTTAGTCAGTTGGAAGCGGCCGATATGAATAATGATGGGCCTTAAGAAGGATTTTTGCCATGAATTATCTATATTAGACCTTTACATGGAATGGGAAAGCGGAATCCTCAATTCTTACACGCTTTGACTGTGAATTCTTACCTAAGTTAGATGGTTTTAGTTGTTCAATTGCTTAAGCTCTTAATTAATGCATTAAATAATTACTGTCGGGCCTACCGTCATGGGTTGGTTTGGGTGGATCGGCACCCTATGCCCCTTAAGTGCAATGACTCACGTATGGAGAAACCCAGCAGGGAGGGTAACCCTTTGCGGAGGCCGGTGCTTAAATCCCGCAAAACCCGACACAAACGCTCTAAAAGACACAAAATTGATTGAGTGTAAAGAAAAGAGCGTAGGTTTTGAAAAAGAAAGAAAAGAGCGAAGCAAGAAAAAGGAAAAAAGAGTTGAGCAAAAGAATGGTAAGAAAGAGAAAAGTAAAAAAAAAGAGAAGAAAAAGAAAGAAAAGAGTGGTGTAAGAAAAAGAAAGAAAGAGAGGTTGAAAGAAAAACCAAGAGTGAAGTAGGATAGATAATCCCGAGCTTGAGCATGAAAACAACTCTGATTGTCTGGTTTAGGATAGGAAAGACCGATTAGAGCCCACTTGCACATATGCACGAGGTGTTTTGCTCATCAGGAAGTGTTTGGGTTCAAAATCTCAAAGATTTGCAGTTTTCCAACCTTCGTGTCTTAATTTGTTTATACTTGCTTCTTCCATTTGATTGTTGAGGCGGGTTTGGGAACTAGGTGCATGATTGGGGACGGGAATATCTTCTTTGCTTTTGCTTTGTTTCGTTTTTTGGTTTTCATTTCTTTTTCTTTCCCCTTTTTCTTTTCTCGTGGCTTTTGTGGGTATAATTGCTATAAACCCTCACGAGACCTACCTCGTCCACCTGGGCTACCGGGGGGTTTAAAGGGCTTGATGCATATGCTAAATGCATCCGTGATTCTATGAAAGTGAGTTAGGGTTTTAGTTTTTCTTTTAGTCCTTTTCTTTGTTTTTAGTTTGCTCGAGGCGAGCAAACCCTTGTGTTGAGTGGTGTTCGGCCTGCTTTGAGCCGAATTTCTTCTCTTTATAGGGTATATTTGCTTGTTTTAACCTATTTATATATTAGATATAATGATTTGGTGTTTTGTAGGAAAATAAGGAGTTAGAAGAAGTTTGGGCTTAATTGAAGGTTTTAGGGAATCCAGCTATTTCCGAGTCAAACCAAGTCAACCCGAGCCGAGATCCGAGTCAAACCAAGTCAACCCGAGCCGAGAGCCGAGGCGAAACCGAAGTCGGAAATTCCATATCAAGATTGGCGCAAAACAGGGGAACGGTACAAACTTAAAGGTTTGAAATACGTGTGCCTTCACCCTTTGGGTCATAACTCCTTCGTTACAACTCCGATAGCTCTGAAATTTTGGAAGCTTAAAGTACACCGAGCTTTCCATCGATATCTTACGGGCCTAAAACGGAGTTCGGATGAAGAAGTTATGCGTTTGAAATCGCCTAACGCTTGCTCGCCCGAGCCATCATTGCTCGCCCGAGCCAAGCTTCGGGCAACAAAACACCAGCGTAACGCTTGCTCGCCCGAGCGAGGGTGGTTCGCCTGAGCCACTGTCAGACGCAGCTGCGATTTGTCCTAGGGTTTTGGGTTGTATTTTTCCTTCTTCTATAAATACCCACTTGTATTAATCTAAAATATCAATTAGCCTAGGTAGTTTTAGGAGTAGATTAGATTTACTTGCTTTCTTTAATTGCTTTCTTTAATTGTTCTTCAAGTTTTCTCCATTGTTCTTCAAGCTTTCTTCAAGTTTTCTTGCAATTGTTATTAAACTCTTCTTTCAAGCATTCTCATTGAAGTTTTACAAGCTTTCTCTCTCTCTCTTCCTCTCTCTCTCTTTCTCTCATCTCCATTGTTGACTTGTTTTCCAAGCTTTATAGTGTTAGCCACAATCAACTCCATTTTTAGTGGGGAGGAGGGTCAAGGAACTCCAATTCTACTTACTAGTGAGAATTTGGGGGATTCTTGGTAATCCAAACCACAATTTCTTGTTTGTTCGGGGGAAATTCAAGTGTAGATTGAAGGTTTATTGAAGATTAGTCATCAAAGGTATAATTTCTCGTTCCCAATTTCATTGTTCATTCAAGATTTCCATTCCTTGCTTTAATTGCTTTATTTGATTTCATGCTTTTAATTGCTTTCTTATTTATTATCTTGTCTAGATTAGTTTATTGCTTCATTTACATAATTTATTGCTTTCCGCATTGAGAAAAACCCCTTTACACAAACCGATTATCCTTAATCAAGCCTCACACCCATCCCTGTGGACCGACAACCTAAACTTATAAAACCACAAAAAATTACAACCGAACAAAAACAATTCACAAAAACAAACAAAGGTTCGGTCGATATAGGAAAATGGGTGTCGAGAGATTTCGGGATGCAAACAGTAATAAGAACAAGTGTTTCGCAATTAGGGAGTAACAAAGTAGAGGAATCAAGTGGCAATCCCGTTAGAGAAAACCAACCGGATTTCCACTTTCGAGGATAATCCAGATTAACTTCCTCAAAGTCCACAACGGACTCGGAGGGTTAACGAAACGGGACTCCCTAGTTAACCTCCTTCCACTATAGTGGATGAGCATTAACTATCCCATTTCCCATCTTCCAACACAAGTGTTGGATGTATTCGAGAGCTTTCGATCCCGAATACATCCCACTTGAGGGAAGAATAGGAGTGAGAAATTGATTCTCCTACTAATTACCTCCTAAACTTGTTAACCCAAGCCTAATTAACCATTCACATCCTTAATTTCTCCCTAACCCAAAGGGTTCTAGCCTCTAATCATCCTAATTAACATGCTAACAACATCAACAACTCCAACATTCATGATCAAAACAGAGAAAATAACTAGCAAATGCAATAATCCAAGTATCACAAACACAAAACAATCTAATAGCAAAACAGAGATTGAAATACTTATAAAGAAAATTAAAAGAGAGTAGGGATTAAGAAATGCTTAGTATATAAAGGTGATGGAGTAGATGATCAAGAACAAATAGGACTCCAAGCTCCAATGTAGGTAGAAATCTTCAAATCTTCGATAGAACTTCAATAGAATCCAATACAAATGCACTAAACTTCCACTAATTACTATGGAATTTCTCTAATCCTCACTCTAATAGTTTTTTTCTCTCAAATGAACCAGCTCTAAGTGTCCCCTCCACTAATCGCTCACGGGGGTATTTATACATAGCAAAAGAAGTTAGACAAAACGCAGCACTTCAAGCAACAAAACCGCGTGAAACCCAGGAGACCGCAGGTGCGGTCCTGCGAAGGACTTGGGCGATTTTTTCTCTTCTACGCTGGACAGCGGATGCTGTCTCTTCTGACCATAGGTGCGGTCTTCCTCTAGCCGAGACTCTTGTGCAGGTACCACAGCCACCGCGGGTGCTGTTATCTAGACCGCGAGTGCGGTCCTCTTCAGGGCAGACAATCCCTTGGGCGTAGCGCCCGCTACATGAAGCTTAGCGGGCGCTACGGTTATGATTCGCACATGTGACCTTTGGTAGCGCCCGCTACACTGACTGTAGCGGTACGCTTGCAAAAATCATCTTCTGGATATTTGACGTGTGCGGCCTTGCTTCCCACTTAGTCCTTGACTCGGCTTGGCCCGGGGAATCTCTCGGGATTCCCATAAATGCTCTAAAACAGCACCTTTTGCTACGTTTTCATGTAAAACCACCAAAACCTACAAAATAACCAAAAACGTAGTAAAATACACGAAAATAAACTGGAAACAAGTCAAAAGACTAAGTAAAAAGGCGATTTTTAAGCCTAAAAATGGGCCAAAACAGCAACACAACCATCAAGCAAATGTATAAAGTAAACAAGATTTGAGAGAGAGAAAAAAGCCAAAGCTTTACAATTTTCATTCCTAAACATTCAATGCCCTCTTCCTTATAAATGCAAAGTATTTCTGGAGGCATTGAGGGGGAAGAAGAACTTGAAATGTTTACATTAAAAAGGATTTTTGGACGCTAATATATTGAACATTTTGGGTATTTGACAATAATACATCGAACTTTGACCTTGGACAATAATACACTGTACTTTAGGGGGTGTCGGACAATAATGCACCCTGAAAGATTCCGACGGTGACTGACTCACTACTAATCCTATGTGGTAGGTGCACCACGTAGGATAATCACCGAGTCAGCCACTGCGGGAATTGATCTAGTGCATTATTGTCCAACATCCCCCCAAAGTACAGTATATTATTGTCCAAGGACAAAATTCAGTGTATTATTGTTCAATACCCCAAAAGTTCAGTATATTAGCATCCAAAAACCCAATTAAAAAAGGGCAAAACATTGTAAATAATACCCTTAAAGTGGGGTTGTAGATCAATGTGGGAGTGGGGGCAAAAAGGAGAAAATGACTTAAAAAATGAACGAGAAAAGGGGTTGAACATACTGTTGTAGGTCGAAGCTGGCATGACTGTGCACTAGAACAGCACGATCGTGCGCTAGTCTTTCGCACTAGAAAATAGCCCTAGCTGCTCGATGGTCGAACAATCGTGCACCCAACATGACACGATCGTGCACTAGTTTCAGCGCTGAAAACCCCAAGCAAAGCCTTGGTTGCACAATCGTGTAATGTAGATGGCATCCATCCCTCTGGATGAGGGTGCACGCTCTTGCAACTTGAGAGTGACCCCAAAAGAGAGGGCAAGGCCCTGGCACGATCTTGCACCCTACTCTAGCCTTCTTTTCTTTCTCATTCGCTTCCGTGAGGAACTCTCTACCCGACCCATGCTTCGAATGATTAATGATACGACGCAAGCACACGGGTGTGATTGTAACATAAATCAAGGTTGTTCTCACAGGGACTTCGCTAAACTATGCACCAATCTAGTCTCCTACCTAATCGCTAAGTCGGTCGGGTTTTGGTTTGAGGTTTCTAACAAATAAGCCCACCTATCAAAATCACTAACAACTCAAGGATAAAAATCAACTGTAAAAAGCATTCAAGGGATAAACCTAAGTCACTCAACAAATTAATCAAGTGGATTGAACTTGTACTTCACTAATTTGGAACATTTTAAGGTCGATGATCGCATAAAGTATTTCGTAGCGAGCTTTCGGCAATAAAACAAATTGCTTTGTAAAACCAATTACTTACTTTCATGGTTATTTCAATTTTGGCCAAATTAAACATAGAATTATCAAATGACCCCTAGTTATAAAATCTTTTATGTCTAGTTCATTTTATAACTAGTTTAATCCTAAGGGTTCCAATTATCAAACTTCTCCTTTTGGTACTTTATTCAACAATCTAATTTAATATTCTTGATAGCCAGTACAAAATAATCACAAACAAAATCAAAGGATAAATAAAAGGAAATCAAACTAGATTAAAACTTGTTCAATCTAACAAAATCAATTCATAAAGCAACTAAAATGGTTCATCACCCAAACTATGGAAAAACTACTCACAATTCATGTTTAAACTAGAAAGCATGTGAAATTCTAAACTAAAAAGCATATTAAACCAAGAATGAGAAATAACCGAGCTGAAGATCAATCCTTGCTTGAGAATTAATAGTGGAAGACTTTTGCTCCTTCACTTGAAATGATATACTTGAAATTGGCTTTAAATCTGCAATCTTCTCTCACTTCTCATTAACAAATAGATGATGGATGAATATGGAAGATAATAAAGATGAATAGTACTGATAATTGCTGATGAATAATGGATGGAATGCTCTTGAAACAGCCGTGCACAATAAATATATAACAATTATGGGCGAGAAACAACTGAATTTAAACAGTCAGGGGTCAACATGACTCGTGCTAGATCAACACAGTCCGTACTGACCCCAACACGACCCGCGTTGGCTTACCATGATCCATCATGATCGTGGAACTTGTATCTTCACTCTTTGGACACTGAAACAGACCATGCCAGGCATTTTGGCACCCATGTTAGGCCTTAGAAGATCCTTTTCATCTTGGGCCTTCATTTTGGGCTTTGGGAGGATCCAACTTTTCTTCCTCTTCATCTTTTTGGCCCACTTGGATATCTAAACTCGATTTTAGCTCGGTTTTCTTCCATTTCTCCTCAATTTCCCTACAAAATCTACCAAACTCTAACCAAGCATAAAATGGGAAATTCGGGTATAAAATAATATAAGCACATTGAATATCACCTATATTCTCATCAAAATATCCAAGTTTATATATGTTTAAATAACACTGATCAAATCCCCCCATGCTTAAACCTTGCTTGTCCCTAAGCAAGGCAAGACTCACTAAGAAAAAGGAAAAGAAAGAAAAGAACAAAAAGAGAATGAATTTGGACAAAAGACTCAAGTTAAAAGAAAAAGATTTAAGAGTAAAAGAAAATCTTTATTTACAAATCTCCTCAAGAAAGCATCGATAAGACATTCCATTAATCAAACTTAATCAAGCATAGCTCGAATATAAAAGAAAGTTTATATCCAAGAGAAATGAAAACTTTGGAAAGATTTAGAAAAACTACACTTATCAAGTTCAAATCAGTCACGCCCTAATCTCAAATGAAGCAAGCAAGCAAGCACATAGTAAGTATGAAACTAGGCAACTTAGACAGCAACCTCACTTTAGGAAATGAGGAAACACTCCACTTTTGTGTTTGAAGATAAATCAATGAAGGTGCACTTAATACTTAATCCAAAGCAACATCCTACCATAAGCTTGCAAATAATCTCAAATTACTACTGCTTATATCCAATGAAAAATGATAATCAAGAGGTCTTTAAAAAAAGGTTGTAATGGAGCTATGACTTAGGGTAAAAAGTGGAAATATAATTTGGGAATGTGGAGCTAAAAAGCCAAAGCTTGGAGCACAAACCTCACTAAATCAATCTTGTAAATATTCTCACCACTTATATTCACAACAAAACATCCCCAAAACAAGTAGAAACCGCCTAAAAACGAAGAAAACAAATTTGGCAAACACTTTATTTCTTTATTTCTTTTTTCTTTTTTCTCGATTTTTTTCCATTTTTTTTTCTTTCATAATCTTTCATTTTTTTCCTCTTTTTGATGAATGGCAAAACAACACAAATATATATACAAGACAAGGCAAGTTTCCAACTCAACCTATATCAAAGCTACACAAATGGGGAGCAATCTCAAGATTCTCAATTTTCTCAACATCCCCAATCAAACCAATTCACAAATACACCACAATCAATGGAACTTCACACTCTAAAACACTCCAAGCATTGGCTTAATAGGGAAATATATATTTGTACAAGGTTTTTAATATAGGTTATCAAAAGAGGGAGCGAATGAAGGTTAAAAGAAAGGTTAAAAGCGCCGATATGTACATAATAAGGGTGACTATTTGGCTATGTAGCTTATAAAATACACAAATGAATGTCTCTATCATATTATTAATGCACAATGCACAACACAGTTTCAAAGAGATACAAAGGAAGTTATGGAGGATGCAACTAAGGATGAGTCACACACGGGTTAAAGCTCTCAATCAAACCTAGCTCAAATATGTTTGTATTTGCTAAACTCACACCAAAAGATCATAAAATGCAATCAATCATCACTTTCAAAGTGAAATCCTCAACTTTACAAGTTTTCGCAAACTATTTTCAAAACATTCATTCACAAGTGGGCTATACAAGAATAAATCTAATTAAAAAAAATCTATCTAACTTCAATTCATCACCGGAAGGTTTTATTCACTAATCATAACCTATCCTAATTCTTTTTCTCTTTTCTTCTATTTTTTCTATTTTTCTAAATTTTCTTTTTTTTCCCCGTTTCTTTTAAACAAAAACAAAAGTCAAACTAAACTAAAAATGAAAACCTAAAAAAGAAGAAACTAAAAACTAAGAAAAAGAAGTAAATAAAAACTAAGATGAATCTAACTAATGCAACTAAGTGGATGAAATAGTTAACAAACGAGGAACTAAAACTAGGAAAAAGAAAAAGGAAAAACACAAAGAAACATTAAAAGTGAAACAAAACAAACTAAAATACAAAATAAATAAAGGACCAAAAGAAAAAGAAATAAAAACTAAACAAAATATACACAAAGAGCAAGGACTCTCAAATTTAGAGATTACCTCCCCCCCCCCCAAATGCTTGGACACAACATTGTCCTCCATGCATACTCAATACGAAATTAGAAATAAGGGGGTCAAATAGATCACTAGGGTAGATGAGGTGGAGGGTAAGGATAGTGAGGGTAGTTTAACTGCTAATCATTCATATCTTGCATCATTTTTAACATATGAGCATGACCGTTAGCTTGAGCGACATTGCTTGGTCGATTAAGTCTAACCTCTCAAAAAGTCGAGTTTGATTTTGAAAAATTTGGTCCGAGGTGGACCGAAAATAAGCAAACTCGGTTTCACAATATTCTCTTAGAGAGGCGTGGTCCACACGTAGAGAGTTAAAACTCTCTTGGGCGTTGAAGGTTGGACTACCTTCATCATCGTCACCACCAAATTCACCCTCTTGGGCGGCCGGTGGAATAACTTGGTTGGGCATTACGAGGTTCAATGCAGGATGAAAAAGAATGGTTGGGAGTTGTTGGATGGTCAAGTTTAGATGAGGAAGCCTCATAAACTCATTGTTTAGATAAACCCACCAAACCTCTTCCCCTCGCAATTTGCACATTTTCATGGCACTTACGACCTTAACATCTAAGATTATAGGTCCCGCTACCCTATCCCGCTCATGTCGAGTCGGATCCCAACCAAAATACCTAGTCAACACAGTTATTAAACCACCCACAACAATATCCCCATTAGTGAGATAGGTCAGTCTAGCAAGGTGTAGGGCGAAAAGTGCAATGAGGTTTGCATCAATATTACCATAATACATTCCCCACAACATATAAAACTCAACAAGGGCTCTTAGACCTACTAGGATATCCCCTCGGCCAAACATACCACATGCGCGGACTCTTTGGGTATACTGAAATACGGGGTTCCGGATGTGTGTGCACTTAGACCTACTGGGGTCATAGTTCGTCCTGGTGGTTGTGTATTACCAAAATACATTGGGATTCCAGATTTCGACATTTAGCACATCTCTCTTATAGGGGTTGGGGATGATAAGTAGGGGAAAAATTTGGCAAACTCCTTTAGGGTTATGCTATAAGACTCCTCCACCTATAATTGAAATTGGATTAATTCGTCGGTGGTCGATACACCGCAAGTGCATAGGTGAACGAGTTCAATCCATACATAATCAAATTCCATATTCTTGATGGCCAATCAAAAACAATGACATACATAATCAAAGGTTAAATAAAATGCTTTCAAACTAGATTAATACTTGTTCAATCCAACAAAACTCAATTCATGAATGCAACTAAAATGGGTTTATCCCCTAAACTAATAAAACTACTCACTACTCATGTTCAAACTACAAAACTTATAAAAACTTATGCTAGAAAACATGAAACACTATAAAAAAAAGTGAAATAAACAAAGTGATGAATAGATCCTTGCTTGATTGATGATCCAAAGGGACTTTTGCTCCTCCATTTCTATTGAAAACTTGGGAATCGATCTTTAAAAACTCAACAATACTTCTCAATTCTTGCACTATTATGAATGTGGATGGAATATGGATGAATGTGGTGATGAATATGGCTGAGAGGGATGGTAATGGCTGGCTTGAATGATCCACAAGACAGTCGAAAATTGCAATTATATAGCAATAATCAGACTTGAAATAACAAAACTCAACAGCCAGACGTCACCACGGTCCGTGGTGAACACAACTCCTCAAGTCAGCTTCTCTAGAAGTCGAAACAGACCGTGTTGCATGTTCTGGCATCCGTGTTGATCACATGGCGAATTCTTCACGCTTGGGCCTCGATGTTTGGGCCTTGGGTAGATTTCTTCTTCTCTTCTTGAGCGTATGAACTCCTTGGATATACATACTTGACTTAAGCATGGTTTTTATCTCCCTTTCTCCTCAATTTCCTATAAAAATATACCAAACTCTAACCAAGCATAAAATGGGTAATTCGGGTATAAAAAATAATACTACCATATCGAAAATCACCCAAGTACACTTAAAATCATCCAAGTTCACATATATATAAAATGCACTCATCAAATTCCCCTATGCTTACACCAAGCTTGTTCCTAAGCAAGGCTAAACTCACAAATAAAATGGAAAATGAAGAAAAGAACGAAAAGATAAAATAAATGGGACAAAATGACTCAATAAAAAGTTTCGACAAAAAATGAACATTTATTTACAAACTCCTCAGGAAAGCATCGATAAGACATTCAATTAATCGAACTTAATGAAACATGGCCAAGTATGAAAGAAAGTCTATATACAAGAGAAAATGAAACCATAGAAAGATTTACAAAAACTATACTTATCAAGATTAAACTAATCTAATCACCCCTTTAATCTCAAATGAAACAAGCAAGCACACAATAAGCATGAAACTAGGTAATAAGAGAGCAACCTCACTTTAGGGAATGTGGAAACACTCCTCTCATGTGTTTAAATATGAACAAAACAATGAAGGTGCACTCAATACTTAATCACAAACGTAACATTCTACCATAAGATTTCAAATAGTCTCGATTCTCTACTGCTAATTATCCAATGTTCGTATGACAATAAAGAGGACTTTCAAATGGGTTGTAATGAGGCTAAGGTTAAGGGTAAGGAGTGGAAATATAATTTGGGAAAGTGCAGCTA
Organism: Portulaca oleracea; assembly: GCA_029582165.1. Classification (NCBI taxonomy): domain Eukaryota; kingdom Viridiplantae; phylum Streptophyta; class Magnoliopsida; order Caryophyllales; family Portulacaceae; genus Portulaca; species Portulaca oleracea. The sequence continues at coordinate 23,571,826 of CM055873.1, read as the reverse complement.
AAAGTCTAAGGTTGGCGCATAACCCTCACCAAATTATCCAAATAAGAACACTCACCACTTATATTCTCAACAATGCATCCCATAATCAATTGGAAATCGCCTCAAATCAAAGAAAACTAATCAACAACTACTTTACATCTTTTTTCTCATTTTTTTCATTTTTCTAAAAAATTTTCATTTTTTTTTCTCTTTTTTCTCTTTTTTCTTTGTTTTTCAAAATAAACAACAACTCAAAACAAATATACATACATTAACAAGACAAATTTCCAACTCAACCCATATAAGGCTAGAATGGGGGATCAAACTCAAGGTTTCTCAATTTCACAATATCCCCAACATAACCAACAACGAAAACACCACAATCAGCCCAACTCTACACACTTTAGCACTCCAAGCATATGCTTAAGGGTAGGAAATTAAATATTTGGCCATGGCTATTGATATAGATAATCAAAAGTAACAGTGATTGAAGGCTAAAAGAGGGTTAAAGGCGGATATTTAAGAAAGAACCCGAGGGGGTGAATTGGGTTAAAGAAAAACTTTTGCACACTTAAGATAAAGGATGTTAGGTTTCTTAATCTTTTCCAAATTAAGAAGTTAACTTCACATATATAAAGAGTAACAAGATATGTATGAATAACTTCCTTTATTTAATCAATGCTTAAGCAGAGTACAAAATAATGGTAACCTGGTTGCTCAAGGAATAAAGTCCTTACAGCAAGTGCTAGAGGAGTGCCTTATTGAAGGGCACTTTCAAGGTTATTTGACAAACCAACGCACCAACACAGCAAGGTGCTTTCACTCACAGATCCTAACTCCCTTAAGGTCTTCGACCAATGACTCGCCAACTTCCTTCGTCTACAACACACTCAACAACTCGTCTCTCAAAGACTACACTCAAAAATCTTCACGGATTTCCTACTCTTTGATTTCTTCCTTGGAATCAATTAAGTCATTTAGTCTTTGAGTTATCCTATTTATACATGCAGATGTGTTGACCGTTGGAGATGATCTTCTTTCCTTCTTTGCTTTGGATTTTCCTTCCTTCTCTTGAAGTTTCCTTTTCGTATCAATCACAATCTTCTTTCCTTATTATATGCAGATTATATACAACAAATCTGTCAAAGCAATCAAGAATGTATCATTTCTAAGATATTCAGATTATATGCCAATAATATACGAATTTTGACTTTCATTCAAAATCGATCCAGTCGCCAAGGTCCTGATGCCTGGGTCTGTTGAGGTCCTTGAGGGGTTCTAACAATTTACATATTAAAAGGATGACTATTTGGCTATGTAGCTAAATTATACAAAAGAATGCCTCTATCATATTATCAATGTACAAGCAAAAATGTAGTTTCAAAGAGATACATTGCAAGTTCTAGAGATTGAAAACTATGGATGAGTCACACATAGAAAATATGAGACTAATAAAAATGATTATTCATTTAAGCCTTGTGGTCTCACGGATTAAAACTCTCAAATAAACCTAGCTCAAGTAAAAGTATATATGCCAAATTCATTCCAAATGATCTTAGATAAGGCAATCAATCTTCACTTTCGAAGTATAATTCTAAACTCTCTAAGTTTTCACAAACTCTTTTTAAAACTTTAATTCACAAAAAGGCTATACAAGACTAAATCAAATAAAAAGAAAACTTATCTAGCCTTAATTCATCACCGGAGAGGTTTTTATTCACTAATCCTAATCTATCATAAGTTTTTTCTTCTTTTTCTCGATTTTTCTAAATTTTATGTTTTTTTTCTTCATTTTCGGTTTTTTCAAAAGTTAAAAACAAAAGTCAAATGAAAAACTGGAAAATAAGAAACTAAAAACTACGAAATAGAAAGAAATAAAATCTAGTATGAAACTAACTAATGCAATACTAAGTGAAGAATTTTACAAATGACAAACTAAAAACTAGGAAACATTAAAAAGAAAAACTAGTTATACAACAAAAGAAAACCTCAAGAAAAGAAAGGAAAAGTAAAAGAAAACGTAAAGAAAGTAAAACTAAAATGAAAAACTAAAAACAAAATGAAAACTCATAAATAAAAGAACAAAAATAAAATAAAAAATCAAAATAAAACCATATATACAAAGATGTGGACTCAAAATTTTCAAGTTATCCTCCCCCCTCCCCCCCATGCTTGGTCAAAGCATTGTTCTCAATGCATAAATCAATGGGAAACTAGCACGAAGGGATAACAAAATGATCACTAGGGTGGAGAAGGAGGGTAGGGTTGGTGGGGATGCCAATTTTGGATGTTGCGTAAGAAGTCTAGAATATGGGTTTGGTTTTCTTCAAACCTAGTTCGGGAAGACCGAAGATATGCAAACTCAGACTCACAATATGAATGCAAAGAGGCTTGGGCCCATAATAGAGTCAAACCTCGAATCAAAGCTAGAATCAAAACTGGTGGAGTAACTAGATGGGCATCCTGATTTCCCGGAAGGAATAGGAAGTTGGGTACACGATCAATGCTCAATAATCATGGAGTAAACGTACCACAACATGGTTCGAGTAATTCCAATAAATCCCATTCGGCCGACACTTACACATTCTCATAACCTCAATCATTTTAGCATCTAACAGCTCGGACCCCAACACCAAGTCATCATTATGACCCGGAGGATTCCACCCTAAATGTCTAGTAAGAACAATTAGTAAGTGGGGGGGGGGTATTTATATGGGATATTAGGGTAGAAAAAGTTAGTAATATTTATCCAAGGTGTTAGTAACACCTTCCACTATTTTCCCTTTTTTTCTCATTAACATCCTACCTTTATCAGTTTTCACAAACTTATCCAAATAATTTTAATTCTAAACAACAGATAACCCCACTGTCCTTAATTGATACTATTTAACTGCTAAAAATCCAGATAGACCCACTCGCGGTCCTAAATGCTGCTTGTGATGACAATTTATATTAATAAATAGAAAAAGAACGCACGTCAGACAATTTAACGGTATAAATAATAGAACTTTTCAGGGTTTTACATCATTACCCCCTTTAAAGAAGTTTCTCCTCGAAACTTAAACTCATACTTAACGATTTTTCAGACGGAACTAACGACGACCTTAATCAAGACTTAGGGTTTTACACCAACACTCACATTCTCATCACTTAGCACATCAACACCATAGCAAAGGAAAACTTTTCGTGGCATAACATCAATAAATAAATCAAATTCAAGCTCATATTCCCCTATCCTAAATTTCATTTTACCACGTTGCACGTTAGTGACACACCCCATAGTATTTCAGAAAGGTCTCCCCAAAATGATTTGAGTACGGGAGTCCTCGGGCATGTCAAGAATCAGAAAGTCAATTGGCACATAACAATCACCTACCTTAAGGGGAAAGTCCTCCAAGATACCCTTAGGGTACTTAATGGAGCGGTCTATCGTTTGCAAAGACATGGTAATAGGTCTTAATTCTCCTAAGTTCAACCGTTTGTACAAGGAATAGGGTATCAAACTCACCATTGAACCCACATCACACAAAGCACGATCAACGGTCAAACTACCTCGACCACATGGAATATTGAAGCTTCCCGGGTCCTTAAGCTAAGGAATAAGCTTGTTTGGAACCACAGAACTACACTCCTCACTCAAAGCATCTTCCTGAATTAATCTCATCTAATTTCCTCTTTTTAGAGATAATCTACTTCAAGAACTTAGCTGTAACACCCCAACCTTAATCACAAGATTAAATACCTACTTAGCACCCAAACTTGTGATTAGCGCAGCGGAACACTTAGGTTGAAGCATTATCGCCGTCCCCAAAAGAGACAAGGCACACACACTTTCTAGAAACCACGAAAATATGAACTACTAACTCCAAAACTCAACATAGAACAACTTATACAACCATTGATCATAGATACATAAATTCAAAACATAGGAGATTTCCACGTCTCCAAACTCTGATTTGCTCTGCTATCAAGCTGTACCCATAGGAACTACCTCACATCGTGGATTACTTCTGAACGGCTTTGCCTTGACCTTGGGAGCTCGAACCTCCTAAAACAAAACATTAAAACATTGCGAAAAGTGAGTGGGGAAACACTCAGTACGTAAACCTCCAACACGTAAAACCGTTCGAAAACGGTTTCAGTGCCGGCATTTAAATTCATTTTGAAAACAAGGGGCGGGGGTAGAAGCGATAAACTGAAATGAAGTACATATATAACATACATAAATAGCGCTGTAATAAGCTAGATGAATAAAAACGTGGAACCCTCATGATCGGTGCAAGCACCTCACACACGCGCATGCCCAAATCGATCTAGATTTGGATTGGGTGACCGCTAAGCGGTCGACATCGTTGTGTCAAGGCACTCTGATCAGGAGTGCTAAAACATGAATAAACATATAAATGATAGCATAAGACGGGTCCACCTTAAAACATAAAAGATTTACATAAAGCATAAAACTTGATAATACATGAATCATGAACGCACTAAGGCGGTAAAGGTTGGACAATTTGCATACCTTGAAATGACGTGAGCTTAGGTGGTGCGTCTCGGTTCTGAGATGGCTTGGGCGACTTGAAAACTAGAATAAGAATAAGTGAAAATGAAGAACCGAAGAGGTTCTTAGCTAACTTCAAATACTTAGTAACTTGAGAATTTATAAAAGAAAATAACTTAGAGAGAAAATTCAGGTTTTATAAAAATAAAGTTTATAGCATAACTTGAGCTAGAAAAACCGGAATGAGGCAAACGAGTACATCTCGGAATAGGGAAAATCATAATCTACAACTTTGTCAACAGAACCAGAGGCTAAAAATGAGAGGAAGGGCTCCAAAATGGGCCCGGACAGAAGCTAAGATAGAATAATTTAGGAATTCCGGAATGAAATTACATAGAGAAATTGATGTAGAAAGGTGAAATCAAAGAAGGGCACTTGGACCTTGGAAAGATAGCTTAGATTAATAAAGTATAGGAACCAAAGATTGGAGGTGAATATGAAATTAAAAGGGTTCCTCTAGACTTATTTAGAGAAAAACGATGTCGATGACACTGTTGATGAAAGAAGAATGAATTATGGAGTTTGAGAAATAAATTTGAGTTGAGAACTTAGAGGAACTTAACTTGAGAGCTATTTAGAACTTGGAAGTCATTAGCTAGATAAAACCTTGACCAACTCAAAGATATTGAACTCTTAAGCTAACACTCATTGGGAGATATATATAACTTGTGTTTAAATCACCACCCTTGGCTAAATGGCCTTAGGACATATTTAGGCTTCTAAAACCATACTTTTCATCCTTACGACTTTAACCTAAGATTATAACATATAAGCATAACTTATCAATGCTTAAAGTTCCCTATTGGCTTGGTTTAGGGCCTTAGAAATGGAATTTTATAAAGAGTAAACTGGGCAGAACTTCAAGTAGACAGCCCTTCTTCCCGGGCTCATATCTCACACTCCCGACATCGGATAAATACAAACCATACCTTTCCGGAAAGCTTGCAAGGTGACCTAAAACTTTCATGTTTACCACAAAAACTAAAGAGGTCTCTAAAGGGACAAAAACAACCCTCAAGATACTGACTCCAGAAACGTATTCCGAAACGCAATGTTACGGTTTTGGCTATATCTCGGCCTATACAAGTCGGAATTTAGAAATTCCAAAGCCTATGGTTAGCTAACACTTTGGGCTATCCCATGGAGTAAAAATCTGGGTAAAAATCCAACTTTCAAGTCTCTGTAATTTTCCAGAAATTGAGCAGAATCTTTCTTGCACTTAAACTCAACTCTAATGATGTTTTAAAGCTCTTAATTCATACTAATTCCTTACCGAACTTCATTTTAGCTATTATCTACCATATTTTCAGAATTAAACCTTCACAACTTAGCTCATCAAAGACCTTAAATTTTACATGTATCCATGGATTCAACATGCATTCTTTCATATACAACTTAATTTAGCACTCTTTCACCAAAATGTCATCAATTCACCCAAATTAAACATAACAACACTTAAACATCAAACTTAACTTTTATAAACAGCCCTTAATACTCAGAATCTCATCAAGAAACTCACATGCATTAAGATTAAATCATCATCCATTAAGAAATCATCAAGAAAACCTCAAGAACACCTCAAATTTCACATGCACATACTCTAAACTCAAACCCTAACTTGACTAATACAATCATAACTTTGAATTCATGATTAAAGAGAGTAAAAGAGGTAGACTTTACAAGAATTACACATATAAAACATAAAACTCAGATTAGGGTTTAAAAGAATTGAATTTGGGGGTTTGAGAGATTACCCTTGGGGTTAAAATTTGATGAAAACACAAGAGAGGAGGAAGGAGGTGGTGGCTGGCGAGAGGTGGCGTGGCTGGCTCGTGGCCGGAAAAATGGCCGGATGGGGCTGTGGCTGGGTCAAGAGAGGAGGAGGGAGGTAGAGAGAGAAAGTGAAGTGTGTTTGAGAAATTAGAATGAGGAAATGGGTTTACTAATACCCATTAGTAGTATATTTTCCCTCCACTTAATTAAAACACTAACTAATACTTAACAAATCTGAATTTTGATTAAGTAAAATAAATTGTAAACAAATACTAGTTTAATAAAAATAGTTTGCACTACATAAAATTAATTGGTAACAATTGGGTTAAAATAAAATAGAACTTGAACTAATAAAATTAAATGAATGGAACATAAATATTACTTGTACTAAAATAAAATAAACATAATCTAAAATAAAATAAATTAAGGTTTGGATAATAAAATATAAACGTTGAGAAGTAAAATAATTAAACCCCTTTCGGTTAAAGAAATAACGTAAACGGTAAAACCCGATATAAATTAACTTAACGGGTAATTAAAGTGAATTAAAGGTTTATGAACCCGTAACTTAATACCCTTTGCCATCTCCTGCACGAGACTTGACACCGATAAAATAAATAATTAAAAGTAAACGCGAAAAATTTATACGTAATTTAGATAATTACGGTAATTAGTACTTAATTAATCGTGATTTTGGGGCGGGTTATTACATTAGCATATAAGGGAATTTGAGATAAAGCATCAAGAAACGTCACATTCACATTTAATTTCTTCAAATTTTTCAAGAACTTGCCGAATTTAGCATCTACCTTTTCCTTAGAAAACTTTTGGGGGAAGGGAAGCGGTGAGGCATAAACACGAGGCGGTGATGAAGGTAGGGTTTCAGTTCCCTCTTTGGAACGACCACTCTCATGGTCTTTCCCTCTCTTGGTTTCATCTATTTTCTCACCCGACTCATCACTCTTACCCCCACCCCCCCACCCCCATGCTTAGCATTTGGCATACTTGGTCCCTCATATTGTAGGGGTAGAGGTGCTAGCTTGGTTGGCTATTTAAGTTTCAAGCATTTGGTTTTGCGTGGTCAAAAGGTCAACTTTAGTAGCCAAAGCTTTGATAACGTCATCTTGCCTTTGTTGATGCTCAACGTCCTTTGTTCGGATTGAAGGACGCATATACCATGGCCTCTAAGCTAGGCTTTTGGTGTTGTGAAGGTCCTTGTGATGGACTTTGGAATCCGGGGGCAGGGGGTCTTTGTCCTTGGGGTAGTCTCATTTTATTATTGTTTCGGTAAGAAAAATTAGGGTGAACTCAACTCGGGGTGGTACACATTAGAAAATAGGTCAAATGGAGCCTTTTGGTTCGAATTACCCACAAAGTTGGGTTGATGGGTCGGGTCACCATTAGCCACACCACTAGGACAAAATAGGGTCTCATGCTCAAATGAATGACAAGATGCACATTGAATTTGAGGGGGATGCGGAGCATTTACATTCAACTTATCCACTTTTTTAGTTATAACATCTAATTTAGCAATTAAAAGAGTATTGGCATCAACCTCATACTTACCTCCCGTTCTCACGGAACGGGGCTTTAGCCATTGGTAGTTGTTCAATGCTGTTAGCTCGATCAATCTGTGAAGCTCATCAACAGTCGTGCTCATCATGTTGGCTCCTGCCACCACCAAAATGCTGGCTCACAAGTTGTCATTCACCCCATTGTAAAATGCTTGAATCGGGACCCAAGGCTAGAATCCGTGTTGGGGGCATTGTCACAAAAGATCCTTGAACCTCTCCCACGCATCATAGAATGACTTTCTCGGCTCTTCAACGAATGTGGAAATTGGATTCCTCAACTTGTAAACTTGCGAGGCGGAAATTATTTCGCCAAGAATTCACTAGCCAGTTGATCGAATGTCGTGATGGTGGTGGTCGATGGTAGGGAATCTAGCCATTCACATGTCTTTCCCTCCAACGAAACGGGAAACAAACCTAGCATGATGCATCATTGGTGGCCCCATTCGCCTTGAAGGTGTCACAAGCTTGGTAAAAAATGCGAAGATACCGATTGGGGTCTCCATTGGGAAGGCCATGAAAAGGCGAGGCTTTCACCCAGTTGATGAGAGCTCTTCAATTCGAAATAGTTAGCGTTCACTCCCGGTGAATTAATGGATGTGGGTGGATTGGTGACATTTAGAGTCACATATAATGCCTAAATGTACGTCTCTCTTCGGCCATCTTGAACTCCTTGGCCTTTTCTTCTTATCTCCTTCGAGCTTCTTCTCTTCTTTGCTTCTTCTCCTTGAGCGGAAGGTTCTTTCAATCTCCGGATCAAATATGAAGAGTAGTGCCTTTTGCATACATCGATGGAAAACCTTACAAGAGACAAAAACAACTACTAAGGAAGATCAAATAGAAAAATAAAATTAAAAAAATGACTTAGTCGATCTAAGGATGTTTGTTCGATGACGACTAAGGACAAAGTCTCTGGCAACAACGCTAAAAACTTAATACACCACAAATGCACGGGTGTAGATGTAGTATGTATCAAGGTCGTTCCCATAGGGATTTCTCTCAACTACACACCAAACTAGTCCCCTACTTAATCACTAAATTGAACTACATCTAATCACATAGCAAACACAATTCACAAAATTTACAAGATAAAGTCAATAAGGAAAAAATGCTCAAGGGAAAACCTAAGTCACTCTGCGAACTATTTCAGTGGAATGAACTCATACTTCACTAATTTGATACATTTTAGGGCCAATAATTGCATATATTCTTTCGTAGCGAACTTTTGGCAATGAAACGAATATCTTAAGAAAATCGATCACCTATTTTCGTGGTTATTTCAATTTTAACTAAGTTAAACATCAAATTATCAATGACCCCTAATTATAAAATCATCTATGTCTAGTTCATTTTATAGTTAGTTTAATCTTAAGGGTTCTGATTATCGAATTTCTCCTTTCGGTACTTCACTTAACAATCTGAATCCATTGTATTGATGGCAAATAAAAAACAATGACATACATAATCAAAGGATAAATAAAATGCTTTCAAACTAGATTTATACTTGTTTAATCTAACAAAAATTAATTCATGAAAGCAACAAAAGTGTTTATCCCTAACCTGAAAGAAGCTACTCACTATTTATATTAAAACTACAAAACAAATCAAATTCCAAACTAGAAAGCATAGGAAATCTACAACAATGAGAAATAAACTGAGAAGAGGATCGATCCTTACCTGAAAGATGAACCACGGGGACTTTTGCTCCTCCACTTCGATAGAAAACTTGAAAAGTGATCTTAAAACCTCAACAAATCTCTCAATTCTTTGCTCCAACAATGGCTATGGACAAATATGGAAGAAGATGAAGATGAATGTAGATAATGAATGGTGGTAATTTTTGGGATGAATGATAGATAAACAACTGAATCCATCATTATATAATAATTAAGGGACGTGTAACGATAAAATTCAATAGTCAGGATTCAACATGGTCCGTGCTAGGTCAACACGGTCCATGCTAGGTCAACACAATCCATGTTGACCTCAACACAACCCATCTTTCTTGGGCACGGGTCGTGTTCAACCCAAGAACTCGATTGTCAACTCTCTGGACCCCAGAACGGTCTGTGTTGTCCAAACTCACCCGTGTTAGGCCTTGGAAGCCTCCTCAAGCTGCTTGTCCTTGAGTTGGGCCGTAGATTTTTCTTCCTCTTTTCTTCAACTTATTATGAACTTGGACTTCAATACTTGATTTAAGTTGGGATTTTCTTCATTTCTCCTCAAATTTCCTACAAAAGTATACCAAACTCCAACCAAGCATAAAATGGGAAATTCGAGTATAAAAATAAAATAAACATATTGAAAATCACCCAAATTCTCGTCAAATCATCCAAGTTTACATATATACAAATAACACTCACTAGTTGGAAAGTCCTTGGGGTGGTCTTTGAAAATCGGGGGCATGGGGTCTTTGTCCTTGAGGGGGACCCAAATGGTTATTTTTCCAATAAGAGAAATTTGGGAGAATTCTCAAACCAGGGTGGTACACATTTGAATTTTGGTCAAAGGGTAGCCTACGGTTCGGGTTACCAACGAAGTTGGCTTAGTCAGTTGGATCATTGCTAGCCATCCCATTAGGACAATATAAAGTCTCATGCTCAAAGGATTGACAAGATACACATTGAATTGGAGGGGGAGGGGGAGCAGTCACATTCATTTTGACAAGATACACATTGAATTGGAGAGTGATGGCATCAAGTTAAGCAGATAAAGCAGTTATAGCGTCAACATTATACTAATCTCCCATTCTCATTGAATGAGGCTTGGACCATTGGTAGCTATTCAATGCTATTTTCTAAATGAGTGAGTGAAGCTCATCTATGGTCTTGCTCATGACGTTGACCTCCCACCACCGCCAAAATGTTGGCCCTTAATTAGTTGTCATCTACGCCATTGTAAAATACTTGATCGGGACCCATGGCTCGAAGCCATATTGGAGACATTGTCTCAAAAGGTCCTTAAACCTCTCCCACACATCGTAGAACAACTCTCCTGGCTCTTGAGGGAATGTGCAACTTTGGTTACTCAAACTCGTCAACTTGGTAGGTTGAAAATACTTAGCCAAGAATGCACTAGCAAGTTGGTCAGATGTTCTGATGATGGTGGTCGTTCGGTATGCTGCAACTCCGACAACGGCGCCAAAAACTTCATATGTTGCAACTCCGCAAGTGCACAAATGTGATTGTAGCATAAATCAAGGTCTTTCCCACAGAGATTTTTCTTAACTACGCACCAAACTAGTCTCCTACCTAATCGCTAAGTCGGTTGCGTTTAGGTTTGAGGTTTCTAACAACTAAAGCTACCTATCAAAACACTAACAATTTAAGGATAAAAATCAAAAGTAAAAAGCATGTAGGGGATAAACCTATGTCACTCAACAAATTAATCTAGTGGATTGAACTTGTACTTCACTAATTTGGTATATTTTAGGGTCGATAATCGCATAAAGTATTTCATAGCGAGCTTTTGGCAATGTAACGAATTGCTTAGTAAAACCAATCACCTACATTCATGGTCATTTCGATTTTAGCCAAGTTAAACATCGAATTATCAAATGACCCCTAGTTATAAAATCTTTTATGTCTAGTTTATTTTATAACTAGTTTAATCCTAAGGGTTCCGATTATCAAACTTCTCATTTCGATGCTTTATTTAACAATCTAATTCCATATTCTTGATGGTCAATCAAAAATGATGACAAACAAAATCAAAAGATAAATAAAATGCAATCAAACTAGATTAATACTTGTTCAATCCAACAAAATTAATTCATAAAGTAATTCAGAGTTCATCTCCCAAACTAAGGAAAACTACTAACAATTCATGTTTAAACTAGAAAGCAAGTAAAATTCTAATCTAAAAGCATATTAAACCTATAAAGAATGTGAAATAACCGATATGAAGATCAATCCTTGCTTGGGAATCAACCGTGGAAGACTTTTGCTCTTCCACTTCGAATCATATGCTTTAAATTGGCTTTCAATCTTCAATATTCTCTCACATGTCTCACTAAAAAAAAGGATGATGGACGAAAAAGAAAGATAATATACATGAATGGTAGTGATAATTGTAGATGAATGTTGGATGGAATGCTCTTGAAGCAGTCGTACACAATTAATAAATAGCAATTTTGGGCAAGAAACGACTAAATTTCAATAGTAAGGAGTGAACATGACCCATGGTAGATCAACACGGTTCGTGTCAACCCCAACACGAACCCTATTGGCTTTCCACGATCCGTGTTAATCGTGGAACATGTATCTTCACTCTCTGGACACTGAAACGGATCGTGGCAGGCACTTTGGTACCCGTGTTTGATCTTAGCGGGCCCTTTTTAGCTTGGGCCTTCATTATGGGCTTTGGGAGGATCCAACTTCTCTTTCTCATCATCTTTTTGGCCCATTTAGATATCTAAACTCAGTTTTAGCTCGATTTTCTTCCATTTCGCCTAAAATTCCCTACCAAATCTACCAAACTCCATCCAAACACAAAATGGGAAATTTAGGTATAAAATAATATAAACACATAGAATATCACCCAAATTCTCTTCAAAATATCAAAGTTTACATGCGCCCAAATAACACTTATCAATTGACCATTATGCCCTTGGTGACCAATAGGATCCAAATGGCCTCCGCGTGGAACCCAAGCCCATCCGCTTTGGCGAAAAATTATATAGGCTTTCTTTGTAAAACGGGGAAAACATATTGTGTGTATATATATATATATAGGAAAATTGGAATCTAATAAACCAACCTTTGGGGGTCTTTTGAAATAACGAATCAACCTTGAACATTAATATTCAACGAACCAACCTTGTCATGTTGATTTTTCTAGCAAACCGTCACCGAGTCCAACTCGCCGAAATGTGACGTGGCGATGGCGGAAGCTGACATGGAGGGTGTTTTTGAAAAAAAAAGGGAAAAAGCAATTTGGTATGTGTTTTGCTGAGTTGGATTGAATAATCCAAATTTTTCCCTTTTTTTAAAATTCCACATCAACCTCTTTCTCTCTCTCTCTCTCTCTCTCTCTCCTCCCTCTTCCCAGCACCACCTCGATCCCCCTCTCTCTCCTCTCTCTCTCTCTCTTCCCTATTCTCAACACCACCCCGACCCCCACCATACACCACCCTCCTCTCTTCTCACCTCCTCCTCCCTTCCCCCCTCCATTTTCGACCACCAACGCTGCACCACCATCACCATCACCTCGCCGCCTGGAGCGTGGAGCGGTAGGAGAGATTGAAGACTTAGCTTGAGTTGTTGTAGAAGAGATGAGAGAAATCCATAAACAATAGAATAAGGGGAGAAAGATGAACATCTCAATCACCCATGCTTGAACTTCTCAACAATAGTCTTGAACTTGAATAATAACATAAATAATAACCAAAATCAACCAATATCAATAACCTTGAACACCAAATGAGATTGGATATGACCTTGGATAAAGGTAGTCCACCACCAAAGCCTAACACCCCACCATGACCATCATAAAGGAAGAATCCACCAAATGATCACTAAAGGAATGACTAGAAACACCACCAAAAGATTGGATAAAGTAATCTAGATTTTGAGAGAAAACTTAGGGAAACCCTAACAAATGCAATAGCATGTTCATAATCATCAAAAGCTGCCTAGAAAAATAAGCTAACGGGGTATTTATACTAATGGGGAATTAAAACATTAAACACAGCGTTTAAGCCAAACAAAACACGCAAATCAGTTTCGTCGCGGGCGCTACGCCGGTCGGTCGCGGGCGTTACCAAGGCGAAACTCCAGGCGATTCTTCGGGTGCGCGATCGTAGCGGGCGCTACACTGAGTCGTCACGGGCGTGACGAATTTCTTCCCCAATTTCCCCAAAATGTCGTGGCGGGTCATGGGCGTTACTCGGCGAGGGTCACGGGCGTGACCACCTGGGATGGTTCGTCGCGGGCGCGACGACCTGGGCAGTTTTTCTGCCGTCTTCAAATGTGCATAACTTCTTCATTCGGACTCTGTTTTAGGCCCATAAAATATCGATGGAAATCTCTTGGTGTGTACTTTATGCTCCCAAAATTTGAGCCCCATCGGAGTTATATTGAAGGCGTTATGACCCAAAGCGTGAAGGCACGCGCATTTTGAACCTTTGATCGCCATTATTACCTTGTGTTTATTCACCCGGCTCACAACCGAACCACGATGCCAAATATTCATGACATCTTGAGATAACCCAACATCCCATAGGCCCTAATGGCTATCGGCAAGCCCTGAATCTCTTCCCGGGCCGTTTGAAACATCCGGGGGGAAGTTCGGACCCCAACAATGGACGTCTCGCCTTAGCCAAACTAAATTAACGCTCATCACCCCGCTCTTCTTGAAGGTATAACGATTCTTGAGAATAAGTGGGTGAACGGACTTAGCATGGAAATGTCAATTAGCTCTCCCACCCATGATCTCGCTGGTATCCACGATGTAAGCATCACAAGAGAGTGCAACTATTGGTGCTTGCTGAACCGTTGGCTTATCCTTAGACGTGAAAGCTTGGACCCGATCCCGACACGGTCCACCGCCCCACGACGCATCACACCCCTCCCCCTCTACCCTCTTTTTCTCTTTTTCGTTCCCCTGATTTCGGCCACCTCACCCAACACCAACAACCACCGAGCACCACCATCTCTTCCACCTTCCTCCTTCTTCCTCCCTCCCCTCCATTTCCGGCCCCACCGGGTCATCTGCCTTGCATAGATTCAGAGAGAGAGAGAAAGAGAGAAGAGAGACCACCAAAGATCTATACCCATTTTCAACTACCAACATTCTTTTTTTCACAGTGTCCATCGGCTCAAATCTAAATCAAATCCCCTCGTTTTATTCTCATGAAGATCTAGTGGGTTTCTTGCATGTTGGTCAAATTACAACTCCCTTTTGTCCTATCCCTGTCCCCTTTTCTCCTCAAATCCCCTGTTTTTCACAATGGTGGACTTGATTTATGACCAATTGGTACAGGCCAGAGGAGACACTACAGGGCAAATGCAGTTAATGTGAGAGAAAGTGAGAGAGGGAGAGAAAGGGGGTGAGGTGGAGGTTGTGACGGTGGAGATGGCGGCAGTGGAGGTGGAGGTGGCAGTGGTGAGGAAGCGTGGTTGAGAGAGAAAGTGATGGTGGTTGAGAGAGAGGCAGACACAGAGAGAGAGAGAGACACGAAGAGAGAGAGAGAGAGAGAGAGAGAGAGAGATAAATGGAGGGATGGGGGAATGAGGGATTTCGCGGTGAGATGGAATCAAAAGAAGAAGAAGGAGTCAAAGAGGGAGAAAGAGAATGAGGGGGACGAATGACAGGGAAAAAAGAAAGAAACAAAAAAAGGGAGTGATTTGCTGAGGAAAAACCCCAACACATGCCACATTATGTTTTTCTTTTTTCTTTTTTTTTTGCTCTTAAAACATCCAAATCAACATCCGCCACCGCTAAGTCAGCTTTCCGACGAGTCAGACTCGGTGGCGGTTCGCTGGAAAAATCAACATGACAAGATTGGCTCGTTGAATATTAATGTTCAAGGTTGGTTCGTTATTTCAAAGGACCCCCAAAGGTTGGTTTATTAGATTCTAATTTCCATATATATATATATATATATATATATATATATATATATATATATATAATAATAATAATAATAATAATAATAATAATAAATTCCAATTTTTATAAATACAATATGGTTATGCCCAAGAATTTTCATTAGTACAACATTGATTGTAATATAGATTTATTTTATTATGTTTTTTAATATCTCCTGTATTGACATATAACTTAGAATATGATTTTTAATTATGCTTTAAAGAATGATATATATGACATTAGGTTTGGACGTGTTGGAATTATTTTCAAGTGTATAAGAAGATTATATAGCATGACGAATCATGTGGTACAAGTATAAGAATCATGTATAAGATAAACATTGAAAATATGGTCAACACGGGTCTATAAGAGACCAGCACGGGTCGTGCTGGTCTCCAGAGAGCAAGAAAAACAATCCTAGGCTCAACACGGATGTTGGAACCCAGAATCAGTTTTAATGCTAAAGGCTATATTATCTTGTATATTAAGTTTATAATATCAATATTAAGTCCGATATTATATGATTCCAACTGCTATATTTTGACTAAGTGAAGGTCTTAATCCTCCATTAAGGACCTTAATTATACCTTTGACAAGTGGTATGATTAGAGTTAGATTAGAGGTGGAATTCTAATATAAATAGGAGATATTCCCAAGCCATTTGAGAGGATCATCTTCTCTTATCTATAATCACATCTCTCATTCTTGTCTAGACTGCAGCTATACTTTAGTGATTCAAGTGAGAAACCATTTTCTTGAGTGTTACAAGAGCTAAGTTTTATCCTTTTGAACATTTACGATATAGTAAATAATTCTTAAGGAAAGTGAGTACAATCCACGACTCTTAGCGATATCTAAGCGAGTTTCCATAGTTTTCTATACCTTTTTACTCCCTTTCCTCCAACAATCTTAAGAACTATTTACTATGGCCTTGCTTCGTGATATGTCTAGCAATTTCTAAAAGCTAGAACGCTTTGAAGGAGTGGATTTTCGGCGTTGGAAAAACAAGATGCATTTCTTGCTAACTACTCTCAATGTGGCCTATGTGGTTAACATTGAGAATTCTCCCAAGGTGTCTCAAGAACCTTCAACCGAGAAGTTATCTACTTCCACGAGTTAAGACAAAAGCAAGGAACAAGGGAAGGACAAGACGCCTATGGAAGATGCGGAGGCTACTCGGCAAAGGCTCAAGATGGAGAATGATAACTACATTTGTAAATGGTGTATTCTCAATGTAATGAGCGATACTCTCTTTGATGTCTATCAACATGTGGAGACGGCCAAGAAGCTTTGGGAGAAGCTCGAGGCTAAGTACATGTCGGAAGACGCATCAAGTAAGCATTTTCTTGTTAGTCAATTCATGAAGTTTAAGATGGATGATAATAGAAAAATTCTTGATCAATTTCATGAGATTCAACGTATTTTGAGTAACTTCAAGCAACACAATTTAAACATGGATGAATATATAATCGTATCTTCCATTATTGACAAGTTACCTTCTTCTTGGAATGAGACTAAAAGGACACTCGTGCACAGGAAAGAGGCTATGTTTCTTGAAGGTTTGGCTAACCATCTTTGTATTGAAGAAGAATTACGCCTACAAGATGGTTCCAAAGAGCAATCTAAGGTCCATGAGGTGCAAGAGTATAAGGGAAACAAGAATAAGAGCCACAACAAAACTAGCAAGGGAGTTCAAAAGCCTAAGCAAGTTTGTTGGGAATGTGGCAAACCGAGGCTCACAGAGAGAGAGTGTTATCAATGGAAAAAGAAGCATGGTCTTTTGAACAATGATATATCTAAGGACAAAGAGTAAGGAGAATGAACCCAATTCCTTTGTAGCCATGATTAAGGATCATATCAATATGGTTTCCATTGGTTGTAACGATTGGTATATAGACTCGGGCGCGTCAAGGCATGTTTGTATTGACAAGAGTTTATTCAAGACTCTCAAACCGGCGGATGATTGTGTGAAACTCTACATGGGCAACAACCATCCGGTCAAAGTTGAAGGCATTGGGCAAGTGGAACTAGTTTTCACTTCCAGTAAATCTTTACCTTTTGAATGATGTATACTTAGCTCCGGAAGTTTGTAAGAATCTTGTATCTATTAATATCTTCTTAGCAAGTTTGGTTTTATGCAAGTTTATAATGGAGATAACTATGTACTTTCCAAGGGAGGGACATTTGTAGGGAAGGGGTATGCTTATAGAGAAATGTTTAAGTTGAATGCTAAAAGTAATAAAGATGGCATGATTTCCACTTATATGCATGTGTCTAGTTTGAATAAGCCTTTTCTATGGCATGCTAGATTAGGACATGAGAACATTAAAAAGATGAAGGAAATGTCGTGTATTATGAGTATAGTTGGTCAACATAAATCCAAAGTTCAAAGACATGTCTACTTTGTGATTTGGATTCAATTGTGGCTCTCATATACTAAGTGAAAAGTTCAAGGAACAATCTAATTTTCATCAGGCATATGTTTTGTTGGTTTCTAGGGTGATTACAAGTTAAAGTATATTTCAAATGGCGGGGGTATTAGCTCCTTAAGTAAGATCATTTCAAGGGTTTTTCCTACTCTTGGAATGACAGGGGTTGTTAGAATTATTTCAAGAGAATAAGAAGATTATATAGCATGAGGAATCATGTGGTACAAGTATAAGGATCATATATGAAATAAACATTGAAAATATGGTTAACAGGGGTCTATAAGAGACCAGCACGGGTCATACTGGTCTCTGGAGAGCAAGAAAGACGATCCTGGGCTCAACACGGGTCGTGTTGAGGCAACACGGACCGTGTTGCACCCTATACAGATCGTGTCAAAGTATCAACACTTAAGATTAAAAAAGTATGTGTATTATGAGTATAGTTGGTCAATATAAATCCAAAGTTCAAAGACATGTCTACTTTGTGATTTGGATTCAATTGTGGCTCTTATATACTAAGTGAAAAGTTCAAGGAGCAATCTACTTTTCATCAGGCATATGTTTTGTGGGATTCTAGGGTGATTACAAGTTAAAGTATATTTCAAATGGCGGGGGTAATAGCTCCTTAAGTAAGATCATTTCAAGGGTTTTTCATACTCTTGGAATGACAGGGGTTGTTAGAATTATTTCAAGAGAATAAGAAGATTATATAGCATGAGGAATCATGTGGTACAAGTATAAGGATCATATATGAGATAAACGTTGAAAATATGGTTAACACCGGTCTATAAGAGACCAGCAAGGGTCATACTGGTCTTTGGAGGGCAAGAAAGACAATCCTGGGCTCAACAGGGGTCGTGTTGAAGCAACACGGACCGTGTTGCACCCAATACAGATCGTGTTGGAACCCAGAATCAGTTTTAATGCTAACGGCTATATTAATATTAAGTCATATATTATATGATTCAAACAACTATATTTTGACTAAGTCAATGTCTTAATCCTTCATTAAGGACCTTAATTATACCTTTGACTAAGTGGTGTGATTAGGCTTGGATTAGAGGTGGAATTCTCCTATAAATACGAGACATTTCCAAGCCATTTGAGAGGATCATCTTCTCTTATCTATAATCACATATCTCATTCTTGACTAGACTGCAGCTATACTTGAGTGATTCAAGTGAGAAACCATTTTCTTGAGTGTTACAAGAGCTATGTTTTATCCCTTTGAACATTTATGGTATAGTAAATAGTTCTTAAGGAAAGTGAATACGATCCACGACTCCGATATCCAAGAGAGTTTCCATTGTTTTCTATACCTTTTTACTCCCTTTCCTCCAACCAGACGTAGGTTGGTAGCAGCCCTTACATGTAAAAGTTTACCATAGCTATTAGAATTTCCCTTAGATAGTTTGATTTTAATAAGTGCATAAATACAAATTATATTCTAGCGAGAGAAGCTATTAATTAATTAAAAGGAATGAAAAATCTTATTTTTAAAAGATTTTATTCTTACACTATGCTTGGGAGGAGGGTAAGGAGGGGGGGAGGGGAGGTTAGGAGGGGTTAAGGAGGGTACTTAATCCTCCTTACCCCTGCTTGGGAAGAGAGTGAGAGAGGGTAAGGGGGAGTAAGAGGGGGTGAGGTTTACCCCCCTTTACCCCTCTTAATCCTTATTTTTGTAACACCCCAATTTGGGGTGTGATGAGGTGTTTAATTAAATTATAACATACATAATATAAAAAATGACCATATTACCCTTAACCCTAATTGAATCATAACACACACACATCCATCTCTCTCTCCAACTCTATAGAGAGAGAGCCAAATATAGAGTGAGAGAAAGAGAGAGGGAGGGAGGGAGAGAGAGAGAGAGAGAGAGAGAGAGAGAGAGAGAGGGAGGGAGGAAGAGAGAAGAGAGAGTAGGGAAGGGGTAGAGAGAGAGAAAAAAAAAGTTGGGGGGGGGGGGGGAGAGTAGAAAGAGAATGATTATTAGAGCAAATGTATGTGTATTGTATTGTATTGAATTACATATAACATGAAAGGGCAAACATGTCAATTAATATTTTACTCTTATGAACTCTCCAAATTGTTCTCCGAAACAGGGGTAAGTAGTTTACCCTTATGAACCCTCTCATATCCTCACCCACTTTTACTCCTATGAACCCCTACTCTCCATTTTAACTCTCCTCCCAAGCAAAGTGTTAGTATAACTGTTCTATCAATTATTAGCAATGATAATCAATGGTACATATTTTGTTTTTTTAATGTCCATAATAAGTGTATATATACCTGTTCTATCAAAAATTTTACCTCTTAGTTTATGAACTTGCCGGTGTTATGGAAATTTCGAGAAGATTGTAATCCCCTGGGGTAGGATGATGAGTCTAGAACATATGATCTATGGCACATAACACTTTGAAGGCACGAAAGTTTTGATCCAAATGAACATCTACAGGAGAATAGAAAGGGAAGTACTGTTGCAAATGGGTGCAGGCACATATAGAGTTTTTGTTTGAGAAGCTGGCTCAAATATAGGGTTTAAACCCATCCAGAACATGAGCGAGGTAGATGGAAAGGCAAACGATGATTTTTATGTCCCATGTTTCTCTAATGACTTTGAATCAAGCATGAATCAGAACATAGAAGACGGAGATCAACATCAGCCACAACAAGATGATGATGAATTTGTGCAAGAACCTATGAATAAATGTTTTAAATAATATTTTGCTTCTACCAAGAGTTGAACCTTGGTTTAGAGTGTGAAAATTGATGGTGATTGCCATTTAACTACCACTTCTTTCACAACATAAAAGTCAATTTAAAAAATAACAAACTCATACATACATGCTGCAAATATAAATACCAAATTAAAATAATATTCATTAGCTTTTTATAACAAATATTTATTAGTTGGCTTTCTTCCACCAAATTTACTATTATAATATATTAATCTAAATATTAAAAATATTATTTCATATTAGAAAAAATGGTGAATAAATGTCAAATATAATTACAACCAAATAAATAAATTGCAAGTTCATAAAATGGATAGACCCTGAAATTCTTGATTTATTCACCTAAGTTAATCATAAAAAATTAATAATACACAAATATTAACATATTGTTAATATACAATTAAAATAATATTTATCAGCTTTTATAGGAAAAAAACAACATTAATTATTTACTCTTTCTTCAAAACCAAATTTACTATTATTATATATCAATCTCATTGCAACAAAAAAATATTAAAGTAAAATCTACGAGATATTAAAACATTAACTCCCATAAAAAAACATATATTATTGTCCTCTATTTTCTTTAATACGAGATATTAAAACATTAACTCCCCTGTTTTTCACAATGGTGGACTTGATTCATGACCAATTGGTACAGGCCAGAGGAGACACTACAGGGCAAATACAGTTAATGTGAGAGAAAGTGAGAGAGAGAGAGAAAGGGGGTGAGGTGGAGGTTGTGACGGTGGAGATGGCGGCAGTGGTGGTGGAGGTGGAGGTGGTGAGGAAGGGTGGTTGAGAGAGAAAGTGATGGTGGTTGAGAGAGGCAGACACAGAGAGAGAGAGACACGAAGAGAGAGAGAGAGAGAGAGAGAGAGAGAGAGAGAGAGAGATAAATGGAGGGATGGGGGAATGAGGGATTTCGCGGTGAGATGGAATCAAAAGAAGGAGTTAAAGAGGGAGAGAGAGAATGAGGGGGACGAATAATAGGGAAAAAAGAAAGAAAAAAAAAGGGAGTGATTTGCAGAGGAAAAACCCCAACACATGCCACATTCTGTTTTTCTTTTTCTTTTTTTTTTGCTCTTAAAACATCCAAATCAACATCCGCCACCGCTAAGTCAGCTTTCCGACGAGTCAGACTTGGTGGCGGTTCGCTGGAAAAATCAACATGACAAGATTGGCTCGTTGAATATTAATGTTCAAGGTTGGTTCGTTATTTCAAAGGACCCCCAAAGGTTGGTTTATTAGATTCTAATTTCCATATATATATATATATATATATATATATATAAAATAATAATAATAATAATAATAATAATAATAATAAATTCAATTTTTTATAAATACAATATGGTTATGCCAAAGAATTTTCATTACTACAACATTGATTGTAATATAGATTTATTTTATTATGTTTTTTAATATCTCCTGTATTAATATATAACTTAGAATATGATTTTTAATTATGCTTTAAAGAATGATATATATGACATTAGGTTTGGACGTGTTGGAATTATTTTCAAGAGTATAAGAAGATTATATAGTATGACGAATCATGTGGTACAAGTATAAGGATCATGTATAAGATAAACATTGAAAATATGGTCAACACGGGTCTATAAGAGACCAGCACGGGTCGTGCTGGTCTCCAGAGAGCAAGAAAAACGATCATGGGCTCAACACGGATGTTGGAACCCATAATCAAATTTAATGCTAAAGGCTATATTATCTTGTGTATTAAGTTTATAATATCAATATTAAGTCCGATATTATATGATTCCAACTGCTATATTTTGACTAAGTCAAGGTCTTAATCCTCCATTAAGGACCTTAATTATACCTTTGACAAGTGGTATGATTAGAGTTAGATTAGAGGTGGAATTCTAATATAAATAGGAGATATTCCCAAGCCATTTGAGAGGATCATCTTCTCTTATCTATAATCACATCTCTCATTCTTGTCTAGACTGCAGCTATACTTTAGTGATTCAAGTGAGAAACCATTTTCTTGAGTGTTACAAGAGCTAAGTTTTATCCTTTTGAACATTTACGATATAGTAAATAATTATTAAGGAAAGTGAGTACAATCCACGACTCTTAGCGATATCTAAGCGAGTTTCCATTGTTTTCTATACCTTTTTACTCCCTTTCCTCCAACAATCTTAAGAACTATTTACTATGGCTTTGCTTCATGATATGTCTAGCAATTTCTAAAAGCTAGAACTCTTTGAAGGAGTGGATTTTCGGCGTTGGAAAAACAAGATGCATTTCTTGCTAACTACTCTCAATGTGGCCTATGTGGTTAACATTGAGATTTCTCCCAAGGTGTCTCAAGAACCTTCAATCGAGAAGTTATCTACTTCCACAGGTTAAGACAAAAGTAAGGAACAAGGGAAGGACAAGACGCCTATGGAAGATGCGGAGGCTACTCGGCAAAGGCTCAAGATGGAGAATGATAACTACATTTGTAGAGGGTGTATTCTCAACGTAATGAGCGATACTCTCTTTGATGTCTATCAACATGTGGAGACGGCCAAGAAGCTTTGGGAGAAGCTTGAGGTTAAGTCATGCCGGAAGACGCATCAAGTAAGCATTTTCTTGTTAGTCAATTCATGAAGTTTAAGATGGATGATAATAGAAAAATTCTTGATCAATTTCATGAGATTCAACGTATTTTGAGTAACTTCAAGCAACACAATTTAAACATGGATGAATATATAATCGTATCTTCCATTATTGACAAGTTACCTTCTTCTTGGAATGAGACTAAAAGGACACTCGTGAACCGGAAAGAGGCTATATTTCTTGAAGGTTTGGCTAACCATCTTTGTATTGAAGAAGAGTTACGCCTACAAGATGGTTCCAAAGAGCAATCTAAGGTCCATGTGGTGCAAGAGAATAAGGGAAACAAGAATAAGAGCCACAACAAAACTAGCAAGGGAGTTCAAAATCCTAAGTAAGTTTGTTGGGAATGTGGCAAACCGGGGCTCACAAAGAGAGAGTGTTATCAATGGAAAAAGAAGCATGGTCTTTTGAACAAAGATATATCTAAGGGCAAAGAGTAAGGAGAATGAACCCAATTCCTTTGTAGCCATGATTAAGGATTATATCAATATGGTTTCCATTGGTTATAACGAATTGTATATAGACTCGGGCGCGTCAAGGCATGTTTGTATTGACAAGAGTTTATTCAAGACTCTCAAACCGGCAGATGATGGTGTGAAACTCTACATGGGCAACAACCATCCGGTCAAAGTTGAAGGCATTGGGCAAGTGGAACTAGTTTTCACTTCCAGTAAATCTTTACCTTTTGAATGATGTATACTTAGCTCCGGAAGTTTGTAAGAATCTTGTATCCATTAATATCTTCTTAGCAAGTTTGGTTTTATGCAAGTTTATAATGGAGATAACTATGTACTTTCCAAGGGAAGGACATTTGTAGGGAAGGGGTATGCTTATAGAGAAATGTTTAAGTTGAATGCTAAAAGTAATAAAGATGGCATGATTTCCGCTTATATGCATGTGTCTAGTTTGAATAAGCCTTTTCTTTGGCATGCTAGATTAGGACATGCGAACATTAAAAAGTTGAAGGAAATGTCGTGTATTATGAGTATAGTTGGTCAATATAAATCCAAAGTTCAAAGACATGTCTACTTTGTGATTTGGATTCAATTGTGGCTCTCATATACTAAGTGAAAAGTTCAAGGAACAATCTACTTTTCATTAGGCATATGTTTTATGGGTTTCTAGTGTGATTACAAGTTAAAGTATATTTCAAATGGCGGGGGTATTAGCTCCTTAAGTAAGATCATTTCAAGGGTTTTTCATACTCTTGGAATGACAGAGGTTGTTAGAATTATTTCAAGAGAATAAGAAGATTATATAGCATGAGGAATCATGTGGTACAAGTATAAGGATCATATATGAGATAAACATTGAAAATATGGTTAACAGGGGTCTATAAGAGACCATCACGGGTCATACTGGTCTCTGCAGAGCAAGAAAGATGATCCTGGGCTCAACATGGGTCGTGTTGAGGCAATACGGACCGTGTTGCACCCTATACAGACCGTGTCAAAGTATCAACAATTAAGATTAAAAAAGTATGTGTATTATGAGTATAGTTGGTCAATATAAATCCAAAGTTCAAAGACATGTCTATTTTGTGATTTGGATTCAATTGTGGCTCTTATATAGTAAGTGAAAAGTTCAAGGAGCAATCTACTTTTCATCAGACATATGTTTTGTGGGATTCTAGGGTGATTACAAGTTAAAGTATGTTTCAAATGGCGGCGGTAATAGCTCCTTAAGTAAGATCATTTCAAGGGTTTTTCATACTCTTGGAATGACAGGGGTTGTTAGAATTATTTCAAGAGAATAAGAAGATTATATAGCATGAGGAATCATGTGGTACAAGTATAAGGATCATATATGAGATAAACGTTGAAAATATGGTTAACACGGGTCTATAAGAGACCAGCACGGGTCATACTGGTCTCAGGAGGGCAAGAAACACGATCCTAGGCTCAACAGGGGTCGTGCCGAGGCACCACGAACCGTGTTGCACCCAATACAGATCGTATTGGAACCCAGAATCAGTTTTAATGCTAACGACTATATTAATATTAAGTCAGATATTATATGATTCCAACAACTATATTTTGACTAAGTCAATGTCTTAATCCTTCATTAAGGACCTTTATTATACCTTTGACTAAGTGGTGTGATTAGGGTTGGATTAGAGGTGGAATTCTCCTATAAATACGAGACATTTCCAAGCCATTTGAGAGGATCATCTTCTCTTATCTATAATCACATATCTCATTCTTGTCTAGACTGCAACTATACTTCAGTGATTCAAGTGAGAAGCCATTTTCTTGAGTGTTACAAGAGCTATGTTTTATCCCTTTGAACAATTATGGTATAGTAAATAGTTCTTAAGGAAAGTGAGTACGATCCACGACTCCGATATCCAAGAGAGTTTCCATTGTTTTCTATACCTTTTTACTCCCTTTCCTCTAACAAGACGTAGGTTGGTAGCAGCCCATTACATGTAAAAGCTTACCATAGCTATTAGAATTTCCCTTAGATAGTTTGATTTTAATAAGTGCATAAATACAAATTATATTCTAGCGATAGAAGCTATTAATTAATTAAAAGGAATGAAAAATCTTATTTTTGAAAGATTTTATTCTAACACTATGCTTGGGAGGAGGGTAAGGAGGGGGGGGGGAGGGGAGGTTAGGAGGGGTTAAGGAGGGTACTTAATCCTCCTTACCCCTGCTTGGGAAGAGAGTGAGAGAGGGTAAGGGGGAGTAAAAGGGGTGAGATTTACCCCCCTTTACCCCTCTTAACCCTTATTTTTGTAACACCCCAATTTGGGGTGTGAAGAGGTGTTTAATTAAATTATAACATACATACTATAAAAAAAATGACCATATTACCCTTAACCCTAATTGAATCATAACACACACACATCCATCTCTCTCTCTAACTCTATAGAGAGAGAGCCAAATATAGAGAGAGAGAAAGAGAGAGGGAGAGAGAGAGAGAGAGAGAGAGAGAGAGAGAGAGAGAGGGAGGGAGGAGGGAGGGAGAGAGAAGAGAGAGTGGGGAAGGGGTAGAGAGAGAGAAGGGGGAAAGAGAGAGAGAGAGAGAGAAAAGTTGGGGGGGGGAGAGTAGAAAGAGAATGATTATTAAAGAAAATGTATGTGTATTGTATTGAATTACATATAACATGAAAGGGCAAACATGTCAATTAATATTTTACTCTTATGAACTCTCCAAATTGTTCTCCGAAACAGGGGTAAGTAGTTTACCCTTATGAACCCTCTCATACCCTGACCCTCTTTTACACCTATGAACCTACTCTCCATTTTAACTCTCCTCCCAAGCAAAGTGTTAGTATACCTATTCTATCAATTATTAGCAATGATAATCAATGGTACATATTTTGTTTTTTTAATGTCCATAATAAGTGTATATATACCTGTTCTATCAAAATTTTTGCCTCTTAGTTTATGAACTTGCCGGTGTTATGGGAATTTCGAGAAGATTGCAATCCCCTGGGCTAGGATGATGAGTCTAGGACATATGATCTATGGCACATAACACTTTGAAGGCACGAAATTTTTGATCCAAATGAACATCTACAGGAGAATAGAATGGGAAGTACTGTTGCAAGTGGGTGCAGGCACATATAGAGTTTTTGTTTGAGAAGCTGGCTCAAATATAGGGTTTAAACCCATCCAGAACATGAGCGAGGTAGATGGAAAGGCAAACGATGATTTTTATGTCCCATGTTTCTCTAATGACTTTGAATCAAGCATGAATCAGAACATAGAAGACGGAGATCAACATCAGCCACAACAAGATGATGATGAATTTGTGCAAGAACCTATGAATAAATGTTTTAAATAATATTTTGCTGCTATCAAGAGTTGAACCTTGGTTTAGAGTGTGAAAATTGATGGTGATTGCCATTTAACTACCACTTCTTTAACATAAAAGTCAATTTAAAAAATAACAAACTCATACATACATGCTGCAAATATAAATACCAAATTAAAATAATATTCATTAGCTTTTTATAACAAATATTCATTAGTTGGCTTTCTTCCACCAATTTTACTATTATAATATATTTTAAATATTAAAAATATTATTTCATATTAGAAAAAACGGTGAATAAATGTCAAATTTAATTACCACCAAATAAATAAATTGCAAGTTCATAAAATGGATAGACCCTGAAATTCTTGATTTATTCACCTAAGTTAATCATAAAAAATTAATAATACACAAATATTAACATATTGTTAATATACAATTAAAATAATATTTATAAGCTTTTATAGATAAAAAAACAACATTAATTATTTACTCTTTCTTCAAAGCCAAATTTACTATTATTATATATCAATCTCATTGCAAGAAAATATATTAAAGTAAAATCTACGAGATATTAAAATATTAACTCCCATAAAAAAAAAAAACCTATATTATTGTCCTCTATTTTCTTTAATAGGTGTAAAAAGAAAAAAAATATTAACGTTAAGATAAAAAAATGTAAATTAATATCTGTTTGTTATGAACAATGGTAATTGCAAATGTTTTTGATTAATGTTATGATTGTTGATATATACTTAACTTTTAGAAATAATAATTATTTTTAAGTTTGTGATTATTAGTTGTTTACTACTAAATACTAATGTTTTATAATTTCTTTAGACTTTTTTATTTTAACTACTTTTATAAACATTTTTATTTTTATTTAATGAAAATAAGTTTCCAAAAACATTAAGTTTATGATATATACACATAATTTCTATTATTTTAGTCATTTATTCTAATTTTTAAGGTTAAATGCTTTTTGAATATTATTGAGAAGTATTTGACTGGAACTATAGAGTTGCTTACATTTATTCAAATTGACTAATTCAAAAAATTACTATTGTTCTTCATTGCATGTATTGAAGACATTACTTAAAATAAATATAGATTTTAGCTAGTATCCTTCACTAATATATTTCCAAAAATTAATTTTCAAGACAATTTGTACAAAGAACTACAAAATAATGATAGTATAACTGTTGCATAATTTTTTTTTTATTAATTTTCAAATATTTTTTAAATTGATAATTTCGGTGCATCGCACTTAAATTTTGATAGAATAGGTAGATCATCCAAATATAGTATAACACTTAATTGAATAGATCATATTTATTGCTAACTTAAAACAATAACAACAAATTTCTAGGATAAACACATTTAAATGCGGTTTGTGGGATCTAGATGTAGGCAGCATTTCTCCCATGAATTATATTTTATGGATAGACCGTTACTATGGACCCACAAAATATTGTTAACTTAAAAGCTTTATATTTATTAACGGCTAAAAAGATTTCACCACATTAGTTGTGGTCAAGGTTGTCAGGATCGGGATTCTAGTTAGGATCGATAGGGGTCCTTAGAATCGGGATCGTAGGATCGGATCGAGGATCGTAAGATTCTACAAATAAAGTAAAATTGTTATAAATGACTTGAAGTTTCCCTAGAAAAATATTGTTTTTCAAAAATTGTACAAAAAGCCATGATTTTCACCGATCCTAAACAATCCTAACCGAGTCTGGTACGATCCTAACCAATTCTAGGGAGATTATGATTAGTCTAACAAAAATAGGCTATAATTAGGATCGAGTCGATCCTACCGATCCTGACCGATCCTGACCGGTCCTAGTCTGATCCTGGTACGATCCTAACAAAGTTGCGATCCAGGAATGAGTTGGATCGTTTGGTCATTTTTGGATCGTAGGATCGTACGATCCTACGATCCGGATCGCGATTTTAACAACCATGGTTGTGGTGTAAGGAATCAATTTTACACTTAGTTCTTCAATTTAACAAATACTAGTACATGTTTAAGATCATGTTCTTCTTCATGGTTTCATACAGCATCTTATCATAATTAATCACACTAATTAATAAGTATATATCATATTAGACAGTACCGTATTATACCACCCTTGACTGCACCAATTATAATTTTCTCTCTCTTCACTTTTTTCATCTACTTTTCACATTCTCTTTCCTCCCATACTATATCAATCACACTTTCCGCAAATTTTACTATACAATACCATAATATATCATACCATACCATATCATACATTCCACAATACTTCCATACTATACCTTTTTCTGCACTCTACTAGCCACACAAAACAACACGACCCAAATATGAAATATATAATTATATTTAAAAAAAATAAGTGTCTAAGGAGACACAAATCTAGATAATAACATTAAGCATTTGTGCTAGTGTTTAGCGTTTTAATTTATCGAAACGTCATTTTATCAAAATTTAGATGTGCAGTAAAATAGCGTTTTATATTGATAAATAACGTATGAAGTTAAATACCCTTGACGTTTTTCAAAGATGAGGTGTGAAATTATTACTACATACCTCAGGCATGATAAATGTAAATTGCTCCACAAACTTGCAAACATTTATGAAAATCTTTGTATGCTAACTTATAAAAATCTGCAAATTTAATTTCCCTTTTTTCAGTTTATGATAAAATGCATCAACCCGTGACCGGCATTCCGGTGGCTCAGCCATATTGTCCTCCAGCTCAATCGCAATATCAAGTGGTTGTTGGGGAATTTTCATCCCCCTTGTGTGATTGTTGCTCTGATATCTCACTTTGTGAGTGTTCTTTCTTTAAAACTTTACGCTCGAAAAATCATATTTGTTAATATGTTTGTTCTTAAGTCGGTCTTTTTAAAACTAAACAAAAACAATTTCGAGAATAGTTCTGCTAATATGAGGTATGAAGTATTAAAATATATGTAATCTTTGTCCATATAAAAAAGGTATTAAGAGACTGATTCTAATTGATGCTAAAATATTTTATGAAAACTACAAACACAGAACCATTTTAAAAATCTATTTATTAATGAATTGGACTTGATAATAATAAATAATTTAAAACGAATCATTTGTAACATTGTGTTCATAATTTGGGTTCCAATTGCATATTCATGTAACTATGTAAGCCTTATTAAAATTTGCGGAGGCTATTATTATTGTTAGAATAATTGGAATGACTCACCTCAATTGGGAGACTAGGTGATGTGTAAATATATATATATATATATATATATATATATATATATATATATATATATATTCAACTAAGAGAAGTCTATTAACAATAAGAATCTCTCCTCCATTACACCTCTTCGATCTATACGGGAGTGGAGTGAACAAACATATTGGACTTCAAAAATAGAAGCTGACTAGTGGATAACCCTTTCGTAAACATATCATCCAACTGAAGCTTAGTGAGAACATAACGAACAATGAGATCGCCATTAGCAGCACGCTCAAGAACAAAATGATAGTCAACAACAATATTCTTGTTGTGCTTATGGCGACTGAGATTAGCAATAAGGTATGTGACACTGATGTTGTCACACAACACCTTAGCGGGAGTGGAAAAAGACATTCCCAAATCACATAGCACCTTGCATAACAAAATTTTTCTCCCCAACGATGTAAGCAATGACCCTATATTCAACATCTGTCAAAGATTTAGATATTGTGGGTTGCTTCTTCAATCGCCAAGCAATGAGGTTGGTGCGAAAGAGGCCTAGTGATAGTCAAATATTACAAAGCATGCACCATACACCTGTACTCAATAGGGTCAACATGTAATTCATCATCTAAGAGAGTGTGAGCGATTCGAGCAACAAGATGTACGGATTTACAAGTATGCATGTGAAATTTACGAATAAGATAAAGGTGTATTCGTGCTGAGAAGTAACAAGCCAGACGAAGAACGGAAAGCCTGCACCCCTACAAAATAATGATGATCCATGGGATCCTTCATGGCTTATGAGAAAGAAGGTCAATATGGAATCAGAGTTTCATGTGAGGATAATATCATCGACATGAAGGAGCAATATAAGCATATGAGAGTAGAAGAGATAAGTAAACATGTACGGATCTGGCTGGCTATAAAGAAAATGATAAGTAAGAAGTTGCTAAAACGATGAAATTACGCACGAGGTGCTTGCTTCAACCTATAGATGACTTTCTTAAGACGACAAATATGATTAGGACGAGATGAGTCAACAAAACTTGGAAAACTTGTTTAGTAAGTATGCCATGAAGAATAGGATTCTTGACATCAAGTTGACAAACAGACCATTTACAAGAGATAGCTATATATAGAAACAATAAGGCCGATAGTGGCAGGACGAACACCATGAGAGAAGATTTCATGAAAGTCAATACTTGCTTGTTGATGATTTCTTGCAACCACTAATCTAGCCATGCAACGTTCAGTTGACCCATCCAATTTATACTTAATCTTATAAACTCATTTACAGGCTACTAGATTATGCCCTGATGAAGGAGGAACTAGTTCCCATATATCATTAGAAAATAGAGCCAAATTTATCAAACATGGTCACTTTCCACTTAGGATTATGTATTTATTCCTTGGAAAAGGAAGACTCAGACTCAAAACAACCAATTATCCGGGACGAGATATGTTTGGGCTTGAAAATAACTGCTTTGGATCTATAGTCTACCTAGGATAAACGGAGGCTTAAACAATAGGGGTAGGAACACTAGTAGGTGAGACATAACTATCGTTAGTTTGCTAAGTTTTGTGCTTTGGATCTAACCAATCCCGGTTTTTGATGTATCTCTCATGGATCCATTTGAACCAAAGACTGTCTTTCTTGTTTGCGATTGCCCAAATTGGTTTGCCCACCACTGTTGTATTCCATTTGCTTAGGTTTTCGATCCCGAGTCCATCTTTACTTTTTGGTTTACAGATCGTGTCCCATGAGACGAGAGGGGTGCGAGAGTATTCGGCGGTGCCCAACCAAAGGAAGTTCCTGCATATTTTGGTCACTTAATTGATGACCTCTTGGGGGATGACAAAGATAGACGCCCAGAATGTGTAGATACTCATCAAGACGTTATTTATGAGAGTGATCCACCCCGCATAAGAGATATTACTTGTGCGCCATGTCTTCATAGAAGTGGTGAGTTTGTCGACCAATTTCATGCAGTCAATCTTACTCAACTTTCCATATGTGATTGGCATGCCGAGGTAAGTAATGGGGAAGTTACCTTCTTGGAAATTTGTGAGTTCGAGGATGTCTTGCTTCTGTTGTGTTGTGACCCCAGCTATCATTGTTTTAGATTTTCCTTGGTTTGCAGCTAGCCCCGCTGTGTTCTGAAAATGTTGGAGGGCATTCATGATGTGATGGACTGATTGGGTGTTTGCAGCCGAGATAATTAGAAGATCATCAGCAAAAACTAGGTGTGCTTTTGCATCTAGGGTAGAACTTGAAACCGTCCTGTTTGCTAGCAAATGAAAGGCATCGGGATAGGTAGTCCATGGTGAGCACAAAGAGTAGAGGCGATATAGGATCGCCCTCTCTAATGCCCCTCCTCCCTTTGAAATAAACAAAATGGTCTCCATTGATTTGGAGGGTAAAGGTGGTGGAAGTTATGCATTCTCTGACCCATTCCACGAATGTGGGCGAAAATTTATAGTTAATGAGTAGCTGCTCAATAAATTCCCAGTGGACGGTGTCGAAAGCTTTCCGGAGGTCGATCTTTAGCATGCACCTTGGAGCTGTTGTTTGTCTATTGAAACCTCTTGCTAGTTCTTGGCACATTAAAATGTTGTGGAGCATCTCACGACCTTAGACAAAGGCGGATTGGCTTTCATTGATAATTCGGGGAAGAACTTACTTGAGGCGACTTGCCATGAGCTTTGTCGGTGTTTCAACCTTTGGAATGAGAACCAAGGTGGTTAAGTTGAAAGCTTTAAGTAGCTTTCCTGTTTGGAAGAATTCAAGAACAGCTTTGGTGAACTAAGGGCCTATAAGATCCCAAGATTCTTTGAAGAAGCCGCTTAAAAACCTGTCAGGTCCCGGAGATTTGTTGTTCAAAATAGAGAGCAGGGCATCTCGGACACCTTGCTCATTGAAGTCTTGGATTAGTTGGAGGTGTTGCTGTACAGTGAGTAAATTTCCATGCTTAATAATGGCTAGGTTTATGGGTTCCCTTTGCTGATTTTGAGCCCCAAGCATGTCTTTGTAGAACTGAAGGATATTGTTTGCCACTTCGTCATATCCTTCAATCCGATTATCATGACTGTCTAGAATTGTACAGATGCATTGTTGCTGCTTCCTTTGCTTCATTTTGCTGAAGAAGAACTTTGTGCACGCATCCTCCATATTGCATCTTTTTCGATTTTGGCCTGCTGTGAAATGAGGTGTCTCATTGAGTCAAGAATAGTTGTGTAGTGTGTTCGAGCATGACTCTCTTCTTGCTGTTTGTCAGTACTTGCTGGGTCAGTATCTAGCGCTGCTTGGGCCTGTTCGAGTTGGGTGCGAGCAATTTCTTGTTGTTGGTAAAGATCGTGATACTCCCTTTTGTTTAGCTCCTTCAAATTTGGCTTGACTGCCTGCAGGGTTCTCCGAAGTTTATATTGCCAGGTGCCATAGCTACCATTGTCTATTGCTTCCTGGACGATCTAATTTCCACCTAACCCACCCCCTAGGGACACTATAAGGTTCCCATCATTCATAAATTAACATTTAAACATACTCAACACATTCCAAACCATCACATATTACAAACAATTAACATATCACAAATAAATAAATACTAGCACTTAGACCCGTGCACTGCATGAGACACAAATAATCATACGTATTGTTGAAAAATGTATCGATCATATTTAAAAGAATAAAATAAAGCAATAAAGAAAAATAAAAAGATTAGTTTTCTTAAAAGAATAACGAAAAAACAATAGTGCATGTGAAAAAAAATAAAAGCAAAGAAAAGAAAGGGTCATCACTGCAAACATATACACATTAATGCACACATTAATATTACATGATTTTTTTCTAAAAAAGTTAAATAGAGTCAATTTTAGGTTTCCCAAAATACCCTCATTAGAATCCACATATTTCAACCCTCACCCTTTGTACTCAAATATATATATATACTAGTACTTAGAGTAGTGCATATTAAAAAAAAGGAAAAGAAAGAAGAATCATCAATGCAAATATACACACATTAATCCACACATTAATATCACATGAATTTTTATAAAAAAATTAAATAAAATCAATTTATAAATTTCCCAAAATCCCCTCATTAGAATCCACATATTTCGATCATCACCCTTTGTGCCCATATATATATATATATATATATATATATACACGCACACGCGCGCGCTACCAGTAATACTTGAAGTTTTTGCAGGTTGCAAAACATTATGGTGTCCATGTATTACTTTTGGATAGAATGCGGAGATAATTGATAAAGGTTCTTCATGTAAGTTTTATGTTGGACTACCCCTCATAGCAAGTTTTATGTTGAACTTTTCTTTCCCAAGGGTAAAAGATACAATTTTTTTGGGGATCCTTCTGCCAAGGCAATCTCCCTAAACGTTTTGTGTTGAACTAGGTACCCCTCCCTCGATACATTGATGATTATTCTTTTCCTTTCCTTTACCTATTATAAAAGGGATGCTTTCACCCTTATTTTGTTGTCATTGTGAAATTTGACTGCTTGTTTATATTCACGCAACTTTTTACCATTTTGCGCTTTATATTTCCTCCTTTATCCAATAAATACCTTGTCACGCAACTGAATCCAATTGCAAAATAATTGAACACCTAGGTCAAAGTAAGCGTAGCCCAAAAAATAAGAGCATCATTAACATAAAAATCAAACCCCATAGAACCGCTAGATGCTATCTCGTTAGGCACCATAGGAGTACGATCTACCACAACGACAGCTTTTGCTTCTCTCTCTTTGTACACGTACGTTGATACCTTACATGGGGTTAACAGTGAAAGATATATTAAATAATGGAAAAGATACATTTTAAAAAGTAATTGTAATGTAAAAATAATATATTACGTAAAAACTATATTAGAAAATAGAGATAGTACATGACATATGAATAAAAGATACATTTACATCTTAGAAAAAAATTATAACACTTATGACGAAAAAGATATATTGTAATGTAGATATAAATACATTATGTATAAGACACATAGGCAAATTGAAATGATACATTAATTCGGACAGGAGCGTTAAATACAAACAAATCAACAACTTGTCTTGTATCTTGTTTTCACACGCAAATTTACCCCTTTACCATTGAGTATAATAACCAAGTATCCTAACATCAAATGAAAATTAAATAATTAAACATATCAATTGGGACGGGAGGGTTAAATACAGGTCAGACAAATTTGATATTAAAATTACGAGTCAAGTGTATTTTAAATTCATGTAAATACTTATATTTTTTGTTAACGAACGAATTTAATTTTCATACTCAAATATGATAATCAATAATCATGTCATCAAATAAAACTTAACCTACTTACTTTATCAATTTAGTCAGACTTATTAAATATAGTTAGAGGATATATATAAGTATGTATTTATTTATGTATATATGTATGTATGTATGTATGTATTATTTTTAGGTATAAAGGGTGAGGGTGACACATGTGAGTTTTAATGAGGGCATATTTGAAAGCTTATAATTGCTCATATTTACCTTTTCTTTGAAAGAGACTTTTTATACATATTAAATTAATTCTCGGCGCAAGTTACCAAAAAACAAAATTATAAATATTTATGCTTTCAAGAAAAGAAAAATTGTATCATGTACCACATGCACACGCGCACGTGCACATGCACGCCCCCACTCAACACACACACATATATATATGGGAATTAATATAATGAGAAGGGAGGGAAAATGAGAATGGAAGCATGGGAAATCTCAACCATTGGTTTCAAGATCTAGGGTAGAGATCAATGGGTTGTTTTATTTTTATTTGTAGATATTAGGCTGTTTTTTGATTGGTTAGCCTTTTCTTTTTGTTAGAGGGTCACGTGAGGTGAAAAAAAACAGAGAAAAGAGTCAGGGAGTTTCATTCACGCATGGGAAATAGGGCTGCAGTGCATTAAACACCACACTGTTTGCAAAAACCAAGAAAAGTGGGCAGCCCATTTAGTTTCAAGAAATTGAACAGAACGCCAGAGACAAAGCAAATTCATCTGGAAAGAGAAATCCAGGAAACCCTAGTGAATTCATCTGGAAAATTTGAACGGCAGTTCGTGGGTTGTTCAAAGGTTTGTTGTTCAATTTTTTTTCTTCATTCATGGAGTTTGTCAATTTATTGCCAATTTGTGTAATATTTGATAGGAATTGAGTAGTTGAAGGTGTTTTTGACAAGGTTAATGAAGATTTTTGACAGGGAACATGGCAAACATTGATGGAGTTGAGAACGAACTGGAACAGAGCAACAATAGGTTTCTATGTGAAACATGGCAAGCACTATTCAAAAGGTTTGGTTTTGCAAATTTTTTTCCTTTTTGAAAATTTTAGCGGTAATCGGGTATATGTTTGTCATTTACAGCAGATTGAGTGAAGTTTTGGTTGAAATTTGAGTTGTTGAAGGTGTTTTTGTCATGCTAGTAGTCGAATTTGAAGGTTGAACATGACATCCAAAGAAGGAATTCAGTCAGAGATGGAACAGAACAAGAACCCATTGTAAGTATTGTTTATGACGTTTGAAATTCCTTAATTTTGAGCAACTGTAGTGCATTCTAGGCTCATGGAAAATACGTTCATGGGCTTGGTCATGGTTAATATAGTTGATGTTCATGTTTGATGAGCGAATGTTCGTGTTTGTCATAGTGATGTTTATGATGGAAATCCTGATGTTCATGAGTCTTTTAGTGGAAGTTCATAGTATTGAATATGTTTGATTGTCATTGGGGGGGAGGGGGGAGGTGGGATGGGTATGTACATCTGATGTTTGTTCATAGTATTGAATATGTTTGTTCATAGCCTTTTAGTGGATGTTCATAGCATTGAATACATTTGTCATAGTTGATGTAAAAGATGGGGATCTTGATGTTCATGAGTCTTTTAATGGATGTTCATAGTATTGAATATGTTTAATGGTTATCTAAGCTCCTAATCAATATATTGGATGTTCATGGTTGATATAACTGGGGTAGTGATCGATTGTTCATGTTTATCATATTGGATGTTCATGGTAAAAATTCCGATGTTCATATGTGTTTTGAGTGGATGTTCATATCATGTGTGTGTGTGCAGTTCATGTTGGTAATGGTAGGGCGATTGAAATTCATCAATTTTGGGTTTTTGTTGTTCAATATGGGGGGTTGGGTAATGATAGGACGACTGAAATTCATCAATTTTGACACAACCTATGGTAGTCTAATTGTTGTTCATTTACTATACTGTTGATGTTCATTGTTGGATAATAGGTGTTGGTGTGTAATTAGGGTTTTGTGATGGTCATCTCATTATGGATTAAACCCCTTTTGTTGTGATTCACACAATAGCTTAATGTTCAAACTTGATGTTCAATTTGACATATTGGATGTTCATGTTCAAGATATTGTATGTTCATTGTGAAACTTGATGTTCATGTTCAACATATTGGGTGTTCATATAAAATATATTGGATGTTCATGGTGACATATTTGATGTTCACGGTGAAATCTTGATGCTCATGCTCATCCTCAACATATTGGATGTTCATGGTGAAAATCTAATGTTCATGTGTTTCGATTGGTTGTTCATATTGCGTGTGTTTATTGTACTGGTTGAATTTTTTTTAAAAAAAAGTTTTTTGGTGGGTCAAAAAAATTAGGGTTTGTTGAATTTATTTTTTTATTTTTGAATCGTATATGTATGTTGGTGATAAAAAGTATTGATTTTTTGTTTGAATCGTATGGGTACATCGAGTTCTTGATGTTCATGATGATTTAACTTAATATTCCAACATGACACAGTTGTTAATTTTATTATGACTAGATGTCCATCTGGAGTATTATCTAGTGGCATGTTGTTGTTGGGTCATGGTGATACGGATGTTCATTTTGATGTCACTTAAAATTCATTGCATGTTGTTGTTGGGGCATGTTGATACGGATGTTCATTTTGATGTCACTTAAAATTCATTTCATAAGCACTGGATATTTATTTTGATGTTGAGTTACTTAATTCAATCCTCCATACTAGAAGTTTATTGAATGTTCATTTTGATATCACTTAATGTTCATTTTGTTAACACTGGATGTCCATTCTGATGTTGAGTTACTTAATTCAGTTTTCCATATTGAAAGTTTATCAGATGTTCATTTTGATGTCACTTAATGTTCATTCTAAAATGTCCATTAGTTGGATGATGTTCTATGTCCTTCATGATGTTACATTGTCCTTCACGATGTATTTGATGTCCAATATTAGATATTTATTCCATCTACTGTTGTTTTGGTGTTGGTGTTCATTGTAGGTAGGATGAGTTGTTGGACGTATTGAGAAGGTGCTACTGCAATGACTTGATAATGTATGAAGAGAATAAGATTAACGACACAGAACATTCAAGGGTCACTCATTGGAACCTAATAAAGTCACTCACCCCCATTTGGTGTTGTAGCGTCGTTGTATCTGATGCTTACTAGAATTTTAGGGCATCTTTATCATTACCTCTAATTAAGTGGCATTTTGTAGAAGCAGTCGAATAAGTAATGTATTGTCATGTACTTTTTTGATACTATTAATGCTCATTTTGAATCACAGTACTCATCTACCCCGGTATGCAAGCATTTATTTTGTGAACGTATATGGGTAATAAAATGAACATCAAGTGAAAATGAAATGAACATCAAGTTGTACTGGAATGAACATCAAACAAAAATGAAAAAATGAACATCAAGTGGCAATGAAATAAACATCAAGTTGTATTAATGAACATCAAATGAAAATTAAAAAATGAACATCAAGTGACAATGAAATGGACATCAAGTTGTACTGGAATGAACATCAATTGCAATACTCAACGATGCACACTAAAAATGAACTGTTTGGATTGAAAACTAAGTAAAAATGAAATAATCATCAAGTTACACTTGGTTTGAACATGTATGACATTTTGGCAGCTAAGATATGTCTTGAGGGGAACTTTGTATGCACTGTGTTACGAACATAAACACCACACCCGGTATGCAAGCATTCGTTTTGTGAACATATATGAGTAATAAAATGAACATCAAGTAACAATGAAATGAACATCAAGTTGTACTTGAATAAACATAAAATTGAAATGAAAAAAATGAACATCAACTGACAATGAAATGAACATCAAGTTGTATTTGAATGAACATCAAATGTAATACTCAACCATGCACACTAAAAATGAACTATTTGGATTGAACATAAAGTAAACATCAAATGATCAATCAGTATTAAATTATCAATAGGACCCTAAATGACATTGAACATCTACGGATAATGAAAATGAACATCAAGTGAATATGAAATGCTCATCAACTTATACTGAAATAAACATCAATTTATAGTCAACATGACCATGAAATGAACATCAAGTCTTACTGGGATGAACATCTATGGATAATGAAAATGAACATCAATTGAACATTAAATGTACATCCCAGTTGTAACATTTGGGCAAGGATGGTGAATCAGTTGTAACATCAATAGGACCCTAAATGACATTAAACATCTATGGAGAATGAAAATGAACATCAAGTGAATATGAAATGATCATCAAGTTATACTGGAATGAACATCAATTTCAAATCATCAATAGGACCTTAAACTTTATGTTCATTTCATTGTCACTTGATGTTCAATTTGATGTTCATTCAAGTACAACTTGATGTACATTTCATTGTCACTTGATGTTCATTTCATTTCCCATATATGTTTACAATACCAAAATCACAATGAACATTGAATGAAACGGCAAATGGCATAAAAAAAATTGAGAATGAACATTTAACACAATGGAAAATTTGTCCAAACAGAAGAAAAAAATGCACTTGCTTTCTTCAATCGATTCTCCTCGTAACATTAAACCAACTACAAGTTTATAAAAAATATATTAAACCACACATGAAACCAATGGGGTTATGTGACAAAAAATATGCAGCCAACAGATGTTCATTCATCAACCGCAATCCGAAAGGTGAACTTCCCCTCCTTAGTTGATTCAATAGCACAAAATGAAACATATTCCTCGTGGTCGTTAAATTTGTAACTCAACGACACAGATGGGCAGCAACATTGGGAATGTACCCAATTGTGAACCATCAGCTGCAGCATTGTACATCCAAAACAATTGACTCAGTGATGAACATTGAAAGCGATCAACATGAACAACACACACATACTATGAACATCCACTCAAAACACAGAATTTTCATCATGAACACCCAATATGAAAATCATGAACAATCACTATGTCAAACATGAGCATCAACTATATTAACCATGAATAGCCAACATATTGATTATGGGCCTAAATACCAACATGAACTGCACACACACACATAATATGAACATCCACTCAGAACACATATGAACATCAGAATTTTTACCATAAACATCCAATATGACAAACATGAACAATCATTACCCCAGTTCTATCAACCATGAACATCCAATATATTGATTAGGAGCTCAGATAACCATCAAACATATTCAATACTATGAACATCCATTAAAAGACTCATGAACATCAAGATTTCCATCTTTCACATCAACTATGACAAATGTATTTAATGCGATGAATATCCATGCACTAAAAGACTATGAACAAACATATTCAATACTATGAACAAACATCATATGTACATACCCATCCCCCCCCCCATGACAATCAAACATATTCAATACTATGAACATCCACTAAAAGACTCATGAACATCAGGATTTCCATCATAAACATCACTATGACAAACATGAACATTCGCTCATAAAACATGAACATGAACTATATTAACCATGACCAAGCCCATGAACATCAGCATTTTCCATGAGCCCAGAATGCACTACAATTGCTCAAAATTAAGGAATTTCAAACGTCATAAACAACACTTACAATGGGTTCTTGCTCTGTTCCATCTCTGATTGAATCCCTTCTTTGGATGTCATGTTCAACCTTCAAATTCGACTACTAGCATGACAAAAACACCTTCAACAGCTCAAATTTCAACCAAAACTTCACTCAATCTGCTATGAATGACAAACATATACCCGATTACCGCTGGAATTTTCAAAAAGAAAAAAAATTTGCAAAACCAAACCTTTTGAATAGTGCTTGCCATGTTTCACATAGAAACCTATTGTTGCTCTATTCCAGTTCGATCTCAACTCCATCAATGTTTGCCATGTTCCCTGTGAAAAATCTTCATTCTAATACAACCTTGTCAAAAACACCTTCAACTACTCAATTCCAATCAAATATTACACAAATTGGCAATAAATTGACAAACTCCATGAATGAAGAAAAAAATTGAACAACAAACCTTTGAATAACCCATGAACTGTCGTTCAAATTTTCCAGACGAATTCACTAAGGTTTCCTGGATTTCTCTTTCCAGATGAATTTGCTCTATTTGTCTCTGGCGTTCGGTTCAATTTTTTGAAACTAAATGGACTGCCCACTTTTCCTAGTTTTTGGAAAGGGTGTGGTGTTTAATGCACTGCATCCCTATTTCCCATGCGTGAATGAAACTCCCTCACTCTTTTCTCTTTTTTTTTCACCTCACGTGACGCTCTAACAAAAAGAAAAGGCCAACCAATCAAAAAACAGCCTAATATCTACAAATAAAAATAAAATAATCCATTGATCTCTACCCTAGATCTTGAAACCAATGGTTGAGATTTTCCATGCTTCCATCCTCACTTTTCTTCCATTCTCATTATATCAATTCCCGATATATATATATATATATATATATATATATATATATATATATATATATATATATATATATATATATATATATGAGTAAAAAAGGACGAGGGTTGGAATATATGAGTTTTAATGAGCGTATTTTTTTAATGCTATGATTGGTTATATTTTTTTTAAAAGAAAAGTTGAATTCTAATAACCCCTACTTTGACTAATTGTACAATAATAATCCCTATCTTTTTTGTATTGTAGTAGTCCAAAAAAATCAAAATTGTATTTTAGTCATACCTCTAACGAGTGTATATATTTCTAGGTACAAAAACCGAGGGTGGAATATGTGAGTGTTATTGAGGGTAATTTTGGAATGCTATAATTGGTAATATTTACCTTTTTTTAAAGGAAAATTTATTCTGTAATCCCTACTTTGGCTAATTGTACAATAATAATCCTTACTTTTTTTTTTTGTATTCTAGTGATCCAAATTAAATCAAAATTGTATATTAGTCGTACCACTAACGAGTGTACACCCTAAATATCGTGAATTTCGACTTGTATTTGCTCCAAAACTTAGCACAAAACTTCCCAACAATTTTTTAATGAATTTGCATTGTTTGTCCCACATTGTGTTTTCTAATTTTTATGATTTTTCCCATTTTATTCCTTCATAACATCATAATAATTGCTCGAATTCTCATAAAAATAATTTAAAAATTATTTAGTAACCGTACTTCGTAACCATTTTTTGGAGGCATGATTGAAAACAATTTTAAAATATGGAGGTAGATTTGATGAGTAAATTACATTTACCCTACCTGATATTTGTGGTAATAATTTTTTCACACCCGACATTTGTAAAATAATTTTTACCTTACCTGACATTAAGTGTTCATATATTTAAACCTCCTAAGATTTTTTATATTTGATTTTTGTTGGATTTTTCGGTCAACATTAAGAAAATAATATGAATTGACTTTTTTACCCTTGATATTAATTCAACGACTTTCAATTAAACATGAATTGATGCTTTTACCCTTAAGCTTAATTCATATGAAATTTAAACCCCAACCTTTTCTCTACTCTATTTTTTCGAAAACTTAATCCCTCCCCAATCTGAAAATGAAAACCCAATTATAGAAAAAAAAACTTATAAAATATCAAGGGTGAAAAATCAACTATAATGGAAGAAATATCTTATAATGAAAATGAAAAATGAAAAAGAATTAATATCAAGGGTAAAAATGTTGATCCATATTTATCTTTTTAATGTTCGCCGGAAAATCCAACAAAAATCAAATGTAAAATATCTTAAGAGGTTTAAATATATGAACACTTAATGTCAGTTAAGGTAAAAATTATTTCATATATGTTAGGTGTGTAAAAATTATTACCACAAATTTCAGATAGGGTAAATGTAATTTACTCTAGATTTGATACCACTAAAATACTATTATTTTTTTGGGACAACTAGAATACAAAAAAAAAGTAGGGATCATTATTGTAAGGAAAATTGGAAAAAAATAATCCAAACTTTGGGGGTATTGGAAAAAAATAATCTGAATTTACAGCTTTTTTATGGATGAACTGAACTTTAACTTTTATTATTTTTAGCATCCACCACCTAGTTAAACTCGTCCA
The DNA here is from genome assembly GCA_029582165.1 of Portulaca oleracea. NCBI lineage: Eukaryota > Viridiplantae > Streptophyta > Magnoliopsida > Caryophyllales > Portulacaceae > Portulaca > Portulaca oleracea. The sequence goes on along the minus strand of CM055873.1, from coordinate 23,528,217 downwards.
AAAAGTAACGTGTTGGTGGCGATATTATACGTGGAACTTTTTGTAACTTAAAAAAAGTTAAAATTATGCTCTAAGTGTAATATCGCCACCACCACGTCAATTTCTGGACGAGTTTAACTAGCTGATGAATACTAAAAATAATAAAGGTTAAAGTTCAGCTCATTCATATCAAAATTGTAAGCTCGGACTATTTTTTTCCAATAGCCCCAAAGTTTGGATTATTTTTTTTCCAATTTCCCTTATTGTACAATAGGCCAAAGTAGGGAATGTTAAAATCCAATTTTCCTTTTTTAAATGAAAAGTTACTATGTACATATTAATTGCTAATGTAAATTACTATGTACTAACAATAATTAAATAAATAATATTTGCTAATTAAAAAAAACAAGAATATAACTAAAAAGAAAATGATATTCCATTTAAAATAGGTGTTAGTAAGAGAAATATATTTAATAAAATGAATCTTTTAAATATAAAAGGATAACTATATAATTAAAAAGATATATACGACAATATATAATTAAATTAATTATATTAGATTGCGAGCTATTAAAGTATTTTATTTATATCTTATAAATATTATTATAAATTAAATCTTGATATCTTTTGAAAGTATTAGGAAAATATTATATATAATTAAATCTTTATATTCTTTAAAACATATTAGAAAATTATAAATACTATTATACTATAATAATCTACATGTATTTTTGTATACTAGTCCGGCCAGCGCGTGCGGATAATTATAACTGTTAATTTACACACTGATAATCATAGTTAGTAATTAGATACATGGTATATTCCGTTTGATTTTCTTGAAGCTGAAGGTAAATGTATAGGTTTTACATAAGATATGAAGGAGGTTTTTACAAAATATATACATTCCAACATCCCAAAAAAGATCATGAAATATGAATAATGATGGCTCCAATCACTTGAGCACTGTTGTTCTGATAACTTTCATCACTTGAGCTGACATCAAGGTCAAATTTGGGCATGTTAAATGTTAGTATTGCATAATAAAACATCAACTCAGAGAAAAAAAAGAAATCACGACATCGTAAACAGGTAATTAGTGAAATAAGAGATGTAAATATTCAGTTTCTAATCTAAAAATTGCATTTTCTAACCTCAGAAAACATTTTCTTATCAGAAAGCTACATTGTATAACCTGAAAATGCTCATTTTCTTATATGAATCATCCATTGCTGCTTAAAAGGGTACACATCGCTCTTGGAGGGAAGTTTGTTCGTGCTTTCGCCAAGAGCCTAGAGAGTTCATATCATGCCCTTTTTGAATTCCATCTATTGATTTAATTACCATCTACAAATTGAACTGGGAGGCTATATATATATATATATATATATATATATATATATATATATATATTACCATCTACAAATTGAACTGGGAGGCTATATATATATATATATATATATATATATATATATATATATATATATCAATTCATTCATTCATTCATTCATTTAAGGAATACCGACATTTTCGGAGTAATCATGATAGCGGCCCCCTCTTCCTCTTCTTTGTAATCCTCATATGTCCTTATTTTGGCAATTATATATGGATTGATATAACAAATTTTGATAAACATAACCTTTTTCCTCATTACAAGCCTCACCAAAATCCAATTTTTATGTCCAAAGAAGGGGTAGAATTATGAACACCATTGATTATCTTCCAGCAAGCCAAGTGTTTCTTCATTAATAAAAAAAAATTGCTTTCCAAGCCCTCAAACATATAGATTGGAGAAGTACACATACTGCTATTCAGCTATGTACAGTCCACCTACGTCAATGGTTAACACACAATCCTGGCTGTAGAAAAATATAATTATCTAAATTCTGAAAGTCTTGATGTTTTGAGAACAGAAAACTTACCTATATATCATCTTATATAGGTGATGTTACAAGTCATCTTTTTCCATTCAACATCTTGTTCTTGTGCACAGGTTGAACATACTCTTCTTCCCCAGCCTAAGCACAACACAAATATATCAATTTGATCATTGAGAAAGACCCAAATCTATAGAAAAACAATAATGGATAATTAACAGAAGCGTTCACGACCAGACAAACGTGAAAGTTCTCAGAAAGCAAGAATGTTTCAGACATGCATTGTAGTGAAAGCAATATAATTACAGCCAATGACTTAGGGCATGAAGGGTCCTATTGACATAAAAACTTTTGTGGTATTCATCAATCCTCCTGTTAAAGGTGTCTTCCATTTACTTTCCTCGTGTGTTTTCCTTTGCATTTACTTCTCAATAATCTCCTAACAGGAATAAAGCTAATGAAGCAGATGCCATAAGAGCTAATTGCAAGCATAATTACATATTTTAGGCAAATAGGCAATAACATTAAGGGTTTACGTTTAACTCTCAACTCTCAAGATAGTGTGACCGACTGAAAGAATATAAAAATTTACAAAATATCTTCTAAGTTCTCCGACTTAATCATGGACAATGCTTTACTGTACCCCTAAAGTGATACCAACAGACGAAACTACAGAAAAAGTCTATAGAAAGACAAATTACATCCGCCAAAGAAAAACACACAAATTTATCATGTACTTGAAAATACAAGACAAACTACATCTTCCGTATACTGCTTAGATTCATTACACAATAGGTCTCTTTGGCTCAACACATAGTCATAATAAGGGGTCTTAAATAAGCGGGCTTCATTGACATCAAGCCAACTTTTGGGATTTCCTGAATCTATATGCTAATGCTACAAATCCCATGTTAAGATAGTCATAGTGACTCGAATATGATGAGAAATATGATGGACCCTTGTAAAACATTTTATAGGAAGCTAAGTAGGTTGAAGCTTGTAGGAAACCTCCATTATTTATTTATTTATTTATTTATTTTTTGGTTTTTTTGTATGAGTGGGTGGGGAGGGAAGGGGGATAGTATCAAAGTAATCATTATTAATGTTTAAAGCTATATTATTCATGTAGCAGCTTTCTCAAAAAAAAAAAAAAAAAGGAACAATTAGGAAGGAGAGGCATGAATCAGAGAGGATGTTCAAGTATCTATATTTTATTTTTCATTTTTTGATATTAAGTTTCAGATTTTTTATTTGGATTTTGTCCACATGTGAGGGATATGATTTTTCTGGGGCTCATCGGAGACTCACTATTAGGTTTAAGTTTATGTTAAGCTTAATTTGCTGCCTGTTTGCTCCTCCTGCACAAAATTAAATTGACAAACAACTTATAGTCACAGAGCCAATTTACCTCATTAAAAAGTAACATAAAAAACAATATGCATATATATAAGTGTCTCAGAATTACATGACCCAATAAAAAGATATGCACGAAAGAAGACATTAGGCACTAGGACACACATGAACTAAGCAGATACATACCACTGTCCCTTAATATCTGTCTAATTAATTAAATATTAAAAAACAAGGTGCGCAACTAAAGAAATATTATGGGACGAACTAATATAAGCCTTGAACTCATCTTTGGCTAACTATTATATCAAATACCCTTCTATGTCCAATTAGTCAAATGTGTGAATTAAATTATACCTCACTTGCCCATCACTTTAGATGCCATACTTGCCCATCACGTGTGTAGAACAGAACATAAGCCCAAAGGATATGGATTAGAAGACTCTCAATAGCCAATACCCTATAGGGATTGGGACAATTTTTGACAAATTTTCTGGCTAATAAATCAAACCTTGTTCAAGGAAGTAAGGCAATTGGTAGTGCAACTAGCATTTGAGACAATGTCAATTTTGGGCTTGTATTCCTTCTCATTAACACCAACGATACAAACAGTCATCTTTGCTTGCATTTTTTTCACTCCTGTCATTACAATTCAACAAAACTAACCAACAATTAGGTGTTATACTTAAAAAAAACCATGTAGACTTTTGCGCTATGAAAGGCCAGTTAATGGAGTTTGGAACATCAATTAAAATAATCTTTTTGAATCTGACCTAAGTTCTCCAAACCTGTCTTCGTAATCATTAATATGACAACATGAGATCAACAATTAAAACAAATCCACAAAATTATAGCAGAATCAAGCAGTTAGATAGCTTAGATTAAAAGGGTAAGTGAAAGGCGAGGTACCTTCAAATGGGCAGCAACCCTATCCTTGTCAATCAAAATACCAATGGACTAAACAACAAATTCAACTCTAGTCTCACCCTTAGGGATCTCTTCTGGGTTGCTAATCAAATTACCACCCACACATAATTAATAAATAAATTTAACTAATTTGGACAAAGCACATTTCTTTAATTCAATTTCGAATGCCATATAAAGTGATAAAGCCAAAGACAGTTACATGCCTTTCACCAAAGAAAAGGATGATTGAATCCTTGACCACCAACCCATGGCACATCCATTGCCCGTTGCCTGAATAATCGTACTTGAACATGTATGTTTGGAACCCAAAAACATACAAAAGTAAGAAGTGATAGATATCATTGATTTCGATCTTGATCTTCTCGTGACTTCCTGTTACAAAATAAAACACGCACCAATGAGGCAATGAATCAGTCTTCATCACAACAAAACACATATCAACAGGCAGGGAAAAAAAAAAAAAAACCCACTACTGTTTGTAACAAGAAATGAATTGAGGAAATACCAATGATTTTTCCAAATTTGAGTAAGGACTGAGGAGCAAAGGTTTAAGAACATAACAAAGAGAGAATACTATGTTTGTTTCCAATTGAGGAAATACCCGACCATGATTTTTTATACAATGCAAGAACAAAGTGGGATTATCATAACCCCCTTCTAAAAAAACACCAATAAACAAAAATAGCCAAACATCCATGTATCATACAAGGTACACATTAGTATAAATCATTCCATGAATTTTTTTTTTCTTTAGCTATGTGGTATGATTGTGTTGGGGAGTGTCAGTAACTTGAGAAATACATAGGTCCTATTCAAATGTTGGACAAAAACCAAGAAAACTAAACTTCTTAAACTACAAACTCAAATAAGCAAATCATTCATACTCCAAATCCGGTTTTTACAGGCAATTTGGATGAGAAAGTTAGTGATAGGGTTCTATATGACATCCATATCCAAGCTAGCAAAGTAATTGATTTATACATTCCACGAGACAGGGAAGCTGATTAGCCTAAGGGTTCTACCTTTGCTAATTATGAAACAGAAGAGAATGCAGAGTATGTTGTGAAGCATTTCTCTGACCTTGTGACTCTTTACAATAGGACATTGAAGCTTACAGTTTGTTCTCTCTTCACACACACTCTTCCCTTTTGTTTATTTGTTTTTGTCACTTTGCAGTTAACTCACTAATCACACCTTAAAGATCCACACAGAGAAAATCCAAACGATAACAATAATAATGTTTATCTAAAGCCAAGCAACATAGGCGGACTTTCCTTAATCCAACCAAATACCCCAAAAACGAACTCAATCACGACTGTATATGTCATTTATACAACCAATGATAACAGTAATAATAATAATGATAATGATACCCAACTCTTGACATGCATGCACAAAATCAATAAAAAAATATCATAAATCATACCTGGATTATGAATTAAGGTTCCCTTAGGATGACGATTGAGCGATCCACGAATAGAATTGGATCCCAATGAACAAGCAGAACCCAATTCGTTCGAAACAAACTATATCATCAGGGAGGCAGTTTACCGATTTTCAATTTCTCCAACAATACTCCTCCCGCTCGTTGTCGTGACTTCCATCAAACAAAAACAAAATCCAGATAAATTGAGTTCAGATTTAAAACGTTAAAACAGAAATTATGACATGCAACAGCAAAATCAGACAATATCAAACAATATCATACCTGGATTTTTAATGGTGATTTGTTAAGTCTGATGGTCGAGCGGAATGTTGTTTTTTAGTGCAGCAACAGCGTGATTGCGAGCAAGAGAGGTAGAGAGAGAGAGAGATCGAATGCAGGGATGAGCAAGACGAGATACGTGAGATTAGTATGGAGTGAGAGTGAGAAAGATAGGGAGAAGAACACATGAACAAAAATGAAAAGCAAATTTCACCGGAAACAAGGAGTTAGGGCTTGCCGGCTTGGTGTTTGAGATGAGGATTTTGTTTTCAATTAAAAAAGGGAAAGGGAAATATAAAAACATTATGACATCATGGGGGGCAAAATGGTCAATCAAAAGTGGGACAATCTATTTTCCTTGTTCACTTTTTATTATTGTATGTATAGATGTGCTTCCAACAATATGTCTTTTGTTATTGACATGTGTAATGCATGAATCTAAGTATTAATAAATGCTTTTATATATGCATATTTATGGCAATGTATTCCTTATGCATTACAACAATCAATATATCATTTTTTTAGAATCTTATTATGATTTATTTAACATGGATCCGTTCAACATGGTGTATGTAAGGCCTACTCTACTATTGCTAATTGTGAAGTGGATGTGTTGGGGTGCAGCATGTGGAGCAAGTGGGGCACTGTATGCGTTGATCATGATTTTCACCGGTTGCCTTTTTCAATGGATATATTCATGGACGTACCGTCAAAAGCTCAAGTCTCAATATCAAATAAGAGAGAGCTGTTGTGAAGACTGTTGTACTCATTTCTGGTGCTTCTTTTGTGCCTTGTGCCAGGAGTACCGTGAGCTTCAATTCCGTGGCTACGATGTTGCCCTTGGTAACTTATCATCTTCCTTTTTCTATCTCCAATCTCTCTATTTTATCAGCTCTTTTCAATACCAGACCCCCCCCCCCCCCTCAATTATAGATATAGTTGGGAATGTTGACTCGACACGATATCAATAATTCTAACCCAACACGGTATGGTATTAAGTGGGTTTGAGTAAAGGTTTTCAATAGGTATAATTAAATGGATTGACATGGTAAACCATCCTAATTAAATGAGTTACGTTTAGTTCATGATTTTTGACACAAAAAACCTCCTTAACCCGTTTAACAAATGGGTTAGATGAGGTCAACCTGTTTACCTGATAGTTCTTGCCCAATTAAACCTTTTATAGGTAAGCTTTAGTGAAAATACTAATTTTTTTTTAGGGAGAAAATACCATGTTTTACTCTTTGAAATACATGTAAGACTTATTTGACTCCCTTAAATAGATTTAAAATAAAGTTTGCAACACAATCTGTTGAAGGCTTGAAGCGTATATAATATTTTATTATTTCAATGCATTATGAGTTGTTTGCATAAATTGGTTAAGGTACAGTGGTAACCAGATGCTCTCTGTTTGCCTAAATGGGTTAATGGGATAAAATAAGATAAACCTTATTGAAATCTAAATCGGAAATGGTTTTAAGTTCTAACTTGTTTAATAATGGTTAGGTAGAAAGCCAAAGATTTTCAAAAAATTGCTCGGAGGTACCCCGATATCTGGGGAAACTATTTTTCGGTACCTCAATTTTTTAAAACTCATTTTGAGGTACCCTTAATTTTTGAATTAGTAATTATTAGGTGTTTTTCTGATCATTAATTTGGTTAAGTGACCGAAATACCCTTGTTCTTCCATTTTTGAAGAAATACCCTTGAAGAGGAATAATAAGGTTATTTTGGTCATTTAATAAAATTGATGGCCGGAAAAGCACCAAATAATTACTAACTCAAAAAGTAAGAGTATCTCAAAATGAGTTTTGAAAAGTTGGGGTACTGAAAAATAGTTTCCTCAAATATTGGGGTACATTCGAGTAATTTTTTGATGAAGTACGAAAGAACATTGAGTAATATGGTGAGTTTGGTACTGCATCGCATCGTACAAAAGAACAAGGCCAGAAAAGAACAAGGCCTAAAATTTGCACATCTTCCATATTACGATATGAATGATATTTTGTTTTATTGTTTCGTTTTGTATCAAGTATGGAGAATAACATTAAAATTTCAGTTGTTATATGGTATAGCTTGGAATACCTATGTAGGTTTACCAAGATGTGAAAATTAAAAAAATCAATAATATTTATCATAATATTCACAATAAGTTTATAATGATAAAACAATATATATATATATATATATATATATATATATATATATAATGGATTCAGTAGGAAGAAAGATAAGGTGGGAAGGTAGGAAGAAGTCATATGGAGCGTACAAATCTAATCCAATGGTTGATAATAAAACCACTTTCATTCCTCATAAATTCGCTAGTGGTTTTCGAAAAAAAATAAATAAAATCAATTAGGTAGATATAATTGGCGAGAATCATGCATGGAATTGGAGAGAGACTTCCTTCCTTAAATTGTAGGGATTAAATTACCCAAATTGGACACAATTATTATCACAAATTAAAGAAAAAAATAGAAGTTATCAAATTGTAGGGATTATATTTAATCCAACATAATCGTTGCTTCTTACACTCCATGACCACACTCACATAAGTCAAAATTATATCAATGTTATCAAGATATATATGTGACGTCACTCTTTAATATCCATGACCATACTCCATTATATAGATATGATATGAGTATTTGTATACAAGTAGTTAACTTTTGTAGGCCTTGGAAAAGTATAAATTTCCTAATATCTATAACCACTAATATCCATAATCATATACCATGACCATATTATCCATAGACTATGATCACAATGTATTCATAGTGTAACACCCCGGGTATATGGTTAAAGTGTGGCTTAAAAGGATTGAAATGACTACTTATATTACCAAGGTGCACCTTCTTTTATGGTAGCTCATCCGTTGGGAACTCTTTAGTTAAGCGTGCTTGGCTGGGAGTAATCAAAGGATGGGTGACCTCCTGGGAAGTTTTCCCTGGCAGCGTGTGAGCGAGGACGAAGCACGCTGGAAAGACTCGTGGTGATTTGTGGGGCCAGTTAGCAATCCTTGAAGCAGTTATCGGTAATGTTCGCGGACCGGGAAGGGGCCGGGGCATTACACAGAGTGTGGACAAATATATACAGAGTATAGACAAATTTATGCAGTGTGTTGGGCATATCTATTGAATATGACAATAGTCTGCTCCAAGTGTAGACAAATTTATGTAGTGTGTGGTCATAGATATTAGAGACTGTGCTTTCGATATAATGCGATAATAAAGATATAATTTGATTTAGGGGTATGTATACAGGGGACTGTGGTCCTTGATATAATTTTGGTCCTGAATATAATTTTGATTTATGGGAGTGTGGTCATGGATATTAGGGAGTGTGGTCATGAAGTGTGAGAAGCAACGATAATGTTGGACGAAACAGACTCACGACAAAATCCTTATAGAATGTTGACTTCTATTTTTGTTTAAATTTTTGATAACAATTGAGTTAAATTTGGATAACTCAATCCCTACAATTAAGGGAAGTAGATATCTCTCTCTAATCCCATGCATGATTCTAGCTAATCATATCTATCTAAGTGATTTTATTTTATTTTAGTTACGAAAACCACTAGTTGATTTATGGGGAATGAATGTGGTTTTATTATCAGCCATCAAATCAGATTTGTACGCCTCAAATTGCTTCTTCCTACTGGATCCGCTCTCATATATATATATATATATATATATATATATATATATATATATATATATATATATATATATATATATGATAAAAGTGGCAGTTACATTTTGTTCATTTATGAATTTACTCTTTTACCCTCGAATACAATATAATAACAAGCAACTTGTCTTCCTGTCTGCCTTGTATCTTGCGTTCACATACGAATTTATTCTTTTACCCTCTAATTTACTCTTTTACCTTCTTGGATTATGCAACTTCCTTGGACATAGCTTCCACTCGGATCAACATATCCATTGTTTTTTGGCTCCCACTTAATTTGATGTCTCCAAGTACAATAATTTTACAAAGTGAAACTCTTACAAAGAGGTTTACATGGATTAAAAAAAACTCAATAGAAATTTAAATTTAAATAATTCAATGACGGCATGTAGGTCATATTTCACCGAACCCGGTACATAGACTGGTAAAACCGGCTATCTGTGACCATACTAGAAGCACATGCAAACAAGCCATATTGCAATAATTATATCAAATACAACACATGCTTAATAACAAATTATGATACCTTATTTATTGCAGTTTAACACACAAAAGGAAACAAAGACTAAACACTTTCAACAAAGTTTCCTAAATAGTTTACATGATTAACATAATATGACGAAATTCCAAATTTTATCTTAATTGCCTAAACAAATTTAGGCTGTAGGGAATACCTTTACATACAAGTTACTGATTTTCCTAAAACTATTACAAAAGATACTATATCTATTGAAAATTGCAAAGTTTCTTAAATTTCACAAATTTTATAGGATTTTATGCCTAATATCTGATTTAGTAACAATATGGTCAATTTGGTAGTTGTTCTCAACATTACCCATGTGATTGATTTATGATGTCTCTACATCACCATGATCACGAAACTTGATTATCACCTCAACCCTACATGCTAATTGTTATGATACTGTCACTGTGCAATAAGACAATTAGGAACTAGGTTGACTGTCGATCAAGATTAGCGTTATCAAGTTCACTTAATGGGGTTTCAAGAATTAAACTTCATCCAGTTTCCCATTTTGAATTCGCTAACCCTTTTGGACATTTACATAATTTTAAACTACAATTGATGTAAAGCTTGAATCTTATTCTTATTGATGAATCAACAAGGACATGACTCATAATTCATGAACAATTCATGTGAACTTGACTTGTTCACATTCCAGAATGTGTTTAATACCTATTACCCATGCATGACTATCATGCTCTAACTGCAATAGAAGTTTAGTCCATAATACTTGCAATGAACCTTGCACATTTTTATTCCATCTCCACTAGCGACCTTTCATATGGGGTGATATCTCCCGAACTCATGTTTGGATTCGTAGTGAGTTTCAGTTCTTTTGCTTGAGTGATGACTCATATAAAAAAAAACTCCATTCCTCTCATAAGGTTAGAAACACCACCCAATTCTAAAATGAACTTCACAATCCTAACAACTTCTGTCGCAGTTTCTAAAGTCGCGCCATGCTTATCTTATTTGTAGAATTAAACACGTGTCATGTTAGGAACCTCTTTCAGCTCACCTCAATACCACTCAAACAGATTGTATAATTTTCTTTAACATTTCAGAAAATCATACATTTCTAACATAAATGTACCATCAATGTAACTCTTCACACTTAGCTTTTATCAACCACTTGAGACTGAGGATATAACCTTAGTTTTGCTTATCATATACACGATGTGTATGTTATGTCGGGCTTTAAACATCTCGTTGCATACATTAATCCCACGCCTTAAGCATGAGTTTTACGTCTCATCCTTTTTAGGTCTCCTGATTATTTCGAGACAATTAGATTCGTCTAAGGATATGCCATGATTAATGGAAATTAATCCATTCTCGAAGTGGGTTGAACTATTCAACATCTTATCAACTTTGATTCTACCAATCAAAATCTTTAATCTATCATTCTAGATCTTGTCTACAAGAAAAATTCTTAGCCCCACCAATCCTTCATTTTGAAAATTATTCCCAAGTCAACCTCAGTAGATGCAACATGGTAATCTTCCTCTCAGTCGGCAGTATGTCAATCACATACAATATCAGAAACGCATTGTTCCCACTAAACTTCTTGTCAACACAAGATTGTTTTAGCACCTCTCACTACATTGAACCTTTTGATATCTTGGTCAAAAAGATCAATGATTCCAACTCCTAAAAGCTTCCTTCAGACCACAAATGGTCTCCTGAAGTTTATAAGTATTCCAACCAAAACCTTTCAGTCGTGTCAAGTAGACATCCTCCTTCCAAATCTAATTTTGAAGGTGGTCTTGGTATCAATCTTAATGAAACCATATTTTGCCTTAAATGCCCTCTTATGCCTGATGGCTCATACCTTCAGGCTAGTCAACCAAGTTCTAAACTTGGTATCATATGGAGTCCATCTTAGACTTCATGGAATCATGACCCGCTAAAGCTTCTTTGTTGTAGGTAGAGTTATTGCTTTCTAAAAGTAACATCTCATTCTCATCCATAAGTGATCGATATCTCTAAGCTGACGGAGTTGTTTATCTGACCTAGCTTGGAGTAGGGTCCATGGCACCTCTTCCTCAATAGTTTGAGGAACTTCTACTACCTCAACCTCGTTCCTAATTTCCTGACCAATAGGAAAATTTGAACTGGGATCTGGTAGCATAGTTTGAGGTGATGATTATCGTGTTTGTGTCTCTTGAACTTTGGTAAGTTCAAAAACTCCCCACTCTTTCTCTTAGAGAGTAACATACTCTGTAAGAGGAAAGCATTTTGGGATACAAACACTATCCTCTACAACAGTTTGTAGAAGTGATACATCTTCCTTTCGAAAAATAGTTCAGGAACCTTTCTTCATATCATATGTGGTGTCTTCTCTAGTGTTTCAGATGATTCTTGTTCAGTATTTAGAGTTGTGTTAATAGTGTGTGTCGCCAACAAGTAACTGGCAATGCTGACTCAACCATTATTGATCCCACCATATCTAATAAGGTGTGATTCCTCCTTTTAGATACGTCATTGAGTTGTCGTGTTTCTAGAGGAGAGAGTAGTGAAACAATTCCACGTTCTATGGGATGGTCAGTGAAATCTTGGCTCAAATACTCGCCTCAATCCAATTAAAGGGTTTAGATTTTCTTGCCAAGTTGGTTTTGTACTTCACTTTGAAACTCTTTGAACATTTCAAAGGATTTGGACTTGTGGTGTATTAAGTAGACATATCCATATCTACTAAAATCATCACAGAAAGTGATGAAATAGTACGATAATTAAACCTTCTTCTAGAACTAGTGCTCATAGGCCCACATACATCAGTATGTATGCATCCTGACAGTTCATTAGCTCATTCACCAATTCCAATAAGAGGTGATTTAGTCATCTTACCCATCATGCATGCTTTACAAACGTCGAACTTTTCGAAGTTTAGGTTTTCCAAAAGTCCTGCACTATGCAGTCGCTAGATGCATTTATTATTAATATGACTAAGCTTACAGTGCTAGAGTTACGTTTCATTTGAATCATTTGTTCAAACTCTTGGCTCAACCATTAGCAACCTTTCGATCCTATCTAGGTGCTCTCGCTGTCTTGCCAAGACTACTTCATTCTAGAAATCTTTAAACTATTTTAACATTCCAGCTCTAGATGCATCTCATAGACATGAATCACCATGTCTTATTTTGTTCATCTTTGAAGATTTGAAGTAGTTCATCCCTTGTACATGTGCTTAATGGACTACATACATCCATATGTATGAATGTTTATTGGCACGTGCACCCTTTTTTTTGTAAAAGATATAGTCATGCTTTGCAGACATCAAATGTTTAAAAGTATGATTATTCGAAAGTCTATCACTGTGACGCTTCCGAATGCGCTTTGATTTGTATGACTTGATAAATAGGTCCAAGGTTATGTTTGAACATGAGTTCTTCCTTTCAAACCTTTTGGTTTCGATGTGTACGTTAGATGTGTTTATCCAAGATCCTCTCTCTCTCTCTCTCTCTCTCTCTCTAATTGGGAGCTTGAAATCAAATTTATACTTATAATGAGAACATAAAATCACCTATAAATTTATGTTATAAATCTTGAGGAAATGGATAAACAACCAACTCTACATGAGGAGCTACAACTGTTTGCATGTTCCTATTTGTAGGTTGACTCTCATCCTTCAAAACACATCTACTTTGTTGCAGATCCTGCACATTTGCATAAATGCGAGTTTTACAGCCGGTATATAGTACCTAGAGTTGGTTTTATAGGGGTAATGTGTATCATATACGCACTGACCTAGAAATGAAATCATATTACTACTTCTCAATTCTTCCTTATAGTTTGAACATTCACGCTTTCAGTGTCATACATGATCTGGTTGTTAACCAGTAGCTGTCATTGGTTGGGTGTACAATTGTTTGTTCTTACCTTTCCTTTGACTTCATATCTTTGATAGATTTCTTAAATCTTGTTTCCCCTTTCAGTACAAGAACAAGACTATCTTTAGTCGCCAACCTTTTAGCTAACGGGGGATCTGAGGTTTCTCATGTTTTCAAATAGTCAAATTATTTCAGAACATGTGCGCCATCAATTGGCCCTTATCGAGCTTAACCGAGACTATTTGGTTATTTGTTTCATATTTATCAACTCTAACTAGTTCGTTGAACTTAGTCTTGAGTTGACAATTTTGAAATCCTTCCTCTAATCTTCAACCATTTTGAAGTGAAAGTCGCATGAATACTATGATATTACGTGTATCCATTTGGCTTGATTGACCTCTTAATATTGACACCTAGCTCAATGTTATATCAAAGACATGTTGCTTTTATTCACCTTCAAGACAATCTTGCAATAGTGATGCCAATTAAGGAATTGGTGCAATTGTTCTCCTCTTTCTCAATGATGAAACAATATTTGATTAGTGGTGGATGTTTGAGTGAAAAGACATAATTGATTCTACGAGACAAATTGGTTCATTTTTTTTATTATACATCAAAATAGAAATTAAACTATTTAATTTCAGAATTAAAACATCTTATTAACTTTCACTTAATGTTTCAATTTTAACCAATACCCACAAGTCACATGGGCTTAAGTGGACTTTGGCCCAACAAAACTTGAGCTCATATTATTTTTGGTGGATCATCTCATGATCGATCATTCAAAATGACTCTTGGTAAGAAATTTGTATCAAACATAATATTTCTCTTCCTTGTTCTTAGCTCAAAACTATTTTGATAGCTAATTTGAATTGACCTAACTCTCACCCTACTTATTAGTGACAGACAAAATAATTCGCTTTGGCGATATTATTTTCCATCTAAGTGGTGTTTCGGTAGGTTGAGCAATAATTCAATTTTGAGACTAAGTTTTATTAACCTAAATATGCAATTCTATGTGAACTCTTTCAAATAGAATAAAAGTTATAATAAAACAACATGTTATAACAAATTAAAGCACACATAAATAAAATCCTTCGCACGACCATATAGACTTAATCAAACTAATTTAACTAAGTCTTGACATTCTTCAAGAACTCCTTCTTGGATTTTGCAACTTCCTTGGATATGGCTCCCACTTGGATCAGCATCTCCATTGCTGCTGGGCTCCCACTTAACTTGATGTCTCCAACTACAAAGATTTTACAAAGTGGACCTCTCACATAAAGGATTTACATGAATTAAAATAAACTAAACTAAAATTTAAATTTAAATAATTCAATGAAGGCACGCATGGCGTATTTCACTCAACTTGGTACGCAGACTGGTAAAACCGACCATCTATAGTCATACTAGAAACACATGCAACCAAGCAATATTGCAATAATTATATCAAATATAACACATGCTTAAATAACAAATTATGAATGCATATTTTATTGCAATATAGCACACATAAGGAAACAAGTACTAAACTAGTTTCCTAAACAGATTGCATGATTGATAGAATATAACAAAACTCTAAATTTTATCTTAATTACATAAATAAATTAAGGCTTTAGCATATACTTTTACATACAAGTTACTCAATTTTTCTAAAATTAAGTGTTCCAAAGAATAATATATCTATTGAAGATTGCAAGTTTCCTAAACCTTACAAATTTTTATAAGATTTTATGTCTGATATCTGATTTAGTAATAATAGGATTTGTTAATTAATTTCCAAAATTGATCCCAAAACCCTAAACACACGCAGCCACCGACACTGATGACAACACGGTCCGTGTTGCTTCCCAGTGCCAGATATTTCGTTCATGAAAACGTAAATAAAAATATGATCCAACTTCAAAGCTTATCAACATAAAATTTCTAATATCATAGAGTTATCTAATAAACTACTATGAAATTTTCCAAAATTTTATCAAATTTTCACAAACTTATAAAATTCAGGGAATTATACAAATTAATTCGTTGTTTTATTGGAAAATTAAAAGAGAACAGTCCAATGAGTTCGAAAATTAAATTTTACAATTTTCCACGCAATAAAGTCACCTAGTGGGCTACTGTGAATTTTCCATAATTTTATCAAATTTCAAAAATTTGAGAAAATAATGGTGGATAAACAATTATATTCCATTGCAGATATGAAAATTTAAAAACAAAAAATTTTCAAAAATTCACATAAAACTTTTCCCTATAAGTATGGTCACCCAAAAGACCTACTGTAAATTTTCCAGAAACTTCATAAATTTCTATAAATTTATAAAAATAAGAAAAGTAAACAAATTTATTTCTCTTCAGATTTGAAAAATTCAATTAAAAAATTCATTTTTATTGAGAAAATTCTACAAAAATTAGGTCAAGTCCAAAACACTTCTGGGCGCCTCCAGTAATTTTCTTGGAATTTTTCAAATTTATTTGATGTTTGATTTCGAATTTTCATTATATTTACGTAAATAGTCTAAATCAGAAAATAGTTCTACAAAACTCTATTTTGTGATTAAAATTATTTCGAGTATTGCTTACTGTTTAACAACATCAAACAAGATTGTTTCTAATACAATCTAAAATATGCCAAGTTCGTGCAAATTTTAACAATTAAATAAGCATCAACCGCATGATTGAAGGCAATAAGGGAATTAATAATAATAAAGCATGAAACTTTACCATAAATTCCACATTTACTATTTTGAGTAATAAAGACTGAAACTTTCATAAATTTTTGAAATTTAGGCATAATATCTAATCTAGCAAATTCATAATATAACTCAACAATTGACAAAACTATATATATGAATTAAGGCATAAACATCAGTATACAATTGGTGGCTCTGATACCACTATTGGAGTTTAGATGATCTATTTCTTAAACAAATACAGATTAATTGGCGAAACATTTATAACAATTATAAAAGGGAAATTCCAAATGGTAGACATGAGTTATTGGGTATTCCAAGTGGTGAACACTTTTTTTTCATATTCTAAATGGTAGGCACACTTAGAAAAAAATTCCATCCTGTAGACCTCATTCAAACTGCCGTTTAAAACTGGAAAAACAAAAAAGAAAACGAAAAAAAATAGCAACTTACAACAATACCCAATTACAGGAACCCACCCAGCATATATACAAAGCCATGGATTTCCTAATTTGTATAGATTTGCTTTGAATTATAGGAATTATAAATGTGTATCCAGATGACTAATATGGAGCAATTACACAGAAGAGCAATTACTAGATAGTTACCAGATTTTGCACAGTCCATCAAACTACCAATCAATCTATAATTATTAGAACTGTGTTCAATGCTAATGTATGAAGAACTCTTGGCAACAAACCAGCTTAAACTTACACAAGCATTTGCCAAAATTCAATTGCTGAAATTTTGATAAAAATAACCCAGAAATAATTAACAACCCAGAAATAACTCGACCTCTCATACCTATCTCAACAGCTACTTAATCCAAACCCTTACTTTTTTGAATTCGAATAAAGTCTAGGAACCCTAATTTCATGAATCGAAATCCAAAAAATTTCAAATAAAATCTAGGAACCCTAATTTCAAGAATTGAACCTGGATATCTGCACTCCCAATCTGATATAGGCCAATTATCGACAATAAACCCCAAAAATTGCTAACCTTCAGCGTTGGAGATGGAAATCCTAACCTTCACCGTCGTTCAGGGGATCGACGAGATGCTGCGGTCGACGACGGAGCGCAAGCGACGACGGCCGGCGAGCAACAACGGTGTGCGATGGCAGCGAGCGACGAGATGCTGCGGTCGAACAATCTGGGCGTTGGGGGGAGTAAGAAGATGATGGGCGTTGGGAGGAGCAGTCTGTCGCACAACTGGGATGTTCTCTCAATTCAATTTTTTTTCATTTTCTTTTTTTGTTTTCCAGTTTCAAACGGCAGTTTGGATGAGACCTACGGCATGTAATTTTTTTCTAAGTGTGCCTACCATTTGGAATATGAAAAAAAAGTGTTCACCACTTGGAATACCCAATAACTCATGTCTACCATTTGGAATTTCCCATTATAAAATAATTAATCAGCCAGGAAAGAGTATAACTGCAGAGGCTTAGCATTGTATCTGATCACTAATCCGACTGATGAAGATGTTGACCTTTGAGATTCCAACGGAGAAATCTTCTACTGTAGGTCCACGCAGTACTCCAGGAACTCGATTGCTAGATCGACCCGATTGAGACTGATCTCAATCTAAGATGTATGTGTTTACGGTATTTGTGAATTATTTCAGAATACAAGAACTGTAAATTAGGAGAGAGGGGGACTCGGGAAATTACCCTAGTATCTCTCTAAAAGTCTCAAACAATTGATGGAATAAATCTCTCATAGAGACTCCCTTTTATAGTGTTCGATAGCTTAGGGAAAGGGTTAACCAAAAACCCTAATAACCAACTTACTTAAAAAACGCCATCTGGGATCCAACACGGTCCATCTTGACCTCTAGAATTCGTTTTAAGTCGGTTGGAATCAACATGGTCCATGTCAGGTTCAACACAATCCGTGTTAGCCCAACAAGGTTCGTGTTAAGTTGATTTCTCCAAGAAATGAACTCCCAATACTCTTAAATATAATATGATACTGTTTTAGATTACATACATTGTTCCAGGGGCACTGACTTGTGTGACCTTGTTGGACCAAATAATAGTTGTAATTAAACATATTTAATTACCGAATATAGAGGTATCTAGCAAGACATATAATCACCATATTATTTTGGCTTAAACTCTAAGTACATCGAACACTGTCACGATACTCCCAATAATATATATTATAAATTAAATCTTTGTATTTTTTGAAAGTATTGGAAAATTTTGTAAATAATTAAATCCTTGTCTTTTTTAAAAATTATTAGAAAACATAAATACAATTACTCTATAATAATCTATATACATTCTTATATACATGCTTTCAACAATATATGGTTTATTATTTTCCTGTGCAACTCACCAGTCTTAATACTAATATCTATGTAACTCATCGCGCAAAAATGTAAAGTCAAATGTATATTTTAAACAATGGTTGAAGATCATAAAGGTAATTAATAAATGTTGTTCAACGTGAACTCTCATATTTATAAACAAAGTTCTCCACAGATACAATTGAAAGGATTACGAAATTTGCTGTCAGTCTTAAATTATATATTAAAAAAAGTATTGCAAGATTATATTAATTACTGTTTAACAAGAAGTTTTTAGAAAGAAATAATTAATATTTGAAGTAAAAATATTTATATTATATATTTATGTATATAGAACAATAAAAATTATAATTTATAAATTTATCATTATATATAATCATCAATCCAAACATACACATGTTAATGTATACAGATTAATGTACACGTACACTTGTTTAAAGAAAATAAATATAATCAATTATAAGGTTTCCAAAATGCCGTCATTAAAATTAACATATTCAAATTCTTACCCTTTATTCCATATATATATGGAATAAACCACATGAGCGTGGGCCTTATATGAGCATGTGAGCATCAAAGCGTTTCTGGCGGACATCAAGTATTGTTTTCATGGACATCAAATATCCAACTTGATGTCTATCATTCATATTTGATGTCCATGAAAAAAATACTTGATGTCCGCCAGAAATGCTTTGATATTCACATGCTCCTATAAGGTCCATGTTCATGTGATCCATTCCCATATATATATATATATATATATATATATATATATATATATATATACATATATATATATATATATATATATATATATATATATAATATTTCAATTTTAATATGTTTAACACATATTTTCTATAAAAAAACATTTTAACACACATAATTATGAATAATTTAATAATAGGTAATTTTTCCGTAAATCACAAGAAATATATACGGTTAGTAAGACTTTGAAACATGGCTCGGAAAATATTAATTGGCGAAAGCTGAAAGAATCGGAACGAAAATTCATTTAATTATCTAAGTACCTGTCACATTTAATCTTGTCATAACTATGTTTTTAGCTTTGTTTTTGGTCATATGAGCATGGATCTTTTGTGAGCGTGTGAGTATGGTTGTATTTCTGGCAAACATTAAGTATTATTTCCTTGGACATCAATTATGTAAGGTGGACATTAAGTATTATTATTGTGGACATTAAGTACGAAGGTTGGACATCAACATTTGATGTCTGCCAAGCAAAATCTTTATATTCTCTTTGCATAATTGATGTCCACGAAAACAATACTTGATGTCCACAAAAATGTCACTTGTTGTTCGCTAGATATCCAACCATGCTCACATGTTCACCAAAGGGTATTGCTCATATGATCAACTCCACACACACATAATATTTCAATTTCAATAAGTTTAACACACACACATATAATATTTCAATTTCAATAAGTTTAACACACATTTTCTATAAAAAAATTTAACACACATAAATATGAATAATTTAATAATAGGTAATATATCCGTAAATCACAAGAAATATATACTATTATTTAGACTTTGAACATGGATGGGAAAATATTAAGTGGCCAAAGCTGAAGGGATTCGGACCGAAATTTATTTAATTATCTAAATACCTGCCACATTTAATCTTTTATAAGTTTGTTTTTAATTAACTAATTTGTTTTTGGAAACGTGAAATGATTGGTTTTTATTATGCAAATTACATGCGTTAATTAGGATGGCATGGCAACATTCAGAGCAAAGTCCAAAAATAGCAGCAGTGGTAGTGACGATGCCTCCAACAATTCCAGTAGTCATGGCACGTTAGCATGTTTCGACTTAATTAGTTATTTCTCCTATTGCATGTACAATGACCAGAGCAACGTAACGACCACCAATGAAGGATTAACTTTTGTAAAATATGTTTCTATATGTCTATATGTATATGATGTGAGGTTATAACAATATTAACTTCTTTTTTTTTGGATTAGTTATTGAATTATACTTTATGCAAATTATATGTACATAAATTACTGTGAGGCTCCTATATGATCTTTTTGAGAGTCCATATAAATAGAAAGCGACATGCATGTGATTCTTATGCACATTAACATTTTTTTTCTCACAATGGTGATATCTTTTCAAATTGTTTTGAAATTATAAAATTCTTTGAATGGTTCAATAACTCCATAATCCTTAATTTGTAACAACTTACAAGTTTCAATTAAAAAAAATAATACAGTACTATATATAAAGTAGGCCTTTTACTATAGTTGAAAACACCTCGTCATCGTAGCATGATTATGACTCTTCGTACAAGTGGACATAGTCGTCGCACCATTTGTTACAACTCAAAACGATTGGAGTAGATAACGTGCTATTGTTGTTGGTCTACAAAACTCTAGTAATAGACCCATCTTGTACTACGATTCCTTAAAGGTCAATCGACTACTACAGTTCCATTGACTAACGGTAACGGATCGGCTTGTCGGGATATCGTTCCACAATTTTACTGTCCTTCACGTTTGGTTCCACGCAGTTGCCGGTGGCTACACAATACGGAGTCACGGAAAGTTCACACCCCAAACCTTTCACTAAATTAACAATAATCCACACAGGGAGAGAAGAGGCAAAATGAAAATGAATTTTCATCAACCAGAAAAATGTCTCTCACAAAACATATATATAGGTTGACCTTATTGTTTTTTATAACTGTTTCTGGATAATAATTTTCATTCTTATCCCTTATGTGGTTGTTTATTCACTAACAGCTCCAACGCAACCACATTGGCCGAACAGGGAAAAAATTCTAATCATGGAGTTCTCTCCTCATTTCATACAAGGAATAGGATGTGCGATCGATAAGAGTAAGTAGTGTTATATCAAATAACCATCTGACCAACATAACACTGTCCAAATAACCGACATCGCCCTCAACCATCCATAACATCACCAAATGGCATACATTGTCCCTTTATGCCAAACGATATATCATTGATTATATTTTCAGTATATAATCGTCTGGGCTGATATGGTGAATGTGGAATGACTTTCCTTAACTACTCATGACATTTTATTTTAGTAAGATTGTTTTCCTAGTGTGTTCCGCTAAACTACATAATTTCATAGTTCTTGGAGTGCACACTAAAGTAGCAAACATCTTACTTAGATTCCATGCCATAGTATTAAGTTAAATGGAATTGAAAAATGTAGACAATGAAATCTACTAGGATCACACAGTGTCAAGGTAGGGAAATAATTGTCACTCCAGTAGATCGACTTTTTAGCACACACAGTATGAAATCATGATATAACTCCCACTAAGGTAAATTCGTCACTTCTCTTTATACCATGCGGATTACAAGTCTAGTTTTACCTTAAAAACTAACTTGAGTTACCTAAGCAATGTACTCAGCATAGCTTAGTCATTCTTGATCCGACTTAAGGCTTCAACATAAGGTTGTTTTATATTCAATTTTAGAAAATCTCATCTTAGACTCACTAAGGCGACAATTTAATTTCATTATTTATACTACCGAAGTATACATATTACCAATACTACACACTCAGTGCCAAAATTGGTTAAGTCTCATCCTAACCACTACTTAAGTGTTAGGGTTGATAATATGCGTTATTAGATTATCAAAAGCCTAGTGACTAACACATGTGCCTATTAAGCAACCAAAAAGAAACAAGACAATAAACATTTGAGTAAAAGAGAAACATCAATCTTTATTACACTGACATGTTGATTGTGAAGAATATGTCTATACAAGATATCTCATACAACTAAACTCTCTTTAAGCCTAAACTCATCATGTGAGTATTGAACACATCTAGGGGTAGGCTTAGTTAGAGGAGACTTAGTTGTGTATTGCATTACCAATATGTCTTGGTTAGACATATTTAGCTCCATAAATTCTTTCTCCTTCTAACGCTGTAAAGAGACAGGGTAAAACTTTGCCCTGAGGCCTACTAAAAAGTCATTCCAAGCTAACCCAACATTTTATCACTCGTCCTTCATGGTACTCCACTAAATATCAGCTTCCCCAATTAGGTAAAAGGTCCCAATAGAAATTTTCCTTTCTTCGGGTACCCCAACTACCTCAAAAATTTTCTCCAGATTACGGAACCATTCTTCAAGTTCTATCGGGTTGAATCTCCCGGCATAATTCCTTGGATTCCTCTTGGCTACTCTATCCGCATATTTTCCCTCCTTTGATGGATCTTCCTATGAACTATTGGGATTCGGGATACGCTGCAGAAGTTCTTGTATGATATGTCCCAAATATTCAGGATAAGAGGGATTGTGAAGGGGCACCGAAGCTGAAGATGAACCCAGGTTTGGGGTAACGTGAGGGGAATTTTGAGGTCCCTAGATTTGTAAATTATTCATTTGTCTATCTGCCATCTCTTCCCTGGATTCTTCCTGAGGTTGGCCATTGTCTGACGTATGAGACATGCTATAATGTAAATAAAAAATACCATGTTTAGTAACACAATAAATCTTTCCCATATGCCATAACCTGTAATCCACAATTATAGGCTAAAACATTTAATCATTTTCCATAAACTTCACAACTTAAAGTTTGTCCTTCACAACATAAAAATATTACCATACAACACTCTCCTAGAGAAATTGGGAATATATACTGCTTTGTCAAAGCTCCGAAATACAACGCCACCCGCTTAACACACAATCACTTACTATCAAATCACATTACCACTAGAGATAGCTTGTCCATCTACCTTGCCCTCATCCCAAAAATTTGCTTGGGCGGTAATTAATCATAGTTTGGTTGGCCAATACAGTCCTTTCTTACAATTAAACAACAATTTCAAAACATAAACTAAGCCAACTATACAAAACAAAATAGGTTAGCACCTAAATACATCACCATCTAAGTAAAGTCGTCACTTAACCTCCTAACGATCCCTAGTAGAATTGTAGTCATTATCATTGGAATAATTTCTTTCTTCAGGTTTTGGGGTAATCCCTGGTCCGTTTCTTCCTACACTTCCCTCATCGTCTGAACTGATCTCCACAATAATCGAGCCTGGAATGTCATGGACAACCACTATGCTACCAGAGGACTCCTGAGCCTGCTCGGGGGAGGGAGGTGGATTCTCCTCATCATCTTCCATTGGCTCTTCCTCTTCCTCGAGGTCCCCACCTTGGACTTGCTGAGGTGGAGGGACTTCCTCGGCATTCTGCTGGAAGGGATGTCCAAAAAGTGTTGGAAAGTATTGGATCTCCTAAGTGTTAATGTCCATAGAATCTGCATACTCCTAGGTTTAGAGTTCATAGGTTATCACATTCCAAGCTCCTAATGCTAGAAATCTTCCTTCATGCATCCCAGGATTAAAAGCTAAAATGAAAGTTTGGTACCTAACTTTAAAATTAGCCCATGGGTCCGAGAAAGGAAGGGTGGTCA
This sequence comes from Portulaca oleracea, assembly GCA_029582165.1. Taxonomy (NCBI): domain Eukaryota; kingdom Viridiplantae; phylum Streptophyta; class Magnoliopsida; order Caryophyllales; family Portulacaceae; genus Portulaca; species Portulaca oleracea. Next base: position 23,503,897 of record CM055873.1, on the reverse strand, counting down.
ATAGGCAATGAGCCCTGCGCAAAGGATCGTGATACTCAGATTGCGGGTCTTGCCTCAAAACATTAAAGGCATCCACCAAATTCAATATGTGGTTGTGAACCCTATATCCAGGGTGCATCAGGATGGTGTAGGGATTGGGTCCCCCGGGAAGAGCCATCTAATTAAAGAAAACAACAAGGAATAACATAATTAACACATTTAAAGGAACTAAATTAACTAATTCCTAACGCCAAGGTACTTTATTTTCAACATTCTCAAATTTCTTGGGACTTCCAAAACAATAGCTTTCAATGTTACCTAGCTTAGGAATAAAGTCTTAAACTCAAATTATAACATGAAACTAACTAATTCTTATTAAGCTCACAAGTACACATTTATCTCGTGACCCAACTCATCATTTAAAAATCATCATAATTCATGTTAATCCCAACTTAATTGACCAACTTATAATTGGGCTATCCTAATATAATTATGTACACCAACAAATGTATACCAAGCATTAACTAAGAGAATCACCATTAACCCTCAAAGACCATTACTTAAACACACTACATCACGTTATTTATATCCAACATTATCCACAACACTAATGTCTCCCAAACTTTTCGCTCTGATACCATAATTGTAACACCCCAGGTTAATTAACAATCACTAGATTAAGCTTAAACACAACTTAGCCCAATGATTAGCGCATCGGATTAACACCCTAAGGGTCTTACCGCTGCCCATAAGGGTGAACTAGGAAAAAAGAAAAAAAAAACCACCACCAAAAATTTAAACAACCATTCACAACTATATAAAGTGTTATACTCCTTATAAACGATTACCATACCATTCAATTCCAACAAAAGCCACCTATTTCACATAAAATTCTTACAACCAAGTAACTTATCTAAGATGTACCATCATTGATCAACTAAGCACAAAATTGAACAAGGTGGTATGGTTCACATGCTATCCATTTGCTTAAACGTCAAAAATAACATACAGTCTAATTATCACCACTACAAAAGAACCTTAACCCAATCAAGAAATTCATCTTCTAAGCTTCAGATGACGACTTTGTGTGACTTGCTTTACTTGACTTACTTTTAGAAGCACCACCTAAAACAAAACACAAAAACAATTTTGCAAATGAGTTGAAACTCAATACGCATACCCCTATATAGTCAAATAAATCTAGCAATTCATTTTGCTTTGCGCATTTCAATTCATTTTGCAAATAACGAGAGAATAAAACAATAACATGAATAAAACTTGCTTGTCGTATTATTATTATCTGGATGGTTCTCTGCTTGCTATCATCGGAATATGCCTATAATATGCGCATACCCGGACCGATCGGGAGGTCCGATTGACACTGGCCATGTATTAACTTGGGTAGTGCACTATGGCACAAGTAACTTGGGTCGGGACCATATTTACGTGAGAAGACATGTAAAACATTACTTATTCACATTAAAAATTTTAAACTTGCTTACTTGAACTCAAATAAGTGAGTTTAGGTAAAGTATAGGCAATATGCGTACCTTAAGGCTGAACTGCCAGTAAAGTAACTTGCACTTGGGTAGACTTGAACAGATAACAACAACGACCTCTATAAAACTTGAGATAAGAAGAATAACAAAAGGAATTAAGTTGGGTTCTTTGGTGAGGAAGGAGCTTATTAAATAAATTAATGAAAGCTATCTTGAATGAGTTGGAAGGTTTCGAGAATTTCGCGGTAATCTTGTGAGAGGCATAACTTTTTCCATAAACCTTGAAAATTTACACAAGAGGACTTTTTGGAAAGCTAAAGTTAAGCCCTACAACTTTCTAGTTAAGAGTTGAGGCTAAAAACGAGTGTAGGGGCTTGAAATCTATAACAGACCACTGCTGTTCTGCAGTATTTAAAAATCAACAAGGAAATTTAGAAGACCCATAACTTAGGAACTAGACATCGAATAATCGTGGGTGAGTAGTATATGGAAAACTTGAATCATATACTACAACTCTTATGTTGACCAAAATCTCATATAAGCCTGTAGACACTGTAATTTGTACTGGCATAATCCCGACTCATCAAAATCAGCAAATCATTTGGGCCAAATGATGAATGGGTCATTGGGCCCAAAAAAGTCAACAGATTGAGCCCAAGAAGTCAAACAAGCCGCCTACATTCGTCAAACCCCCCTGGGTTTTAATTTTCAGAGTACAAGCCCACACAAAAGCAGGCCCTAAAGCGCGCCCCGGCCCAGAAGACTCAAAACCCGCCTAGGTTTTGAGAAGAATAGCAGCGCGACGTTGTTTTGTGCCACGTCACTGATCCGCGTGATGATCAATTTAAAACCCGCCTAGGTTTTGATTGATTTGGCGCCAAAATCAGCATGCATATAATTCAATCCCTCGATCTTTGCCTACGTGATTGACCCTGGTTTGACCTCCCAAAACCCGCCTAGGTTTTGATCCTTGAAGGGCATGATTTGTGGGGTATGTTCCCCTTGGTTTCCCTCTAAATCTCTCACTCCCTCACCTATAAATACCCCCTCCATTTCACCTTCATTTTCATCAACAACTCTCACAAACTACGTCCATTATACTCAAATTCTCTCCACATTCTATTTCCCTCACTCCATCAACAATCATCGTCTACCACCCTTACTCTACCCAAATTCCCATCAACTACTCTCACAAACTACCATCACTATACTCAAGTTCTCTCAAAATTCCATCATCCATATTTCCTCTCTAATCCCCTTATAATCCCCTTTATTATATCCATTCTATACCATCCTTCTAAACCACTTACATCATCTCATCCAAGCAATTGATCAAGGGCAAGCCAAAGGATCAAATCCATCACATCCACCACCTTTAAGCAAGGTTTGATTTCATCATTCATATTGTTGTATTTAATCATGTAATGTTTCTTTAATTCCTTTACTTGTACATATTTTGTAAAAAGTAAACATTATGTTTTAATCTTGCATGAATGGAATGATAACGTTGTGAATTAATCAAACTTCTCCCCGCTCTCTTTCTTTTCAATGTCGATTTTAGTAGAGTCTGTTTTCTAACAGTCGGATTCGAGAGTTATTATAACTCTCGAATTCGTAACCTTACCCCTGAATCTAGCAGTCAGGTTCGTAGACCGGAGTCATTCTTTATTATTTTTACGGTTTGTCGGTTTCCTTAAATCGGCTGGCGACTCTTTTACAATTTATAAATTCGTTTAATTATATAAAATATTCGTTTCTGCATAAAATAATTTAAATGAATAATTTAATTCATTTCCTTCGCTTATTCAATGTTGGGCCCGAGGGAAATGGGCCAGAAATCAATAAAAACTAGGCGAGTTTTATTAATTTCAACCCATCTCTTTCTGGCCCGAAGATGCAAGCGGCCCAGCCCAAGAGACATCAAAACCTAGGCGGGTTTTGACAGTCTCTGGTGGCCCGTTTGCTCCTTCTTGGGCCTGAACTTAGTGATCGAGCCCGGATTAAATATTGCTAAATTATTTTGCGCAATTTCGAATAATTAAAATAATAAAAAACGGGTTTGTAAATTAATAAAGTTTCATCACCCCAAAAATGAATTTTGAAAATAAAAATGTCCTTATTTAAGGATTAAGCAACCTTAGTCGGCTCACGATCACATAAGTAGCGCATCACGGAGAAATTGTCACTTTTCCGGGGTCCTACAGATTGGTGACTCCACTGGGGACTTAAACTTAAAAAGATGGTAAAACTTGAACAAATCGATTTGATTTGAAATTGTAAAAGGGAGAAGTTGATTTATGAAGAGTCCCGGGTTCCGTTCTCGTCCCTTGTGACATTTGCTAAACGAGCCGCCTCTACTAAGGTAAATCTCGAAGTGCAATTCTCGGTGAAACCCGAAAACACAAGGGTAGTCTCGGCCATCCATTGGATAGGACCCTAGACCTTCTGAGGAGGCCGCTTGCGCCCCGACCCCGGAGGCCCGAGGCCGTACCAGACCGCCCCAAGAGGTTGAACAATGAGGTGACGGGGTTCGGGTTACTTTTGGAAGCTAAGTGGACATGCACATGCTGTTGGGGCAGGTTATAGTCGCGGTCGAGTCATACACTGCCACGCCCGAGAAGCGTCACTGCCCCAGAGGGGTCGTGCCCGCGACGCCAGCTCTCACTGCCCCAACTTGTTTTGGACAGAACCACGTCGCGCTCGAGTCAAAGGGTGTCGCCCTCGTGACATCTTGCTGCCGCAGCTTGTCGACGCTGCTGCCGCCCAGTTGCACGTCGCGCCCGCGACGGTCTTAATTATGCCATATTTTCGGCAACCAAAACGACTGTGTTTTGGCTTGCCCCCTTTTGTATAAATACTTGTGCCTTCATTTTTTTCTGGGCAGTTTTTTATGAATTTGAATGCCATTACTTGAGAGCTCTCTAAGCATCTCCCCCAAAATTCTTGTTTACTTTATCCAATCTTTGTTTTGTGGTGTTCAAGTCATTTCTTTAGTGATTAATGGTGGTTTAGCCTAATTAGTCATGGTCGAATGTTAGGCCAAGGTTGTGGACTATCCTAGCCAAGGTCATATGCAAGCCTTATCGTGCCCAAGCTCCGTTTTCCTTTGATTTTCTTCCGAAAACACAAGTATCATTCATCCCACCACGACGGCGGGAACGCTCCATCTGGTATCAGAGCTTCGGTTTTGCATTTAGCTTGAGTTGTTCATGTTCTTGCTTGTGTAGTTTTCTAGTATTGAGTTTTGTGAATCGTATGCAACTATTGTTGACCCCCAACCCCATTGCTATCGAAATTAGGTTGGAAATATTGTATTGTGGGTGCATTTGTTGGATTTGTAGTCTTTTGGTGCATTGAGAAGAAGTTGGAAAATTTTGTACGCAAGGTGTGAGCATTAGTAGTTGGGACATATGATCTAACAACTCTTTGTGGGTAAGTAGAATATCTGGCAGTAGATTCGCTCAAGTTTGCAGACGAATTATATTTGAACTTCCAATTCACATTACATTATATGAGGATCATAATAATTTGTTCCAACTTATTTCCTTGTCCAACAACTTGATTTCTCCCCCTAATGTTGGGAAAACTGTGTCATCATATCGACAAACTGTGCCATAAGTATATCTCCAATGATTGGTTCTATTATATTTAAGTATGGATATACCCAACATATAATATTCCCGATTCCTTCGGGGTCCCATCTTAGTGCGTTATCATGGAGCATACATCGCACATGCTCAAATTCATAGGTGGGAGATATTTGGTTCATGGCCAAAAACCATTTGTAGGGGAGGAATAAACATTCATGATAACCTCTTGGCCTTATTTGGATCAATGTTGGTGCATGCAATATGACATGTCCCTGAACAGTTGTAATAAACTCCGCTCTCAAAAGTAATAGATTTGCCATTTATTATATACTCAACATCTCATATATTAATGATTCTACATGATCATTTTAAATATAAACATAAACCTTGAGCACCCAATGGGATTGGATATGATTTTGGATAAAGGATAATCCACCACCAAAACCTAGCACCCCACCATGACCATCATAAAGGAAACATCTACTAAATGATCAATAAAGGAATGACTTGCTAACACCACCATTAACAAATGGATAAAGTAAGAACAAGATTTTTGAGAGAGAAGGGAGAAAACCCTAACAATGTATTAGCATATCATTCATCAACATAATCTGCCTAAAAAAAAGTGCTAACAAGGTATTTATAATAGGGTAAAAACAGGACAAAACTCGTCGTTTAACAACCGCCCATTACGCGCAAATTCGGACCGTCGCGGGCGCGACCTGGCTCTATCTCAAGCTGCCTGTGTCGGCCTTCTAGGCGTCGCGGGTGCGACGGCACGTCGTAGCGTGCGCGACCCCTGTCTGGGAAAGCTATCCTGGAGGCTTCTGCCACTGCCGCGGGTAGAGCTGGCTAATAGGTCAGGTCGAGTCGGGTTCGTGTTTGTGTCAAACTTAAACGGGTTCAAAATCCTCTGACCTGAACCTAACCCATTTATTAAACAAGTTGGAAATTGAAACCGTTTACCGTTTAAATTTTAAACGGGTTGACCTTATTTTGACCTGTTTACCTATTTAAGTAAACGTGTTAGAATAAATTTACCAATTTACCCATTTAACCATTAATTCATTTACACAAAACAAATAATTGTGGGATCGAAATAATGACATATTATACTCAACAATTTGCATGGTAATATAATTCAAGTTATATATAAAGAGATGTCTTTTAATTCATAGTCAAATATGAATATAAGTTAAAATTACAAGTCTAACGTATATTTCAAAGAGTATTAACTGTAACTTTCACCTAAGTTTATTGATAAACGGTATAACTGGGTGACAATTATTGAGCAAACGACTTGACCCATTTGACATTATACGTAATTAAACGGGTTAAGTAGGTGTTTTTTCGTATCGAAAATCTTGACTTGAACCTAACCCATTTAATTAAACAGGTTTACCGTGTCAACCCATTTAATTAAACCGGTTGAAAATTTCTACCTAAACCCGTTTAATATCGTGTTAGGTTCAGGTCGGTAATCGTGTCGTGTCAGCTTTTCCCAGCTCTAGCCGCGGGTGCTATGTGTTTTATGGTGGGCGCGACAAGCTGGGCAGCACGACGTCTCGGGCGTGACCAACCTAGTCGCGCGCGCGGGCATGTTCTGTTCAAGCTTCCTGAGTTGGCCCTCTGGTTGTCGCGGGCGCTACAAATGACGTAGCAGGCGTTACAGCTCGGTTTCCTCCTTCCCTTGGCTTAACCGACGACCGTAGCGGACGCTACGAGCCTTGTGGCGGGCGCTACAAGCCTTGTGGCAGGTGCGATGCCTGTCTGAACATGCCTCTTGCCTTCAAACCTTCCTCCTTGTAAGTTATTGAATTGAGACACTTCCGAACCTTAACACTCTTCATTCCCGAGACGACCCTGCCCGGTCCCACGTCCTCTGGGTCGGAAGCAAGTTCTAAGCCTCTCCAAGTTCGGCTAATGGGAACTCACCTAAGCCAGTCCAACGTGACACTCACCACCCCACCCTTTACAAAGGTGTAACAGTTCGTGAAAGAGAGCGGTTGGGTGAGTTTCACTCGAGAATGCCGGGTCGGGATATCCTCCTTCATGTCACTTTTTGCAAACCCGGCTAAGAAAGCTCGGGCCCGAACCCAACACGGTCCAAGAAGAATATGGGTATTTTGGTTACTTAATAAAATTGATGGGTAGAAAAACACCTAATAATTATTAACCCAACAATTAAGGGTATCTCGGAATGAGTTTTGAAAAGTTGGAATACCGAAAAATAGTTTTTCCATTATTGGGGTAACTCTGAGTATTTTTTTGAAATAAAACAATAACCTTATTTGTCACCAGATTTCATATGCAATTAATTCTAAAAACATTAAATACTAATTTTTTTATATATGTAATATATTATACGACCTATCATTATTAAATATGCAACGAAAAATTCAATCATAAAATTATAATTTTTTCATTTAAAAAATAAAGTGAATGATTCATTTCATTTTAGTAATTACCCGATCTAACCGACGTGTAAAATGGCTAATATTTATATTATATATTAGAATAAAATAGGAATGATAATGACTGAAATGGTAGAAATGACAAATAAATAGGGGATAAACTGGAGAAATTCCGAATTCTTGAATAAAAATGTCATTAAACTATGTAAAATGGCAAATTTGTCACCCGAAAAAAATGTTATTAAACTGCCATTAATTTATATTTATGACGACAAAAATGTCACTTTACCTGCTAGTGACTTGTTTTTGCCGGTTGATTTTTTTTTTTTTTTACTTAAATAGGCCTTATTTAATTAACCCTTGTTCCACCATTTTCTTCTCTCTCTCTCTCTCTCCTCTTCATCTTTCACTCTCATCTTTATCTTCATCATCTTCATCCAACAATCATATTCATCTACTCTTCAAACTTCATCTTTTCTGCTCTCCTCTCTTATTTTCTCTCTCTGTTTACATGCTCTCCAGAAACCTCAAAAATGGAGGCCAAAGGCAAGCGCGCACTTCACCAAATTGTAAATCTCCAACCTACAAGCTCTTACTCAAACAATTTCTCAAAGAAGAAGACCTAATACTTAATTGAATTTCCCTCAAAGAGACCCAAAGCTCCTCCCTTGCCGCCAGTGTCACCATCGTGCGTCACCCTCCAAACAAAACAGCCACCAACACCCTCACCATAGGGATGGCAATGGGGCGGGGAATCCCTGAACCCGCTGGGGCCCCGCCCCGCTCTGGGAAAAATCTCCATCCCCATTGGGGATGGGGATGGGGACGGGGACGGGGACGGGGACGATTTTTCAAAATCCAGACAGGGACGGTTTTTCAAGATCCACTCGGTGACGGGGCGGGGATGGGATGGGGACAAAATTTTCCCCATCCCTGTCCCCATTTTCCCCGCCGAGGAAAATTCCATGTCCCCATTCCCGAAAATTTTAAAATTACTAAATAACTTTTATTTTAATTCAATATATATATATTAATAGTAAGGATAATGTGGTTTTTTTTTTCGAATAACACTTGTTGATGTATTATTGTTTGATTTTGATGTATTATTGCTTGAGCAAGTTAAATACGTTGTATTTTGAACAGGTTAAAAAACATATCCGAATAAAAATCGGGTCAGATTAAAATTTGGTTAGATTTTGGATAGCTTTAAAAAAATCCTCGTTGGGGATGGGGAATCCGCGGGGATGGGGATGGGGAAAGAATCATTCCCCGAAGCGGGGATGAGGATGGGGACGAGTTTTGGGAGCGGGGATGGGGACGGGGATATACTCCCCCGTCCCCGATCCACCCTGTTGCCATCCCTACTCACCATCTCCACCCACCGAGAAACCAAACCACAAATACAACCCAATTCACCATTTTCCCCTTAGATTCGAACCAAACTTTCACCAAAAATCACACCAAAATCTCCATTATTATTGATTCATCAACCAACACCCAAAAATCCACCGGAAAACACCATTAATACTGCCCGAAACCGCCCCTGAAACTGCCATACACCACCTCACCTATCCCCTGTTTCATGCCTTAGTTCTGTCGTCTAGCGCCACCGTGGGCTACCACCACCTTCAGCTAGTTTCACGACCATATTCGGATCTCCGACACCCAGCCACCACCCTCGCTGCCACCCGGGGCCATCGTTATCCGCTGCCCAAATGTCCTCTGCTTTCTTCTCTGCGTTGCGTGGAGTGAGAAGGGGACTGGAGATGGTGGATTAGAACCAGAAAATGAACAAAGAAAAGGTACGAGATGAGGGGATTAGAGGGGTGGTTAGTTTTTAGGGTTTTTTTAGTTAATTAGGCAATTAGTGGGGCCTGTTTGGAGAGATGAAAAGGAATGGAATGAGGGTGGAATGGGTTCTAGTTCCAATTTTTGGTGTTTGGAGAACATATTATGAAATGGAATTCCCATTCCAGAGGGATTCTTATTCCTCCCAAATGGGAAGAATTAGATACCTCCCAATTATGGGAGGAATGGATTTATATCTCTATGGGATAGATGTTCCTCTTAAAAAAAAAAAGAAATTAAACCCAACATTCCAGATAGAGACCCCATCATCCCATCTCCATAGCTGCAACCACCAGCCCACCGCTAGCACCGCACACCACAAAATCTCCGCCGCCAACACAGTGGGCACATCGGAGTGTCCCTTTTCCACCACCACCGACGACCATCACCTCTTGCTTGTTGCCGCTGACCGCTGACGAACATCGTAGTGTCCCTTCTCGATGTCCGTTCCAAGTCTCCTATTCTCTGGTATACCCGACCAATCAGCCGCCGGGCTTTCGCCAGACGGTGATGGCGATTTCGACTCCGGCGGAATTGAAGATTCGAAGCTTCTGGAGAGCGGTACGATCTTGGAATCGTCACGGATGACGGAGAACAGACCGCCATAGGAGGCGCAGGCAACCTTGTTGCGAGTGAGGTCGATGTGCTACCATTTCATGGAGTAAATCTCCGGCCTGATGCAGTAGCAGTTGTAGACACTGCGGCAGCCATGGAGGAGAGAGAAAGTCTCTTCCGAATAGTTAATTTTGAAAAGGTAGAAAAGTTATTTGTAAATGAAAATAATAAATTTACCACAAAAGTATAATCTAAAATATAAATAATGATTTAAAATAAGGATATATTTGATTCCATTCCATAATTATTCACTAAACAGTAGAGGTGGAGTTGATTTCATTCTAGTTTTTCTCCAAACAACTTCAGTTTTGGTATCTAATTATATACCCAACCCCCTAGATTTCTAATTCCATAGCCATTCCATTCCTAAAATCTCTTCAAACAGGCTCTTAGTGAGTTAGAGGGAATTTACCTGCTACAATAGGTCACTCAGTCATTCTAGCAGGTAAAGTGGTATTTTTGTCATCATAAACTTAAATTAATGATAGTTTCATAACATGTTTTTTTCGAGTGGTAAATTTCTCATTTTTACATAATTTAGGGCCTGTAAATTTTGGGGGGTAAGTAGGCACTGGTAACTATTTACCGAAATCTACCGAAACTTACTGAAGATTACCAAAAAAAAATACCAAAATCTATCAAATTTATCAAAATTTACCACAATTTATAAAAATACAAAAATATACATTTTGTTATGAAACAGTAATAGATGAACGCGATACAGAGAGAATAATAGAGAAGAACGATAGAGACAGAAATTTAGGGAGGAGAATGAACGATCGTTTTATTCATAACCCACAAGGGGTATTTATACTAATTACATAGTGACATCACATGAGAAAAATCCTCCTAAACGCTAACCACCTAACAGATATTGATGGATATCCAAAAGAGTATGCCTCATTAAAACCTTACTAGGGAAAACCCTATTGGGAGAAAAACCCAGTGAAGGAAAAAGAGTCAAAAAATTACTCGGAGGTACCCTAACTTTTGGAGAAACTATTTTTCGGTACCCCAACTTTTCAAAACTCATTTTGAGGTACCCTTACATTTTGGGTTAGTAATTATTTGGTGTTTTTCCGGCCATCAATTTTATTAAGTGACCGAAATACCCTTATTCTTCTTCTTTAAGGGTATTTCTTAAAAAATGGAAGAATAAGGGTATTTCGGTCACTTAACCAAATTGATGATCGAAAAAGCACCTAATAATTTCTAACCCAAAAAGTAAGGGTACCCCAAAATGAGTTTTGAAAAGTTGGGGTACCTGAAAAACATTTCACCAAAAGTTAGGGTACCTCCGAATAATTTTTTTAAAAAGGGTGCACACTTCTTTATACGCAAACATATGTTGCCTCATTAAAAACCTTTCTAAGGAAAACCCAGTGGAAAAAAATCTCAGATAAGGGGAAAAAAGTACAACGCGTATTACTCCCCCTGATGAGAACATCAATTAAGATATTTGAGTTGATGTAATTCAACTTCATGGCTGACATTTAAACTTTGCAATCGAAATTGACTTGATACATGAATCAACTTAATTCTCACTGAAACGAATTTGCTTAATATCTGTTTCAACATGCACATAACTAGTATGTGATCGAGTGTTATAGGATTTTGGTAAATATCTAAGATTAGCATGGCTAATTAAACCAATTTAGAGTCGATGAGGATAATGAATGTCTAAATCGCTAGTGCCTTCGAGGTACTGAAATAGGTTAGATCATGTATGATTAGCAACATACATCAGTGCTTTAATATCATATTTATATGGTACTTCAGGACCCAAATATAGTACTTCACGACTCAAATAGGGTACTCCAAGACCGCTAAATTTCTCATCTTCTTTTCGGGATCGAAATGGGGTTGTTTTCATATCAAATGACCATACCACTACCAGGGTACTTAAAAGGGAGTGCATTGCTCAAGCAACATCATTCTAGCACTTTTGCTGCAAATCTTGCTTTATGCGCAAAAAGTTCTTTCTCAAAGTGTGAAACTTGTAAACCAAGGCACTAACAGATTTTACCAAAATCTTTCATTCCAAATACGCTTGTAAAGCAATCCACGACTTTTGAGGCTCTTCGGGAGTCCAAACCATCAATAACATTTACAAACAATAAGGATCCGGATCATTTAATCATTTCCTTTGATTATGCAATATGCGTCCACATTGCTTTAATCACGTAAATGTCTATCAATTAAATAACCAGTATTCTCTAGAATTTTAATTTGTGCTTCCGGCACTTTGAACCCTTCAGGAGTTTTATATAAACATCATTATCAAAAATTTCATAAGCTATAACGATATTTCATATTTATAAGATGCATACTTAGTTTTTCATGTACTGCCAAATTTAAGGTATCGTGATGTAGTGACATGGACTACATAGGAGTATATTCCTTCATAGTTGATACCAAGTCTTTGCGAAAGCACTTATGCAACAAGTCGCTTCATGTGCCTTATATCTCATAATCTCCCTTTCACACAAAGACTTAAGCGTATCCCACAATTTTTTACACCAGTTTGGTGTATAGACAATGGGTCCTGATATTTCCGATTTTACAAGTGAATCTAATTCTTAAATGCATCTTTCCACTTGGCCAATCTCATCTTTGTCTGTATTCATTAACATACTTAAACTCATGATCCTCATGATTACTAACAGTAGTGAGCGCTATATTTTATAATCAAATGCTATATCGACGTCGACTTCATTTTGGTTCCACCTTATTCAATTCATGACATAATTAATTGAGATCTAATCATATTCGGGAATTTCAGGTGCATGAGCTTGTGGTGCAACTTCCACATTTGTCACGATTGAGGACTCTTCTGGAGTCAACATTTCCTCATTTCGGTTATCATTAATAATTCGCTCCTTTTCCTTTTTCGAGGACTATTGTCTTTGGAACCGACTGGTCTGCCACGCTTCATCTGTGGTCGAGACTCATTAACAATTCAATTTGTCCTACTGGGACATCAATTCTTACATGAGCATTAGTAGTTGGGACATATGATCTAACAACTCTTTGTGGGTAAGTAGAATATCTGGCAGTAGATTCGCTCAAGTTTGCAGACGAATTATATTTGAACTTCCAATTCACATTACATTATATGAGGATCATAATAATTTGTTCCAACTTATTTCCTTGTCCAACAACTTGATTTCTCCCCCTAATGTTGGGAAAACTGTGTCATCATATCGACAAACTGTGCCATAAGTATATCTCCAATGATTGGTTCTATTATATTTAAGTATGGATATACCCAACATATAATATTCCCGATTCCTTCGGGGTCCCATCTTAGTGCGTTATCATGGAGCATACATCGCACATGCTCAAATTCATAGGTGGGAGATATTTGGTTCATGGCCAAAAACCATTTGTAGGGGAGGAATAAACATTCATGATAACCTCTTGGCCTTATTTGGATCAATGTTGGTGCATGCAATATGACATGTCCCTGAACAGTTGTAATAAACTCCGCTCTCAAAAGTAATAGATTTGCCATTTATTATATACTCAACATCTCATATATTAATGATTCTACATGATCATTTTAAATATAAACATTTTACATAGGATGCTTAACATCTGTGTCCATTGGCATATAAAAACTATCAAAAGTCTTCACCATCACTATCAAGATGAATCTTCTTGATTGATAATTTGAAATGTGCTCGTAAATTAATTGAGCAAACAATCCTGCAAGCGCCAATTTGCAAGTTGATAGTAAACATACAAGTGATTATCTCATTGATGTATCAAGTAAAACCATACTATTCAAATAGTTTACATATGGGTCTACAAGACCATGCCAACACAAACATCACTTGTACAGAACCCATGAATCTAAAGGATTCGGTCCATATCTTTGCCAGTAATAGTGTTATAATTAATTTTCTTTGATATCGTGCAGCTAATTAGAACTCATTTGATTAAGAATCTTCTGGCCCTTTAAAATATATTCATATGAGTTCTTCTTGATAGGATTGATCCAACATGCTCCTACTATGATAAAGTCTTCATCAATAGTAAACTTCTGGTTTATAGGAGTATATACTTCAATTGGGTTAGTTGTGTAGAATAACCCAGAAAATAATGATGATATCCTTGTTCAACACACATGTTGCTCAAAGCAATTTTCATAATATATGAATACTAATTGTCTCAACATGGTATTCATTCCCACGAATACCTTTGAAACTTAATTAATAAGTTCCTTTGACACTAACTTGGTGGAGAGAAGTGCGTCCACAATATGAAAGTTAGTTCCACCAAGTAGCATTATATGCGCTCTTCCGGAGCCTTTAATCAAAGTAGAGTGTCATATATATAATTCTAATATCTTCTTCCCTCATCAACGGACAATAAATGATATATTATCACTAAAAATGTGTGCTGTTCTGATGTCTGCAGGACACATATATATCACCTCATTTATTCATGGTTCCAATCAAGTATCCATGAAATTCAGTTTAAGATAAATATAACATCAATGCATCTAAAGCATATAGTGGAAGTGCTATAACCACTTATTCATAAAAAGAAACTTCACTTCAGAAGCACATACATGACTCTTGAAAGTTAAATACTCCATAGTGAATATGCATTAAACATAGATATCGATATCATTGATTACTTTTAAAACATGTCTATGAGCATAATGAAAAATCACATGAATATATATATATATATATATATATATATATATATATATATATATATATATTTCTGGGTACAAAGGGTGAGGATCGTAATATGTATGTTTTAAAGAGGGTATTTTCGTAAAGTTATAATGGGACTTTTTTATTTTTTTAAAAACAAAATGTGTTATGCAAATTAATTGATATGATGAGTTATTACAACTAGTAAATAAAACTTAATTAATCTCAAAAAGACAATAATATGAGCGTAAATAAAATAATAATAATAATACACATTTCATATAAAATAATTTGTCAACAAGAGAAACGACACACATATATATAAACTTTATTTTTCTTTATTTGTATTTATACTTTTCAAGGGAATAATCATTTTAATATTTTTCTATGTTGATCATAATTTTGCTATTATATGTATAAATAATAATTTTCTTAACAATGGTTGGGAGACATTGTGATATTTTAATTCATATAAAATATTTAATTTTGCTACTACCAAAAAGAACCATTTCCCAAAATAGCATTCTAATTTTTTTTTTACCAAGAACACCATTCTAACTACTGCACATGAACACTAATCATTTTAGCATTTGTATTGTCGATTAGTTTATTATATATATTATGAGATTTTTTAAAACTTATCTTTATTAATTGATAAGGCTCATTAATTCTAATATTTAGGCCATGATAATAACATTTGCAAAATAAGGTGAATTAATAGTTTTTGAATTTCAAAGAAAAAAATAAATATAAACATATGTTTATTATGAGAATTGCATAGTAAATTTTTTTTAGACAAATCCTACAATAGAAATAGATGTTATTAAAAGTTCAATTTGAATAAAATATAACAATAAGAATAAAATTTCAAAAAAAAGTTTAATTAGGGAATATAAAACAAATTATTATAATGGAAATTGAGGGGGCACAATATTCATGTCATAACCGTTGATTTATAATAATTACTTTTGTAATTAAAATTGATTTGTCCGTGTAACTTATGCAATTCTTCATGAAGAATTATAATCATGGCATTAATTGAGCTCTCCTCAACATATAAATAGAGAAAAAACTTTAGCCTCATAACTTTAGAAGGATGCTTTTGTTAAAAATACAACGCATTATATATTCTAAAGCCTTGTTCCATAATTTATTAGTTCACTATGGAGTAGTATTATATATAAACAGTGTTTCTTCTTCGCCTTTTGTTTTTGTGTGTATAAACAATGATTTTTTTTTTTTTACTCTTCAATATCATGTTTGAGTATAATTTGTATAAATAATTAATTTGTTAATTTGTCTTGCGGGGTTGTAGTTGTATAAGTCAACAGTTGGTATATTTTGAAAAAGCTATACTCTACAAAGAAATGTCCCAAGTAATGGAGGTACTTTCTTCTCCTACTAAAATTCTAACTATGTCAATTCAATTCTACTTCTCTTCAACATTTTTTTGGAAATCTAATAATCTATATATAATCAATTTACATAGAAGTGGAGTTGTATATTCTTTCTATTTCTTTTGTCTCTACAGATGCTAATTTTATATACATATGCGTGGCAAAGCATTTTCATGTAAGAATGTTAGTTTATATATGTTTTCTATTAAACATATTATCAAGTTTTTATGAGTGTTTACTTATAGAGACATGGTTTTCTAACTAAGAATAAATTAAATCTAATAAGAACAAGGGAAAAATATATTTATTAAGTCTTTTGTAACAAACACATTGGTGTTTACAATTCGATAAAAAAAAGTAAAAGTTATTTTGAAAAAAACAATATAATAACCTTTTGGTAAATATAAATAATTAGATGGAATCATAGCAATTAACATTTATTTCAATTGTATGTTAGTCATACATAAGTCCTTCAACCCAAAACAATTACATTTACTTAGATTTATGTAGTTATGCAGCTAAAGATTAACTACCAATAACTTTCAAATCCATGCAATACATTCATTTTTATGATCTATTATTAGATAATGCTCACATTCTTATATGAAGAAAATTTTAATTTTCAACTATATTAATAAGGTTGTTGATGAAACTTAAAACTATTTATATTAAAATAAGATATTATATTTCTTTAAAAAAAGACGAAAAACATTTATAGGATAATTCATTAATTTTTCTCATATAAATTTCTTAGATTTTTAATGAAAGAATAAAATCTTTAAGATTTTAAATTATATGAAAAACATAACAGAAATATATTGTATATTCTAACTCTTGAAAGTATACATACATATTTAGATGTACAAAAGGAGTGTTTTAAAGTTAAAATGTGAGTTACAACTTAATTAAAGGGTTGAAAAAACTACATTAAATTATAATTAGTTAGTATGGGTAACCTAAGTTTTTATTACGTTATCTTTATAGTAGTTTCGGTTACGAGAATACTTTAAGTTGAAACTTCTATATTGAATTATTAACAATTATTATGTACTATTGGCCAAGCTTATTTTATAATTATATTCCCTTTATTATATTAATTATGTTACAAGAATAATTTCAAAAATTATAATTATTATTTCATCCTTATTAACTTAAAACCATGAATGTTTATGTTTAATTTGGCTAATTATTTTCATTTTACTTGAATGCAACTATAAATAACATCTATGTTAGCTTATATTAAAAAAATGAATGTTTTTATACTCTAAGAAATGGGATATATTTCCCCATAGAAAAAAGAAAAGGATTATATTTCAATGACAATATTGTTCCGGCGGACAATTTATGTTTTAACTCTATTTGTTGTTATAATATTTATTGGCAATCGATTTATTTCACAACATTATTTGATTAAAATTAAATTAGTATCAGATATTAGTATAAATATTGTTGCTTTTTACAATTCACTACATATAATTACCTTTATGTTGGAGGAGATATGTGATACTCAATTTAGACTCTGCTTCATATTACATACTTCAACTAAGATGTTTGATTAGGAGAGATTTTAATATTTGGAAAAAGTCATAATTACAAAATCTTTTAATTTTTGTCAAAACATAAGACAATTATACATTCATCATATTAATTGTAACATAAGCAATATTTTGGACAACATATGTAGTTTAATTTTATACCAATAATATGTATAGTTTAAAACATATTAAAATAATATACTTACAAACTTACAATCATTTTTGACATGCACTAAGCAACGTTTTCAATAATATGCGTGATCTGTTGTTGTCCTGTGCAACGCACGGGTCTGACAACTAGTATCATTAAATTCTCACAAAGATATATTCCATCCATATGCCCATTGTTGGTAATGGCTAAATGTAGTTGTTTCCTTTTTTAGTCACATTGTTGGTAATGGCTACAATTAGTCGTTTTCCATTTTTAGTCAGTCTTTTTGTGTGGTTTCCCCTTTTTTATCTTTTTTTTTTAGTTCCTGTTTTTTGTGGCTGTTGGCTTCCATTTTCTCTTATAAATTGGAGCCTCTGGAGGACTGTGTTCATCATCGAATACAATTCTCTTCTCCCCTCTTCTCCTCTCCTCTCCTCTTCCTTTCTGGGCACACAGTTTTGCATACTCCATATCCTTGACCACGAGTGCACGTGTCACGGGATAATCTGAGTTAACCTTGGGGAGCGACCGGCAATTCTGATTGGCACCGACCGAGGTCGGGCCGTAATCGCTTTCAAGGCAGTGGTTCTTCCACGGCTTAGTTTTCTTGTGTTCTCCACAGCCTTGTTTCGTTTCTTTCCCAGCAGCCTTGATTTTTTCCAACAATTTGAAAGCGATTAATGTCAATGTCTACTCCTCCTAAAACCCTCGCTGAGATCTATAAAATTGAGCCTTTCGATGGAACCAACTTCAAACGATGGTCCCACAAGTTATTGCTCTGCCTTGAACAGTTAGAGATATATTATGTGTTGTCCTCACCTCATCTTGAAGATCCAGAAGCACCAACACCACCATCCTGGAGTGACTATAGGAATCATCTCAACCACAAGAAGAAGGATCTGACCCTTCAAAAATTAATCAGCCACATGAGAACTGAGGAAACAAATCGTTTGAAAGATAAGATGTCTTCTCTCTTTTTGAATTCTGTTAAAGCTAACCTGGTTGAATCTTCTGTTCCTGCTAATAAAGCCAGGTTCAAAGGAAAGAATAAGAAGGATCATAAGCAATCCAAGCATCAGAAACAACTTAACAAGCCTAATACTAAAATCCAGAAGCAGAAGGTTCTCTGTCATGTTTGTGGCAAACCTGGCCACAAGGCATATCAGTGCAATCAGAGCAAAGGAGCAGTTCAAACCCACCAAAACCTACCGGATGTAATAGTAACCAAGCTAATCTAACGAGGAGATCAAGTATTCGTGCGCAAAGAATGGAAGCTAATCTCGTGACTAACAACAACGAGTGGATTCTGGACAATGGAGCAACTAGACATTTCTGCACCAACAAGAATCTAATGCATGACTTTGAAGAGGTTCCTGATGGTGAACATGTCTTCATGGGCAATTCTTCCACTGCTGCGGTACTAGGTAAAGGGAAAGTTCTCCTTAAATTAACTTCTGGAAAACCTTTATGCTTGAACAATGTGTTGTATGTCCCTTCCCTTCGTAGAAATCTAGTTTCTAGTAGCCTCCTTGATGTTGCTGGTTTTGAGGTGAACCAAAAGGCTGGAAAAATTGTTATCCTTCGTAATGGGGTATTTGTTGGGAAGGGGTATCGTAGTGATGGCTTATATGTTCTGAATGTTGCATCTGATGCTAATGGAAATGCTTCTACTTCTACTTATATTGCTGAATCTGTCAACCTTTGGCATGGTAGACTTGGACATGTGAATTATGCTTCCGTAAACAGACTAAAGAACATGAAATTAATTCCAAATGTTAGCACAGAAAGTTGTTCTAAATGTGATGTTTGTGTTGAGGCGAATTTTGCCAAGAAACCTTTTAAGTTAGTAACTACGAGATCAACTCAGTTGCTTGAACTTGTTCATTCAGACCTAGCCGACTTTAAGAACACAATGAGCAAAGGAGGAAAGAAATGGGATCTTACCTTTGTAGATGACTTCTCTAGATATACAAAAGTTTACCTTTTGAGGTCTAAAGACGAGGCTGAAGAAGTGTTCTTAAAATATAAGGTAGAAGTTGAGAATCAACTAGACCGGAAAATCAAGAGGCTTAGGTCTGATAGGGGTGGTGAATATGACTCAACCTCTTTAGTTGTTTTCTGTGAGAAAAATGGTATTATTCATGAGACTACCGCTCCTTACACCCCTCAAACAAAATGGTATAACAGAGCGTAAGAACCGTACCCTTAAGGAAATGATGAATGTTATGCTTCTGAGTTCTGGATTGCCTGATAACATGTGGGGGAAAGCTGTTTTGACTGTCTGTTTTATTCTTAATAGAGTTCCCCATAAAAAGAGGGATCATACCCCATATGAACTTTGGAAAGGATATGCCCCGAATTGAATTATTTGAAAGTGTGGGGGTGTTTGGCTAAAGTGGCTTTACCTAGTCATAAGCGTACCAACATAGGCCCAAAGACCTTTGATGCTGTTTTTATTAGATATGCTCAAAATAGTGCTGCCTATCGTTTCATGTCTTTGAGTGATTATTCAATTTCTGAATATAGAGATGCTGAATTTTTTGAGCAAGTATTTCCATTGAAAAAGAATATGCCTAATGTGGTAACTGATGTAGTACCTGAAAATGTGAGCTTGCCTGTTGCTAGTTCTAGTACTAGAAATGTGGAAATTGAGCCTAGAAGAAGTAAAAGACAAAGAACTACAACTGATTTTGGACCTGATTTTGTTACTGCTTTCCTAGTTGAAGTTTTTAATCATTATGATGTGGATGCTTTGACTGAGGATTTTGTGACTTTATTTCTAATTGATGAAGATCCAAAAACCTATGCTGAGGCTATTAGGTCTATTGATGCAACCTTTTGGAAGGAAGCCATTAGAAGTGAAATAGATTCCCTAATGTCTAATAAAACTTGGGAATTAACTGATTTGCCTAAGGGTTGTAGACCTATTAGCAGTAAATGGATCTTCAAAAAGAAATTGAGGTCTGACGGTTCAATTGATAAATATAAGGCCAGACTTGTCATTAGAGGTTTTGACCAAAAGAAAGGGATAGATTTTTTTTGACACTTATTCTCCTGTTACGAAAATAAGCACCATTAGAACGTTGATTGCGTTAGCTGCGATTTTTGATCTTGTTGTGCATCAAATGGATGTAAAGACAGCTTTTCTTAATGGTGACTTAGAGGAAGAAATCTATATGACCCAACCTGAGGGTTGTGAAGTACCAGGTCAGGAGGATAAAGTATGCAGATTGAGAAAATCTCTTTATGGCCTAAAGCAAGCTCCTAAACAGTGGTTTGAGAAGTTTGATAGTTCTCTTGTGAAAAATGGATTTGTTGCAAATTTGTCTGATTCTTGTGTCTATTCCAAGATGGTAGGATCAGATTGTGTGCTCATATGCTTATATGTTGATGATATGCTGATCTTTGGTACAAATTTGCTTGTAGTTAATGAAACTAAAATGTTGTTGTCTTCTTTGTATGAAATGAAAGATATGGGTGAAGCTGATGTGATCTTAGGGATTAAAATTCGGAAAATCAACTCTGGTTATGCTTTGTGTCAGTCTCTCTATATTGAGAAAGTGTTAAAGAAATTTAACATGTTTGATGTGACACCTGTTGGAACTCCCTACGATTCCAGTATACCTTTCAAGAAGAACAACGGTCCTAGCGTGTCTCAATCTGAGTATGCTAAAATTATAGGAAGTGTATTGTTTTGATGAACTTTACTCGTCCTGATATTGCTTTTGCTGTGAGTAGATTGAGTCGCTACACTCATAATCCTAGTAAAGAACATTGGAATGCACTTCATTGTTTGCTTAAGTATCTAAAAGGTACAATGGATTGGTGTTTGCACTTTAATAAATTTCCTGCTGTTGTAGAAGGATATTGTGATGCAAACTGGATTTCTGATAATGATGAAGTTAGTTCTACTAGTGGTTATGTTTTTACCTTGGGTGGAGGGCTATCTGTGGAAGTGCAGAAGCAGGACTTGCATAGCCCGCTCTACCATGGAATCTGAGTTTATTGCTCTTGAGTTGGCAGGTCAAGAAGCAGAGTGGCTTAGAGGTCTCTTAGCAGACGTGCCACTATGGGAGAAACAAGAGACACCTATCTCTATACATTATGACTCACAGGCAGCAATTGGAGTGGCTCATAACAGTGTCTACAACGGGAAAAGGAGACATATCCGTGTTAGACATAGTGCAGTAAGACAATTGCTAAAGCATGGAGTAATATCCTTGCAATATGTGAGATCCGAGAAGAATTTGGCGGATCCTCTCACTAAGGGGTTGACTAGACGAGTTGTTATAGAGGCATCGAGGGGGATAGGGCTTAAGCCTATGGCTTGAAGAGGTATGGTGGATACCAATTATTTGGTCCAACGAAACCATACTAATCTTCGAGGTGTACTACATCCTTATCCCTATGGTGCAAAGTAGTGCTTCTAAGGTTGAGATTATTCTCTTAATGAATCCACGCCCTTTGTGGGGGGTGCTTGTGAGATGCACTGAAGGATTCACCGATTGTTTATTGTAAGGATGAGCTAATTGCTCTTAATAATTTCATAGTCACATTTGTGGTGGTTTATGCTGAGATAGACTTGATGGAATTACCTACGTAAGTGTGAAGGTTTGGCCGCCTTCTATGAGAGATTTGGGCTATCTCTCTAGAGCACTTATGAATCCTAAGGTGTGTGCATGGCCATAAAGGCGCAAATGTTGTTATCGCGGAGTATGTTTTTCTGTAGGTTGATACGTGTTGTGGGGGTCTCAATCAAAGTCTTCCAAGTTCAAGGCCTAGTCCACTTGTTAGATTATTGATTGTTGCCTCACATCACTAATGTGTCAATTCAAATCGAAAGATATTGACACCTAAGTATCTGACCTGTTTTGCCCAGTTTTTCCTTTTCTTTTCTTGACTACTTTGTAAGCCATTAGTGGGGGATTGTTGGTAATGGCTAAATGTAGCTGTTTTCCTTTTTTAGTCACATTGTTGGTAATGGCTACAATTAGTCGTTTTCCATTTTTAGTCAGTCTTTTTTTGTGGTTTCCCCTTTTTTATCTTTTTTTTAGTTCCTATTTTTTGTGGCTGTTGGCTTCCAGTTTCTCTTATAAATTGGAGCCTCTGGAGGACTGTGTTCATCATCGAATACAATTCTCTTCTCCTCTCTTCTCCTCTCCTCTTCCCTTCCTTTCGGGGCACATAGTTTTGCATACTCCATATCCTTGGCCACGAGTGCACGTGTCACGGGATAATCTGAGTTAACCTTGGGGAGCGACCGACAATTCCGATTGGCACCGAGGTCAGGCGGTAATCGCTTTCAAGGCAGTGGTTCTTCCACGGCTCAGTTTTCTTGTGTTCTCCACAGCCTTGTTTCGTTTCTTTCCCAGCAGCCTTGATTTTTTCCAACACCCATATAGTATCACAATCAAATATCCAATACACACTATAATTTGTATTATGCTTAGGAAACAAAGTTCTTGCATATTTGGTCAATCAATAACTATGCACTTTGTGATTAGACATTACGAAACAAGCAGTCATGTTCATGATACTGGAAAATACTTAATAATTCAATATGATCAACCAATTTCAATAAATCATTGATATCATATAGTCTTAGACAGATGAGAGCATATTACTCACAATTTGTATGCGAAACATTTTTCAATAAGGTGCATATATCAAATCATACGAATATTCATTAAATAATATCATCACATAAGGACTCATGCTAATCCATAATTATGTATATATCAACATGATAATATTTCCGTGAACCCAATAATCAATGTTATATTTGATCACCATGCATATAATAAATTTTCTAGCAAGGATGTCAAATTCATAATGTCTCGACCTAGTTTCCCCCAAATAGATCTCCACGATCAAATCAAGTTTACAGTTAACACTTAAGTTACCAAAATTAGAAAAATTTAATTGTCCATGGCAAAGTTCAATGACAATCAACAAAGGGGATGAAAAATAATTAAAACACAACAATTGCCAAAGTCTTTGAACAACTTGAAATAACGACTTGAAATAACGTGCACAACACAAATAATAATATCACTTACTATCAAAAGTTTAAAAGAAAACATCTTGAGCTTTTTTATTAAGTTTGATAAGGTTCAACAAGATATTATGACGTACAACAGGTACGTGTCGTTTCCATTTCCTCGTTAATAATACATTTTTCACTTTTGTATCATTCATGTTTTTCAATTCCGTGTTCCTACTCCTGGTAGGGATATCAACTTTTAAAAAATTAGCATGACTACGATCACGACTATGTCGACTATCACGGCTACTGGCATGACCTTTGTTTTGCTCATGATTGTTGAGATTATATCCTACCACATTCACTTCAGGGAATGAGACAAAACCATTTGGGGGTTCTAATGATCCCATAGGTCATTATTAATAAAATTATGTAAATTTTTCATCTAAACATTATACTCCACAATTGTAACAAAAATGC
The DNA here is from genome assembly GCA_029582165.1 of Portulaca oleracea. Lineage (NCBI taxonomy): Eukaryota > Viridiplantae > Streptophyta > Magnoliopsida > Caryophyllales > Portulacaceae > Portulaca > Portulaca oleracea. Next base: position 23,479,736 of record CM055873.1, on the reverse strand, counting down.
TCAATTTAATCGACGATATAAACCTTAATAACCTCAAGTATACTATCATTGTCTTTCAACAATTCTTATGCCAATTGACAACTCTATACTCTAATTGGCATGAAAGCGAACTTCTGGTTCACTAACGATATTATATAGAGCTTCAATGATTGGAGTGAACTTCTGGTTCACTACTAATACGTGTAATCAACTGAAATAAAATTTGATATTAGTGGTAGGACAAACTTATGGTTCACCAATGAGATAAGATTTTTTTTTTCAATAACAAAGTGAACTTCTAGTCACTAATAAAACTAGATAAAATTCTTAACATTAGACTGAACTTCAGGTTCACTAATGAAAATAAGACAAAATTGATATAACTTCTCGTTAACTAATAAAATTAAATAACAAAAGGCTTTAACCATATAAAGGCGATGGAGTGAACTTCTGGTTCACTAATAAAATAAAATAAATTTCGTATTATTGGGACGAACTTCTGGTTCGTTAATGAAAACACATAAAATCTTATATCTAAAGACTATAAATTAGTATACAACAATCTGACAACAAAGTTGTTCATAAATATAAATTATATAAATTTAATATTAATAGAAGGGTGAACTTCTGGTTCTCCAAGAAGATTATACAAATTTCAATATCATAGTGAACTTATGGCCACTAGTGAAAAATAAATGTTTCATTATCAGGGTGAACCTCTGGTTCACTGCTAATATTTACACTCCTTCAAATAAGAATGACAATCTTAATAATAGTGATGGGGTGAACTTCTGGTTCACCAATAAGAAAAAGAATATCAGAGTGAATCCAATATGAATTGAATAAGTGACAGGGAACGAAGAGACAAAAAGCATATGTGTAATTAATTACCTTATTTCTAATTGTTGTTTGACATCGCCATCGCTGTAGAAGATTTAGATTTCGATCTCATAAATTACTTCTAATTCTACATTCTTATCCCCTGTCTCTTTATCAAAACTCAAAAACCCTAAACCCTTATAGAATATAGAAAAAAAACTCGTTTGCTTTTCGTCGCCTACCCTTTTACTATTGTCGCCCACCTTTCGCATAATATTTCCAATCACTGTCGTTTAACCTCATAACTTCACTCTTCACATTCTCTCTAGTTTATCTCTCTAGAAAACGCTCTCAACCAACGACCACCACAAACCACCCTCATACTGGGATTGAATCGACGAATTTGAGGTATGTTTCGAATTTGTGTTTTGAATTTGTAGTTTTATGTTTTGTAATTTTGAAATTCGAAGAAAAACGGAAAAAAAAATTTCTTTTTTTTTTGTTTTTTTAAATAATAAATTAAAATTAAACATTATTTTTATTAATATTATTATTGTTATTATTAAATATGATAATTATTAATATTGTTGTTATTATTAATATTATTGTTAATCATGTGTTAATATGATAATTATTAGTGATTAATTGTATTATTATTATTATTAATATTGTGTTATGAAAATTAGATTAATATTAATATTGTTAATATTAATATTATTGTTAAGCATGTGTTAATATGACAATTATTAGTAATTAATATTAGTGATTAGTGATTCGTTGTTAATATTTGATGCGTTAATATTAGTGATTAAGCATGTGTTAATATTAGTGATTAATTGTGTTAGAAAAAATTGTAATTGTGATGTAAGATTAAGTTTAAGGTTTAGGGTATATTCCGAATAGTTTATATGTAGTTGTGTTAAAAGGATGTTGAGTTTGGATGATTTTGGTTGTTATTAGTAAGTGAGTTGGCGTATAAAGTTGGTATGGGTAATTTATTCATAATCCAACTTAATTGTTAACTTATGTACTGATCATAACTCCAAATGAAGACATAAATTATATAAATAGTTATGTCACATCCATTTAATAACTTAGGTACTCAACAACCAATTGATACATAAGTGAATATGTTATTTGTGATGGTAGTTTTGGATAATAATTATGCTAATGTATAGTTCTAGTATGTTAGTTGTATGCGTCATAAAAAGAGGTTGAGTTTTGGGTCCTGTTAGTGTCCAAAGAGAGTGTGTGTTGTAACCTGATAATGTATGGTTGAGAAGGTTAACCAATGCCCCGCATCGACTCTCGTTTGTTTGTTTGTTCCCAAAAAGTAGGGTACTGTCAGTAGTGAAATTGCGCGAGGTCTATAGTGCTTTGGGAGTTAGAAGCGTCTCAGATTCGGTACAATGCAATGTTTCTATTGTGCAGCCTGGTGGGCAACAAGACAAGGCGGATCTGAAAGAGAAGCTAGTAGTGAAGGGTCTAATAGAAATCGTGTTGGGCTTTCTTGCATGTAAGATACATAGGTCCATCAAAGTAAGGCAGGATGCTGCAAATTCAATGCTTTGATACGCAGATGATCCCGACTTCAGTCACGCCACCTAGTGGGCCAGTTTTTAGGCCAACGGGTTCCATGCCGATGAGGGATGCATCGGGTAAGTTTGCCCCAATTCGACAGGGTGGGCAGGGAAGCAGTTCTGCTACTAGTGATGTTGGGTCCAGCAGCAGATATCAGAAGAGGAGGCGGAGCGGCGACAACTCTTGGAAGATTTATGGTAACGTGCCCCGGGGACCTGCAATTGGGTCAGTTATACCAAGATTTAGAGGTCATATTGCTCGGGTAATATGGGAGGGTCGCGAGCGTTCGCCCCATGTTGTTCTTGATTGTGTGACGAAGAAGAATGCGTTGAGGGAATTGAGGTCAGTACAGTTAAGGATGGATCCATCATGCCAGGCTGTACTGGGAAGGATCCAAATCACCAATTTGACGGAGTTGATGTACGACCACATCGACATGACGTTGATCTCGGCGTTCATTAGGAGGTGGCAACCCAACACAAACACATTTCACCTTCCCTTCGGTGAAATGACGATCATGTTGCATGATGTGCAACATATATTGGGTATTGCAGTTGATGGACTGATGCCTGAAGGACTTCCTCGGGAAGTGGTTAACCAGTACGTGCCCGAGATCTTTGATAAAGGAATGGTAGAGCTGAAGGCCAATAACATTTATGATAAGGGTGGCATAGCCCATTTGAGGTCGATTAGTTTATCGACCAGTTGTCCCATTCCCCATAGGATAAGGGCGTGGTTGTTGAGCATGTTGGGAACACTATCCTCGTGGACAAATTGAGGGATAGAATTAGGCCGCATCCGTGGCCTAGCACTGACGTTATCATTGATCGCATTGCTTGGGGTGCGGTGACCTTGGCGTTCCTTTTCCGGCAGTTAGGGATGGCGGCGGTAGGGCGGCCAAGATGGCCGGGTGTTTGACCCTTTTGCAGGCCTGGATCTACGAGTACTTTCCTGATTTCAGGCCACACGCGGAGCAGCCGGTTAATGGGCCTCGCGCGAGCAGGTGGTTCCCCATCCGCCAGCCGAGTTCAGTACAGTGCCTACGACAATTGAGGGCCTCCTTGGATGCGTTGACACCGGATCGTGTGAGTTGGGCCATACAAATCATGCAGCAGGACGTTGTACAAGGGCGGCATTCGTGCATACGACATCACTGAGTTGTACATGCCCGATCGCGTCGTCCGTCAGTTAGGGCACCTACAACATATCGCGTCGCTCGAACAGGTACCCTAAACCCCTCAGCATAATTTAATATTTTGTTTAACTGATTTGTTTAGGATGGTTGATATCATGTTTGGTCTAACTTTTTTATTTTGTGTTTTATTTTTTATGAAAGTGGTCCTATATCTATGCTGCACTATTGGAGCAAGGGAGGCATCCACCCCAACCGGACGAAGAGACAGTGTCAGTGAGTCGTGGGTGGTATGATGAGATGGTCGACTTGCACAGGCGTTGGTGCCGTCAGATGCATATCGAGGTCCCCGAGCAGCAAGATGATGAGCAGGAGGAGTAGAGTGTGTTTTTCAATTTCATTGTTTTTAATGTACCCTAAACTTAGTGTTAATTTGTGTTGAACTGATTAACTGATTTTGTGTTGTGTTTACTAATTGACCGGATTTTGTATGAACCGTGACATTGCGTTTCGATGCTAATTTGTGTTAATTTGTGTTATGTTTTACGATTTCCATTTTACTGCACAAGTTTCAATATAAATATAATTAGCAATTCCTAAACACATAAGGGTACAACTACAGCCATCATTGGTGTTGCGCGGCCCTAATAGTCTGACATCTATCAATACGCACCTGGAGCGGCTCATCCCAACCTTGAACAGTTACGTCTCTAGCTGTTCGCCATCCAATATGAATCGGCGGTAGAGGGCAGTCATCCCGTAAATGGATAAGCATGAAGTGGTTGTTGTATCGCACAATTCTCTGAATTTCGCAGGTGCCGTACGTCTAGGCCCTCCTCATATGGGTAATACTGATATGCATAGCTCAGTTGTCTGCGATCGTGGACCAGGAGGTGTTGACAAGAAGATCCACATAATATTCAACAGTGTCGCAGCTGGAAATAAATCATTTGGAGCCGACATCCAATGTTCATACGGGGCTGGCCCAGCCAAGTGGCCTTGTATCCTTGTGAAGGATTCAAGGAACATCTCCTTGCTGTTAAAAAACGCATTAACATATGCATTTTCACTCGCCTGCAACTCAGTGCTCATTGACCACCTAGGAGTTGCCCACAAGTTCTCATCCCCATAACCTGCCTCGGCTACGCACCTGAACCCGCAGTTGCCATCAGCGCCAACATCCGTCCATCCAACGACGTATGGCAGAATGAAATGTGGCAAAGCGTCCTCGAACGGGAACGGACCTTGACACATCCGGTTGATACCTGCGCATGAGATTATCTTAAGTTATAAGCAACAATATATAGTCATTTTGAAAACCCTAAACAATATATAGTTATGAGATATGCACACCTGTTGAACCCATCCCAACTGATGAAGAACTGGTTCCCTTTTTCCTCGAGGAGTTCGTTGTAGTCTTGCTACCCCGGCCTGATGTTCGGCCGTACTCAAACGCACTGGGGTTGCGTCGCGTTGATCTTGAAGTCTTTGGTCTCCGGGGGCGTGGAGGGCTTGTCCGCGGATCAGGAATATACTGACTGTCGGGATTCAACTCTCCATTGAGGACACTGTTTACGTGTCGTACAACTACTGGATCACTCTCTCGAACCTGTTTAGCGAGTTCCTCAAATTGTTCTATGTTCGTACCTGATAGAACATCATTTGAGCAAGGAGTTTCACCATCGCCAATCACTGTCAGTTGTCTCCAAAACATATTTATCCGTGTAAGCGGAATTAGCTCTCCAGTTGCGTAAACTTCCATCATAGAACACGCGCACGGGAGGAGGTGGGTTCTCGACACCAGGTGATCGCATAAGCAGCATTCTCCTTCATACCTCATCGCCAGCATCTTATTCAGCTCCAACGACAACATGTCCAATGCGTGATGAGATACATGCCCGTGCAAATTCTTAAAGAAATGAGATGGACCTAAATGCATGTGCATGCTCCTTGACTGTTCAAGGTCCCTCTTAACCTCAGTATGTTGATTGTCCAAGTGTTGGTGAATCTTCGCAAACACACGGTCGAAGGTGCCTCTAGAACCGCCGATGTAATACTTCAATGAAGAATGCTGGCTCTGAACTCTAGAAGTCGATGTGTTCCCCATCCCCATGTGAGGTACATTGTCGGTATAAGCACAAACAAATTTTTCTTTATGACTCAGTGTAACGCCCCAGAAATTCAATTATAGAAAAGTCAAAGTCAAACTAACGTTAACAGACAAAATTAGCGGAAGACTCAAACTCTTGTTGGGCGTCACTGCCGTATCCCCGAAGGAATACAAGGCGAGAAGGAAACTGCAACTGTCTGATAACAGTAAACCGAACTAACAAACTCAAACTGAGAATCCAAACTTAACATTCCTAACTTCAAGTCTTTCCGAATTGAAAAATAGCAGAACTAATAAATACTACTAATGCCAAGCCTCACTGCTATTTCCCGTTCCCAGCATATTGATCAACACCTGAAAACAAAACATTTCAAAAATGAGGGGGAAATCTCAATAATGTCTACCCCTAACGTTAAAAATAAGTTAAGTTCATTTCAATTCATTTGAGGGAGAGGGAACAAGTCAAACCATTTCGCGAACCTTTAATCCCTTAACTGTTTTCCTCAACCCAACCAATTCATATTTTATTATGCGGGCGGGATACCACATCCCTTAGAGTAACATTCGCCTACCAAAGGCATCAAAACAATCGCCTACCAAAGGCATCAAAATCATCTATCCTATATCAGGGATGAAACCCTGATCTCCTGACACATAACCCATATAGGCATCAAATCCTGGTCTTCGGGTTATCGCCCGCAAAAACATTAGCCTATCAAAGGCATCAAAACAATCGCCTACCAAAGGCATCATGATCATATATCCTATATCAGGGATGAAACCTTGATCTCCTGACACATAACCCATACAAGCACCAAATCCTGGTCTCCGGGTTATCGCCTGCAAAACATTAGCCTATCAAAGGCATCAAAACAATAAACCCACTTAATGTTTCACTTTGAATTATTAGTGTCTTATGCAAAACTCAGCTCACAGCTCTCAAGTCAACCCAACCTAGGTTATTAAAACCAGTAACAAAAATACTCATAAAAGACCATCTCAATTTCAATAACTCATAAATCAAAGTACAATAATTACAAACAGTTATAAAATAGATGACCACATTTTCCACATAAAGTCCCCTTTCGGGATGCCGTTCTCAAAACAGATTAGAAAACATTAAAACACATTTAAAAAGCATCCCAGTGGGGATTAGAGCATAGACAAAACCTGACGAAGCTTCTTTTCACTTCAGTACACACACTTGAGCTCACTAAACGAGTCAAATCAACCCAAACCTATAAAGAATAAGTTCTAATAATTAACAACATTAGTCTAACGAGGTTAGTACATGTCATCCCTTAACCTACCCAACCTTAGGAACAACCTAGGGTTCCTATCATGCATAACCTACACAAGTATGATCACACAATAATTTTCTCAAATAAAACTCATTTAAGACAATTACAAAAACAGGACAAATTCGTATGCTCATCTTGTCTGGGTCATAACTCGACCTCTCGATATCCTATGGGTATGGTTTTGGACTTTCTGAAAACGTAGAGATGTCTACTAAAACTTTTATGTTGACAACTAAGCCTATATCAGCCTTGAATGACCCTAAAAATATCAAACTCTCCGACTGGTCCAGTTCTGATAGGTTTTAGTAAAACGGCTATTACTCGAGCTATACACATCGAACGTCCGTAACCATGGTCCACACACACCTGCTCGACTTCCTAAGACATCCCAAACCAACCTTAACCAAAAAAACTAACTCAAACTCCCCAATTAACCACATTAACTCTAAACCAAACGAACCCGATAATTAACGTAATAATAAAATTAATAAAGTAAATTTAAAACTTATAAGCCTATAAAAGTAGTAAAAGGAATTGTAAAATATTATTTGGAATACTTATAACATAATTTTAAACATAGTTTAAATAAAAACATTAATAACTCCAAAACAAAACCTAATCATATAATAAATAATAATAATAATAACAGTAGTAATACTAATAATAATCATGCATTAAAAGGAAACTAACAAAATATGTCATCACGTAAAGAAAGTTATAGCAACCTAATAGCTTAGCATTCGTTAATACTATAATCCAAGTAATACATGTAGCTCGGTCAAGGCTAGGTTAATACCCAAAAACAAGAGGAGGGGGACCGAGGCGGATGACTGGTGACGGCGGCGACGGCTCCAGGACGGTGGTGAGGTGGTGTGGTGGTCGGCGGTGTTGATGGAATCACGCACCTGATGGCGCGGCGGGAACGGCAATACTTGCAGCAACAACAGGGTAACAAGCCTACTTCGGGGGCCCCTCGAGCCGTGATGGTGGTTTCGGTGGCCCGAGTGGCGGGCGACAATCGAAGGTGGGACTGCAAGGAGTCCCCGGGTGGAGTTGGTGGTTTCCGACGACGTCCGAAGAAGGGTTGGGAGGTGGCCGAATAAGGGCAGCACAACAAAGGCAGCCCTACTTCGGGAGCCTCCCACCGCTGCTCCGGTGGTGAGCGGTTGAGGTTGGTGCCTGGCGGTCGTCGAGGGTGGTGCATGTAGGCTGCTGGTGGTGGTTAGGTGGCCTAGAGGCTGGTGGTTGTCGGTGGAGAAAAGGGAGAAGAGAGGGTGGAGGAGGGGTTTGAAAGAGAAACGAGACAGGGTCGGGCTCGGGACTTTGCTGGGTGCGTGGGCGTGAAGCATGAACGGCGGCAAGGAGTATTTGATGTATTAGACTATGGGTTTTATATAATAGGGGTATTTATACCCATAATTAATTATAAGAAGAAAAAAAATCAGAAAAATAGAAATTTAATACAACTGAAAGTAATTAATTATTTATAATACTAGATTTTCCAAAATCTTTAAAATATCATATATTTAAGAAAAATACCCACATAAATAATAGTAGTATTAACACTTAAGGTCATCCATATAAAATTACCAAAACACCCACACTTCCATGCAACCTTCTCATGCATAAAATTACTATCCTACCCTTCGTTAGCTACTATGCGGTCCTACGAGCTCAAGTGTTAACCGATAAATTTCACAAAAATACGTACGATATAAAGTTACACATTAACGACGTAACGGTAAACACATTCTAAATTTTCGGGGTTTTACATCATTACCTCCTTAAAATAAGTTTCGTCCTCGAAACTTAAACTCAGACCTAACGGTTCGGTAATAATCCTAACAGTTCCGTTTTCCCTAAAACTCGAGGTTTTACATCATTACCTCCTTAAAAGAAGTTTCGTCCTCGAAACTTAAACTTAACACCGACGGTCTGCCAAAGGGAACTAATGGTCGCGCTAACCAAAACTTCGGGGTTTTACATCATTACCCTCTTCAAAAGAGTTTCGTCCTCGAAACTCGACGCATCTTATGTTTTGAGTAGGTGCTGATACTTCAATTTCATCTCTTCCTAGGCTTTCAAGGTAACTTTAGTTTTGGCATAATTTTCCCGTCGCACTTTCACTATTGTGACGATCCTTCATAGTAGTTACTTCTTTCTTCAATCTAGAATCTCCAGCTACTGCTCCTCGTAGATCAAATCCTCTTGCGGCCTCCGAACTCTCATCAGAGGTCTTGTTCTTGTGTCAGGCCCTCCTTGGGGTTGTATTCTGTACCCACCTCGGGTTTGCAAGTCTTTTAGAGGAGCTAGAGTCTCGTGCTCATAGCAAAGGTGGTCATATGGCATATACCATATGTTAAAACAAAATGCATGTACTTGCAACACATACGAAACAAGGAGAAGAAACACATCCCATTCCCCAGAGGTATTGCTTATAGTCGCTCTCACAATGAACGTCCCTAGTAGACTCAACAACTTATAACCAAGTCTAAATCCAACTTTACCCTAATCTTCCCATTATCGATCTTCTAAAATCATGAAATAAGATCTTTAGAACACACCAAACTGATAATTACCAACACCCAAAATGTTATAAGATCCCAATAATCACCTCTCAAAAAAAGTCTTTTGCTTCTGTGCTAGGGTAACATAAAATAACGATAGTTTTCAATAGTTTCCCTTGATAACTCAAGTAAGACCAAAATTTCTAATTTTCCTCTAATGCAACTGTACAATTTTCTTCTCTTCCAATGACGAGATCCCCATTATGTCAACCACCACAAGACTATTTAGTAATATGTAACCATATGACATAACTTCCTTGAGACAAACTTATTATCCGTAAGAGAAAGAGAAACTCTCGTTAATAATCTCAGATGTCAGATCACTAACCTGACGCCTCAAATGACACATGAACCTTATGTTTTCATCTAATAGAAAGACCAAAAGCTAAGATTGACAACCCAAGACATGATTAACACTGTAATTAATTTACCAACCACCATTTAACTCCAAAACACTTAACCACGCCAAATTAGACTTTTCCCTTATCTTACATAGGCCTAATAAGAACTAGCACTTGCCAATCATTACCCTCCCAATCTTCTCAAATGGAGTTTCGTCCCCGAAACTCAAATTACCACCCAACACCTCAAATAAGAGTCATCCTTAGGCCCGGTGCTTCCTCAAAAGCATTAATTCAACCTCAATATATCCCAAAGTCAGATTATACCCAATTGCAACTTAAAGCTTTCATGTACTTAAGCCATCGAAATCATTCTTAATCACCACTTCTATTTTAGAACCGCTAGTAATGGTAATTATCAAATCCACCACGTGTTTCAAGCACAAAAAGTATAGGGACCTGTGTTAGACAATAACCTACTTCGTACATCTCATCATTTATCTTCCATTAACGGTAATCTCCATAACCAATATAAGTAACCAGACATGATCCAACACTTCACTAAGCTCCTCCAATATCTTAAGCACTATATACTCACTATGTCTAATTTCTTCCCTAATAGTTCTGGATAATAGACGTCACCATCAACGGAGATTGACAAATCAAAAAAAGAAATTGCTCTAATAAACATACGATTTGATAACGATTCAGTTGGATGGTACCCAACAGAATTAATCAAATAATATTTCCACAGATTCATCAAATGTAAATAGGTCATCCCAGAAAATATTCAGTCAGGCCAATCAAATGATATTCATACCGAACTTTAACCAGGTGGGATTTCAGACAGTATTGTGGGCATCAAATACCTGCAGCTTTCATCATGAGTTATACCCACTTCTCAGACGATCAACTCACTTCATGTACACAATCATAAATAAAAGGCTCTCAATAGGGAATAAACAATTACGTACATAGACTCACATGTTTGCATATATATGAAATGACAGTAAACAGATATGAGACCCCTGAATCGTGATGTACAACAGAAACTCACTTTAAACATTCAAGGGAGAAATATTAAAAACAAACAATTAAAAATCAAGTATATTTCCATCCTATAGTGAATAAAACTCTTTCAAAGTAACACTTTGTCATTCTTAACAATCTAATCATCCAGACAACTTCTCAGCTTGTAGATAACATAATAATAATAATTGCATCATTCCACTTCAATAACAGCGCCCTCAACCATTACATAACTAGAAAAAAAACCTTTTTTTCACCACACGTTTCCTCACATTCCTTGATTCATGACCTTAATACAACTTAAGATCCCTATAATTACAATAACCTTGAAAGATCTTGCTTAGCTCAACATTACCTTAAAAGTATTCATTTACTCCAATACTCTAGGAACCAAAATTAAATTTAATACTTAGTTCGAAGTCTCATAATTGACATCCAAAAGTCTAGTTTACATGTACGATCATCAACAAAATATTCATCTCAACTTTTATCTCAAAATCAAGTTCCTTTTTCCTTAAAAGAGATCCTTGTAATTCCATATCCTGACCAAAACCCATCATAATCCCAATATTACTCTGAAGCCCTTCATCTGGTCTCAATACTTGAATGAAACAATGTTCATTCAAACATACGTGAAGTCTCTAACTTACTGTACCACCTAAAATCAAATTAGCCACGAGATTAAGCACAAAACCTTCACTTCAACTATACCCCTCAACTCAAGCATTAACCAACACTTTCCTTACAAAGATTCCTTTAACCCAAGACTTCGACTTAAAATGAACCGCGTTGAATCACAAACATTAATTTAACCCCAAAACCAAAAATTGAAATCAAATGCCAACTTCACATATAAATTTTCAAGTATTCCCCAGGTCTATAAGTCAAAGTACATTCCCAATCATCATAGTCCATACTCCAAAACCCCATAAATACAATTTGAAGCCTTAACTAAACCCAAAGTGTTTAATAGAGATACCCGGGAGTTTCAATCAAATATAATATTCCCGAATACTCAACATCTTACTCAACAAATAATATTAGCTTCTTGCATAACATCTCTTGGTACAGGAAAATAATAGATCGAAACAAAAGTTAAAAATAAAACACATTAATAAAAACATGAAGAAACAATCAAGTCGATGCATCCCAACCCACACCTACACTCACACTCCGATATTAGCTTCCTAAGGTCTAACTAAACTTAAGAGACACTTAGGAGCTACTAGGTCGCAACCCAGAGCTCTGATACCATTCTGTAACGCCCCTGAAATTCAATTATAGAAAAGTCAAAGTCAAACTAACGTTAACAGACAAAATTAGCGGAAGACTCAAACTCTTGTTGGGCGTCACTGCCGTATCCCCGAAGGAATACAAGGCGAGAAGGAAACTGCAACTTTCTGATAACGGTAAACTGAACGAACAAACTCAAACTGAGAATCCAAACTTAACATTCCTAACTTCAAGTCTTTTTGAATTGAAAAATAGCAGAACTAATAAATACTACTAATGCCAAGCCTCACTGCTGTTTCCCGTTCCCAGCATATTGATCAACACCTGAAAACAAAACATTTCAAAAATGAGGGGAAAATCTCAATAATGTCTACCCCTAACGTTAAAAACAAGTTAAGTTCATTTCAATTCATTTGAGGGAGAGGGAACAAGTCAAACCATTTCGCGAACCTTTAATCCCTTAACTGTTTTCCTCAACCCAACCAATTCATATTTTATTATGCGGGCGGGATACCACATCCCTTAGAGTAACATTCGCCTACCAAAGGCATCAAAACAATCTCCTACCAAAGGCATCAAAATCATCTATCCTATATCAGGGATGAAACCCTGATCTCCTGACACATAACCCATATAGGCATCAAATCCTGGTCTCCGGGTTATCGCCCGCAAAAACATTAACCTATCAAAGGCATCAAAACAATCGCCTACCAAAGGCATCATGATCATATATCCTATATCAGGGATGAAACCTTGATCTCCTGACACATAACCCATACAAGCACCAAATCCTGGTCTCCGGGTTATCGCCTGCAAAACATTAGCCTATCAAAGGCATCAAAACAATAAACCCACTTAATGTTTCACTTTGAATTATTAGTGTCTTATGCAAAACTCAGCTCACAGCTCTCAAGTCAACCCAACCTAGGTTATTAAAACCAGTAACAAAAATACTCATAAATCAAAGTACAATAATTACAAACAGTTATAAAATAGATGACCACATTTTCCACATAAAGTCCCCTTTCGGGATGCCGTTCTCAAAACAGATTAGAAAACATTAAAACACATTTAAAAAGCATCCCAGTGGGGATTAGAGCATAGACAAAACCTGACGAAGCTCGCCATCATCATCATAATCAACAAATGAGACGTACCCGCCGAGTTTCACCATGTGCAGACATTGTCCCGCAGCCGTTCTACCATCCGTTTCCTCGGTGCTCATCTTTGCCCGCTCGTTGTATACTTGCTTCACGTTTATCTTAAAGGCAAGGAACCTAATCTTCAGCGACGTTTGTATCGTGATCGGTGTGCACCCCGTGTTGGTCTTATCCCAGACATGTTCTTTCATTTCAGAAGTTAATGGATGTCCGTGACGATGCCCTTCCTCGTACACGATGAAGGCATGATTGTGCTTCCCCCGGTTACCTTCGCACACGCGAACTCGCCATTCCGTTTCATTGCGAGTCCACGCAACAATGGCGAATTTACATTGGCACGCCTTCGTTGACGTACTCCGACGAGTCGCATCATCGAGATCATTCAATTTCCCTCGATATTTTCCGTACCTCCAACACTTCAAGTAACACCTTAACGGACTCTCTGCATCTTTTCTCTTGTACGAAGCCCGTACAAACCTAAAACCGATTCCCGCAGCTACTCCATTGGCCCATTCTTGCAATGCTTCTCAATACTCTCAAAAATATTTTGCGTTACAAAATGAGTTGAATAATCAACGCCCTCCCCACCAAAGTCCTCCAAAAAAACCTACAAACAATAAAAAATTCGTTAACTTCCCCAAACATCAAATAAAAAATTTAATTTTTTTTACAAAGATTAGATCCAACACGGACCGTGTCTCCAGCAACACGACCCGTGTTGGTGTCCAGAATGTCAAAATTTTGGGAACTGGTCCAACACGGTCCGTGTTAGGGGAACATGGACCGTGTTAGTGTAACACGGACCGTGTCTTACAAACACGGACCGTGTTGGTCCAGTTCAAACTAAAATCCTCGACACGGGTGCCGCGTAAAATACAAACCCGTGCCGGCGGCCATGCCGCGCAAATCCTACGACAATGCCGCGGCATTTGTGCGCTTTCGCCGCACGCAGTGCGGCCGGATCGTATGCACGACCGTCGCCACGGCCGTGTCATTTCCGCGGCACCCGTGTTGTCCGGCTATTTTTTTTTATAAAAAAACTTAATTATTAACAAATATAAATACAAATTTCACAAACTAACCTCGTTTTCTTCACTTGATTTATTATCTTCCATTGAAATTTATAAAATTTAAAACAATTTTGGTGAGAGTTTGAGAGAGTTTTAGAGAGATAAGTGAGAGATGAGTGAGGGAGGAGTTTTACATATATGGACAAAATTGTCATGTGGGGTGGCGACATTAGTAAAAAGGGTGGCGACGTATAGCAATACTAAAAAAATAGTAGAGTTTGGTGCTGATAACGTGTTATGAAACAATAATAGATGAACGCGATACAGAGAGAATAATAAAGAAGAACAATAGAGACAGAGATTGGGGGAGGAGAATGAACGATCGTTTTATTCATAACCCACAAGCGGTATTTATACTAATTACATAGTGAGATCACATGAGAAAAATTCTACTATACCCTAACCACCTAAGAGATATTGATAGACATTCACAAATAAATATTATTTCATAACACATTTGAAAAAATTATGTTCATTTTTAACACTTTATTGTGAGTATATTTTGTTTTTGAATTACCAAAAAATTTAATTTAGAAAGAATTTAAAAATAAGAAAAAATCTGGAAAATTGGTTGCAGAATGTCGTAACCCCCCTTCGACCAACCTGCTCGGACAACTACCTGCGACACCCAGTGCCGTCCGACCACCTCAAGACCGAACAACCCAAACCCTAACAGAAGACCAACCCATCGAGAAATTCCGAAATTCACAGCTGTGACCTGTGGTAACACCCTTGATGAGAGCTTGAATGACGATGGCGAAGCAGGCATAGGAAGCAGAGCACTGATTTCTGTCACACTTGTCTCCACCATTTCTTCCAAATACTTAGACAATGAAGAAGAACTACGCCAGAGACAATGTACCGCTTTCACGATTCGGCGTCCTAGTTGCGCAGTTGGAATCCATTGTTGCGTCAGCTGCTCAACAGTCCCCCGACCCCCTCCTATGCTTTGATCTTCTATCTGATCTCATCTCCCTCATTGACGAAGAACCTAAGGTTTCAGTTTCTCTATCCTTCTCACCTTCTATGTATCTCATGTTGTCTCTAGATCTGTGTCTGTGTTCCTCTGATTCTTCTTACACTCCACGGCTTTTTTTAGGTGTTCAGATTCAATTTGCTGCTGCAATCATTTTATTTCCGTCATTGGAATCTTTACATAGAGTTGAATTGTAGATTCAGAAATTTTTGATCCTTATTAGATAAAACAAAGACGTAGCTTTGGGTTGGCTAGTTGTCATTTGCGGCAGAATTACCTTGTTTGTTGGTTGGTTTGAAGAATTTGTACTATCTCCAGGCTGCCCCCCCCCCCTCTCGCCCTCTCCGAACACACACACACACACACACACACACACAAGGCATTGTCCTGACTCCTGTGGCATGATGATAGGATTCTTATGTGCTTCAGTTAAAGGGATATGTGTATTTACAAGGTGTGAGTATACAATGTCGATGTGTGCTTGCTTAAGTGGATCCACTAACCACATGCATGAGACTTGTCAAAGTACAGAGGCTTACTAATGAGCCCTTAGGCAAGCTGAACCATGATGAGATATAGTGGAGAACACATGATTCAGTGTTTGGTTGTTAGTGAAATATAGGCGATAATAGCTTTTGTAATTGGGCAACACATGAGGAGCACTTTTAGATGTTTTCTAGTTTCTAGTGAGTGATTTGAATTTATAGGTAATTCAAGTTCTAGGGACAACTTCTGATGATTCTCATGCATGCCAAATCCTCCTTAAAACTCTTGTACTATAATGTGCTTACCTAATGTGTAATAAAGTTGGAGCCAAGAATATAAAAGAAAATAAAGTGAAGAATGATGGGAGAGAGAATTTAGAGGAGGGATTTCGCTATGTCAATTGATTGTAAAATTTGAGATTACAAGGCAACATCCAGAGAGGATGGGAATATATACACAGCGAGGGAGAGAACAAAGAAGCAAAAACAAAATAATCGACTAAGCTGAGCTAGCATAACAACCTAAGAAGAGGAGTGTGGCTATTATACTCAACATCCACCCCTTAAGGTGGAGTTGGTGGAGTGTCCAGTAGACCCAACCTTGATGAAAGATAGTTGTGTTGAGCCTCTCCCAATGGCTTGGTCATGATGTCCGCGAGCTGATCATGAGAGGTGGTTTACTAAGTAGTGAGAAAGCCTTCGAGGATTTTATCCCGGATGTAATGACAATCAATCCGTAGGTGCTTTGTGCGATCATGGAACACAGGATTCTGTGCAATATACATAGCCGCCTTGTTGTCATAATGGAGAGTGATAGGCAAAGGGATGGGAACATTTAGGTCTCGAAGTAAATGATGGAGCCATTCCAGTTCAAAGGTGGTGTAGGACATGGCCTTGTATTCGGCCTCAGTTGAAGACTTTGCAACGGTCTTCTGTTTCTTGGTCTTCCAGAAACCTAGGAAGAACCTGGAAAGATGGAGTACCGTTGAGAGAGTGTGCTATCAATCGACAAGTGCCCAGTCAGCATCACGATATGCATCCAATTGAAACTCAGACTTGGAGGAGTAAAAGAGACCCCTGTTAACTGACCCTTTAAGGTACCTTAGGACATGTAGAGCAACTGCATAGTGTTTTTAAGTGGGATTTTGCAAGAATTGACTTAGGGTGTTGGACTGCATCGGATATGTTAGGACGAGTAAGTGTTAGGTATAAGAATTTGCCAATCAATCTTCGATAAGGCTCTGGATCAGCAAGTGCAAGTGCAAGTCCTGTGTCAATGTCAAGCTTCAACCTTCATGGCAAGGGGAGCTTGGCAGGTTTGCAACCAGTGAGACCAATATCGTCAAGTATGTCCAATAGATACTTTCGCTGATTAAGAGAGATGCCAACAGCAGAGCGAGCTATCTCAAGGCCAAGGAAATACCTTGCTATGCCCAAATCCTTGATGGCAAAGGCCTTGTGAAGATGATCTTTAATCTGTTGAATCTTATCCAAGGCATCCCCAGTTATTAAAGGTCATCGACATACACCAATATGTAAACATGCTTTCCTTGAACTTCCTTGGAGAAGAAGGAGTAGTCACTTAGGCATTGCAGAAAACCCTGACTGAACAGAAACTTAGTGAGTTCGAGATTCGACTTTCGGGAAGGTTGCTTCAATCCATAAAGAGAGCGGACTAATTTGTGAACCTGGCCAGGGGCAGCCTTGTCATACCCAGTAGGGGGTTGCATATACACCTCTTCATCGATGTAACCATGAAGGAAAGCATTGTTTACATCAAGTTGAAATAAAGACCAAGTCTTTTTAGGAACTAAAGCAATGACAACTCGAACTGTAGTAAACTTAGCCATAGGAGAAAAAGGGCTCCAAATCTTTGTCTTTGATTTGCTCAAATCCACGAGTGACTAATCGAGCTATGTGCCTTTCAATCAACCCGTCAGGTTTGAACTTGGTCTTGTAAACCCATTTGGAGGAAAGAGCTTTTCCCCTTGAGGTAAGGGGGTGAAAGTCCAAGTCCCATTGGCCTCTAAAGCCTCAAGCTCCTTCTCCATTGCCATTACCCATTCAAGGTATTGTTGAGCTTGCTTATAAGAGCTCAGTTCTGGAGCATGGAGTGCATTTGCTAGTGAAGCCACATAAGAGGATGAGAGATGAGTAAAGTCAGGTTGTGTAAAAAGGGTATGAGCAATATGGGAAGGCATGGGATCAGTGGGTGTGAGAGTAGATGTGGAAGCAGAGATTGCCCTTTTGGTAGGTTTCATTGCACAATCAAACTCCCTAAGCCAAGAGGGAGAACCTTGAGCCCTAGTGGATATCCTAACATTGGGATGAGAGGAGGGAGTAAGAGGAGGAAAATCACAATCATAAGTCTCACTAGAAGAATCAGATTGTAATGGAAGGATAGGAAGGCTAGAAGGAGAGGAATTGTCAGTGATAAAAGTAAGAGAAGAATGAGGAATAGGAGAAGACGATGGAAGAGGAGGAGCAGCAGTAATATGTGGAATAGGAGGATCAGAATCAAGAACGAATTCATGAAAAGGAAACAAAGAATCGTCTTGGGGGTACATTGATAGGAGCAAATTTGAAGCCTTTGAGACCAACTGTATAACCCAAGAAAACACATCTAGTTGCTCTAGGAGCAAATTTGTCTTGTATACCAATGTTGTGTGTGTAGCATAAGCAACCAACGGTTCGCAAGGCTGTTAAATTAGGTTTTTTGCTGTAAAGTATTTGAAAATGGCTTTCCCAGTTAAGAACAACAGAGGGCATTTTGTTGATGAGGTGAGTAGCTCCAAGAATGCACTCACCCAAGAATCCTTTTGGAAAACCTATTTGAAATTTAATTGCTCGAGTATTTCTAATAAATGTCTATGTTTACGTTCAACAACTCCATTTTGTTGCGGTGTTTTAACCATAGATCGTTGTAAAAATATACCTTTATCTTGAAAAAAGTTAAGTAAGGTTTAATTGACCAATGTGGTTCCATTTTATAAAACTGGATAATGGCAGGGTCAGCTTAATCTTTACTTTTAAGTAAAATGTTCTAGGTGCCTTTACTGTAATCATCCACAAGAGTTAAGAAAACATTGGCACCAGAAATGGTAGTTGTGTTGTATGGCCCCCAAAGATCCATATGAACTAATTAGAAAATGGAAGTAGTAGAGGTAGAACTTCTGTGAAAAGGAAGTCTGTGAGACTTGGCAAAAATGCAAATGTCACATTTATATTCAAATGGAAGAGGAACATCACAATCAAGAAGTCTCATTTTTGACCAAGATGTATGCCCTAAACAAGCATGAAGAATACCTACATCAGTTTTCTGTTTTATCACATTTTATGAAACAGAAGCAGATCTTGTAGGAATGCTAGATTGAGAAGAGTACACATCCATGGGCTGATGTGTGCGAATGGAAAGGCTCTCATTAGTCCTTTCATTAGCTAAGGAAGTCAACTTGTACAAATCTCCTTCCCTCGGGTGGTAAGGTCTTGGAAGAGACAATTGTGAGGATAAAAAATGAGGCACAAATTATGATTTAAAACAATTTGACTAACAGAAAAGATATTGAATTTTAACTCAGGTACAAACGAGACTTTCTTAAGGTTTAGGTGAGAATAAGCTGAATTTGACCAGTTTGATTGATAGTTTTTTGATTGCCATCAAGTAGAGTAATGTGAGTGGGTTTAGGAACAGGGGAAAGGTTGGAAAACAATTTGTGATTGAAATTCATGTGGTCACTAGCTCCTGTATACACAACATAACAAGTACTAGAATGAGAGCTTATGGGTTCACTACATGCAAAATGAGCAAAAGCTAAGTCAACCCTAGAGCCAGACCCCATGTCATCAAAATGTTGTCTCCCTTTCATCATCTCCCGAGCAACCAAGGATTGCACCATACTCGCATCCAATTGATTGTTGGGACTCAGCCTTTGGTGAACCTGATCATCCAGGGGAGTGTCATCATGATCCATGGAAACCACCATGTTTGCAGTCATCCTGTAAGGTTCTTTGTTCTTTCCCGCAACCTTGGACTTGTCATACCAGTCAGGATAACCTAAGATCTTGAAGCACTGGTCAACTGTATGTTCCTGTCGCTTACAATGAGTGCTTAAGTTTCTTAATCTGGTTTGCCTCAACCAACCCCTTTAGTCAAGAGAAGGCATTGGATACTTCTTTCTCACTAGAAGGGAGGGTTCTTGGTTGCTATGGCAGCAAATTCACAGACAAAACGAGCATGGTCAGACATCTGTGTTTGCTTTTCAACTTGTTGGATCATTGCATACGCCTTGTTAATAGTGGGCAAAGTAAAATAGCCAAATTGCATTCGCTGCTCCAGATTGAGCTATCTGGGTAGAGGCCAACTGCGCTATGTTGTTTCTGCTGTCATGTCCTCCAAATGGTGCATGTGTGGGCACAATGTATTCTAAAATGTTCCTAGGGCTTTAACCCTGGAAATCACTCCAGAGAGAGATATGCACGCAAACAGGTCAGCTGCTCTGCAGGATGAAGGGTACCTTGCTTTTGTGGTGTTGTGCACTGCTGTATGGGCTAGTAGGTGGCACGTTGGACATGTGCAACCTCTATGGACCTTGGAAGAGGGTGTGCAAGAGTCTAAATGGACTGATTCCCCATCAATATTCGTGTATGCTTGTATTCTTGAGTTCGACTCTTCCCACTATGTTCTCATGGTAATCTTTGGTTATTTATGGCATGAATGTGGATTCGGTTTGCTGCTATGTTTACTTAATGCATTGTTGCCCCCTTCTATCATGGATTAGTAAGTCTTTACTTGAGAGTGTTCTCTTGCAGGATTCTATTTTGTTATGGCAAAGAAAATGCGAGGATGCTCTTTATTCATTATTGGTCCTTGGTGCAAGAAGGCCTGTACGGCACTTGGCTTCAGTAGCTATGGCTAGAGTCATTTCTAAAGGAGATCCTATTTCTATATACTCGAGGGCAAGTTCTCTCCAAGGATTTCTTTCAGATGGGAAGAAGAATGAGCCTCAACGGGTTGCTGGTTTGTCAAATCATTGAGTCTATTTTTATTTTTCGGCATACTACTTTTGAGCTTTCTACTATAGTGACATTTCTGGACTTTGCTAATTTTAAATCTTAATTTGCATTTGAACTTGCCTTTCATTTAGATGTGCACGGTAATGGTATTGATGGAGGACTGAAGACTTGTTTTAGGAAGAGATTCAAGAATAATAATTAGATATTTTATATGTTTTAGTTTCCTATTCTTATTAGGAATATTATAGTTTCCTAATTGTTTAGGGATATTATTTTGGTTTCCTATTTCTGTTAGGATTAATATTAGGAAGGTTGTTTGCCTATAATTAAGGGCTTTGCTAGCCTTTATGAGACAGACTACATCGAATATTGAACAATTATTACCGATTAAGCACAAGGATGCTAGTCTTTCTTTGAATCCAGTAAAGAGATGCTAAATTCTTGTCTTTAGTTTTCTAGTTCTCTATCAACTTGGTATCAGAGCAAGTTCTCGAGTCTCACCCAAAGCTTTTTCCGGTGCCATCCAATTTACTAGAAAAAAGCTTGCTGCCCTAAGAAACTCTAACCCCAAGCGTTGTCCTCTGCCTGAAACCAGCACGAGTATGCTGAATTCTTTTCTTTAGTTTCGTAGCTCTCTATCAGGTATATAATAATTGAAATATGGATAATTATAGCTCTAGTTTAAGAAAAATAATTTCATTGGAGGTTGAGAGGCTAAAAGAATTGGACGACAAGCTGTGTTAAAAGAGGCACTCCTGAGAAAGCCTCCAGGTGCAACCTGTGGGAGTCAGGTGTAACCCCTCCAAAGATTCTAGAAGGACTTGCATTTTGTGTTTGTGGGCCTTTTGGATCTTAAGGTCTAAGACCTGTCTTTTTGCTATGTATCCTTCTAATTCAAGCCCCCAATCCTAAAAATCAACTGACATACATGCATACATACATAAGATTTTGGACAAGCACTAATAAGCCACATTACGACATGAAATATGGCTAAAATCAACTGGTGTTTCCAGGTCTATCTTCTTGGGAATTAAAGGTAATCAGATACCATTCATGCTAGTAATAAGGTATCATTATCTAGGCATTCAACAATAGCATTTGATTCTAATATGTGGACAATAACATTTGATACAAAAGCTGAAAGTAACATGTGGACATGAGAATTCAAAGGAATTTCAGAGGTGTGGACATAGTGTTATTTCTCAGCTTCTCACGGGAAGTTATTTCTGACTGGATCCATTCCTTTATATGGGAACCGATCCAGTAGGAAGAGAGTTTAGGTAGGAAGGTGAGAAGAGCAAATCACTACCCTTGTTTTTGTATCTGACCATGTGTGGTCATGGGTATCGGGGAGTGTGGTCATGGATTTCAGGACCACATTCTCCTGAAATCTATATATGTATGTTCACACGGACACACACACACATATTTTATATGTACATATAAAATATGTGTGTGTGTGTGTGTGTGTGTGTGTGTGTATGTGTGTGTGTTTGTGTACCTCTCTCTCTCGTGTGTGTGTGTGTGTGTATATATATGTGTGTGTGTGTGTGTATATATGTGTGTGTGTGTGTGTGTGTGTGTGTGTGTGTGTGTCCACACACACACACAGACACACACACACATAGACATAGACATACACACTCACGTCCTAATTTGTACGTGATATTCTGAGCTTGTGCAATGGAAAATGATCGATTCGTTTCCTTTATAAATGCATGTGGGTTAAGTAAACTCCTTTTGTACAAGCATGATCTGTTTTTCATTTCTCTGAATGAAGGTGCTGCTCAGTGTTTGGGAGAGTTATATCGCCTTTTTGGAAGAAAGATTACTTCTGGACTGGCAGAAACAACAAGCATTGCCTCAAAACTTATGAAGTCTCATGAGGTGACTACTCCAGTGATATGTAGTGATTTTAAATTAACTTTCTGTTGTTAATTCCTTCTCAAGAAGTGAAAAATGCAGCTGCATAAAATTGTATAAAACATCCTCTATATAGAGAAGGGTAATTTAAAGGCTAGATATTGATTGAGGTTAGGTTTAGCTGTCAGTCTTAGCTTTGCTTGGCTGACTCTTCTCAATATCTCTAAATGTTTAAAGGTTGATTGCTAAATTAAATATTTGAGTTGCTTGTTTAAGTATTTTCTCTCTTAGCAAAAACAATCCTCATTGATGTGAGATGTTCGATCTACGACGTATGGGGAAAGCTCCCTCTATTGAAACATGGAGTTATATAAAAACAAAAAAAGAAAACAAGAAAGGAGTAGAGTAAATTAAAATAATGATGGTTTCTTGTAAGCACTCTTGCTAATTTTCTGAAAGAGAAACCTATAGAAATACTTCTTTTTCTTATATCTTGTTTATATTTTATTTTATTTTCTGGGTGGGGAGTGGACAGTAGACAGTAGACTCTGGTTGTAACGTGTGAGAAGTTAAACACAAATGTAACTAGCGTGTGCTTGGCTGAAAATCGTGGCTATGTACTCTGAGTACAAAATGGCCAAATAACCAGACTGTATGCCGCCTTTATTTATGCATCCAAAACTATGAAATTTGATATGTATTGTATCAATAGAATATTTCAAAGATCTATAAACAAAATCTGATAAGTACTTTTGGGTGCTGTCCAGGAACTGTGTTTAGATATGTGTTGCATAGCAACTGAGCTTAGTCTGAATTGGAGTCAGAGCTGGGGTATGACTGTGTTTAGATAAGGCTACGGCGCTACACTAAGTTGCTTTATAACCAAGTCAGATCGGACTTGGTTATAAAGCAACTTAGTGTAGCGCCGTAGCCTTATCTGACTGGATATAAAACCAAGCATAGCCTGAGTATGAACTGAGCTTGATCAAACCACTTTTTGGTTATTACGGAGCTTAATTCTAACCTTTCACCTTGATTTTTTTTTTTTAATCATATGATTCAAATGTATGTGCAACTTGACTTGAAGACTATTGCAAAATTCTTCACTTCAAAATAAATTTTTTTCACAACTAATCAAAATTGTATTGCAAGGACACCAAGGGGTATCGTTCATTTACAAAAAAGGGCAAGAATAAAAAACACTCATGCCCTCGAGCTCTCATAAACAATGTTATCAGCAAAATCCAAAAAATCCTAGTTTCTATCCCCCTTAAGCACCACACTGTTATTGTAACATCCTCAAAAAAATCCAAAAAAGGAGAGACTACAACCTCTAGATTATTTAATTATTTTTCAAAGGTAAACATTTTACAATCATTGGGTGTCCTCTATAGGGCTAAACCATGGTGAGATTACAAGTAGGGGAGGGGGTCACACAATCATCGGAATAGGCTCAAGGGAGGGCTAATCCTGAAAGTAGACCCATAATGAGCCTCTTGGAGCACCACAATATCCACCAAGGAAATTATGGCCACCAGGATTCTAAACCTGGAGGGGAGGAGAAACCTCCTACTCAATTAGAGCACTATGCTCATAGTGAGACAACCCCCTCTAGGTAGAAGCTTAGATTTTCATCTCTTGTTAAACCTCTCCATTATAGCATCCCAAACTGATAGGCTCTTCACTGTAGGTTTTTTTGAAAGATTTTAATGTCATTAGTTTCCTATTTCTCTATAATCTGTACTGAAAAGTGGTAAGGAACAGTTAACATGCCTTTTCTTTATCCCATTATAAATTAGCTTTCATCTGGTAATAAATCAGGAAAATTATTTCAAACAACGTGGACCAAAGATGCAGAAAATTAGCAATACCTGAATGACGCTTGCTGGTCTCTCCATTTCTTCAAAGAAAAGCCTCTGCTGGATGCATCCGCAATAGATTTTTGCTTTTGTATTTGGAGCAGCAGTACAAGAGAAACTCTGAACTTTAACAAAACAAATTTATCTTTGAAATATGAAATTTCAGCAGTTCTTGTTTTGATGGAATTGATCATTGTTTATTAATTTTTTCATACCCCCCTCCTCTAAAACAATCGCAGGAGTATGTGAGGAAAGAGGCCCTTTACTTGCTTCAGAATGCTTTGGAGGGTTGTGGTGGCCTTGCTTCTGCTGCAGCATATACAGAAGCATTCCGGCTGATAATGCGATTTGGTGTCAATGATAAGGCATCTATCGTCAGAATAGCTGCTGCTAGATGCTTGAAGGCATTTGCTAATGTTGGGGGGCCATGTTTAGGAGTGGTGGAGCTTGATACCTCAGCCAGCTTGTGTGTAAAGGTAGGTCTTTTCTTGCATGCTTTGTATATTGCTTCTACATATGTCAGAGGGAACTGCATCATATGTGAATTTGCGATCTGTTAGGCCTTCAGTGATCCAGTATCATCTGTGCGGGATGCTTTCTCTGAAGCCTTGGGTGCACTGCTTGCTCTTGGAATGAACCCTGAGGCACAGGTTTTGCATTTTTATTTCTGAAGGAATTGGTTTACCTCTGTCTTTATCCATTAAGGAAAGCTTAGGTTCCCTGGTTCTTTTGCAGGTTCAACCAAGGGGGAAAGGACAATTTCCTCCGGCAAAGAAACTAGAAGGGGGCTTGCAGAGGCATCTAGTTTCTCCCTTTGTTAAAGGTATAACTTTTGCTAGAGTAATTGCTTTTCATGTCAATTGTTAAAGGCATCTAGTTTATGTCATGTCAATTGAAAAAGAGTAATTGCTTTTCATGAATGTTGATCAGCATGTTCAACATTGTTGTTGAAAAGGCTGGCAAGTATGCTCTTCCTTTTGGCTTGACTTCCTTCAGTTGCGGTCTTGTGTATAATTCAGATCACACATATTAGAATCATGTGCTTTTGGAATGTCTTTATAAGTGAACTCCATGTCACATTTACTCTAGTCCATACACAGCCACACAGTTTTACTATGTAGGCATTCATTTTTATATATCTCGAGAGTCGAGAATAATGTGTGTTTGGCACGAAGAACAAGGAATCTTGAAATACAGGTTAGCTGGACAGGTAATGATATCAACCCAATTACAAAAAAAGCCAAAACCAATACTCCAAAATCCCGTCCAGGCAGGTTATATAGAGGGGATCAGATGGAGCAGTCTTAACCCTAAATTTTGCAATTTAGAGAGATTGGTTCCAATTGACCCAAGAATTGGAAATTGTTCGATACCTACTGCTCCAAGGAAAAGAAGCTGAGGAGGTTTAGCGAGGCATTTCACTTTAGTCCATTACAATCTAAGTTGAAAAAAGAAATCTTTTTCAACTATCCAGGGTGTGGACACCATCAACCCAATTACCTTAATCACAAAAAAAAGTAAAAAAAAAGAACTAAAAAGAAAAGAGAAAAATGCCGACGCATTGCATTGGCATTAGATTGGAATATTGAAGGACTAGACTGAAGACCTTATGGTTTTCTTGTTCCTGCAGACAATTTGCAAATTGTCATGTGTGACTAGGGGTAAATACTTGTAGTTGGCAATGGCCATGCTATATGATGTCTCTTCACATCTTGCTTGTAAAAGGGGATTATTTGTAATTCTAAGTTGACTAACCTTGATATTTTGGAGTCAATTACATGTCTAAAATTTTTACACAGTATTAATACTTCTCGAATGCCTATATCTATTTTCAAATGTATGACATGGTGATGTCTGATGATGTTCTGCTGCCTGAACTGCTCTTTTATCCTTTGGATTGTACTTAATTGTATTATCTCTTGTCCAACGTGCAGCAAGTAGTGTTCGGTTCAGGGAAATAAGAATTTGCCTGACATTGGCATGGGTGTCTTTCCTACAGGTGTGTTGTGGTTTTCTACTTGATTGGTAGTTGCTCTTTCATTTATTATTTTTCACTCTTTTTTTTTTTTTTTGGGGGGGGGGGGTGTTGGTGGGTAAGAATGTAAGATGTATCAGCCTTCAGCTGAATTGTTGAGAACATTGTATATTATTCTCTAGATTAATAACCATTGCTTGCTAGTACCCCCAAAAAGAAGCAATTAGGACTTAAGTGAGGAATTTTGCTTTTGTTCTCTGTCATCCTGGCTGAAAAATTACCTTAAAACAACCTATTTAGCTGAAAAAGAATGTTTTTATACTTGTTATTAACCAATGTAAACGGAGTTGTATTGCTTCTTTCAGGGATATGCTTTTAACAATTTTGGAGATCTTACAGTTGGGCCATTACTTTATTGATTTGGTCGGAAACCATAGTTGGTTAGGAATAATACTTCTTTAATTCAACTGGTGCCTTCATTTATACTTGGCATTCGCTGGGAAGCTGTTGTGTGGGTCAGCTTTAGCTCTGTTGCATTTCTCATTGTGTGTGTGTGTGTGTTTGTGTTTGTTTGTTTCTTTTTTCTAATCATTATTATAAATAATCAAAAGATTGCAGTTCTCTTAGTGTTGGAATGTGCTGCGTTCATTCTAATGATGTTGGGAAAGTGGGATTTATGAATTAGATTACATTTTTCTCATTTAGAGTAGGGTGCTTTGGCCTTTTGTTTCTGAGTAATCAAAACAGGAAAAATCCTGCCCTCATGCTATCAAGGCAATATTAACGATATTTGTCTCCTGGCATTATTCCTGTAAACAATGGTATCAAATGGTTGAAAATGCACCGGGATTGCCTCCTTTGCATGCTCTGGTCAATGCCTATGCTGTGATTTGTTTAATTTGATCTTTGATTTTTGATCATAATAGGCTCTTGCTTAGTTGGCCCCCTTATGATTTGCATTGAAATTTTCAGGCCATTCTTCTCAAATATCTGCATCCTGACAGTGAGCTTCAAGACTTCACTTCACTAGTGCTGGATATGCTTCGTGTGGATACTTCGGCTGATGCACACGCTTTGGTATCCTTCTTGTCTTGATTCTCCACATCCATGCATTAGGTTTAACTGTTTGCCTGCTTCCTGATGGATTATTTTCTTCAGGCTTTGGAAAATTAGGATGTGGGTCTCAGAGGTCCAGTAGTCTTTTCATCACCTAATGAAACGACTTTCTGAATGTTTTAATCATTCCAATGTTGTTGCTGTGTTTGGAGCTTTTTTTTTTTTAAAAAAAATATATTATTTTCTATTGTTTTTATAAGCAATCAATACATTGCAAGGATACCAAGGGGACACTGCCCATTTGCATGCCCTCAAATAATATTATCAACAAAATCCAAACAATTCAATTTTCTATCACCCTATGCACCACACTCCAACGTACAACTTCCTCAAAAAGTAGAGCATGAAATCGAGGGACAAAGTTTTATCCTAAAAAATCTGTTGATTTCTTTCCTTACAAGTGGCCCACCAAACAGCTAAAGGAACCACATTCCACATTCCACACACCACAAACCAACCTTTCTTCTTCCTTGAACCCAAGATACCCTCATCAACTAAAAAGGAAGGTGCTGATAACTTCATTTTTTCTTAAATTTTTTGTTAGTTATTGACAGACATGCTGATTTGTTCTTTATTTTCAAACATTAAATTAAAGGTCTGTCAATGTGAGACAAAGCTGGAGCACCCCAGGTTTTACTCTGCTTTGAGAGGGAAAAAATTATGTAGCCAACCACAGGGAATAGTAACAGAACCCGTATAAAACTAGCATGATAAAGCTTATGTGTACCTGACATTCTAAGTTTCTAACCCTTTTCCTTGCCTTGGATGGGCCCTCACAGGAAGCAGTAGCAGAATATCATGGCTGTCTGGTTTAAATTTGGATAGCTACCTCTTCTTATGCAGAGTTGTTTTCCTAGCACTAACAACACCCCCCTTCCCCCCCCCCCCCCCACCAAAAAAAAAAAATAAAAATAATAAAAAGAATGAAAAGAAAAGAAAAAGAGTGGCC
The DNA here is from genome assembly GCA_029582165.1 of Portulaca oleracea. Taxonomy (NCBI): domain Eukaryota; kingdom Viridiplantae; phylum Streptophyta; class Magnoliopsida; order Caryophyllales; family Portulacaceae; genus Portulaca; species Portulaca oleracea. The sequence goes on along the minus strand of CM055873.1, from coordinate 23,451,178 downwards.
ATCATGTTTATTGATTTCTGATACTAAATTGCACCTACCAACCCCCCTTTCTCAGCACTCTTGTCTGCAATTGTTGTCTTAAATTTTGAACCAGCAAAGATGCCATATCTCCTTCAATTTCTGTGCTTTGGAATTTTTATTCGATTGTACAGAAGGTTGAGTTTTAATCAGAACTGCTGTTTCAGCTCTGCCTCATTTTGAGCTTTAAGGGCTCCATGTGGTTCACTTATAACATTAATGCATGCAGTAGAGTTTGGTATTGCCCCCTCATGTATCCTTGATACAGTTTATGCAAGAGGGTTATGGTTGCCATATTTTTCTCCTCCTGTTTCCTTAAATGCTTCTCACTGAATTTTTTTTAATGATTTTTGAAGGCATGTGTTCTGTACATTCTTAGGGTTGGCATGGTTGATCAGATGACAGAACCTACTCAAAGGAGCTTCTTAGTTGTCTTGGGCAAGCAGGTTTTTTGGCTTGATGTTATGATTATGGAATTACATCAATGATATCATGCTCTCTTCGAAATTCTTACGACTCCGTGTTTTGTGATATGTTTCAGCTTCAGTCTCATGACACTAGTCCGCCAATGAAGGTGGCTGCACTACGCACCTTGTCCTATACCTTAAAAACACTGGGAGAGGTGAGGTTGTTCACTTCATTTAATTACCTTACGGAGTTTTTGGGTGGATCAGCATCTTGGTAGATTAATGTGTGTGGAATATATTTTGTTTGTTTCATACCAAAACCCAAATAGTCCAAAAAGTTGTTCGCAGATTGAAATATTTGGAGTTTTAGATGACAGAATCTCCTTCCAGCGGGGTGTTCTTTTCCTTCTCCCCTTTTGCTAGTAGTTACATGTCAAAATCTTTTCCCTCTTACTGGCTAGATTCCAGTGGTGGGAAAAGTCACTGGTGATTGAAACGCCAGAAAGAACTGTATGACGGCAACAAAAAGTTATGAACAAGCTATGACACTGGAGAATACACGGCAGAAATGTTGTGCTAAGTTTGGGAGCAAACACAAGTCAAAATCCATGATATTTAGGGTATACACTCGATGGTGGTCCAAAAAAAACAATATTATTTTTTTCAGGACTGCTGGTGTGCGAAAACAATGTAGGGATTATTATTGTCCAATTGCCAAAAGTTCGGATTATTAGAATCCAATTTTCCTTATAATAATAATAACAATAATAACAATAACAGTAACAATAACGAATATCGATAACTGATAACAATAATGATAATGATAACCATAACAATAACAATAAAGCTAACGAATAACAGATAACAAATAACAAAAACAATAGCAATAGTAATAGCTATAAGATATAAAGATGTAAAATAATAATAATATAATAATAATAAGAATTTCGCCTTTAAACCTAAATTAAAATAAAACAGAAAAAAAATGAGAAATTGTTGTAAAAAATGAAGATTGAAGGTTTTGAAGAAGCCGTGGGCAAACCCCAAACCAACTAGGCAAACATCATGCTACCCATTTTCCTCAACACTAATCCTTGCCCTCTTCAAACCCGTATCAAGAACCATGTCATTTGATATGCTTAGATATACCAAATCGTGTTAATCAATTATTTCAATTTCTTCTTTGATCTCCCTATACTCTTTTACATCCTTGACATTTTATCCTTTCACAACATCTTTTTGGGCCATCTACATCCCTTTGCCATACACAACAAAACCAAAACCAATACTCCAAAATCCCGCAAGGTGAGGTGAGGGGGTCGAATGTTGCCATCTTACCCGTAAATTTTGCATTTTAGAGACTAGTTCCAATTGACCCAAGCCTTTGCCATGCACAACACTATTCTTAATTATTTTTGAGGCAAGTCATGTTTTCTTTTTTGTGTTTTGATTGGTGGTCAATGTGGTATTTCTTGGGAATTTTCCAAGTTGGAGCCAAATTCTTTATCTAGTGGCTCAAGGCTTCATTTTTTTTCTCTTTAATGGACGTGGTTGATTTTTATGGTACAGGGGTCACCGTTTTGGATTTTATGGAAAAGATTCTTGTGTAGAGCTAAGGGGTTGAGGGTTTTGTATTTTGTTTAACCCTCTTTTTCTATATGGTTGACATCCCCGTGGTGCCCTCTAATACATATTTTGGTTACTCATAAACAAAAATTATTACCATTTCCTGGTCCAGAAAAAGGGAGAAGGTTTTTCTAGGTTGTGCCACATTGGATCTTGATCAACTATGTTAGCCGAAAATTCTTAGTTTGTGGATAATCAACAAGATTGGATCTTTTGTAATTACTAGAGAGGATCCTGGCAAGCCTAGTTTTCATATGTACGGATTTCATCATGCTATAGACAAACCAGCGTATGCATGTTGGGGTGATTGCCAATTGTTTTGTCTCACATTTGTCTTAGTTATACTTGATTTTCTATTCAAGCTCTTGTGGAGAAACGTCACCTTGTCATTTTGGTTAGTTCATGTGCACTGTACTGCAACACTAGTTGGCTCTCCGCCATCTCCCTTCCAGTTGAGTAGTTGTTCCCCTCATCGTGTTCAGTGACTCATGGTTATAGGGGTGGGAAAGGAATAATGTGTAGACTCTGTTACACTTTATTTAGTTAATGAATGTTTGATTTCTAATTTTTGAATTGTATCTATCTATTTCTCCATATGCTGATTTCTCATTCTAGGTGTTAATTTCCATGTGTAGGCTCCAGTGGAGTTCAGGGAAATTCTTGATGACACTATTGTTGTGGCACTATCACATCCTTCACAACTTGTGAGTTCTTTATTCTAATGTTATCTATGCAGGTTCTGATGATTTTTTTTTGTTTCTTTTTTGTGTTGAACGAGAAACTTTTTGATTGGGCTCCTGTTATGTAGTATGTACATGAAACCATGGCACATTTCTCCTTCTCTTATTTAGAAGTCATGGGGAACTTTGTTGACTTGATATCAAGCATACAAGTCTTGAAATTGACGCTTGAGGTTTGATATTTAATATCAGTTGACTGTACTCAAAATGCATTTAATTCCGTTGTTTTCAAATGCATATGGTTTTTGGAGAGTGTTCAGCATTATTTGCATCAGGTTGACTGAAACTGAAGTGCACACAAGTTGACTGTACTCTCGTTTTTTGCAGTGCCCTTTTTTCTTTCCATGGACATTACCTATCTGCTTACGAGTCTTTGCCATTTGTTCTGATTTGTCATGATATTCCCAATAATGCACCTGCTTGCCACCAGGTCCGAATTGAGGCTGCTTTGACTATGCGGGCATTGGCTGAAGTTGATCCAACTTGTGTCAGTGGTCTGGTTTCTTATGGTGTGACAACATTGACTGCATTGAGAGAGAGCGTCTCGTTTGAAAAGGTTAGTATCTGAAACTTGTTCTTGCATGTCATATAATTGTAATGGACTAAAGTAAAATGCCTCATTAAACCTCCTCTGCTTCTTTCATGGAGTAATAGGTAGCAAACAAATCTGGAAATGGATGTATTAGGTCTTGTCTAACTTTTTTTAAGAATATCCTATTTCATTGCCAATTTTCTTCACTGAATTTTACCATCGTTTGTTTGGTGATATTTGTGTCAAGATCCTCAAGAGCTTCTCATTTTTTTCATCCATTTTCGTATACATTCAACTGACAGTTTCAGCAATACTCTAAATCTAAAAATCGTTTATGCAGGGGAACAATATCAAAGCAGACCTAGATTCGTTGGATGGCCAAGCCACCTTACTTGCAGCATTAGTTTCGATTTCGCCAAGGCTACCTCTTGGTTATCCCGCTAGGTAATGCTCATGCTGCTAATTGAATTACTTAACTATGGTATTCTTTACTTATAATTTGCTATGAGCTCTGACATTGAAGAGGTTGTGTTACATAACTTCTTTGGCCTTTAGCTGCTACACCTTTATATAATGTCTGTTTTCTTTTCTGTTCTCTCGGTTTGTGTTGTTGGCCACTTTCTGCATGTGTCTAGTTTTGGCTGTAAACAATGAATATGCTTCAGAACCAACTCCTGATAGGTGTGATTGCTCTTGTTGTGCTGCCTTGTGATTTTATATTCATGCTATATGCTGTCATTAGATCACTCATCCGAACACTAACTTTAGCTAAAATTTACATAACTATATGTTAAACCTTTTTTTTAATAAGAAAAGAAACTATTTTAATGTCGTAGAAAATTCTAAAGCTGCTTTTTTTTTTTTTCCGGGGTATAGTTGGAGCCAAAGTGCTCAATTATGGTACATGTTCTCTTTTGGATTTTGTGTATAAATCATGTTTGAGAGTGTGAAGGCATGAATTCATTGTTTTCTCTCCTTTTGTGTATGGGTGAACTCCCCCTTCGTGTTTTATTAATATATTATTTTGGATTTTGGTTACTTATTATTTTTCTATCAAAAAAAAATAAAATTTATTTGGTTATTGAATAAAGAGACAGGTTCTCCCCTATTAAAGTTAAAGTTCTAGAGAAAAATTGTCGCTCAAATACACAAAAATATGTTGCAAATTAATATGTGATAAATGAATAAATTCAAATAATATTTATAAACAAAAAATTTAGCTAAAGTTCATGGAGAATTTATACTTTTTTCTTTTTACACAAATTAATAGTAATATATTAAATTAAATTGCTGTATAAAAAAATTAAATTAATTAAATTGTTTAAAAAGGAAAAAGAATGACTTTGAAAAACTTTGGATAGAATCTGAAAACACTGTAAATATGAAAGTATCATATGACCTAATTTGGAACTCTGTACAAACCATTTAGAAATTTGAATAATATTTATAAACTGTTTCATTTTACGAAGGAATGGTTATGTCTTTTACAATGGAGTAAGGTCCTATAAATTTGTTTGATCAAAAGTTAACGCACTTATTTTAGAAAGTGAGGGCCTCTAAGGCTGAAATAATTAAACTACACATCTAAAGATTAAGGTACCATCGTGTAACAACTCCCAGTGCTGGTCTTGCTGCCGCGGGGCATTATGGTGTAAAGTTTTTGTGATTTGGGTACACATGTTTCTTGTTGTCCTTTATGACTTGTTCCAAATGTGATTTATTATATTCATGTTTATATTGGTGGTGTTAAAACTTGTGTTCATTGGGTGTACCAACTTTTGTAGCTTTTCAAGCTCCTTTGCTAGGCTTGATGAGTCAAATGGGTTTTCTATTTTGCAGACTTCCTTGCTCAGTGCTTCAAGTGTCTAAGAAAATGTTGACAGGACCTAGTAGGAACCCTGGGTCTGTTACAGCTGTTAAAGAAGCCGGTTGGTTACTTTTAGCATCACTTGTGGCCTCTATGCCTAAAGAGGTATATACTCTTGTGTATTTCATCTTTGTTGTCTTATCCCATGTCAGAGTCGTTTGAACAGAATTTGTTGTATGTAGGAACTTGAAGACCAAGTCTTTGATATCCTTGCTCTATGGGCTCCTTTATTCAGTGGAAATCCGGAGCTTGAAATGCAGCAAAGTGGTGATTGGACTTCTAAAATACGGTGAGCCCCAACTAAGATATGTTTTACTGCTACTTATTATTTATTTATTTATTTATTTTTAAAGAATATTGGATGTTTAGAGACTGTACGAGGATATTAGACAATGATCACCATACTTTAAAGTTGAAAATACATGCACCAGACATTGGGGGTATTTGTTGTTTTACTTGTTTATGAACTATACCACTTACTTTTAGATAACTTTGAACTAGCTCATGGTATATGGTCATCCAAAATCTAAGTTGTATAGTTTTTAAACAAGAAACACCCCCAAAGTACTGTGGGTAGGCATCCAACTTTGGAATATGTTGTATTATTTTTCAATATTTCCAGATTACATATTTGCATTCTATGTACATGTTTCTTATTATGAATTTATGATAGTAAGTTCTTAACTCCCAAAGGGTTAGGAAGTGTAAGTAGCTGTCTTATATCCACTGATGGCTAAGGAAAGAGTCTTGATTCATATTGGTTGCTGGAGGAAAGTAAGGAAACATTTCTGGTGGCAATAATAACATTACATGCCCGAGAGCTGACCGTGTAAACCACACTTTCAAGTTTTATTGAATCTCACCTGAAGAGAACCCATTTAGGAATTTACAGGCCCAAGAAATGAAACGTTGCAAAATTGCCATCAAGTAGTTCAGGAATGGTTAGGCTCCCCCAATTTTTGAGGAGTTTTACGACCATTTTGTGCTTTGGTGCTTACATAATGAAGTTTGGGACTCCAATCTGTGTGGCTGTTGTGCTGGGGATCTATGATATGGCCTTATGATCCGCCAGCTGATCTTTTTATTTTATTTTATTGTTTAAATTTAAATCAATCCTTGGTGAACCTGGAACATCATGTTGAGAACTAAAAGTGTAGGGCCGTAGTGCCTGGGTGCTTGTTTGCATATATCAAATAGTTGTAGGTCAGACACTCTAGTTGTCCCATTTCTCACTTCACCTCTCACAATTCACCCTCTCATAGTCTTCTTCCCTACACTAGTTGCCAGTTGCATTGTGTTTTCTGTCTGTCACACATGCACAGAAAGACTGACAAAGATGAAAGCAGACTCAAATTGGTTAAACAGCAAAATATGTAAAAATCATTCTGATGCAGAGGTCAATGATCTGGAAAGTGAACTTATGCGTGCCTTGTGTTTTATTCCGTAGCCAATTTATTTTTTCGAGTGCACATTGGCAACATGACATTCGATTGAGGATAATTCTCGCCATCTAATATGAAAAGAGTGCGTGGATTTTGGTTTGTTTAGCCATTTGATAGGCTATTTGTAAGGAAAAAAAATCGTTGGATTTTCGAGGGCAAAACTTTCTCCCTTGATGATTTCAAGCTTTACTTTTTGAGGGATGTTGTATAGTTGGAATGTGGGGCTTAAGGGTGATAGAAATTTGAATTTTTTGGATTTTGTTGATAATCTTATGGATGGGAGCTTGAGGGCATGAGTGTTCTTGGATTGCCACTTTTTAGATGGTAACATTCCCTTGGTGTCCTTAAAATATATCTTTTGATTACTTATACGAGAAAAGGTGTGCGAACATGTATGTTGGAATCTAGAAAGAACCATTTTTTGTGTGGACCAATGAGAATGTCTGGTTGTGTTTTAGGCAAGAAGTGAAGTCTCTCTGAGACTGGTTCTGATCTGGCTTAGACCTAGAAACCTATTATGTGGACCGTCTTATCCTCGTTATCCATTGTTGTGATCAAGCATGCTGCAAAATACCAGTCTAGAGGCATGGTTGTTTGGTCCTTTTGTGATATGTTGTAATCCATGATATGGATATAATGTACTGAATGGCGTAAACACAAAAGGAGTTCCACACGCTGAAGAGAAAACCTGAGAAGTTATGGGCTCATTCTAGTTCATAATTGGTTGCTGAGAAGTTATTGACTTTTTGGCTTTTTTCGAAATGGCTTCCCTCTTAGCTCTTCGATTACATTACAAGCTTGGTGTTGGTACAACTATTGGACATTATGCTTCTTGTGTGTAAAGTTTCAAGTATGAGAGTTTTCTATCAATTTAAAAGAATAAAATCTTCTCAACTTCAAAGAAAAGGTAGTCTTAAGTAGCTCAGGAACATACAACTTACAAACCCTCTTCAAGGGTGTTTGTGGCCCAATCCACCTCTTTTTTTAGGTTCTTTTTTTTCCCCCTTTTGAAATGAAGAGTGGGATCCTATTTTGCCTACGTTCAAGCCCTTTGTTACGGTGGATTGAGGGGGCAAAATTCATGAGGAGTATAGATTATTCAACACAAATTGGCATTTTGTAGTGTATGAGAGAGAGGTATTGGTAAACCAAAGAAGAATTGGAATGAGGCTAGTAGACAACAGTAGATCCACTTGATAAGTATAGACAACAACGTAATTGTAGAAGTTCTTGGTAGTTGAGTATTAGGGTTGCAGACCTTAGGTAATTTGATTCTTTTATTTTTATTTTTCTTTCTACTTTGAGACAATTTGTGGTTTGGATTGCATTCAACATGCAGGACCATCATGCCCCTACATAAGATTTGGCCCTTATGCTTTGCAGTTATTATTAACGGTAAGAGATGGAAATCAAAGTGTGTTGAAATCTTCAAAATATTCATAGTATAACTAAACCAAAACATCATAAATAAGGTTAGTTTGGACATGTCAAACATTTTCCCTGTGAAATTTACAACAGCAACCAAACACTGTAATAACTTTTTATATGTCTTCTAGGGTTTCAAAATCTAAACCCAACATTGCAAACTACACTTTCCCTCGGAAAATTTCCCGGGGATTCTACTAAATGCTCCCTAAGTATTTTCATTTTGGTACCTCTAGATTATTTTACTAGAGCCTTAAGTCATGTAGAGAAACAAGGGGCGAGCAATACAGGTCACTCGATTAAACTTCATGGATCTAGTACCGGATCTAGTTGGCATTGTATCCTAAAACTTGAATCCAGTAGGGGATCTAGTTTGAAGTGGATCCTGAATTCAAACTCTAGTACCGGATCTAGTCAGATTTAGATTTGGTTCCACGGACACAGTTGAAATTCACTCAAGTCCTTTTCTTTTAAAAAAAATTACAGTAGAAAGGTTCAATGAACTTGAATGCCGGACGTCGAATAGCTACTACACAATTTAAAAATTCCAAGATGTGTGCAAAAACAATCATTTAGGGATTCATGATGATAAATGTCAGGTACAAAATAGCACACAGAATCAGTGAGAATTGGGAGAGATGCTCTAGACTTCGAGAGGATGGCTAGAGTAATTTAGAGAGAAGCGCGCACTTCACGCACGCGAGGTGCACCAAGGCGTAGTTTTGTCCAAGCTATATTTTCACGCATTAAGCTCAAAAAGGGCATCACTTAATGGATTAGACCCAAGTGATATGACGGAAAATCACGTGAATCACATTTAACATAAGATGTAACACCAAAATATTCCTCTACAGAAATTAAAAAAACATAGTCGCGCGGGAAGAGAGGAAGAAGGGGAGTGTCATGCGGCCTAGGGTTTCCTCACTGCCTAGAAGGAGTTTCATAAAAATACGCTAAACAGTCCATATTTCTTTTATGAGATGAAGAATAAAAGCTCCATGAGGCGCAAAAGGTGCCCGCAAAAGGCGCAGCGGGCACGAGGTGCACGCTTTGTGTGCTATAGCGCACGAGGCGTGCGCTTTTTAAAACTAAGGCGTACGCTTGGGCTGGTACTGATTTGAAAAATAAGTGAAGGTTGGAATCTAAAATTTATTTATTTTTTTATAATAATTTTATATAGTTCATTGGATCTAGCATCTGATTCTGGATCTGACATATCAGGATCCAATACTGGATCCAGTCAAATGGACCCAAATCTAGACCCACTGGATTCACTGGTTCCGAATCTGGGTTTGGGTACCTGTTTTTTGCTCATCCCTAGGAGAAACCCCCTTTTTTTGTTTTGGCTTTTTTGTTTTGTTTTGTTTTTGTTTTTGTTTTTGTTTTTTGGTATCCTAGGACCAGCCTACTCGTATGGTTAAGGTTGCCTGTTAGATGTTTCATGCACAAGGGGGGATCTTGAATCAGTGGATCATTTATTGCTTCATTGTGATTTTTCATGTCTCTTGGATTTAGCCTTTGGCTGCCCTAGGTGTTGATTGGGTTGTTTCCTATTCAATTTGTAGTCATCTTCTTTCTTTGGAGTGTGTCTTTGGTAGGAAACCAGAGAAGAAGACCATGATTATACCACATTTGATTTTTTTGAGAATTTGGGGAGAAAGGAACCAAAAGGTTTTTGAGGGAGTTGAAACTCATGTTCAGTGCTTAAAAGACAATTTCATCAAGTCTCTCTTCTTTTGGGATAATGGGAAGTTTGGCTCTTCCTATTTTGACGTGGTAGATTTTGTGAATAGCCTATATTTCAGTTGCGTAATTTGTAGGATGCTTGCTAAGCATTTGATCTTTTCATACTATTATAGTATTATTACTATTATTAATTTTTCCTTAAAAAAAAACAATGGTTGCCTATATTGATGTGTCCTGAGGTGTAATCTGGATTGGATGGTTGCGGCGTTGAAACTGTAATATTTTGGTGATGATCTTATGACTTCATGGAACCTTGCCGACATTTTGTTAACATTGAATTGGATATTGTTTTCTGCAGTGTGTGGTCTGCGGCCATTGATGCACTTACTGCATTTATTAGATGTTTTATTTCTCCTCAATCTGTGAACAATGGGATTTTAATTCAGCCAGTGCTGGTATACCTGAGCAGGTAACATGTTTTCAATTAGGCCTTCTCTTCTCTTCTCTTCTCTTCTCTTCTCTTCTCTTCTCTTCTCTTCTCTTCTCTTCTCTTCTCTTTCCTTTTTTTTTTTTGCGTTCTTTTCTTTTGATTTAGATCCCTTAGATGATGTTGAGTTTTAAACCGTCTAATTTGGTGAGTGGCTAGCAGTGCGTTGTCACATATATCATTCATAGCCGCCAAGGACTTTCTTGGGACAAGACCTGCGGTGGATGTGCTTATCATAAGGACATTGACAGCATTTCAGTCTCTCTCTGATCCAATGGCATATAAAAGTGATCATCCCAAGCTTCTCCAATTGTGCACTGGTCCATTCAGGTAAACAATCTGCAGTGAGTAATTTTCCCATTTTGATGCTGCCTTGTCTATCATATTTTTCTAATATTGTAGTAGTCAATTTCATTTGCTTCTGCAGTTTCCTAAGTTCCTTGTTTTGTTGGGGAAATTTTAACAGCTTGTGTGCTTGTTTGCCTTTATCACAGGGATCCTTCTGCTTATGAGGAGAGTTCATGCTTGAGGTTGCTGTTAAATAAACGAGATGCTTGGTTGGGACCATGGATTCCTGGAAGGTGGTCAGATTTATGCATGTTATTTTGTACTACTGCATTTGTATTATCTTTTGTTTTCCAATTTCCATATTTATTGCTTTCGTTTGTTTCATCTTATGTGTCATCTGCCAAGACAAGCACCTTTCCTTTCTGATCTATTACTTTTTTCTCCGCTATTACTTTGTTTCTTCTATTGCTAAGTACTTTACTGAGCCTTATCGAGGAATTTGCTGCCTGGTTGGCAACATATGCTGCATGGAGCTTGATCTACAATCATACCAGTTCTGGGATCCAGATAGGACAAAGCTGTTTTTATAGTCCGTTCAGTATATCTTTATATTACTAATAAAAAAAAAAATCATGCAAGTCCTGTTGTATTATAAAGAGGGAACCGCATTAGTTTCTGTAGTTGGCTCATACCTCAATATATATTACATGCACCTGGAGCATGTGCTCCACATATTTGGGAATGAACAATTCTAATAATAAGAGTGAACAGTTATTCTGGAAGTGAACAATTATAATAGCAAGAGTGAACAGTTATAATAATAAGAGTGAACAACCTAATATATGTGAGAGAACAATCGTACCTAATAAATTGCAGCTCATACCTAATAATTTTTTTTTTTATCATATCTACCATTAATTCTAGTTCTATCCTTAGTTTAAAGAGGTGCGCATAGGTGCAGGGATGTGAAAGCTGTAGACCTTGGTTCCTGTAAACAGTTTTTTATCCCTGGGAAAAAAGTTTAAAAAAGGATCCTTTTGTGTTGTTTCCTTTAATTTTGCCCAGAACCCCTAAAAACCTGTTAGAAACGCTCAGCTTCTACACTTTGCTTGTGCGTTTATCTGGGAATGATTTTCATGCCAAAGAAATGTATGTATGTGAAGTGCGCCTTGCATTCAAAAGGTGCATGTTTTCTCCCAGAGGTCCATGCTTAGGCTCCAGAACACCTTTGCGCCTGGGACTTTTTTTAATTTAAGGTTCTGTCTATCCAAATGTTGATTGTGATGATAATACAGGGATTGGTTTGAAGATGAACTTCGTGCTTTTCTGGGCGGAAAAGATGGTCTGATGCCTTGTGTGTGGGATACTGAAGTCCCAACGTTTCCTCAGGTAATCCCTCTAGAAGGAAGTTGCATGCTTTGTCTGTTAGTAGGATTAATTTTGGGCAATTTGACCCTTTTCTATCCAGTTTCCGCTTTACTGTTTCACAAAACTTTCTTTGACTGTGAAGGGTCTATACTTTCCAGTTTTCAGTGAAGATGCAGAAATGTTGATTGAAGGCCTTGGCCTCAGATTTTTTATGGCCATATGAAACCCTCTCTTTTTGCGCAAAAATTACGTTGAAAAGTTGATTTACAATTTAAGAGGGATAGTGTCTTCAATGTAAAAACAGTAATGGCTCTATACTTGACCGATCACGTCAAATTCCCAAGAGCAAGATACTCTTCACAGTCCCTTGCATGTATTAAAAAGTGAAAAAAGAAAAAATAACCACATTTTCCTAACTAAATTTTATTTGCATGAGCAATAATTCTTTGCTATATCTTGGCCTCTCTTTGATGGGGATTAGTTGGGTCCAACCATCTAGTGTGAAGGATGTGTCGGTGGATTGGAGGAGAAGACGAAGAAATGCTGGGTTCTAATGGGTTGTAACTTGAAATTTGGTTCTTTTGGCTATTTGGTGAGCTACTTGGTGGGAGAGACTGACAGATCTTTGACACTAAAGCATTGGCCCTTCGTGGTTTCATGCTCTACTTTTTGATGGCATTTTACTATTGGAGTGTGGTGCTTATGGGTGATGTAGTTTGTACTTATGGATTTTGTAGATAATATCATCTTTAAGAGCATAAGGGTATAATGTTTTTTTTTTGTATTTGCCTGTTTACATGGATAATATCCCGTTGGTGTGCTATTAATATGTCTTTTGAAAAAAGAAAATCCCATTGGCAGCTTTTCTAGAATTTGTTTTTAATGTGTAATCAAACGATTGCGTTAGAGAGACCATTGTCAGTTCCCACTTGACAGGAAGAAAGATTACTGACAGACAAGAGCATTCCTTTCTAAAATAAATGCAATAATGGGCAATGACTCCTCCCCTTATTCCATCAAAAGGGGACATTCACTTTCTTTTTTATTTTTTTATAGCTAAAGGAGATAATATAATGTAAGCATATGGGAGTTAGATCATTTATGGTTACTTGATACATTCAGGTCTTATAACGCCATTACCAAATGCATGCCATGATTAGTGGAAGCAAAAACAATAAAAGCCTAACAGAACTAAAGAAAGGATTTGCCAATCTTTCCCTACCAGGTGAAGACTACCCAAAATGTTGAGAAAAAAGCTCAAAAGAAGACAGTGTCTTACCTTTACTGGTTTGAACCCATTTCAAAGTAAAATAAAAACTGGAAAGCTGGGATGAGAACCAACTCTCCTTTGTATCTCATTGGCAATGATTATTAATCAATTTACCCGAGGTCAAGGGTTCAAGAGTTGGTGTGGAACGGAGGGAGTAATATATATGATTGGATTTTGGATACATCAGTTTATAGCAAACATCATCTTTTGAGAAAGAACCCATCTTATCGAGAAAATTATCAATCCCCCCACCCACCCACCCACAACACACAAACACACACACACACACACGCATCTTATCTACACAGGGATGGATAAATGGACCTACCAATATATAACATGCAATAGGTTGAAACAAAGCAAGTGATGCAAACCCGAGGATCATGCTGCTCTTGCCAAAGCAAGAAAAGCTAGCCATAGATTGGAGGGAGCTAATGATGTATGTATGACTATAAACAAAGATCAGAGTGCAGTGACCATTCATACATACTAAGGTTTGTTGGTTATTCAAGAGTGATTCTGTAATTGACTTAATAAGCAAGCCTAGCCTGCAGCCCTAGGACAACTACCAATGTTTCTTATCCTTGGGCTTATCGAAAGACAACAATCATAGTTAGACAACAAGAACCAACAACCAACAGAAGAAGCAGCAAGCTTGCACACCTCTAAAGAGCCAACTTGTTGAGTGTTGCAAGTCCCTGGTTTCAAAGACAGAAGAAGTGATTCCTAAGTGATACTAAAAACACCACACATAGGAAAAACACCAGGGCTGAACATAAAGGGACCTTTGAACACCACGGAACTTAGCCAAAATTTAAATACAGAAAACTAAGGATTTATTAAGCATATGCTTTGTTCATATAACTCATTGTCCCCTTGCAATGAAGGTCCTATTCATAGGGAAAGATATACCCTTAATCAGAGAATAAGTTACTGATGTCATTAGTGAGTTAATCAATCTTAGCTAGAATCCAAACTGAATTTTGCCAAGCTTAATAGTGTTTTGCACTATTGGAAATAGTATTACAAAGTATTAGGAAGGGCTTATACATGTTTCTAAACACAAGAACAAGTGGACAAGTTGCTAGCAAACCACAACCAGCCATGCAGGTAGGTAAAAAGTTTGATTGAAGTATTCTGCCTCTTGATCAATCAATCGGAAAGGTTCCTTCTCCTTTCTTGCTGCACCATTGGTCAGCCTTTGTCCAATTTCTGATGATGATGTTTGTGAACTTGAAAAATTGGAGGGAAAATTCATGGCAAGCAGATAACCCAGCAAGCTAACAAGCAAGTAGCTGACTTATCCCGGTTGCTTGAATTTTGGGCAAAAGTTGCACTCTCTGATCTTTGAGAATATTTAAGCTTGAAACTGAACCTTTTTGGCCCAACCTTGGATGGTTCTAATCAGCTAAGATATGGAGCAGGATGGTGGAGCAAAGATCAGGCATGGGTCATCCCCCCTCAGGAAGATATGCAAAGGGATGACCACAGCTCGTCCCTAGGCTGTTGGAAGTAGGAACTGTCTGTGGTAGTTCAGTCAGTAAGGCTTTCTTGGACTTCTTGGTGGATCAAGGCTAATTATAATGAGCTGTTAGGATGGTCCCCATCAGCTAAAACCTAAGGAGTCCGTTGTAGCCTAGATTTATGGATCACAAATGAGTTTAAAAGCCTAGAGTTTCGCTTTTAAAGCATTGTCATGTATAGGCATAGTCCTGCTCTTATTATACAAGTTTCTTCTAAGCCAATTTTGTCTTAACAAGATGAATGTCTTGCTCAATACTTCAGAGTCTTATTTCTACCCCTTTAATTGAAAGGAATACTAGAGGATATGAGGAGAGAGGGGAAAAGATCTGGCCTGCCTGCTGTCAGAGTTCTGATATCAGGTTAACTTTTGTAGGTCTCCTTGGGGTAGTGGTTGCTGACTAATGTTTTTAGTAGGGGGCTTAGAAGGATAAGAGGGATGTTAAAGATGTTTTACTAATTAATTTGCATTCTTTAAGTCTGATGCCTTGATTCAGCTCTCTTTTTCATTGCAGAATAATGTACTCGTTCTCAGTCATTTCAGTTAATATTTGTCCTTATCATTTCTTGATAACAAATAGGCTTTCCATCTTGCAGCCTGAATCTGTGAGCAAGATGCTGGTCAACCAGATGCTGCTATGTTTTGGGCTCTTATTTGCTTTTCAAGTATGTATAATAAAAGCTAACATGGCTGGATTTTCAAATTACAGATGAGCATTAAAGTGCTATCCATCATGAAATATTGCTAGTTCCATTGATTGTGAAGTATTCTTCTCTCAGGATAGTGCTGGGATGCAGTCACTGCTTGGAGTAATTGAACAATGCCTCAAAACTGGAAAGAAGCAGGCATGGCATGCGAGCAGTGTCAACAATATATGTGTGGGGTTACTTTCTGGATTAAAGGTTCTGAATCACCTTTCTTTTGTGAACCTGGCATGTATCGTCCTGTTTTCCTGTTTTTCAAAAATAAATGTGGACATTGTCTTCAGGCTCTGCTTTCTTTTCGCCCTCAGCCATTGAGGTTGGAGATATTAAGCTTGCTGCAGAATATCTTTCAGGTAATAATTTCTTCACCTCGCTTCTCTGCACATGAGAATCATTCATTGGCTAATGTACTAACTTTCTCTCTCATGAAATCCATTTGCAGAGTATTCTAGCAGAGGGTGATATATCTCCATTACTACGCAGGGCTTCTTCCGAAGGTCTTGGATTATTAACTCGCCTTGGAAATGATATTTTTACTGCAAGGATGGTAAGCTCAAGTTGCCTCTTCTGCAGCGTGTCTACACTTTTATATTCTCACCCTACCTATTCTATTATTTCCCTCTGTCACCCCTTGCTTCTTTTCCTTCAAGCATTTTGAGTGGTTTTTTGTTTTTTTTGGTATATCCAGACAAAACTACTCCTTGCAGATCTGGCTAGCACTACAGATGCAAACTATGCTGGTTCCATGGCTTTGGCGCTTGGTTGCATCCATCACAGGTGAACAGAGGGCATGTGCCCCTTTTGTTGGAAATCTATTTCTTTCCTCTCTAGCCCCCTCCCTAAAGTGGTCAAACTTTCATTGTAGGTACATGGATATTTTTCTTCTTATTAGTACATAATTTGTACAATTGGGTTGAGGATGTTTTATTAAGTTGTTTTCTGTGTAATTTGATTCACGTATTATGCTGCATGAGGTATGCAATGCATTACTGAACTTATTCTTTGCGTAAAAGTGCTCCTCCTGCTGCTTGATGAGAATTGTGGTTAGTAGGTTATTTTTTTGGATGAAGATGTTTCTTCTATGCAATAGCTTGTTCTACATTGCATTATGTTTTACTTGTTGAGGACCCTGCCTAAGATTTTGCACAGGTCCTGTTGAGAGTAGATTTTGCATTATTTTATTTTGCTCATGTTTATCGTCAAAAAATTTCGACTTCCACCTTTTGTCTGCAGTGCTGGTGGTATGGCACTCTCAAGTTTGGTTCCTCCTACTGTGAACTCAATCTCTGCATTAGCAAAAAGTTCAATGCCAGTATTACAGATATGGTCACTACACGGACTTCTTCTGACAATCGAAGCTGCTGGCTTGTCATATGTATCTCATGTTCAGGTAGCATTTAGTGTTTGCGTCCCCCTCCCCACCCCATGAATCAAAGTTTTTCCGTGAAATTACATCTTGTTCCACATGAATGTTGACGACATCTGCAACAGCACAGAATATCTTGTTACTGGTTTAGGGTCTAAGGTGATAACCTCAATGAAACTTCTATGTATTCTATATGTTTTCAGTGAGTTTCAAATGACTTAGCATTTATCTACTGCTAACCTTTTGAAAGCAATTTGGGTGGTTTGAGGTGTGTTCTTGTGTTTTCTGAGGTTGTCTCTGGACTTAGAGTTAATCTGTCTAAGAGTGCTCTCATTTCTATAGGAGAGGTAACTCAAATTAATGAGGTCCCTCTGTTCTTTGGGTATGGGGTCAAGCATGTTTCCTCTACTTAGCTTGATCTTGCTTTAGGAGCTCCATTTTAAATGCAAATTGGTGTGGGATCCTACTGTGGAAAGATTCCATAGGAGATTAGCTGGTTGGAAGTCAAAACTACTCTCTAAAGGGGGTAGACTCACAAAGTACTGTAGGGGTCTCCCTATTTATTTCATGTCCCTCTTCATGATACTGGCTAGCATGGCCTCACAATTAGAGAAAATCATGAGGGACTTTCTTTAGTCAAACAAGGCTATAATAAGGGTTTTCATTAGGTGAATTGGGATCCTAAAATGGAGGGTGGCCTTGGTATTAGACATCATTGTCAGATGAACAAGGAACTTTAGGGTACTTGGAGGTAAATGGTTTTGGTGGCGGATGCTTTGTGGATAAAGGTGATAGTGACTAAGTCTGGAGTTCAAAGGTATGCTTGGTGGAGGAAGAAGCTTACTATGCCCATGGGTTCCTGTTGGAGGTCTATTATTGGCGCATTTGATACGTTTCAGTCTATGTTGCAGTTTAAAGTGGAGAAAGGGGCTAGCTTTTGGTTTGGCATGATATGGGTTGTAGAGATCAGCCCCTAAAGATTGAAGTTCTAGATCTTTTTAGGACGGTTCAATGAAAACTATCTTCTGTAATGGGGATGGTATCTTGCAATAGTTATCAAAATTTAAAACCATTAGGAGCACGAATGATTGAGAAGAGGAAAGTGTCTTCAACCTATTTGCATTGTTGTCTAATATTAAGGTTACTCTTAAAGGTAATGATGAGATAAGCTGGGCACCTAGCACTAGCGGGCTTTTCTCTGTAAAAAGTTTCTGCAACAAGATGTTTAAGGAGTTACCTCAACTAGAATTTCCTCATCAGGCTATTAGGGGGTCTAAGCTGTCACTAAAGCTTGTTTTTGGCTTTGAGGGCTACCAAAGGAAAGATACCCACCGAGGACATGCTCAAAAAGGGAAACTTTGTATGGCAAGTAGTGCTCTGTTTGTACGGAGGAGGAAGAGAGCATCAACCATCTATTTATATATGTTGTTGGTTATCACCACCTTTGGCTTTTGACATTTGCGTTAATGGGGGTAAGTTGGGTGTTACCTCTAGGTGTAAGAGACGTCTTATTGACTTGGACAAGGAGATTGAAGAATAATTGGGTCCTATATGTGTGTAAGTTGATCCCTTAGAAAATTTGGTTGCACACTTGGAAGGAAAGAAATTCTAGGTTTTTTGAGGAAATGACTAGAATGCTTAATGATTTCAAACTTTATTTGTGGACAACATTGTGTAGTCAGTGTCAGGGTTTTCATTGCGGTAAAGAGTTGACAATATTGGATTTTGTGGGTATGATTTCTGTAGAGCTTAAGGTGTTGATGTTTTGTCTAATTTTTATTTTTTGAATTTATTGTGAAACCTCCTTTTTTAAAACATGGGTGACTGTCCTTTAATACATGTTTTATTACTTATAAGAAAAAAAGAGCTCTCATATTTTGTTGGATGGTTTTTTATACTCTTCACTTCAATCAGAAGTGGAAAATTTTGCTGAATTGAGCTTTATTTTTTAGAAAAAAGGACCTCAAAATTGAAGGGTTTGTATGCCAATGATTTCATGATTGCTTGCAAATTATAGTTGATTCCTACACATTTGCAGATAACTACTTTGTATATTTTTTTGCAAATTATAGCTGTTTAGATGGCAGTTATAACGATGGCTGCAGAGAGGGGGGGGGGGGGGATGTATCTTTTGAAGCTCAATGATTACGACACTCTTCATGTAGGATAAAGGAGCTTCTGCCTATTGGTACTACAAGTTTTGTAGGAATGTGTTTTGATGTAGGTAGGTTGTTTGGCAATGCTTGTGCTAGTGGACCCTTTTCCCTGACCCATCATTACTGGCTTATGAGGCCCTTAACAATCAATCACTTGGATGGGAACAAATAATGTCCATTGGTGACCCCTAAGTGCCAGGGTATGGGGCTATCTCACAAATATTTGTAGAGAGAGAAAGAGACAAGGGTGGTGGTTCTGGGAGAGATGGAGGGTTTGATGAGGAAGCAGGTCAGCACCTTGGTTCTTGTCCATTTGTTGATTATTTACACGTGGGTCCATCTAATTTTTATTATTTTTCATCAATAATTCTATTCTGCAAAAAACACCTCCCGCACCAGTCATTACCTTCTACGTGACCACCATCACCATTTGTCACCTCAACCCTGGATCCACCCATCGGGCTTCATTGTTGCTGCCACTGATCCATCTACTTATGCCCTTTTCTGCTCTGCCAACTCTATCACTGTGGCGAACTATGCAATCAACCACCGCAGATGTCCCCCCCTTTTCTCTCCTGACCCATTTTTTCTCTTCTTCAGTTTTGGAGAAACTACCCTGATTGAGAGAAGATAAATGTGAAGGTCGCAGTGAGAAGAACAGCTCCTTTTTTTTTTGGGGGGGGGGGGTAGGGCAGGTGACAGTGGGTTAGGGGCTGTGTTAGGAAGAAGAGGAGTTAGGGTAAGTTGATATTACTAAAGCTGGAATGCAGGGAATTTTGCTTGATTGTTCATGTGCTAATGTTCTGAAAGTTCATTGGAAATTATTTCCAAAGGTGTGGGTCCAAAATATTCACGCTTCATGTGTCAGCGAATCCAAATTTAATTTGCTGTAAATTTCCTTGTTATATTGTTGTGGCATGGAGGTGATAGTTCGGTGGACCGATCATAAATGTCTCTCTATTTGGGGCAAAAATCGAGGTTGGCTGTGTGGTGGCTGAAGTGGTCAAAATGGAAGCGAAATTTAGCTTTGGGAGAACAAAGAGGAGAGGGCGATGGATGGTGGGGAGGTTTGAAGGGTGTAAAAATAAGCTTATGGATCCCATTCTTTCAGTTGATGTCAGTAGTTTGACATTTCTTGAATGTTTGCCAATGATAGATCGTCATTGTTTTAAGTCCAAACACATCAGAGCAGATTGATACTATTTGTCATAATTTGACTCCAATGTCTACAACAGAAACTTTTACTAGCATGTGAGTGTAATCAATGTTTGGTTTCTTTGCATCTTTTTCTGATCAGGGAACTCTTAACCTTGGGCTAGAAATTTTACTATCAGAGGAGAATGGATCAGTGGAGCTCCAACAAGGAGTTGGTCGACTTATAAATGCTATTGTTGCTGTCCTTGGCCCTGAACTTGCTCCGGGAAGCATTTTCTTCTCACGTTGCAAGGTACAAATAACTTTTCCTTTATAGTGCTTATGTCCGAAACTTTCAGTGTTCAGATATTGTGCAACTGTTCTAAGTTATAAGCATTTTTTTATAACTAATCAATAGATATATTGCAAGGAGACCAAGGGATTTCGCCAGTGAACAAAAAGGAGAAATACAAAAACCACTATACACTCAAGCTCTCATCAATAATATTATCGACAAAATTCTAAAATTCAAATTTCTATCATTCTTAAGCACCAGACTCCAACTGTACGACATCCTTTAAAGTGAATATTGGAATCATCAAGAAATTTGAAGTATAAAGCTCCCACGAAGTTTGCCTTTTTGTTTGGGCAGCCATAAAAGGAAAAATTCCTACCTAAGACTTGCTTGAAAGGAGAAGCTTTAAGTTGGCTAGCAGGTATACTATGTGAGTTGAAAAGGAAGAGATTATCAACAAGCTTCTTATGCATCGCCAATGGGTATCTGTTTTGTGGAATATGGTAGTTTGTTTAATGTGGGTTGGTTGGGTGCAACCTCAAGAGTTAACAAATGTTCTAGTGCCGTGGAAAAGAAGATTGAAGAGGGTTGGGTTGTTAGTGCATGAAATTTGATACCGTTAAACAATTTAGTGGTGCACTTGGAAGGAAGAGTTTCTCGGATTTTTGAGGGCAAGACTAGAACTTTAAATGGTTTTAGGTTTTATTTTTTAGGAACTTTGTTTAGTTGGTGTTAAGTTTTTGATGATTGTACAAAAGGTCACCTTCTTAGATTTTGTTGATGAGTTGAGTATTGAGAGCTTAGGGGTTTGAGGTTTGTGAGCTTTTGAGTTTCCCTCCTTTTGTGAATGGATGACTTCCCCTGGGTGTCCGTCCATTAATCTATGTGTTGAACTGTGGATTATTTATGCAGAAGAAAAAGTTATAAGCATTAACTTTTACTGTGCACTCTTTCGTATAAATGATAGTGTATCTTTCAGTTCGCTTTCTGTCTATACTCTATAGCATTCTTGGGATTGCTACACCTGCAGAGTTTTTATATAATATCTCGTTTTGGGATAAAAAAAAAAACAGCATGTGATTACTTTTTCAAATGAACAAAGTTTCTGTTGTTTTCTACTGAACATCTTTACCATTTACATCTGGAAACTGAGATCCTGGTTATGCAGGAAGTTTTCCTAGTGCCCTACAACTAATGGAATAGCCAAAGTAAGGGTTCAAGAAAGACAAAAAATTTTTGCAAGGTTTATGCTCAAAGTGTTGGTCTCTTGGACTACTGTTGGCTGGTCATTAGGTTGCTAACCCCCACCATGACCCTCCCTTCAAACCCCCCCCCCCCCCCTCCAAAAAAAAAAAAACAGAATAGATATAAAAAAGTAATTTAATATGATGAAACACTAGGTGCCATAGTTGGCAGTTGGCACCCTACAAAAATTATGCTCATCCAAAATATCAACAATCCCCAAATTCAGTGACATGAATAGATGAAAAAGCTAAACTTTTAACTATTGTAAAATTAGCTGATGAAATTGTCTTCAATTTTGCCTGGATGCATTTCAACTCCCTTAGAAACTCTTTCGTTCCTTTCTCTAGAAATTCCCAATAATCACATGTGGTACAACCATAGTCCTTTCCTTCTTCAGTTTCCTCCAAGCTTTCCCCTTCTCAAATGTACTCCCCACTTTAGACCAACTTTCCTTTTGTGGCCACTTCGAAATTCAAAGCTCCAATTAAAGTTTGTTTTCTTGCTTGAGGAGCTGCTAAGGCAATATTCTTAGTAGGATGCTTATTGAGAGAACTCTAAATTAGTTACTAGGTGTCACATGTGCCTGATAGAACTTACACAAGGAATATGAAGTTGATCACCATTTTGATCTTTGCCACTGGATCGCCTCACTTTGATGGGGATTAGTTGGGTTCATTCTTCGAATGTCAAAGATTCTTGGTTGCATGGTAGAGATGATTGAAGAAGGGTTGGTTTTTGGCATTTTGAAGTTGGTTCCTATAGCTATTGAGGAATTCTTTTATCCCTAGCAAATTTCAAGTTCTGGCCTTTCAGGTAACTGTATAGCTCAAGCCAAATACTTGATTGACGTATTAAGATGTTTCTTTTGCATTTTCTACACAAGATTATGCTTAAGAGCATGGTTATTTTAGCATAAGCCCCTTTTTTATATGGACGTCCTTCCCTTGTCTCATTGATACAATTTTTTTGATAACACATAGAAAAGGTCTTCCTCTATAAGGATGCCCGTTAATGATACAAGGCCTTAGAGTTAGAGGGAAGACCTTGGTGAGTGCTTCATAACATGGAAAGAATTGTCATTGCAATAACTGCTATAATTATTACAGAACGCACATTGGTGACCGATTAATATATTATTTTTTTGGAAAAGAAAAGAAAAGTAGATGTGGAATCCCATTGTCCATTGTCATGCATTTTTTTTTTTTTTTTGGAATAGTTAAGCTGTAGGACTAGTTTTACACGTAGTATGGTTACCCCACTCATCCTTTAGCTATACAGTGCTGGTTTGTATTCAACTGGAGGCTTGACCACATTAAGTGCCAACTGTTTTTTTAAAAAAAGGAACACATTTCAGTTTTCTGGGCATTTTGCTTCCGTCCTCAAGGATAAGGTTACCAGGACTGTATGTAAGAAGTATGATGCCAAAAAGCATTGTAAATTACTACTCTGTGACTTTGCCAGGTCTCTTTGAGATTTACCCTTCGGTTGTCTAGGTGTTTTGTATGTTGTGTCCAAAATTAGAGGAGACATCTTCTTGCCTAGGAGGGTTTCTTTTCTAGGAAGCCGAAGAACAAAGTGGTTATACCACATGCAATCTTTTGGGGGGTTTGGAGTGAAAGGAAATGTTGTGTAGGGCATTCAGCCTTTGTAAGGAGTTGAAACTCCTCTACAGTAATTGAAAGACAATTTCATCAAGTCACTTTTCTGTTGGGTAAATGGGGAAGTTTAGTTCTTCCTCTTTGAAGTTTATGTATGCATCAATAATTTAATTGTTATTAATCTTAAAGTCCAACTTATTTCATTTTGGTTGTGCATTAATTTATAATGGTTTTCAATATCGATAATATTTGCCACAATCCAACGACTCAAATTTCTCAAGTTGATATATTATTTTATAAATTACGTTAAGTTTAGATGAACATTATTATGATATACTATGTACAGCACTATTTTTTATGTATTTTTTTTTTTTGAATTACCACCAGCCAATCGTAGTATTCTTTCTCATGGCATATGTCATTTATTTTGATGAGGATTTGTTGACCGCAACTCAAGGGTTAGTAGATGTTGTAGTGACTTGGAGAAAAATGAAGAAGAGTTGCATTGTGGAAGTTTATACATTTGACAATTTGGTGGTAAATTTGGTATGAGAGAAATTCAAGGATTTTAGCGGTCAAGGCTAGAACCTTGTATTGTGGCTGTCAAGTTCTCGATCGTGGTATAGAGGTCACTTTATTGGATTTTGTTACTAAGATTTTTGTACAGAGCTTAAGCTTGAGGCTTTGCGTGCCTTCTTTTGTTATTGGGTGACATCCCCTCAGTGATTCTTAATACACCATTTGACTACTTATCAAAAAGCAATTATTGAGGTGGTTGACACGTCACTTTTCCAGTTTTTATTTCTTTTCTTCTTTTGATTCATATTCTATATGTATATCTGTCCCCCCCCCTGGCCCAAAAAAAAGAAAAAACTCGATTCATGTTCTCTTATTTCATCTAACCTTCTTATTTTGTTAAACTGTTTTGTTTGAGTTTTCTATAAATTTGTGTATCATACTTTAGCAATTAGTGCTAATTATTATCTTATTTTTACCTAATGTTATAAAGTTGCTGAAATACATAATATCCTAGAAACTATTGCCAAAAAAAAAAAAAAAAACAAACAAAGGAAAGAAAGACAACCTCTTCACAATTTATCAAATTACCATTGGATTACAATTATTGATGTTTCCGTTAGTGGAAATACCGTCCCAACTCCATTTGATTTTAATTTCTTAGAAATCTTGTAAATGAAGTTATCCTACTTATGTTTACATCATTGGGACATGCTTGAGTTCAAAGTGCTACTTTCCCCCCTGATTGATTAGCTTTAGTCATGCAGACATTGCATTTATATTTAGACTAGTATGTATCGTCCTGAGTTTAAACTTTTCTATACTGATTACTAATGAGTTCATATTTATGATTTATGTGCATTCAGTCCGTGATTGCAGAGATAAGCTCTTGCGAGGAAGCCACAACACTACTGGAGTATGTCCTATCTTTTTTTATTCACCTAGTCCTTACCACCAAGTTCTCACTGGGTCATCTTTCCTTTTTTGGGTCTAATTTGTGTATGTTATGCGCACTAATATGCAGGAATGTACGATTCACTCAGCAACTTGTTCTTTTTGCACCACAAGCTGTTTCTGTGCACTCTCATGTGCAAACTCTTATTCCAACTCTATCCTCAAGACAGGTTCGCCCCTTTAGTTTGTGTTCCCCCCACCTCCTTCTATCTTCCCACCCAAAAAAAAAGCTCAAAACCTGTCTATTAGGTGTTACCTGTTTGTGTTCTTGTCTGAAGCTTTCAATTTCTCCTTGTGACAGCCCACACTCAGGCACCTGGCAATATCTACCTTACGCCATCTCATAGAAAAGGATTCGGTAAGCTGCAATTGTAACAATATTTTGTCACGTTCTCTCTATGTCAGGGTGTGGAATATATCTAAACATACTTTTTGGACAATATTTCATCAATATGGTAGAACTTTAATGGCTGCTACCTGCTACACCTATGATATACCTGCAAGAAATCACTGTTGTATACCTTTATGTAAAGACCTGAAACCACAGCTGTTTCAAGTGGCTACTTATTGACTGTGCAAGCTGGCCACTCCACCCAAATGTGCTATTCGTGCTTTTGTTTGAGATGGAGATTGTTAATCTACTTAATTTCACTTGTATGTACCCTGGACATTTTAAATTCCCTTTTTGTAACCAACATAATGCAATTCATATTTTCTGTTGAGGGTGCTGCGGATTATTTCCCCAAAACATTCTTGCCCTTTTCTTAATTTTTCTTTGCATTGGTTGCTAAGCCGTATATGGCTACTTGTCAGAGTAGGCCATTGTTTTTCTATGCCTGCCATTTCCCTAACTAATGTGACTTATCCACTGTTGTCTTTAGGCTTCTGTCATACATGAACAAATAGAAGAAAGTCTATTTCACATGCTGGACGAAGAAACAGATGCGGAGTAAGAGCACTTGACTGTTATAACTAATTGGTGTCATACCTTAGCTAAAGCATATTCTTCTCATAAATCATGCATCTCATTTATAGCTTCTTCGGGGGTATATTAGATGATTGCAATGCTATGGAGTCTTTATTGCTTTTGTTCTTGAGCATCATAATTTCTAGTTTTGTTGAGTTATTCCTGTGTAGTTATTATCATTGCTTTTACTAAGTGCACAGCTGTGCACAGCTGTAAATGCATGGAAATAACAGTCATTTCAATGTTTACCGAATCATTAGAGGAAGAGGTGGAAGTGGGAGTTCAAACATAAGTGATTGTTGGCACATATGAGATTGAAATGTGTGAAAAATGCAAGTCTTCATTTTATCTTTACTCGGGAATGCATGGATTTGTAATGCTATTTAAATTGTGAGATGAATGACTTCCACTTTGTGCAGGATTGGTAACTTGGTTCGGTCCACAATTATGCGTTTGCTGTATGCATCCTGTCCCACTTGTCCATCTCACTGGATATCAATATGTCGGAAATTGGTATGAATGTTTCTTTGCTACAAACGTTTCTCCTCAGAAGTATCCATCCTATTTGTAGAATAATTATATTTTAAACCAGCACAACACAGATTTTTATTAATTTCTGATCAGGATTGTCATAATCTATGTTCATTATCTTAATCAATACAATTTACCAAAAATGATGACAATCAGTTGGGTTCAACTTTTGAGTGGTAAAGGTATTTTGGTGAAATGGGGAAGAAAAATATGAAAGGGTTCTGTTTAACAGAAGTTGATTCCTATGTTGCTCGGACTCGGGTACGCATGTCCATATCGGACATGGACACGGGTGTCGGACTCGGCTATTTTAAAGAAATTTTATACATTTTCATTGTAATGTGAAGTGTCCAGTGTCATTCCCTTGTTTGGTATCATGGGTCCAACATAGGTACGACAAGGAAAATGAAGAGTGGGAGTAACATAGGTTGATTCCATTGGCTACTCGGTGAAATACATGGAAGGGAAAGAATCCACATTTTTGACGCAAAATTGGTTTTTTGAGAGTTGACACATATGTTTTGACAATTTTGTATACTTGGAGAAAGTGCTCAATTGTCATACAAATTTGACTCTTTTGGATTTCATAAATATGCACAAGAACACGAGGTGATGATCTTTGTGATTATCGCTGTTGTAGTTTGGTGACACCTCCTCACATTACTTTTATGAATAATGGATATTTTTGCTTATCTGTTAAACATTTTATGATTAAAATTATCCAGAAATTGGCAAAGAAATTAATTGTGCCATGTACAAGTTGATAATGTGATTTAGAAGCCTTATCATTTTATGATTAAAATTATCCAAATATTGGCAAAGAAATTATTTGTGCCACGTATAACTTTGATATTGTGATTTAGAAGCCTTATCATTTCGTACACTAGGACCTTTATACTTCCAAAGTCCTCTCTCGTGAGCACCTTTCTTGTTTCCCTACCGGTAATCCAAAAGAGCAAGGTGAAGCAAGAGAATCTGGAATCTATTTCCTCCGTGCGTGTGTGCTCACGATGTTGTTACAGATGCCCACTAGAATTTAACCATACAGTAGGCCATCTCGTAAAAGTATACAGTACTGTAACCATACAACTGCTTATATCACATTCAAATTGTTTGTCCCCTAGAGGCATTTGCACTAGACTCTAGTCAGCAAATAGTACTTCAACATAGGTATGTTGGACACTAATATTCTGCACTTTAAGGGGTACTGGACAATAATAGACCGCACTCTAGAATTGGATGATGATATACTGCCCTTTAGGGGTATGTTTTGTGTACAAACAATACATTTCCTAAGTAACATTTGTTCATTGGTTATTTGAGGTGTTTCTTTTCAATGAGCAGAGTGTCATTACTCTATCATAATTACTATGTCAGGTGCTTGCTACGGCATCCAGAGATTCAACAAGCAATATCAGCTCTGAGCAAGGAAAAAGTTGTTTAGAGAGGGACACAAGCTTAGGTTTAGGAGAAGATGATGAAAACATGGTTTCCAGCTCAAGATCTCCACAAGAGCAAGGTTACTCGTTTGATGCTTCCAGTTTCAATGCTAAAAGAGAAAAACATCTGAGATACAGAACGAGGGTCTTTGCAGCAGAGTATGTTTCGTACTTTCAGAGTCCAAACCTTAGTTTGTATTCCAGCCTAACCAAGAGTTCTCTATTCTTTTTTTTTTTTTTACTTGTTTTTTCTTCGTGGTGGTGATGGTTTTTTTTTTTTTTTTTTTTGTTGTGGGGGGGGGGGGGTGTTTTGGGAGTTGGCATATCATACTCCCCTATGATAAGTTAGTCTTGAAACTAATCGTAACCGATTCTCAATGTGGTCATAATTTCTTTTATTCTTTTTCCTCTGTTCCTTAGTTGTATTAGTATATAAGATCTACACATTGCAAGGTCTAAGCTTTATGCAGTGAATAATATTACTTGAATTCTCTCTCTCTCTTCTCCCTCTATGAACTCACTGTTTCTATCTCTAGGCACTCTAGCTACGCTCTTAATATTGACATGGTAATAGAGCAATCTCTCGTCATTGTCGAATTCGCTGCATATCTCATTCGATTTTCCCAGATTCTTGATCGATTCTCATTGAATCACTTTGTAGGTTTTGTCTAAACCTCTTCCACTCAAAGTCCCTTTCGATTCTTGAATTGCTGATTTGGTTTTCTTCAATCGTTTTTTTTTCTGTTTGGATCGCTTTTCCCGATTGTGAGGAAATTGTTGCATGTGAACATATGCAATGGCAGCTGTTGGAAGAATCCTACTAGTGTCGGTCCGTCCAATATATCTAAATTCAATCGCAGCTGCTAAAAGATTGAGTTGTTTCAGACCTATGCCGAAGAATAGAAAGTCATTCAACTTCTAATGGGCTTGGATGAAAGCTACACTGCTCTAAGGGGCAATATTTTGCTCATGGTGCCCTTACCTTCTTTGGGGCAAGTGTATTCTCTGCTTGTTCAGGAGGAAAGGCAGAGACAATAAGAATCATGTCAAGTTTTGGGCTAAAAGTGCCTCTTTTCTTGTCAATAGAAAGAAACAGTCTTTCAGAATTAACTGAATACCTCATCCAGTTCTCAAGGTCATAATGGCAATCAAGAATCCAGGAAGCCCAGGCCCTTTTGTGTTTTCTGCAAGAAACCTGGACATCTAGTAGAGAAATGCTTTAAACTCAACTGTTATCATAATCGTCTAGCTCCCAAGAAATGTCCAAGTTCTACAAATAATGCGTGGACAACTGCTGAAATTACAGAGGTGACCAACGGATCAAAGACCAATGCTACTACCCCTGGTGATATCCAGCAGGAAACCTATCCTTCTATCTGGGTTAAACCTCGAACAATTTCAGCAAATGCATCAATTTCTCTGCAATCTTCAAGCCAATAGCACTCAATGTTCACCTCATCTAACTGCTGAAATGATACGTGCCTTCATGGCAGGTACTCACCCAATACAGGCTGTTATCTTTGCTTATACAATCCATTGTGTTCTCAATTGAATAGTCATATCTAGGTGATAGACTCAGGGCCAGTGACCACATGGTTTTCGATGCAAAACATCTCCCTAACCTTAAGGTTTTACCTTGTACAATCCTTGTTACTTTGCCTAACGGTGATAAGATTACTCTCACACATCATGGTGATTTGAGTTTGGGTAGCTCCTTGGATTTACATAATTTTCTTCTTGTCCCACACACTTCAATTTTAATCAGTTCTTAGTTAAAAGATTGAGTGAGCAGTTGAGGTGTCATGTCGTTTTCACCCCGGAGAGTTGTTTCTTGCAGAGCCTTTCTCTGAAGAGGCCACTGGTAATTGGTAGAGCTGCACAGGTTCTTTACACACTGGATCCAACTAAGAATGTTGATCTTGGAGAAACTGACAATAATAGTACTAATGTCCTGAGTACTTCTCAGTTTTGTAGTAGTTTCCATGGTCATAAGGTTGCTCCGAGTTGTAAGAGTTGTGCACTATGGCATCATACATTTCTTTTGGTTCTTTAAGGCACATACGCATTGTCAAACATTGTTGTTAGGATAATAATGGAAGTGAATCACCTTGTAATATTGCCCTCAGGCCAAATAGCAGAGACCTCCATTTCCAATGAGCACTATGTCCCCTACGTTTCTTTGTTAACTTGTCCATGTTTACACCTAGGGTCCTTACTCAACTAAAACACATGCTAGTCTTCCTATTTCCTCACTTTGGTTGATGACTTTATTAGATGTACTTGGTTCACCTTATGACCAGAATGGACGAGGCCTTTTGCTTAACTAAGTCCTTTGTTTCTATGGTTAGAGCTCAGTTTGATAGAGCAATCAAAGTGATTCGAAGTGACCATGCTCTTGAACTTGGTCTCAACAAATTTTTCATCTCCTATTTTTCTGAGCTTGGGAATTTACATGAAACCAGCCGTGTATACACTCCACAATGGAATGTTTTTGTGGAGCGTAAACACAAAAGCTTATTGGAGGTTAGTAGGTCTCTCTTGTTTCAATCCCATCTTCCTGTGAAATTTTGGGATGAGTGTGTTCTCACTGCTACATATCTCATCAATCGTATGCCTTCTATGCTCAATCTGAAATCCCCTTTTGAAGTTGTACACGGCAAACCTCCATCATATGAACACCTAAGAACATTTGGTTGTCTTTGCTATGTTTCTACACCTAAACCTAGAAGAACCAAACTTCAACCTAGAGCCATTCCTTGTAGTTTCCTCAGTTATCCCATAGGAAAAGAGGCTTACAAGGTCATGACCTTAGAGACCAAGAGATTCTTGGTTTCCATAGATGTGTTGTTCTATGAAACTTGTTTTCTTTTTGCCCCTGATTTCCTTTTCCTTCATCTACTACCCCTGCTACCATTCCTCTCATTCTTTCCCTTTCACGCACTGTTGTTGATGATACTTTATTCCCTTTATCTACCCTATCACCAGCTCCTGACCCTCCCATCCTTCGTAGATCCACAAGACTCCAGCAGAAGTCTTCATGCAATTTTATCCTTCTTGCTGTGTTTCAGTTGAGCTAAATAACTACCTTATCTACTGAGTGCTTGCTGTAAATAAAAGTAACTGAGGTAACTTGATCAAAGAGGGAAATGACCAAAGAAACCTCATCAAAACCTGGAATTCCCATGAACTGCTTCAGCTTGCTCTACCAGTGACTTCCTTGGGTTGTTGGTGCTGCAGAAAATGCCCAAGGATAGCAGTGGGCTGCACTCTTCGGCCATGAACACTAGGATCATCAAAGAACACCAGGAAGCCAAGAGCTTTCATTAAGATAGCCTCTACAGCTTGCACGAGACTCAGGAACCCTACCTATTAAGGTTGGGGTTCTGCAAAAACTCAGTTCAAGAAACTGAGTGTTGTGACTAAGGCCAAGCTGCTCCTTCATACCTTACCCGGAGCCTCCAGATACCTTATGTACAGACCTCCAAAATTCCCCTAGGGCCTTTCCTTCATAGATGTCTCAAAGTAGCTGAACGAGGGTTATATAACCCCCTGATACATAACCTGTATATTCCAGCAGAATGCAGGATCTGCTTGGAATATGTGGGATTAAAACCAAATCCATAAAATCACCTTGAACCAAAGCTGATGTGGATGGGGAATCTACATCACCTGCATATGCTGATAGTTTCTTGTTTGGAGAGGGTGCAACTTGTGTTTGAAGGCTAAAGCCCTTCTATGATACCAATTAACCAGTGATTAGCCTTATCATTTTGTGTTGAGAATTCAAAATTGTTTACAAGCTTTGTTACTGGGAAAGTATTTACACGATAATAGTCACCTATTAATCAATTGTGAAGTAACCTTTTCTTCTAAATTAAGCGAGTAGCATGCCCTAACCCATCGTCAAATTCTCTTTTGGAATATCAGGTGCTTAAGTCATCTGCCAACGGCTGTTGGAGACAAT